>JAPYZF010000010.1:0-626919 GCA_030523045.1 Meteorus cinctellus | reverse complement strand
GAAGCAGATGATGTACTTCCGGTTTCAGAACCTGAGTCTTCACTCTGTGACTGAGATGCTGCACTAGCGCTGCTTCCCGAGCTACTTTCACCATGACTAGATGCAGTGGATTGTGCACTACTATGAGCAGCGGTTTGAGAACTACCGCCGGAATTGTGACCCCTACGTCCATGTCCACTACTTCCTGATGTAGATCCTGCAGAGGCACTGCCGTGAGAACCGCTGTGAGAACTACCTCCGGAATTGTGACCACCATGTCCACTACCATGTCCATGTCCACTATCATGTCCATCTCCACTGCTATGTCCACCACCATGTCCACTGCTATGTCCACCACCATGTCCACTACCATGTCCATTGCTATGTCCACCACCATGTCCACCACCATGTCCTCCACCATGTCCACCACCATGTCCACCACCATGCCCTCCACCATGTCCTCCACCATGTCCACCACCATGCCCTCCACCATGTCCTCCACCATGTCCACCACCATGTCCACCACCAGATCCTGCACGGCTATTACTCTCAGCAGCGGCGTGGGAACTACTTCTGGAATTTTTACCCCCATAACCACTACTATCTCCATCAGATTCTGAATCGGCTTCGCTGAAAGCTTCTGCTTCAGCATCCGCCTCGGAAAATGATGAATCATTTGACCCCGATTCTGCAGTAGCGGTAGCCTGTGCGGAAGATGAGGCATCAGAAGAGCCCCCGTCACTACTACTCTCGGAAAGCAAAGATGCCTCATTATAACTCGAGGCTTGACTTTCGTTTGATGAACTTTCATGATTGTTATAGGACTCTGAGTCCTCTTCATTTTCCATACAATCCTCACGACCTGAGTCGTGAGTGTGAGATTGATGATGACCGAGAAATGAACCCATTATGTCATCTTTCATCTGCATTTTCTCATTCAATAAATCACCTGCTATCTCCATTTTCTCATTCAACAAATCATCTTTCATCTGTATTTTCTTATCCAGCAAATCACCTACTGCATGCATCTTTTTTCCCATCTTATGCATGCCAGTCATCTCATCCATCATGTCACCCTTTTTACCTAGCATCTCACCCATGCCTCCTTTATAATAATAGATAAGTATACAACATTAATATAATTCAATATTGGGAATAAAATGTCAGTTGCCTCATGTACCACAGTTCAACCTCCACCTACCTTTTACGATTAGAGATCTGGCAAACCTATTAAATCGAGCATTTGATTCACCAGAAGCGACAGCAATCGCCAATGCGAATGCAAATAACACCAAAACTGTAAATCAGAAAGTTGAGTGCAAATTAATAATAAATTCACGTGAAATCTCAGACGACGCTCTGATGTGGGCAACATACCCCTCATTGTGTAAACTCCTCAATTCCAAATGGGATCAGGGAAGAACAATTAGCGTTAACTGTTTTCAAAAATTGAATTACAAGCAATTTATACTCAACGGAATATTGAGCTGTTCTTATCTCTGTATCTTGGAGTGCACATTAAATTTATCGTTATTTTCATATGATTTCAGATTGTAATGATACATCATTTCATTTCGCGTTAACAGTTCGAGGATAAACTAAAGTATTTGTTGACACCATTTCGATTGATTCATAACAATAACTTGACGTGACAACAGGTGTTTATAAGGTAACTTGAATATTTTCGTTGGATAATATTCATATGGCATTCGTTGTTAATAAAATAAATAATAACAACATTAATTAATTGACATGCATTGACGCTACTCGATCGCACGGTAAAAAAAATATTATCTGACAGCATGGGTATGAGGAAACTTTAGCAATTTTTAACATTGGCGATGCAATTGTAGAATTGATTCGTAATGTTCGAAATAGGGAATGCTTGAGGAGTCTGCTGCGAAAGGAGGAGATTTCTGGGAGAATGGTGGAATCGATAGTCAACATGACCTTGTAACGCCACAATTTCCTGGTTGGAACTCAATGATGAGCAACGAGAAAAGGACCGATATATTAGTCAATTTATTTCACTTTCTCAGAGGATTCGGGACAAATCTCGGTTGGGTAATATCACAAAGGAACTGGACGCGAAAATAGAAGTGAAAGTGCAATTTGTCAACTGTGCGAGCGGGTACAGTGAAAAATAAATAAAAAGTAGAGAATAAGGTTTTTATCGCGAATTTTTCCACTTTTGATACGACATTAAGCGCTGCTGTATTCTGCTAAGCGGGCATTATTCTGATTTGAATCAAATTCTTTTGTCTGTACAGGTCACCAGCATCATCAGCATCATGATTAACGCGTGGAAAATATTATTGCTCAGATAATAAGGAAATTGTGACACATGTCATGATACGAAAGAGGATTGTTTATTGTTCTCATAATTCGATGAACTCCAATTGAATGTCAACTCTCCTGTACTTGTTTCCCACTATTTTATTCCCTTCTTCTAACTCATCTACATCACCCAAACATTGTTAGGAGCACGATGTTGTGCTTTGTTCAATGACAAGGATGTAACTTGTTATTCTTGATATTTTTCTCAAATGACATCCCAAGAGTGTCACGTTGGTCGTAATCCTATTCAAAATCAATGTATAATTTCATTGTCAGACTAAAAATTCTGAGAAATTGTCGCTGATAATAACCTGCGATAATTCATTTATTATTGAATTGGAATGTCCTTATTTATATCAGGTGTGCGACGATTTCGGCGCTGAAAACAACACTGAATAAATAAACATAAAGAATTGTTGTTAGTAATAATAATTGTGGAATGTTTCTCAACGGCTTTACACGTTCCTCATTTCTCCTCGACAGGTAATAATTCATCAGCCAAAAGGTGCAGTTATTTTTATTCCATATAGCCTGGCATATTTATTTTATTGCACGCGCCAACTACGCAGTACAAACAATCAATCTCACCGTAAAATCAATCGGTACGTATTATGGTACCGCCGATAATCAGCGACTAGTGACTCCGCTCATCGACATCAGTCGGTATAAACATTGTCTCAATGCATCATCAATAGATAAGACAAATTGATAATTAATAATTTTCATCAAGTACCGATGAAGACGAATTACTTACGACTTAATCATGTACATAATGTAGGTATTTCGCGGAAAAAAGTGCCAACATACGACAATATATACGACAAAATGCATAATGAAAAATTGCTCATTACATCATCTTCATTTTTTATAAGACAATGGAAATATTCACCACGTTTGCATGAATGAAAAAAGAATTATAACTACAACCATTGAATACATTCGTCTCTTTTATTATCGCTTATTCAATTTATTTGAGAGAAATTTGATCTTTGATTCCGTTATGTCTCATACTTTTGTTTTCATTTCTATCAAACAATCAGTAAGTCAGCATTACAAATATTCCATTGACATAGAAACGAGCAAGAATTTATTGCCCGAAATCAGGGTGACAACTATCACATCATATCAACAGATTTTTTACAAGTTATCTGTGATTTCTTTTCCTTGTATTCTTTCATAATGAAATAAAGCTTGAATTTTCCCTCCTATTTTAATCATTCCACTGTATCTCAAACTTTCCCCACAATTCTTGGTATTATGTGAGGTTGAAAGTGTTGTTTAATAGTTGCCTAGAGACCTCAATCTAATAATTAATTTATTAAACCACATATCCTGCTCAGCGGCAACAAAAACATTTTTGGCTTATTAAACATTATTTTGATAAATGACTATAACAATTCATAACGATGTCGAATCATTTCATTACATTGATGATGACAAAAATGCCATTTTTCTTTCTGCACATATAATAGAGACTTCCGTTATTCTACTTTGCTATCACACAATGAAAAAACCAATTTCAAAATATCACACTTATCGTAATCCTCCTCATTCCAATCCAATATCTATACATGAATAGATTTCATTACTTTTTGTTGGCCCCTTCCGGCGTTGATAGCTTTTATCTTGTTTTCAGAAAGTTTCCATTGGCGTATTGTATCATTAGTCATGAAAAATAACGATACAGATGAAGAAGAAAGAGGCAACAACGGTACAGATGAGTATAAGGTCGCTACATATACGATACTGGTGCATCGAGTCGATGCTCTATCCCGACTCATTCACTTACCATTTCTGCATACAGTAGCATGCTCAACAAATTTGTAACAATCAAGCCACTTAATATATACGCACGTAAATTAATTAAAATGCATTTCAAGCAGACGATCGGGTCATTCAAGTGACTAAGAAAGTATTTATCCATCTGTAATATAAATTTTAATTAAATATATTCTAAATTCAACTTCCGTTTATGAATTTGAGTGAAATAATGCAACTCATTTTTAAACCCACCTTCGCAAAATCAAACTCGTATCTCGCTCTGTCATTTTTTCTCTTCATTCTATTTTCATTAATTTATTTCTACATTATTTTTATAAATCAACTCTTGTACGTGTCTGCCTTGAAGCACCAGCACCACTCCCCTAAGGCAGTTTATGGCGATACTCGTCGAAACGCCAGCAAGTCCTTCAGCGCCTTTCCACATTCTCTGGCAGAGCGGGTTTGACGGACGCCTGAGAAATCCACGACCGGTAGACAACTGAAAAGAGAAATACAAATATTTTATAGCAATATTAACTTTTTGTCTTCTATCTCGCTTTTCCTCCATGTTTCAATATATCCATACATATTGGTATATTGCCTTGCACAGTAAGTTACTTGTAAGAATTCTTGAAATATATCAACGAAAATATATGCAGGGTGGGTCTTCATTTTTCATATGACTGAACTCCCTTCAATGATGATTGATATCAAAATGCAGCGGATGATTATCATTACACAATTCATATCGAGATTTAACAATAATCGTGATCTTGTATAATATTACAAGACATGACCTTCATCCTAGCGTATCACTTTGTTTACGATAGTATTCAAGAACAAAAAAAACTGCGTAATAAATTAGCAACACGTGCTGTATAATCGATTAGATATCAATTTTTATCGACTCATATTAGTTAATTAGGTCGTTGACATGATGTGATTATTAAAAATTCGTTTCACAAAATGAAAAGCAGTTCATCGGATGTCATAGATTATAAGTTTGACGACTAAAATGATTGTTTATTCTTAATATTAATTGTATGATCACATATATATGTTGTCATAGTGATACTCCACCACCAATTGCATAAGACCTTCCACTCTTCAGGCGCCACCACCATCAGAGCGTGCTCCTTCTCCTCTATAACGCGTAGCGCGCGCTCGGCCAACACATTACAAGAGCAACTTTATGCTTGACAAACTTGTCCATCGTTTCAGTTGTTGACGTGCAACGCTTGCTGCGCCAACAAACACATTTACAATTAGATAGGAACAATATTTATGAATTAGGAAAAATACTTGGCCATTGATGTAATTTACATTGAGATACTTGAGGACAATCTGAAAATAATTGAGATTTCGAATCAAGCCTGTTGATACTTATTGAATTTATTTTATTCCTCCTTTATTTATTTGGTACTTCAGTGTGTGTGAATTCCTTCATCCAATAAACATTGAACGATTGTATTTGAGGTGCAGGGGAATTTAATTTTCAACATTGAGAATAATCAATCAACATCCGCGAATTGGGAAATTAAGAACGCAGAAGGTGACGAGGAACCCAAGTGCTGGAAGTTAGAAGACAACTTCAAAAAGGGCTCGGGATCCATCAGAGCCGTCGTCCATTTCTGATTCTGTTCAAAATTCGTTCATCTGTCAGTGACACGAACTATCAAATTATCAGGTAAATATAATGAAAAATAAATAATGGAAAAACCACAGGACTAATGTTCGAGAGTATCGAGAAACTTTCATTGTTAATATCTTCAACATAAAATTTTTTTGCCAAAATAAACTTGAAAAGTTGGCTTCATAAGGTAAAATAAATTATAAAGATTAGAGTTGCCAACTTTAAAAGTATTTCACGACGTAGTTTGAAAGTCACTCAACGAAGATAGAAATGAAAAAAGTTAACATGTGTGAAGCCAACATCATTACCGGGCTCAACAAATTCTTCGGCTTTACAATAAAGCAAGTTGGCATTGCATTGTTCCATTAATACTCATCCGACAAATTTAATTATCGAAGTAGTGATCATCCACTTCAATGCAAGAAAGTATCTGCTCCACCATCATTCAATCTGACAATACATTCCTGTCTCATCAACAATGAATGTCAGCACAAATCTGTGTCAACGAACCTACATCATCGAATATTTATTACTTCGAAGTTGACAGAAAAAAGCATTGTGATATATTGTTATTTTGATATTCTCAATATTTGTCATATGGTTTGGACTCGTTATTATGTCAAATTCATTTCAAATTGCCACGATGAAATTTTGTTTACACTTATACATGCCACGCGCGTGCATACAATCACCCACGCATTCTCAACTGCGATCACCGTGTCATGGGCGAATTTTTGATATAGTTGTTACAGCAGCACCAACTGCTGCACTTGTACTCGGTCACCGTGTCATTGAAATTTTAATGTGCGTTACATCGCCTTTTGCTGATGGTCGTCATCATGTCTCACTGTAGTTGTCATTCTTATCTGCATGTTAATATAATTCCATTACAGACTTTAAACAGCAGTTGATATTTATTGATTAAATAAACAAGAATCATAATTGAAATGTAAATGCTTTGCGATAAATTAGTCAGAATTATGAAAAATTACATGGTATCATTCCTATTCGGAAATTACAAGACAAAACATACAATTAAGTTCAACAAAATTTTTATAACTTTTATCTTCACGTGATAATTCAAATAATTACTTTTTCATTTTTATCTCCAGCGCATTAAACTCATCAAAGTTACTTTCATGCCAAGTGGAATGACATTACGTCTCTCATTGATTCGTATACCAATTTTTTCAGTAGTATAAATCAAGGGTAGAAGTGCGCGTATTTTGTTCATACTGCAAGTCAATATTTGATTGACATTTTACAGTATCACCCTTCAAATTCGGTGACATATATGATGAAATATTTAGCTCGGAATTTTCGGAATATTCTGTTAATTTTGAGAAATAATAAAATACTGATAGAAACACAATCTTAAATAAGATAAATCCGGAAAAAAATGGTGTGAGTTCACTATCATTCTTCGGGAGTTTTCGATTGTATGCTCATTTGTTGAATCATCGATATAATCAGTATTTAAATGTGTATTAATATAAAGAGGAAGATGCCTGGGGTCAGACTTATCATCTGACGAGTCATTCAATGTCGTCGGCCGCGTTAAGATCGATGTTTCTATGAAAAAAATTTAAACATATGGAAAAATACAAAAAGCTGGCACAGAAAAAATAATTTTCATCAGAGTTATGATGAGATATTGGACTTCGTACTTGAACTGAGTTGAAAAAAAAGGGGTCACATATTGCGTATGGACTTTGGTGAATAGGATTAATGTGTTGTCATAATATAATCCAGAGTAGAGTATGGAGATGAAGTTAATTCTGTTCTACAAATAGTACCAAGTCTTCAAGAATATTCAAATCAACCAAACGCAGTATCTAAGAATAATTCCTGGATGAGATAGAAAAATCTGAAAAAATTTCTTTATTTGCATACCGTGTGGTGATATATTTATTCAGCTCATTTCTATTGATATCCTTGTGAGAAAAATAAAAAAATAAATATTATAATAATAAATCATTCGGATAGTAGAAGCGAAAGGAAAACTTGAAGTTAAGACAAAGAAAGCGGAGGGTAAAGAACTTGTGAGCGTAATGATTCGTGTCTGTAAAAATACCAACACGATCTCATAAATGTGTGTTCATGGACGCAATGTAGGTTGTTGTCCGTATTCACTAGCAATTAGTTGTGCCTGCTGATAACAGTAATTCGAGAAAAATAATGACGGACATGTGCATACAAGTGACCTACACCAATTCACCGTTTACAACAATTTTTCAATCCCATATTCAAACTGGAACTTATATTTATTTTTTCTTTCTCCTTCGTTTTTTTTCCTTATTGAGTTTCTGTTCGCTTCGTTCATGTTACCATTTGGTGTTTCACCATCTCAAGTCAATTATCCAAGTGATCATATGCTTGATTAAACCTCTTCCTTCATTATCATATCTCTGCTCGTGTACAATTTCATTCCCATAGCTCTTGGTACAGATGGAATGTGTAGATCAAGAATAAATAGAATAGAAAATCTATTCGAGATGTAATAACTAACAGATCTTAATGCTAGACAATTCAATACTGAGGACAGAAAGTATTGTCATTTGATACGTTAGAATTTCCACATCATACGTGAGATATTCGAATAAGTTACAAATAAAAATCCTGCTTGATATTTATTAATGATTCGAGGATATGAATAATAATGAATACATGGAATGACAGTGAATACAAATGCATATTGTTTTATTGCATTCGATTAAAGTTATTCATTATGCAAAAGAAGAATTC
Organism: Meteorus cinctellus; assembly: GCA_030523045.1. Classification (NCBI taxonomy): domain Eukaryota; kingdom Metazoa; phylum Arthropoda; class Insecta; order Hymenoptera; family Braconidae; genus Meteorus; species Meteorus cinctellus. The sequence goes on along the minus strand of JAPYZF010000010.1, from coordinate 618,464 downwards.
ACGCTGATATTTACATTTTCTAATTTATAAAGGAAAATCCAATGTCAATTGGCTGCATCAATTATTGTACATGATATATGACAGAGCTTAATTTCTTTCATGGAGATGTAATAGACATATCATATTTGCTTCATTTTACTGTCATTTAATTGAATAAAGACAGAAAAGTGTGATTAAATATGTTTGCTTGTTCATAACAATTATATTGACGCATATTAGCACAATAAAGCATGAGAACTCAGTGTAAGACTCATAAACTATTATATTCGCTTGAGGTCGGAAAAAATTTGTTTGCCACTTTGTTTACACTGTTTTCTCTTCAAGTATTGCAATCAGTACGTCATCAGAATTCAAAGAAATCAAACAACAAATAACCCAATCTAACGACTTATTTGCACTTTTTGCAGATTAGCAAACAACCAGAGTTTAAATAGAGGATTCACTTGAGAGTGACGCAACTGATCGGCATCAGCCCGTGATATGAAGAAAAATCAAACTAACAGCTATGGTATGATTCATTCATCAACTTTTTTTAAGAATAATTAAAGACATTAGAATCACTCATTAGAATACTAAAACTATTAATTATATGAAACACATTTCCTCCAAGGAAAAATAATATGTGACAGAAAAAAAATGACTGTGAGTTGTCTCGGGAAAATCCAAGTGTGCATTGAATATTTGCAATGTACTCAATCAAGACGGCAAGGTTGAGTTCTGATGCAAGCCATATTTGAAGGCTTACTCTTGTTTCATGATCACTAACCGACTATACCAGTATCTTTTACATTTATTTATGTACTCATTACCGAATGCCACGATTGAAAAATCCAGGAGTCATGGCCGAAGTGTGAATCCTCTGAATGACAATGAATTTATTATTCATGAATCCGTCCAATGATATAAGTGAATGCACACAAGTACACAAAATCTTCTACGTTTAGTCATTAGTTTGGTGAAAAATACGTATTAGAAAACAAATTAATATTTATTACTTCATTTTCAATTTATGAATTATTTATGTTTGTTAATTTAGTAATAATGCATTTCAAATACAGTCATGAGAATTCTGGTGAAGCTCTGTGATACATCTTCGACAAGGAAGATTATATATAGCGCGTGAATTACATTAATGGAATTATAAAGGGGCTATTTGTCGTAGTTACATGAACGGTTCAGTTATGATTCTGGTATCATCCCGCGTCGTACTCCATGCTATATCAGACAATTGGTCCATGGTTGTGATTCAATTCAGAGTATATAGATTCAGTGAATAGAAATGTTGGAATAAACCAGCAAGAAATACAGTATCAATCTTTAGTATTTACTTGGACTTGGGTGAATCATTCAGTCTTCTTTCTTCAAAGACATTTAATCGAATTAAATACTGATATATCGGCCTTTGGCCTTTGGCGCAGACTTTGACTACCGATATTTTTAATCTCTGTTTCTCGAGCAGTATCTAATATTTTCTTCCACTCACTCTACAACTATATCTGACTTTATGTGAAATCATAGACGTCTAATCGAATTTCTATCTCATTATTTTTGAGAATACAGAATCATCGAGCCATTTTCTTTAATCATATTTTACTGAATAATTATTTGCTATTTTTCCGGGTTCTCACGATTGCAAATGATCATCCTCGCATGCAACAGTTAAGTATACAGGCAAAGGGTCCACTTGGTAACGGGTTGCGGTGTCTGCATGCCAGTATTATTGGCGCCTGGTTTGTCTTATATATATTTGTAGTGGACCGTCACCGACATCGCGTCGCTTTACATAGTCGATGCAAGCCAATTCACAACTATCCGTCTCTCTCATTCTAATGACGACTTGTTGTCTCATATATATCATATCTTGTTCACGAGCCAATCCGATAGGCCAACAACCGCGCACACCCACCGTCTTATCCACTCACGATACCGCTACATGACGTCAAACTGACACTCCTCCTGTGCATTTTCTTTTCATCATTGTAGAGAGATTAAACTGCTTCTACGAAAACACAAATCATTCGCAACATATATGTTGCATAAGTTGGCATACCAATAGTAAACAAATTAGTTCGTAGAAATTGTCACATGTGTATATTGGAAATTGCGTTCGTGCGGCAGTTTATGTTGATTGGATGTTGGTTTTCTGTGATGTGGACAATTCAGCACCAAAATATTTACATCCAGTTGTAGATTGTTTTTGTAATTTCGAGTTATTCCTAATTTATTCAATAATGACGTCAAAGAATGCAAATATTTTGCGTCTCTATTTTGAAATCGTTTTGCGTTATAGCAGATTTCTCATATCAGGAGGAGATTGTATGTTCTATTCAAGTCTCGGTGGAATGCAAGCACATTTGCATTCACTAGAATTCCAACACGCACCCAGACTTTATGTACACTCAACGTACTAACATTCACCAGAACTTCTACAATACGTTACGCATTTTCCATTACAAATAGTCAATACAATTGAATGCATCAATAGAATTTATCTGTTATTTTTATCTGCTCTTTTCCATCTGTTGCAGTGGAAGTGAACGGTAAAAATGTCGTCCCCGAAAAAGGTACCAAGACGGACGAGCATGAAGAAGTGGATGCCATTCAGGAGGCACTCGGTGGTCTAGGTAGATGGCAAATTTTTGTTTGCCTTGCTATATCCCTCGTGAAATTTCCTGTAGCATGGCATCAACTAGCGATTGTATTTATGGCACCACAGAATCAAAAATTTAATTGCACCAGCCCAGCTCGTACGCCATCAAAGGATCAATGTATTGTTAGCGTCAACGGAACTCATACGGACTGTGAAGAGTGGGAATTTGATAGAAGCATTTTCCCTGAAACAATAATATCTCAGGTAAAGCAGAATTCATTGGATAAAAATTAAAATTACTCGTATCAGGTATTACTACATTTGATCTATCACCTATTTCAGTGGAGTTTGGTATGTAATCGTGCTCACTATGCGAATATCCAACAATCAATACTCATGTTCGGAATTCTACTTGGGAATATAACGTTTGGCACCATGGCGGACAGGTAAAAGAAACAATGCAAATCGACATGAAGAACGAAATGATGTACCGTAAATTTTTTCATGCCTCATTGTGCTTCAGGTATGGAAGAAAAATCCCCTTGATGATATCCGTAGTGCTCCAATTGGTATCAGGAATAGGTTGTGCAATTGTCCCATGGTTTCCGGCGCTTCTGTGTCTCAAATTACTAAGTGCAATGGCAACTGGCGGCACAATGGTCACCAGCTATGTTATTTGTATGGAAATTGTTGGAACACAATACCGTGCTGCAATCACCGTACTCTATCAAATTCCTTTTAGTTTGGGTCACATGTCCTTGGCGGGAATGGGATACTATTTCCGTCATTGGCAACATCTTCAAATGGCATTAACTCTTCCGTCAATAATCTTATTAGGCTATTGGTGGGTTGTGCCTGAATCACCACGATGGTTACTGGCAGTTGGGCGACAAAAAGCTGCGTGTTCAGTTCTCAAGAAAGCTGCCAAAGTAAATGAAATTGAAGACAAAGATATACCTGATCTAGTTAGAAAACATTATTTGCATCAGGTGAGTGAACTTTGTTAATATAAACTCGACTCCGTCCAAATTTTCCAAATATATATTATGATATAAATATAAATGCTCAATCTGTTTTCAGCATTCGAGGAAAACAGCATCCGATCATTCAGCAAGTTTCATTGATCTCTTTCGTACGCCAAATATGAGAGTAAAATCAATAGCGATTTTTTTCAATTGGTTAGTATGTGGAATGGGACTCTTTGGTATGAGTCAATACATAGGACAAGTTGGTGGAAATATATTCGTGAATGTTGCGGTATCAGGTGTAACCCAAATTCCTGGAAACTTTGTTGCTTGGTGGGCAATGAACAAACTTGGTAGGAGAATTACTCTTATAATAAGTAATATCACTGCAGGCATCGCAGCACTACTACTAATCACCGTGCCACAAAGTAAGTTCAATTATAAAGCCAATTCAATTTTTATCTCCAACAAATATGTTTATCACATTGTCTTTCGTAGGTGCCGAATGGTTGAGACTGATTTTCGCATGCTTTGGTATTGTTGGCATGTCCGTGTCCTTCACCACTGTGTATTTATTCTCCGGGGAACTATTTCCGACAGTTGTAAGAAATATTGGAGTAGGAACTTGCAGTATGTGTGCGAGATTAGGATCAATGGTTGCTCCTTTTGTAGTTTCATTGGTAAATAAAGTTGTTTTTCTCACATTAATCTCACCTCGAGCTCAATAATTCAATCATTCACTGATTTCATAGAGTATAGTCAGAGCGTGGCTCCCACCAACATTATTCGGAATTTTACCACTTCTTGGTGCAGCCTTGACTCTTGTGCTTCCCGAAACCAATGGCTGCACTTTACCAGAAACTCTGCAAGACGGTGAAGACTTCGGAAAGTAAGTTATGACACTATCTTCAGAATGGATCACTCCTCTCGTGAAGTTGGATACCTGAAAATTGATTATACATTTTATTCTCTTTGGTTTAGGAAGAAAAAAAATTTAATGGTGAAAGATGTGGAAGCGGAAGCTGCACTTTGAATTATACATATCATTTAAACGTGTAAAATTTTACGAGCAGAATTGACTGGGCGTACATCAATTAAGGCGAACTATAATCATTCCCCGTTTCTTATTTATTACATATCATGTAGAGCAGGGTTATATTCATCGACCGGAAGGAAAAATGATTTTTTTTTAATAATTAAAAAATGTTGTTTCTCATCATCGCAATTCATCAACAAAGTTAACGGTGTGACAATGTAATAGAAATCGACGCAGTATTCATAAAATATATCAACGACTCAACAACGACGCACATAAAATTGATACTCGTTCCCAACACAATACAATCAAATGATTAATTCTATTGCTTGTTTGTGGGAAAATGAAATAGTACTGCTTGTATAAAGGATGCATATAAATTTTATATTTCCGCAGTGTGCCTTCCCAATCGTGTAAATAAACATCGTATTTTGTATCACATTGCCTTTCATTTCTTCAATTCATCTGCAATTATCCGATCCTAGAATACCATCATACGCAATTGTGTATAAATATTCTGAGAATAATTATTGTCATATATCATTCTGTGAAGAATAAAAATGAAGTAATTACGCATAAAAGCCACTTTAATCACAGTGTTTATAATATTTTCTACGTACTCCTAGATAAATATAAGAACGGTGTGAGAAGTGAACGCAACAAAAAATATAAAATTATTAATCAATCACACAGAGTATGAAAATGTTCGCGTATTTGATGCAGCCTCGTATCCTGTCTAACAGTTTATGCCAACGAAAACCATAGCCACCACAACTTGTTTTATAACTTCACTTCAGATCCAATCCTCATCAATAATTATCGCCATTGACAATTTTTCTCCAACAATTTAAAACCGGGCCACATCTATCTCAATATTCACTTGGAAAGCATCTTGAAGGGTTCCAGATTGGTATTCCAGAAGGGTGTCGCCTCTATGAATTGAATATTAACTTAAAAAGCTAATCAACGCCATCTGGATCCAATCTAATGTTACTTTCCCAGACCTCTATATTACTTTAACCGTTGGTTTTGTTTATACTCTGAGCACAGTTTTCACCAACTAGTTTAATTATCCATATTCAACTAATTAGAGTGAAGGAAAAAACAAATAAACTAAAGAATCGCTAACAAACAAACACCAAACAATCGTGAATGACACAAAGTACTGAGGAACACGCAAGCCCTTTCATTATGTCTGACTATACATAAATGAATAAATACATACAAAAATACACACTGACATTGGCATTGTAAAATTTTTCCTCAATGTATTATAGAAGTCACTCTTATCGCACCATGGTGAGCATTGAGTAATGACCATGACGTGTATGAAACTTTTCTACTAATTTGAAATTTCGATAAGGTAAATAAACAATTTCTGTCTCTAGGAACTTCCTTGCGACTACATGAAACCATTGGGGCATAATTATTTCGGAAGAAACATTCGATTTTGTCCTTCACAATGCCAGAGTTAATGAGCTTATTTATTTGATAGCAGTTCTTATTACAGAATTGTATCATCAAGTGGATGGACAGTTGACATTTGCGCATTGTCATTGCATTACGATGCCCATGTCCAAATTTATCAATTTAACTTATTTCCACTATGTACCACCTCCAACCATGAACGATGACCGACTATATAAGAGGAGGTGGTCGTTGTAATAATACCATTCACGGTCGTACCGTTCTCTAGGCATCTAACTACAATTTAGTTATTGAGTGTGGTGTGCTGATTGATTTGCAAAAAAAAAGCATTCTCCAATCTAATTTCCTTCCATACATTCGACGATTTGCTATTCCGTGTGAGTATACACTTCTTTTTATAACAATTACGACAAGTTTCATGTACTCCAGGCCAAAACATACCTTGATCATTCTTTTTTGTCTTTGAAAGACGAAAAAACATTGAGTATATCCTAGCTCAACAAGAGGGATGCGAACCATCTCATTTTCATATAATGTTGTAATAGTTTTTCATGCAACTTTTATCGTGCGGTAATTTATAGTCGGTATCAGTCATAAACATCAAGAGAATCAACATTGATTTTCATCTCATGTATGACCATCATTCACATAATTGGATGTCATAACAGAGGACATGTAGATGTGCATGTGAAAACAAATAAGAGGACTGCCGAGCGTTCATGCACGTTTCCGTAATCGCAGTGTCAATATTTAAACGGAGAAAGTGCCCTCGAGTAATTTGCACAAACATGCATGCTTGCTGAGTTAAAACTCTTGGTCAATATCTGGCTTCTTATCCATCATTATGCTTCATTGTATGATTACCACAGAGTAATGAGTGGTTCGCAATATGCAATTTCATCATTACATCAGAATTGTACTCAAGTTGTAATAAAAAGTTTTGATTGGAAATGTTTATTGGGAACTAGCCAATGCAGGTGTTTGTATACGCACGGTTATTTGCAAGTTTTTGCGGACGCGATTAATTCAATCGTGAACTGAAGCGTAAATGATGGATAGAAGAGTCAGGTGAATACGTCGAAAATTGGGTGTGGTAATACGATGAGCAGACAATGAAAATGCCAATAATGTTGTCGCAACAAAACCAATGGACTATTCTGGGGACTGGTTCGATTGTCACTCGGAAACTGAAGAGAAAAAAAAAATGTTTGTTCAATCGGATGTGCCTAGCGATTTTATTTTCATTATATTTTTTCAGGGTCATCCAATATGTGGTGGTTTTTGTTACTGGTGGCTTTGACAGTAGTCAATTGTGAAGAACCATTCGACATATTGTTTTCATGGAAGCAAATGGAGTACAATTTTCCGAATGACACTCTGCGCGACTCTTTAATAGCATCTGGCGATTATGTTCAGATAAATATGGTCCCAACAAGTTTAAATGTTTGGGGTGATAAGCTTTTTCTAACAATTCCACGTTGGAAGACAGGTGTTGCAGCTAATTTGAATTACATAAATATAACTGAGGCCATTGCGACGAGTCAGTATTGGTTCATATCAGTCTTCGTCCCGATTCCAGACAATGTCTATATATCAAAGACCTTTTTTTTCTATTCGCACAGAGAATAGATCACCGTTACTCAATCCCTATCCGAGTTGGGATTTGAATAACATGTATGCTCCCGGTTCTATCGTCAATGGTATCAGGGTGAGAATCGATGAGTGCGATCGACTTTGGACAGTGGACAGCGGTCTTAATGATATGCTCGGTGACAATACCGTCATACATCCGAAACAATTAATTGCCATTGATTTGAATACAGATGAGGTAATGAGAAAAAATGAAGATGTAGAAACACATTCATATTCTTCATGGTGCATTGTTGAAAATGATTGTGGTCAATTATGTATGCCGAACTTTTTCTCCATTTTCCTTCATAGATTGTTTTGTCATACAACTTTAAAGACACTGACGTTACCGATGCCACCTTCTTTGCTGATATCGTCATAGACGTTGACTCGAAAAACTGCAACGACGGATATGTTTACATTTCTGATCTTGGATCTTATGCAGTTGTTGTCTATAGCATGGCCCAAAATGACTCATGGAGAGTTATTCACAACTATTTCAACCTCGATCCATTAAATAGTAAATTTCTTTCTCCAACCATACCATGCAGGTTGATTAAGGCATCTGAAATTCATTTATTCACTTGACAGGTTTCTATAATGTGAATGGCACAATATTTCAATGGACTGATGGCGTATTCGGAATGGCTCTGAGTACACCAAAAGAAGATGGTTACAAGACTCTGTATTTCCATGCATTCGGTAGCCTTAACGAGTTCGAAGTTTGCACTAGTCTTCTACAAAACCAGACTGCTCTCGCTGATCCTCATTATTTCCTTCGATTCCACCTTGCTGGTAATAAAGGGCCACACACTCAGGGAACCTCATCAATGTTTGAAAAGAATACTGGTATCATCTATTTCACTCAAATCAATAGGAATGCTATATCATGCTGGGACACACATACAGAATTGAATCCTCAGACATTCCGTAAATAATCAATTTTCTTGCGAAATAAGGATAATTTTCCAATGAATCTGTGACGAACCACTTTATGACGCATCACATCTCATATCTTCTTCCAGGTACTCTTGCTCAGGATAATCAGACATTCATCTTCCCGAATGATGTCATCATTCAGTCAAAAACGAAACAGTTGTACGTTCTCGCTGATAAACTTCAACTAGTGGAGTTTGGTGTATACAATCCTGACGACGTTAATTTCTATGTCCACGTCGCATCACTAGAAGATACTACAGCTATCTGTCAGCAAAAATCTGGCCACTAGATGTGTGGGTGGGTGAATTAATAAGTTTCATATTGAATTTCGTCAGGAATAATTCGTCAACATTTTGAACCCTAAATCCTCAAATCGTCTACTGTTGGTTAAACTATTAACCTCACATATTTATTCCAGCGAATAACAAATAGATATAATAGAATTATTTCATTATTATCATCCCTAGATATTGTATCGCAAAAATTGAATTCAATAAAGAAACATGGAAAGCCAAAGACACGAAGGGTTTATTTCTACTCTGACTATTCATCAGTACAAAAATATAGTGGATGAAATTCATAATGCCACTGAACACGTCAATAGACGAATATGTGATCGCAGTGAAAATACTGCGACGCAATAAAATAGTCCTGAAGCATCGCAAATAAGAATGGTTTACATATTGATAAAAAAGAAATTGTGTCTCCACTAGATACATTATCAGCAAGTGTCATTTTTCGCTTGTGTAATATGAATGTGTTTATATAAGAGAATCACCAATATTCCTTATCTTTACTACCTGCTATGAATGCATCAATTATAGAAGAATAATTAATGCCACTATCAATTATCAAACATGTACCCGTATCCCACAGTTAAATGAGGTGTGTCTGTATATACAGACATAAAAGCCGTTACATTAAATCCCACGATTCAAAATCCGGCGCCAAAGATATTCTCATCGGTTGTAATATCCGATTAAAAGGCGCGAATTTAAAACCGACGCTATTTTAAATTCACCAATCAATCTCACCCTGCGTTTTGATTGGCCTTCACGAAAGGCGGGAGGATTTTCAGGTCGCCATCTTTGAAACCGTTAGCTGAGCGTCCTTAAGTTTGATCCGCGATCCGAAAGTTTCATCAATTATTTCTCCAAAATTTACAGCAAGTCGATTTTCTCCAAATGTAATTGGAATGTTCCAAGTGAGTACGTACAAGAATATAATTTCATTTTATCATAAAGTCGTATAGCGAGTCGGAGTGTGAATACGCTACAAAATTAGTTTGTGCACAATTCTCAGAATTAATGTTTTAACCCGTTACATTTGTCGTCTATTTCATTATCATATTTCCCGTTGATTTATCATGAAAAACGATGGAGAATTGCATTATTCCAAACGATCGATAGTATTGTAGATTTTTTGTTAATTTACATATTGTTTATGAATACGCGAACGTCCATATCAGTGAGTGTGAAATGTTGAGTGAGTGCAATTATATTTATGGGATTACTTGAAGAAATTCGAAGGTCGAAGGCAGCAGCAGAAGTGGTGAGCGAAAAAATATTTTTTTACTCTTCTATTTCCCGCTTTTCTTCACTTATTCATCAATTCCTATTCCAAGTTAATTATTATCATCAAAATGAGGTGGAAATTCCATCCTCTCGATTTTTCCAATGATTTTTATTATAATATCGAATGCTTAAGATATTGTTCGAATAATAATACTAATTAGGGTAGGACATTGATTTTGCATTGTCATTAGAACATAATTCCATATTTATTCAATGGTTTTGCTTTTTCTTCGTCACCGATATTCTTTACAATGAACACGAAAAATTGCGTGCAATAATTTATGAATGAATTGCACACAATAAATCTTAGGGGAGTAAAAGAGCAAGAGGCTTTTTTTCTAATAGATATAATATTACTTTTTCGTGACTTCGAACCAGGAAGACGAGAACGGCGCACTGCACTGTTCTACAAAACAAATAATCAATCACTTATATCGTTCTAAATATCAATCAACATTTCCTTCTACCTTACATTTTCTTATCCAGTACCAACAATTGAAGGTTCAATTCAAAAATTCTATTTCCCTTCAACGAAACAAACCAAATACGCCCACAAACAATTGGCAATATGGACTGTGTCAAAAAATAAAAATGTTCTTATTGTGATTATTTGCACTCATTATTTTCTACTTACTCGGCGTACTCGCCGAGGAAGCTGCCAAATTTGGTGTTGGACTACTGCTGCATGAACGACTCAGTAGTCTGTGTGGTTCAACACTCAAAAAATTTGAATCAATTGTCGGCTGTGCGTTCAAAATTTCGGGTTCCACTGGACTCGGACATCGTCTTTGATTACAATTTGACGGCGTTGATCTTGACAATGTGTGCAATGGTATTCGGTAAATCCTCAACGGCTTCGAATCACTTTGTGAGTCTGAAAAGTATAGTGAGGGTGGAAAAAAAACGAATGATTCAATTGAATCGATGATATGGAAAAAATATCATTACACTTGAGATAATTTTTCAGCCTTACTTGACACACTGGATTGTGAGGACGGTGGGCTGCCACTCCGTTCTTCTTTATCTGGCCGCGCATCAACGCGTATTCTCTCACATTTATTTGCCATGAATTCCGGTGCAGTTGTAGTAAAATAAATATCACGCTTCGATGTGATAAGCATAAGATTCGGCATGGCTATTGTATGAACAAGATTTCCATTAATTATTAAACGTATTTCCATTGTATCAGATGTGAATGCAATGACATAGGGGAAGGCACACGCAACAGCAATTGGTACTGAATTCCAATTGAAATCAAATTCTGTTGATGCTGCAGTGTCTTCAGACAATTTTTGGAAGTGACATGTATTATTGTAACATAGTAAAAGTTCCGGTTCTTCATCCTCGCACAAATCTAATGCTGCTATAATATGGGGTTTCATTGATGCTTCCATGTGAAGCAATCTTGTACCACCATCAGAGGAAATCAATTCAAAATGATGTCTCAATCCGCAGCAGAGTAACCATTCATTTCCTGGCTCTGTGCTCTCAATTATTGTGACTATTGACGGTGATTCGGAAGCATTAAACTCCTTCAACAATAAAAATCCATCAATTGTGTCAGTATCAGCTGCTGAACACCAGGTAGTCCATGCGGCATTGTGTTTCCATTGTAGAACAGTTAATCTTCGACCTACAGCCACACACTAAAACCAAGCATAAATATCATTTAAATGGTCTTTCGTTTCATTGTTCAACTCAATTGTTGAAATTTACCATTCGAAGATGAGAACCACCAGGTCTTGTTATACTGTATAAATGACAAGCTCGTGTTCTATCCAACTTTCGTTCTTTCACATGTGATCGTGTTCGAACAATAGGCGGACGTGACGTATTTTGATTTGAAGTAGTAGTAGCAAAGCTACCAATCTCTTCGTCATCCTCCTCGAACGAATTGTAATCGATACTCGTCACATTTTCATCGCCAACAAGTTCGCTCAATCGATAAACATACACGTTACTTTCTTTTCCTTTATCGCCAGCTCTAAAAAGAAGGATCCCATGTTGTTCAACTATATTGAGTTGTTTTATTTGAACTGATTTGTCAAAAAGCAATTTATCCGCAGTCCCATCTATATGAACAGAAAAAAAGAATTAATCGAGAGATAATAGTTCCCCAGATGGAATTAAATAATCCTCTTATTTCATTGAATTCAGTGGGCAATCACTACTACAAATGATTTCAATATGTAATTGACCTTCAACTAGAAATGTTCCATTTTCCGTCGCCAGTATTAATTTATTTTCCAACCAAACGTCACCGCAAACTAACTCGTGATGAAAGTCGGGATAAATACATCGTGGTTCCCAAGGCCGTGGTTTTAGAGGGCCAACCGTTGCAAGCGATGTAGGTGCAAGCCCTCGAACAATTGCCTCGAGTTTGAGTGCCTGTCCAACACGAACCATCTCTACTGCTCGTGTCTCCTCTCGCCTACGTCCAGGAGTTTCAACAACATCTGATAGTGCACGTCGATTCAGCATACTCTGCACATCGAGTAGGCGGATATATACATTTGATTATATATGAATTGTAGAGCAAATCAATAAATTATTATCTACGCAGGAAATTCATAGCCAGAACACGATAAATTACTGTAGGACGCATTGGCTAGCTTATTTGATAATCCAGCGATAACAGGCCACTATCGAACATCTGGACGTCGGGACATGAACACGTTTATATATCTCCGGGGCAATACATCCATGCATATCAACATTTGTTCGTTCAAATAAGTGTATCATAGTTTACTAATATTAGGACAAGGTTGACTACTAATTCGCGTCAGATGAATTCATTTTATTTCGCTTACGTACAGAACTTACGTTCCCCTTGCTGTCTTGCGTATGCTCTTGATACAAATCTCGGAGAAGTGTATCCAAGGTTCTCTCGCGCTTCCGCGAGAAAGTTGGTGTATCGAAGGTAGCTTTCTCGCCGTTGATCAGTTTTACTAGCAGAAACTCCCGGAAATTGTAGGGATCCTCAAACACCGGAGGGCACGGTAAACTTGGCCCGAACAGTGGAACATTCTCGTCGCAATAAATAGCTATTCGCCATCCACGTCCATTCCCATTTAAAGTAACTACCGCAAAAACATCTTGAAAAATAAATTATAGGTTTATTATTCTTCTTCTCCAATTTACCACATCTATATTTGTGATATCAATGAATTCATTGAGTCAATAATGTGACCTACGTGTGAATTGACTCTTTATACAATTTGGATTGAATGTATCCAAGACAGTTGGATCATCGGTATAAATAATGTTGACAATGTCGTTGCCAATATGCCTCTTTCTCTCGAGTTGCTGGGGATTGTCCTTGGAGTGTGGTAACATTGTGCTGACGTGATACATGACCTCGTGGCCTGCGTAAACCGTATAAACGCTCTCTTTACCCGTCATGTCACCTGAATTAATAAAAAAAAAAAAAAAAAAATAACAAGACAAAAAATGCCGAAAGCATTATTTCCATTCGTAGACTTTTATTTATTTTCATGAGAATGATAGTGAAAAAATTCAACGAAGTATTCACCTTTGACATCCAACCCGCCTCTGTACTTGTCCCACCCCTTGAGCCGAATTCTTTCGCCTAGTATCTCTAAGAACCTCTCAAACCCTGAGCTTGCCCTCTCTGAAAGCGGAAACAGTTGATCTTTTATCAAAGGAAGAAAGATTTATTGTTTATTCATCATCAAACAACAGTCGATTTTGAATTAATTGAAAGTTCTATTGAATTCACTTGTGAATATTTATATGAGCAAGTACCATTGGATAGCATCTCATCGTCAGTTGTCTGGCCCTCTCGAGCGTATATAACGCCAAATTTAAAATTCACCGAACCCTCTTGTTCTTCGAGTAATAAAAGATCCTGTTAAATAAAAGGATAAAAATGTAATGTGTATCATCATCCAAACTCTTATGAGTGTTACGAAATTCAATCTTAAATATATATTTATACCTTCTGTATTTCGGGTGAGAAAATTTCACGAGGTGCTTTGTCGAATTTTTCCATTCCAAAGAAATTACTAAAATAAGAATTAACTATTGTGAATTGACTGCTTTATAAAATTTCCAGTATTTCAATATTTTTTTTTCAAACTTTATAGACAAACCTTAATATCTGTTTTACTGTCATCGATTTATTGGATGAGTAAGGCAAAGATATTTTTTGTGCTCCCTATAAATAACAAAGGAAAAAAATTCTTTGATCTAACAATTTTATCTATTATTTTTAGGATTCTCTTCCTTTTTTTATTTTCTTTAATCGAGTGTTAAAATACACACTCACAGTACGTCTCCAGAGAATAACTCGATAGTGGGGTACACATTGATCACCACCGTCGCTAAGAACCACCGATAAAAACAGTGGATTTCTGTCGTGATCTGATGCAATGTAATTCTGATGGACTGTCGACAAAAGCGCGATAAAAATCAGAATTACAAAGTAAAATTACGGTTGGCTGGAGATAAATCACTTCTGCGAACAATTGTACATACGTTTGCCGAGGAAATATTTGAAGTACCAACGTGTCTGGTATTCAGGATTCTCGAGCACAGGCGTACTCGGAGACCCGAACATCTGGAACATTTCATATAACTTTATCTCGACATAGAATTCAAACATTTTCCTCACTTTCATTCAAACAACACCTATAGAATATAGAGTTCTATATATGTTGAAGCAATTAAACTCTCTCTGATATGTTTGATGAGCATTTATATACCTCTTCCTTTTCACCAGGTGAATCACCATTTTCCACACGGAATCTCCGACCGTTTTCCACCCCGTCTTGCTCAATTTGTGGCAGCTAAAAAATAAATGTATCACAATGCAGTCATAAAATGCAATTGAAATTTTTTTTATTGAATTTTATAATAGTTCTACCATTTCAACGCTTCCATAGCAACGCCTTGACAATACACCTCGTCTTGCAGTAGTGTCAGTGGACGATCTAAAAAAAAATGAAATAGGAAAAAGAAAGTATTAAATCGGACTATACAAAAAACTTCATAACGGCACCCTCACACAATACACAATTTAAAGCCTCGATGCGCATCAGTTGACCGTCTCTCATTTCCACAATTTTGTAGAAGTAAATACTTTATTTCAGCTTTAATAAATTATTGAAGCAGTGTGCCAAATGAAAGAAGAAAAAAAAATAAGTATTGAAACTTTTCTTCGTTCCACAGAATTTTTATTTACACCGACTGCGTCTTCCCACCTTGTTTTTAGCATTCCAATTTTTTTTCCGCTATCCCCATTTTTTTTATCACTCATCTCTTGCACGATTCTACCGAATATATCTGGGTTAATGAGAACCCCATCGCGGTGGTAGTATCGTGGGTGTGCAATACCCATTCTGTGTATGTATTTACACAACACAGCAGAAGAATATAGACACGAGTATGTACATACATATATATCGATTCATCGAAAAGTTTTCTCCATCTCGCTCTCACCCTTCCTTATTGCTCTGGTTATTCAACTACTGATAAACATATTGAAGATATCCACTAAAACAGCTATTGAGAGTCATACGCCTCTGAATAACATCAACTCAATACAAATTGAATACTGCAAACCGATTTTTTATTCGCACAATATTTGTGAATGTGATAGAACAATGAAATAATCCACGTGAAAACTTTCACAGTGAATAACCCCATTCAAACTCTTGTACAAAGCGATGGAAAGTTTTGCAATCAAAATTCGAAGGAAGCAATTTTCATATTTTTTCCTCTATCCAGATTTTTTCCAATCTATTTCTCTTTTTCCTATGTCAATGTATAAATATTTATTACGAATCTAAGACCTTACACATGATGGCTGGCACGTCGATGCAAATGCCTCAATTGCGACGAGGTGAGAACGGGCATGCAAACAGATCTAGATCGATCACGGACAATTCTCTGTGATGGTGGTATATCTTCATCGCTTTCTCGATCGCTGCCGGGTGAGCTGATATTACCACTGCTGCCACGACTTGATCTACGCCGTTGTTTATCGCCAACGAATATTTGTGTAGATGTAGACAATGTGGCAGGAGATGATGGTGATCCATTTGTACCACCACCACTGCCAGATGTTGATGAGTTCGATGATGAACCCAAAGAGAAACCTCTCAAACGTGTGACTAGTTTCATGTCTAAGCTTCAGCATTCCATTTGTTATTAAAATTTTGTTTCAATTTTCCGTTCACTCAAAACTTTGTTTCTTTCAATATTTGGATAAAATATTGACATAAAATATCCTCATCAAATTATTGCTCACTAAATTATCTTAGTGAATTTTTGTGTGCACACAATGATTGTACAAAAATTATTCAGAGCACTGTTCCATGCATTAGACATATTTCATTCGTATGTTGACTAAAGTCTTCATAGATTATTCCACCGACTTTGTGTATTTATGTCAAGATGTATGATACATGCACACGTTGGGTTTTGTTCACTACGTCTTTGTCACAAGGCGGGTACACAAAGCACCACGTTAAATTGCGCTTATCGTTCGTGTACAACCTTCAAGCTTCATATCGTGAAAAGGGTTGTGGCACTTGCCATTAATCGAGAAAACGTTCGCTGTAAATTATCAATATTTATCATAACATATTTAATTTTTTTTATCGTTCTTGTATACTTTTCCATCATTTTATCATCTACTATTTTTATACGTTTTCTTGTTGTGTCCAATATCAAGTCGGATAGAAATATCAATTAGAATATAGACATTTTTTCGTCTTTCATAGCGTTATTCATGGTCGTTGAATAACAAATTTTCATGATCTCACTGAGAGTGCTAACGTTGACCCCACAGGATCAATTGCCTCATAGAGATAATTTCGTTCACTCAATCGAATCTGATTACATACATGAGTAGACGTGTATATGTTTGTGCTCACTTCTCAACAGTGTCTTTTATAGCATCAGCGACATATCATCACTATATTCCACTGAATTTTTACGAGCTTATCATCTATATCAGTTGATATCTAACTTGGTAATCCCGTACGTATTCTTCTCCCTTCTACTCTGATGGACAATTTCATGACACTTTACTCATTAATCTCTTCTTGTCTTTCACTCCCCAATTTGTCGTGCTATTTGTGCCCTAAGCTCCTCACATTTTTCTTCCTCCTTTCATTTTCTCCTTTTTTATCCCATTCAACACACCTTTCCTTGATCCCATTGAAGGGGGTTAATCCGGCGAATGTCGACCCAAGCCAGCACTAGTCGACGTTGTAATTCGAGGATTATCCAAACCTCTCTGCAATGTCGACCACTTGCAAAGTTTTCGACTAAACACGAGGTGGATTTCCCACGCTTATCTCTGAACCAGCAACATCATCGATCTATATAAAATCATTCATCTAAATTTCCCAATTTATACTCAATCAAACATTCATCACTTCAGACTTGTTTTCAAACACTTTCAACACTGCAATTAATCCCGCTCGATATTTTTTTCCCCGTACTCGAACGCCAAATCACAACTTTTGAAGTCTTTCCAATTCTGACATCAAAGTATCGACCTTATAACATCAGAAATATAATGACAATGAATTATAAAATATACGCAATACGATACATAAATATATAGATGCATGTATATTTAATTCATGTTCATGTAGGTATAATTTTGTTTATGTCAACGTATTTCGTCACTGTATTGTGCGTCGACTAATGGCTCAATACTTGATTAAGTGCCATCTCGTTAGGCTCAATGACAATTCAGCAACTGGAGCGTGGCACGGATATATTGAATCGAAAAAGGAGAGAGGATATACCTCATCGCTCGGGCTCCCGACCCCTACTGAGCGCCAACCCCGATTCTACGCCACCCCCGTATACTTCGGGCGTCTTCACTAACTCAACTTATATATGTATGTGTATACATACAGATACATGTATAGTTATACATATAAGCGCGCACCAATGTCCGTTACCGTAAGGCAATTGCCTCCTCAAGACGCCACTCTACTACTTATTTCCTGTTTCTTAGCTCATACGATCCCATATAGACACTGACACATATTAAAATGTATATTATACCCATGTATATAAACACTCATATATAATTTACACGCGAGTTACTATCAACGAGGTTTATCAGCCTGCACATATATGTCACAACCAGAAAACTTTCTAATGTAATGCATGACACACGTCCATAGCGCATAGGTCAGAGACCCTTTCTCAAGTACAATAATTTTGCGACGTAATGCGACTGTATAAACATGTGATGACGAGAAAAAGTAAAATTATTCGAGGATTGGAAATAATTGAGTTATTGAAAAACTGTCATTTCTTCGATTTTAGTTTTTTTCATGTGTTCCTGAATTGATTGTTCACCTCTTGTTATCGACATTGTGTCAATATTATAGAGAGAAAATTGGAGATTTCACAGCAATATTGAGTTATTAAAAGAATAGTTAGTCCAGTGATACGCATATAGGAAAATTTTATTGGGAATAAAAAAAAGGACCACAAATATTGTGAGTTAAAAATAATTGATATCTGAAAAAATTTGAAATACCACACGAACGAATTTCCTATGGACATGTCAATTATTTTACCTGTATGTTATCCAATTGGAAACAAATAATGATCAATTTCCTGTAGATATAATCATTCTGACGAGAGAAAAATACACCATATAAAGAGTTAATCACAAAGATATTACAAAAATATTTTTCTCAAATTACAAAATGAGAAATCCAATGAACGTTAATTAACCTCTAGCAACTTCTCATAACCTTGCTAAAAACATCACGAATATTCATTCGACATTTATTCCATATTTTCTGCCAATTATTTGACTGTAATTCACACACAAAATATCCAATTCTCTTCAGTTCAGTACATTCATAAACTAAACTCAAACTAACAACAAACATATAATTTATATACATCAGAGAATATTGTCGACAGGAAATTTCTTGTGAATTGAAAAGTTAAAGCATTGACGTGTGAGGAATTGAACGCAACGGAGGGATGCAGTATGAATCAACTAAACATATATGAATATAGATGTATATATATATATATATATATACATTGAACTCGGTTAAGATGGTCTGCGACGCCTGAACGGCGCGTTGCACTCATTCTCCCATCCTCCTTTTCTCCCGAATCTCATCCCTCCGTTTGTTTTTTTTTTCTTTCAACCTATCCCGTCGGTCCACTCACACCCTTTTACCCATTCTGGCGTCCCGACGCCGGGTGCATTGGCACTGCTATCGTATACATACATACCTAATCGCACGATATACTAACCCCCCTCAACGTTAAACCCCGCAATACCCCTTGGCCCCTCACCATGTGCATGCCACGGCATTGCACATTCAACCAATGCGCCGCGACGGCGGGTGTATAACGCGAGTGGAACGCCCGTATCGACCTATACGCTCGACCCGTATCCGCACTCGCTACGAACCCGCTTTTTCGTACATATCCAACTACCGCATGTATGTACATATATGTATGAAATAACCAAGAACACTAAGACGAACTGTACACGACTCGCGCCGCAGTCACGGGGGGTCCCTGCGGTTATGTGCGCTGAGCTTTATAACGGTCACTGGGTTATACTCGCACGTTTGGGATACTCTCACGCTATCATCTCGATACATCTCTAAATTGCTCTCTTTCTATGCTGTCACAGCAATACTGCTGTCTCTTTCGTTTTTATGTTTTTTTTTGTTTGACTCTTTGTGACGTCGACAGATGTGTAGAGAAGTTATTATTAGACGTGGTCACGCAATTTCCCTTTACTTTTTTTTCTTCGCAGCAATTTTCATTAAAATAATTGAGTTGGCTATCGGGTGTTGAATAATCAGTTTTTAGAATTTTTTTTTCTTACTATTTAATATTGTTTCCCTTTTCTCTATATAGATAGTAAAAGGGCCTCTATTTATCTTAGTTTGAGTTGGAAGTAGTTCAATGCCTGGGTCACAGACACAGACACTATGTGGTAACGCGTGTGACCTATGAATAAACAAGTTTGGAACTCAATTTAATCTTCATTCGTAGGTTGCTTCATGTATACATCTATATATATATGTATCGTACACTACCTGCTGTTAGCTGTGACTTTCGAAATTATAATTAGGAATGATGATGAATGATTAATTAATATATAAAATATATTGTTGGATATTAAGTAATGAAATTGAAAAACGTACGGAAAGCACAATATTCAATAACACGAACTTTATTATTGGAATAGACAATGCACGCGTTATAACCGTTAGACGCGCGACACGCGACTGACGACGCAATGTGAGAAGAAGAGCGTGTGGACGATGAGCGCGCGACGGATTGCTCAGTGGGCGAGAGTTACGTTCACTATTTGGTTCAATGTAGAAGGCGCAAGGAACACACATTAAGAATACTTTCGGTGATGAGATATTCCATTTCTCCGTACGCAACTTTATTTATGCATGATTATTCAATCGAACGTGAATAAAATTAAGTAAACAATGACATCCGTAACGCGATGGGTAGATTTGTAAATAAATACGGACAGGAATGTTATCCTTGCCATAAAATTGGTTTTATATTTACGAAATTATTGGTAGTTTTATTCCACAGAAAAATTCATTGTTATTTTATTTACTATTCTCCCAGCGGTTATTCCACTCATTATATTGCGGCTAAATCTCGTGGCACTGTCGATATCGTCGGATCCATCATTGAAGCCGATAGAAGGCCAAGCGCTAGCAGAACGCGATATCTGAAGCCGATAATATCACTCGCTTATTTATTCTCGTATTTTCTCATCATTTGTCTCTCATTTTCAAGCGTTGTCTATTTTGTTATCGACTGGAAGAATTAAGCGGGGGAAGTGAGGGTGGTAGAGTGGAAGAAAATTGTCTTGTGGATTATGCGGTTGTGGATTTTGTGGTCTCTAATAATTATGTCATTGTTGTTGGATAAGTATTGGAACAATTATATGGATTAATGTAGAGAAGCGTTTATTATTTTATTTTAATTTTTCTCCGTTGTTGATTCATCAATTATTGGAAAACTGACAGGATTATTGTATCAATTGTGTGGTGATATGAATGATGGGCTCATTTTATATGTGTAGCATTGGTTTTGTTATTTAATTGATATGAATTCAATATTGTCTTTGTTTATATTTAATAAACGTGATTGCTACTGGTGGTTTTCATGTTTATTTAAAACAACCAATGCCCAATCAAAAGTTATTCTCGTTAATTAACTCCGTTTACGTTTGATTGAATCCAATGCAAATAATGTTTTTCATTAGATTCATCACTGTTTGGTGAGTTATGTTCCAATTGCGATAGATGTATGCATTGAATCAAAACTTTTGAAAAAGACAAGTATCATCGTCATCAACTACACAAACAAACTCTGTCCTATGTTAACATACAAAGTTTCGAATTATTTAAATAGAGTAATTGCAAATAGGGAGATAAAATAGGAATTCTACTCTATATTTTATTTTATAATGATTAATCGGAATGTTGCAATGTCTTCATATACAATTCGTCCTATTTTTGATTCCTCCAATTGAACAATAAAATGCATCATAATAAATTTATCGAAGCAGAAATCATTTCCGCTTCCTGAATACGAAACAATATCCGGTTCCCAAGTATTCAATAATTTTAAATTCGTACAATTTTGAAATATGCATAAAAAAATCATACGGTGCGAGAAATGCGTGAAGTAACTTTATGGCTCTCGCATAAACAGATATAAAACCAAACTCGTATATATTCTACCGACAAGGTCGGTATATACGGTCGGATAGCTAAGTGAATATGTATGTGCGGAAATAGGATAGCTGGGTTGGGTGCTTGTTCTGACGCAACGAAAGTAATTATTATGCAAATTATCAGGAAATTACTGTGACCATGTACCCAAAATTGGATATACGATTCTTTTCGCATTCACATAATTTTTCATTATGTTGGTCGTAAAAAAGGAAATACATTGGGTACGTTATCAAACTTATGCAGGAATATAAATGAATAGATATCGTGTGCTGTGCGATAACGCGCAAGCTGATGCGTATATTCACCCGAATAAAAAAAAACGAGTGAACTAGTAAAATTGATGGGAATAAAAAAAAACACCATAAGTTATAAACGTGTCACGATTTTAAAGTCCGATAAATTATTTATTTATCGTGTTCGACGATCTATACCAATATAAAATCGACGATTTTAAATTGCAATTGAGTTAGAAGCATTATTGATTTAATCAATTGCATTTAATGTCTATTTTCCGTTGTCATTCACTCTTATACCATCATTAAGTGGCATTGCAATCTTATTGAATGGATGAACAATTAATTGAAGACGTTTTCAGTGAATGTACATGTAGGATAAGAGACAATCGTATTGACTATTTACTTCTTCTCTCGTCTAGAACACTTAACCTCAATCCGCGTTAAACCATACAACGATATAAAGGTTTAGGTCTATACATGTTCTGATTACACAGCTGAACCATCAATTGCAGAGGTGAACTTGCACAAGTCATGCCATATTCCATTTCTCATGCTTGTCTTGTCTAACTTTTCAACTCTACAAGTACAACCATCTTCACGCAGATGCATCTATTTTATCTCTATTTTAAATTCCTTTTTTTATTTTATTTCTCCATCTCTTTCTTTACTTTTCTGAAGATGTTCGATTTTACCAAATGGAATCATTCCCGTGAGGACAATAGATGTGCCTGAGAATATATTTCACTAGAACGACAAGAATTTTCTTTGTCGATATCAGTACCAGTGGGAAAAATTTTCAAACGACATTGAAGAAGATAAAAGCACCGTACACAGAAGTAAAAATTTTTCCACCCGTCTATTTTTTTTTATGCGACATTGTTTTTATCTCTGTTTTTAATTCAAGAAGGTGATGGGGATTGTGAGTACATACACAAGTTTGTCTTGTTATTTATGCATGGGACGATTGCCCGGCCTCGAGAGGAATATTGGCTGAAGAGTTTGTGAAAAAAAAAGTAGGAACGAGGGAGAGAAAGGCAAAGAGACAGAAGTGAGACTATATGCGAACGACGTCTCGGCGCCAGAAAACTGTATATGTACTTTATTGTTTCTCGTTAGTTTCCAACTGCGATCCGGAATTCTATTTTAAAAACCACCATCCATTCTTTTTGTATGGTCACTTCTTTTTCGCTCATCAATAAATTCCATACATGCACAATCGAAATTCAATTGCCGTTTACAGACAAAACAAATTCTTTACGTTCTTTTATGTTTCGTTATTATGGAAAATAGTTAGATAAACATAAAGTGTTTTACAAACTTTCCACATATTCTACTCGTTTAACAGCAGATTTAGTAATATGTGTGTAGCACATTGTTTTGTCGTAGTGATATTATAATATTTTTTCTTTTTTTTTCATACGTATACACATTCAACCATTAACCGCATCATAAAATTCACTTGTGCACTGTTGTATACGTATTATTTATTCTCTTATAATGTATATGTGCGTACTTTATATAGTGAGTAGCACAGCGTGTGCGTTTATACGGCCATTTATCCAACCCCTTGGCTAGAAGCCCAAGGGTTAATCTACCCTCTATGCCAGACGAAGCATATAGCTATCGTATATATATGCATACATGTATTGTAAACACATTTCATATATGAAAAAGGAAAAAGGCGCTCGAGCAATGTGCAGTGTCAGACGCACATTGCGAGAGAGCGTCGAACCTATGACCCAATCATTGCTGTGTACTATGCGCTTGGTTAGATATATTTCCCTCATATCACTGCTGAACAATGTCAAAGGATTCTCAGCATATTTACTTTGTCTATACGTTGGTGGTCGCTCTGTGGTTTAATCCTACAACCACATCGCGATCATTACGTAGACTTCAAAAGAATATTTTTTTTCAATATAAAAAAATTGGAGAACTGTTGCTAAATTGCTGCTCGGCATTGCAAAAATTTCGTTGTTAAGAGTTAGGGCTCATGAAATGCAATTAATTACAAAGGGAATTCAGCAGATTATTAATGATCAACGAAAATTAATGGAGACAAGACTCTGTAGTAATTTTTCACTGTTCATTCAATCGAGCATGATAACTCAAAGGATCAAATATTTGTCTGGTCTAATTTTTGATAGAAATCGTGATCGGAAATTTGTGGCGCCACTGAGATGGAACTCGTAATAAAATTTGTTATGTGAGGTTGTTATTTTTGTCGAGAAATCAATCGACAAATAAGAAGAATTTTTGGAAAAGTCAGAACAAGAAAACTTCGGAAACTTCGCGATTCAGGAAGTTGTCGCAAGTAATGAAGGAAATAAAAATATCTTCGAATGCTTTTGAGGAAACTGGTTGAGGAATATCAAGATAAAATGGATGACAATGTTCTTTTTTTTCGTTTCTCTAAATATCAATGAATTCGTGCGTTTGAAACCCCTGTAACAATATATACAACTTGCAATGATATTTATGAAAAACACCGGAAACGTGTGAAATCGTTTGAACAAGCAAAATATAGCAGTATTCTTAGCACGAGTTCCATTCTCTATGTATTTACCTGTATTGTTATTCCGCCTTTTTTTCTTCTCTTTTATTTATACTGATGACAAATCCCCTAGAGCAAAAACCCAATTTCTCATATATATACATTCACATTTATATAACACCTCCTTTTAATCATACCACCGATTTTAATATATATATTCAAATCTCAAGGACATTTGAGAAAGCTTTGCACCTCATTCCCCTATTCCCTATTCATTTTTTATTCATGTGGTGTCCCCTTCATATAAACGATCTGCTATCTCTTGACATATTGCAAAACGAATGAAAACAATGTAAATATAAATAGAAGTAAAAAATAACTCAGGTATAAATACAAAGTACACCGAATTTAACATTAAATTGAACATAAAAAAAAGGGAAAAAATAAATATTTCAAATTGGAAACTTTCCTCTGTTTCAATTATAATTGCAGAATTTAATTGCAATTAATTATTCACTCCAATCAATCGGAAAACATCAACGCGGGCTCTAATGCGAAATACACACCTACATTATTGCTCCAATTTCATGGAATATTACCAAATGGAGAATTCCAATAGTAATTGAAATGTATCGAGTGAAATTCTTGCGAAATTTCTCGCCGTTACAATCAGCTCCTTTGTTGTAGTTTGAAATATCGATAGTAGAGTGTGAAAGAAACTTAAATGATTGTATTCTATATATTTCAATGCGCTGTCCGAGAAAAAGGATCGAGAGTAGAACACAAATAAATAAAAAAGAAGAGATGAGATGAGGCGCATTGGAAATGTATATACAGATATACTGAGGGCCGTGTGGCGCTCAATGGTTACAGCGCAAAATCGATACGAACTTTCGAATGCGGGCCATTCCAATGACGTAATCCACGATACAAACATGCATAAATAATAGTTTAAATAGTAATGATCAATATTGAACATGTCTATAAAATAATGTACTGAGACAACTGAAATAATACTGAGACAATTGAAACGAAAATAAACAAAGGAATTGGATAGCATTGTATTTTGCTGATAGAAAAACCAAACAGAAAGAATGAAATGAAAGGACAAAGCGAAATGATGACAGGAGTGGAAGAAAAAAGTCCAACAGATAATAACCAATGAGTAGCGTCAACAGCAACAGCAACACAGCGTCGACCACCAGCATCACAACATGATATTCGCGCTCTCTTTCGTCCGATTATACTTCCACTCGGTAGAGCATGATCGAGATCGATTGCACGACACAAAAGACCGTGTATACAACTCAACTCTGCGCCCAACACGATACCAAAGGGTTAATTATAAAAGTGCTGGTCGATCGAGCACCTCAAACAATATACATGAGATGGTGTAGAATGACGATTAAAAGTTTGCGTACATATGTACCCAAATGAATATATAAATAAATGAATATTAGCCGCAAGCGTTTATCTTGCCGTAGGACAAACCTATCCCATTGCAGCTCCTATCGTATCTACAATATTTATTCCTACACCACCCAACACTGTTAACTTTTTCTACCGCACAGTCGAAGCCAAAGCACCAGATATCAAGCATTTTCAACAAACTCTCATCCATCCGTACAAACGTATATCATAAACACACTAAAGTATGCATGATATTACAAGAAAAAAAAAAAACTTTGCATGCTTTTAATTCATCCACTCATTAAGCTCCAACGTATAATATAGCGGAGAGCATTTCAGGGCCACTGAATTTCCTATATAAAATAAAAAGAAATAAAAAATGGCTACACGACTTTTTTATGCTTGGCTGACATTGCCTGAAGGCGCGCTGAGCGCAGATGTATAAGTAAAGCAAAGGAGAAACAAAAAATGAAAGAGAATGCAGGAGGCAAAGGGAAAAAAATGAAACACGACGCTGTAGATGTTAAATGAAAAACATCAGCGTTTCACTGAAGATGATATATACTAGCCCTTCGGATGGTTGGATATTACATTTTATAATCGTCGTGTATGTTTATTGTACTGTATTATTATTACTATTATTATTATTATCATCGTTGTTCACATGTAGATATGAATAAATATTTTTTTGTTTTTTCTTTATGGCATGTTAATTGAATTGTGATATACAGTTGCGCAACATGATATACTGACGAAACAAGGGGGAATGGTTTCTCGTCAGTGACTTCAGGTGCAACCGAGCGCACATGATTATTTTATTCAAGCACACCTTAGACTCTTGGGGAAGTGATCGATCAATTATATAGTGACATCGAGCGTACGGCACTCTCAATGTTCACTCCACTGTACCTCTTGGGAATAAATCTCAGTTTAACGTTTTTGTATATCTGTACATAATATGTTTATAGGCATACAAATATGATATTGCACTTTTCAATGTCGAACCAACTTTTTTTCCTCTCAATTTCACTTCGATTGCATTTCAAAAGCTTTATCGATAATTATTCAACTTTAAATTGGAATAGGAGGAATATTAATGACTGTTTTCAAGTATCACCAAAAATTGAACGATGCGGATTAATTGTTGAAAAAGGAAGGAATATGACTCAAGTTTTTTTTTTTGTTCAATTTTAATGTCGTTTCAATTTTTGATGCTATTCCTTATTTATTATTATTGTAAAATAATTATTTAAAGTGTTACCTTGCCGTCCAGGGCAGCACTTTGCTGCCCTCGAAACTGATTGAACGCAGTTCGTACTTGGAACGTAGCCTGAGTGGCGATCCTGGTGTCGCGTTGTTGCCGTACAGAAAGCTCTTGACACTCTTAGCATTCGGACTTGGCACAAGGGCATAGCGTCGCGTCGGTGCGTTCTCGCGCGCGCATTGATTCGTCGTCCGCCGCAGCGAACTCATGCCTCCTCAAGTTTGCGGAGTCGTCGTAGAAACGACGACAACACCAACGCGTTTCAGCATATATACAATACACTTCGAATTCTTTATTTTTGTTTATATACCCGACACAATTTTTATTTACATCTGTCTGTTATTTACTTAAGACAAATATATACATAGCCACTTTAGTCCGATGAATATAATGGGTAGAATTATTCTGTTCAAATTTATTTAATTCTCAGTCAATTTGAATTTTGATTCTATTTCACAGTTAAATTTAATATTTTTATTTTTAACTATTATGATAATGATTCTTGGCATTTTTCCGAGCACGAGTAAGACATCTCGTGTAGATATACATAGAGTTGTAGCGGAAATCACCTGAGAGTAACAGGTAGTTGGCACTTCAGCAACATGACGGAATGTCCGGACCTCGCAATACCATCAACATCATGTTCTTCATTCTCTTTCTCCATTAACGTCCAGTCTTCATCAGTAATGTCACTATGATCCTTTCAAGATCAACACGACCCATTTTTCTGAATAAATTCACAAACGAATATGAATAAAATCATAAAACGTTGAATAAAATAATAAAATACTGAAATACAGTTATAAAAAGACAACAAGTTTGAAACTTCAATTGATATGTATTTTTAAAGTTTATGTGAAGTATGAGCAAAGTCTTTTATTTATTCTTTTCTTTTTCACCCTGTATTTTGCTTTCCTTTTATTCCCCACTTGGTTCTCAAGTGAAGCTGGATTATATATGAGTCCAGCATGGAACTCACCCGCTCTGACACTGAATGCAGGTATACTTACAGGGTGTTAGCATAACCCTCGTGCCACCTTCCAGAGTCGCAACGACCACCCCACCATAGCTACCCCACACGCGCTTCACACTATTGTACCCCGCTGCGCCGCGCATATCACAGCCACCCTAACGTCGGTGGGACACGTGACTGCTCGATTTCACGCAGACACCAGCGGGGGTGCTGAAGCTTTTACATTGTATCCTCTTGCTGTGGGACTCTCTTAAAGCTAAACGCCCACGCGCATGCGTTTTGCATAATTCTGTATTTCTATATAAATATAATTTATACATATATACATAACTTTGTTCTCCCTTTCCAACTTGTAAGTGGATAGTTTTCTCTCGTGAAAACTGTGGAGAAACATCAAGAGGGGATTATGTAGGGTTGAAAATTATCGAAATTAAATCAGGGGGAGTATGAAGAAAGTATATAATATATTTTGAGTGATATAACATTGATGTTGACAGATGGGAGCATTGCAAAATATTTTACTTGATGGACTGAAATTTTTTTGAAGTGATGAAACGTTTTTAGTTGATTGAATTGTCTTTTCTCAGCAGTGTTATGAATGTGTTGTTGTTGAATAGATCGATCCAATCTTTGTATAACAATTATGTAACAGACATGAGAGCGACGAAAGAAAAAAGGATAATAATGTAGAGTGTGTGAACGTTGTTGATGTAAAACGATATGGCAGTTAAAAAATTTATGCAATAAATTTTTAATACTCTGCTGTGTTAGTAGCAGGTACCTTTGCTGTGATATTCCACCTGTCACGCTAATAAAATGTGAAATGGAGATTTATATCATTCTATATGCAAGTTAAATTGGGTGGGCTTGGTTTTATGTTTGTTGACGTCGCGAGGGGACCCGCGAAAAATGGAGATGAGAATGGAGATTTCTTTTTTTTTATTATTATTTTTTATGGCTCATTTTTTTTGTTAGATGAGTTTGTCCAACATTTGTTTGCGTGACTGAGTTGTGGAATTTAGTTGATAGGGAGGGAGGAGTAGAATGGAAGGAGGGATGGATGCGAGGTCTATTCGTCGAAGCCAATTTGCGGCCAAATCATTTCCAGTGATATTTTCGTATCGAATGGGAAAATTTCCACATGATGTAGTTGCGTGCGGGTTTGAGTTTATTACAACTGACAATGTGTGGAATAGAATCAGTTCTCATGGACACATTAATAGTATGAAGCATCGTTACATTTATTCTGAAGTAAAAAAAAAAAACATATTGAGTATACATTAAATATACAGGATGGCGCTGGTGACCAGTTGCTTGCAGGATATTTCATTCATCACAATTTCCTTTCACCCTCTGTCCGGAAAGGCAAAATGAATTGTGTAATGACTCTACTTGTTTTTAAATAATGTATTTTGCATTTTGACATATCATTCTTTTTTTTTTATTTTCATTTTTCTACCTCTATTTCACATGCTCTCTTTCATCTGGCCGCCCATTTCGGTTTCGTTTTTTTTTTCTTCTTATTTACAGTGTAGCACCACGTTGACAAACATATATTTTGTATATGTGTATATGTGTATATATCAAAACATTACAAAATAAAAATTGCTGGGGATTACAAGAGTCAACAGCGAAAAAATAAATGAGTGTGTGGAAAAAATTGTGGCAAGAGTAAGAGCAAGATATTCTCGAACGTATTACGATTGAGAGCAGATGATTAGATTCATCAGAAAAGTTTTTTTTTCATTCTTTCTGTTGAGAGCAGTGATGGGAAAGAAAAGTTAGCGAGAGGGTAGCACAATAAATGCGACCCAATTATGAATTTTTTTCCTTCTTTTCTTCATCTCGTTTATACAATATATATTCCTGTCATCGTGGAACTTTTTATACTTGAATGGCAGATGATAATTAGACAGTCTTTTCACTGACAGTCTGCATTATTACTCTTTCGCGTTTTTTTTTTCTTTCAACCTTGTTTCACTCACCGAGAATGATTATTTGACGCTCGATTTTTATATATTTATAGTACGGTTTTGATCGATATGAAAAATACTTGTTTATATTATCCCTAGAGCAAAGCGTATATACCCAGCACCCAATAACGCTTTCATTCATTTATAAAAAATTTATTTTCATCTACTCAACTATTATCACTAGCGCGCACAGGTATATGCATAATCACGCCGAAATTGCATGTTTCGTTTTATTTCGATTGTATAAATTTCTTTGTTATATATTCTTTATTTAATAACTGACAGTGTTAAGCATCAACGAGATAATCGTAATTAAAAAGCCAAATATTATGTGACTAAAATGACAATTAAGAACTGCAGACCTCAACAATTTATCGGATCCTTTTCATATTGTTTTTTTTATTTGTTCTCGTTATTGAGGCCAAAGCAATTCTCATTGCCAGACTCTGCAGTCCCACTCAATCGTTAAAAAACCCATATCTCGAAAAGAAAGGTCACGAAAATCAAGGGGGAAAAAAAAGTATATTACTGGACGGATCGAGATCGGATATGTTTCGAGTGGCAAGTGAAAAGTCCAGCTGATACGATCCGAAGGGGATCTAGATTTACTAAGATAAAAAAACAAAATAATTAAACTGTCCATTTGATGGATCAATTTTGACAGTAGAAAAAAAAACTGTGTATCGTGAAAACAACTAATACATCAGTTCTGTCAAATCCAAATCGTGTAAGCCGGCAATGAAATGGATTGGACATTGGCAAAAAAAATCTTTTATCTATATCGTCAGTACGAAATTCTCGGCAGTATATATGCGTAGTACTTGTATATCATCAATATATATATAATACATATATTTTTTTTATTCACTCGTTTTATGGGCAAGCTCTGTGCTCAATCAATTCTGAAAAATTGTCGTTGATAGTTTTCGTTCGATTGTAATATTAAAATTAAATTTGCATTTCGGGTTCCGAATCATCATGGAACCAACTCGAGGGTCTCGGTGGTTCATTCACTCTTACTGTTTCCCTTTCCGAATATCTCGTAGATCTTGTGAAAGTGCTGGTGATACCTCCACCATTATTACCCGGTGCTTGACGGACTCCCGAATCGAAAGATGCCATAACTTCAATTCTATCACCTCGTCGAACAGCTCTTGGTGTAGTTTCTGTTGAACTTGCAATATCTTCTGGCTCTGGAGCCCATGTACGGAGATTTCTCGCTGGCAATCGCCAATGTTCGGCAAATTCCGAACTCGACCTCGTTAAACTCGGTTGACTGAGTGAGCGTACAATTGAATCTGCTTCATATGAACTTATACTAACATCATCTCGTTGCATCTTGAAATCTCTAATTGTTTCGGATTCAGATCTAAGATCTACTTCACTACCACCACGAATTGTTGAACTTAAACGCCTGCCGGCTGCAGCCTGAGAAAGTTGTTCAGGAGCATCCCGAGTTCTTATTGAAGTACCCCCATCGCTGTCATATTCATAAAGAGTTGGCAGTGATGATCGTCTTGATCTACTGTCCCATTCTGAACCCTTGCTACGCTTATATCTGTTACCACTTTTACTTGATGCAATCGAAGAAGATGGTGGTGGTGTCAAAATACGAATAATGACATCCCATTTTGAAGGTGGGAAAAGCGTTTGATACCTCGCATCTTTTCTTATTAATTCGTAGTCCTCTTTGACCACAGCTTCGGACAATAATGTCCGTAAGGTACTTTCTGTTGTTATAACTTCCCGCCATTTGTCACGCTCATCATCCGTCAATTCTCTGCTGTATTGTGGCTCAAGGACACGCGAAAGTGTTTCCCACTGATCGCCAACGCTCTCAGTATCTAAACCGTGTGGTGATCGCGACGGCATCTCCGCACGGCTATAAGTCGGCTCAATTGTCGAATCAATTTCCTCCATTGTTCTTATAGGTATATGATCATTGACAAGAGTCAAATTCGATGCAGAACTGACATCCGAGAAATTTTCCCATTGCGGTGGTGATGGTGGAAGTTCTTCCGTTGGATAATTTCTAATTGTAACATCCCATTTAGGATCGGGTTGTGGCCTTGCGTGATATTCAGTAACTTGTCTTCGATGACGTTCAACATCTTCGATAGTCTTTTTCTCTGTGACCGTACGAAGAAAGACATCGTCTACCTCATGAGTTGTAATTTCAGGACGTCTCAATGCCACGACTGGTTCTACTAACGGCTCAACTTCCTCTCTAATTTGTTCACGTTGCTGTTGAATTGAGGTGTGAGTAGGTGCAATCGGTGGCGGTGGTGGTGGAGTTGGCGCTAAAATACTTGCAACTCTATACTTGGCGTGTGACGCATCTGTTACTTCGGTTGTAGTTCGCGTTTCTGTAAATTCTTCCAAAGTTGTAAGCGATCGTGGACGATGTAATGTTGTTGCTGGTGATCCTTGTTGCGGCGGAGATAAAATCTCCATACTTTCTCGTTCCGCTTGTTTTCTTAATATTCTTGAATAAACCGGTGGGGTCTGTTGTCTAGAGATCATGCTACTCGGTGGACTGTGAAGCTCTGGTACATATGAGAACGTTGTCATTCGAGGTGTAGGACTCTCAATAGATCTTGTAGTTTCCTCACGTTCGAGTATTGTCGTGAGATTCCTCTCTAAGGCGATGCTGGCGTCAGATTCTGAGGGCAATGGACTCGGTGGCGGTGGTGGTGCTCGCTTGACTCTCATTTGGACATCAAACTTGGGTTCAATGGGTACAGCCACATGATGACGTGGTACATTTATTCTTGAAGCATTTGCGCTGGCCATTCCCATTGACGTTTCAATGTCCGCAGATGTTTCCGAATATAACGAACTGCCCATACGCATTTCTTGAGTGTGGATAAACGCCTTATTCTCATACGAGTCTGCTGATGAAATTGGCAATGATCTCACTTCATCTATTTGCGACAATCCAGGTGTCAATGACGTGTTAGAACGAGCGGTGTGAATGATCTCGTCGAAGCCATAGGCGTGGGTTGTTTCCATGCCAACCTCCGAATGGCTTTCGCTTGGATAATCACTCGGAAGTGTATCGGAGTGATCAATGACAAGGTTCGCTTCACTACCCGAAGATGAAGCAGCAGCATGAAGAAGCGCCCGTGGTATCTTGAGGCCCTCAAACATGGATATATTACCAAGAGATGAGCCAGATAATTTTGTTATCTCCGATCCTGTAGCACTGCCAAATGGATGTCGATGAACGACACGTATGTTACGACGCTTCAAGCACAGATACGAACATCCAAGACCAAGTAGCAATAGCGATAGAAATAGCAACGCACAAATGGTCAAGAGGATTTGAAAACCTTTTAATGGCGGTTCGGTGAGTGGCTCAACAGGGATTGGTGGCAATCTAAAAGATTAAATGATCCAGTTTAATACACATGGAGCTGAATCAGTTAATTTGATAGCATTGAGATGGTATAAATGGTGGAGGAGACGGAGAGAGAAATATACTCACACTCCCTCGGCGATTGATGGTTTGGGCGTTATTGGCGGTGGATATCTACAGATTATCGTAATAACCTCGTCGCCATCCATTTCAAGCCCCGGATGGAAACGCACAACGATATTATTTGTAAAGACACGTTGTGGATCTTGTTTCGTGCCGCATCCTGATAGAAAAAAAAAGAAGTTTTTACAGGTTGTGTCATTATAGAATTATCATGGAAATATAGTCTTATGATGATTTCACACATTCACATTCAATCACATACCCTTTAAAGGCAGCTCCAAATCAGCATGATCCAACCCACGTCCCTTTACCATACACGCACTATTCCGATCAAAGTCTGCGTAGGCGACACCGTAAAATGGCTCATCAAACTTTAATTCAACTTGCATATTACCTTGGCCACAATTCAAATAGGCTTTTGTACGATTGAGAAATATTATTGGTGATAGTTCGTCCAACTTGGTGACTTTGCCATCGAGTACGGTGCTCGGAGGTAGTCCCGGTTGATATTCAATGCTGTTACCTTGTGACGCATAATTGCTTTGTGTCGTTACTTGTCTGATACCAATGGCGACAAGTACGAGCGTCAGTGTGGGCCACATTGTCTGAAATTAAAAAATTAATTATCTAAATAAGAATTAATCTTACTGATATCTCGAATGAATTCTTCAATAATAGAATGTCTATTTGGAACAGAATTAATATTAAATATGATACATAGACGAAAAAATGCAGTTTATTGAAGTGTGCCAGATAGAATTCCAGTTTCAGAACTTTACTTTCACTCTCAATCAGCTGAGTCGTTTTGTCGCGATGGTAAAAAAAAAAGAAAGACGGTGAGAGGGTATTTGCACGTGCGTGCTAGCGATCGGACCGCAGCTGCAAGGACGTGGAAACGCTCGATTTAGTGCAAGGTATTGGCAACTGTGACTTTTCCAATCACATACACATATATAACTGCAAATATTCAATGCATTAGCAAATAAATCGTTTCAATATTTATACATTGTTCTTCAGAATACAATGGAATTCATACTGATGACAATATGCATAATTTAGCAGTAACAGCTGTTCCGCACACACGTCAGAAACAATTGATCAGACACAATCATTTTAATTTAAGGTCATGACTGTGATGATAGATTTCCGTCATGAATTATGCACTTATATATCCACAACAATTCTCATCACAGCTAAGTACAATGTGTTTGACGTTAAATTTATTCACTTGGATGGTGACATCCATCGTGTTTACATCAGTGGAGAATGAGAAACAAAAAGACAGGGAGTAGAATGGTGAAGTAAAAAAGAATGATCAGAAGACGTGATCCCAACACACACGGACGATTGGAATGATCTCGTCGAGCAGTCACTTCTTATCACACACACTTCAACGCACCTCCCCTTTATCCTTATATATATATGTGCATACAAATACTCTATATACATATACATCAGATCGCATCGTCTCATCAGGTATATCTAACCAACCTTTCATTTTCTTTCTTTTTCCTCCTTTCTTTCTATTTCGTTTCACTGTGAGATCGACGTAACTTATGCAAATTCCGGAGTTGCATCAAGCGTATAGACTCTGAATCACGTCGATGATCATGGCATTGCGGAATTCCGCCCCGAGAATGGGCAAGGAAGCTATACGCCTTTTTCATATTTTTTATTTTTTCTTCGTCTTCTCCTTGTTTAATTTATTTGCTTTGGTATATACTTGGCTTTTTCTTTGCCTATTTTATTTCTCTTTAACGTTGCACATTGCGCGCACGAGCGCAGTGCTCCCTGAGTTAAATACATCAGTGCAAGAATCATGCTCCGTTGCGCAGAGACACCGTTATCATCAGTCGAAGAGAGAAACACAAGATTGCTCTATGAAAAATTTTTATATATATTTACGCGGATTTTTTCTTCAGTGAAGTATTAGTCATACGAACACTTTTATATTCTCACGTTATATACTCCATATGTATATGGTCACACAACATGAGAGACACAATTCCCACGATGAAGATGATGATTTAAAAAAATAATTTTATTCATTAAAAAAGAAATATCTCAATTATAAAATTATTTTAATTCAACTCACCGTCATTTTTCCAATTCAATCTGGTGTCTCCTCAACCCTGAACCGGTCGTGGCTACGTCATGGTTCCAGCTCTGGAATTATAAATAGTGGATGAGTAAAAAAAAACAAATTAAATTACTTATTTCTTCAATTTTATTTATTATAATATTCTGTCATTGTGATTAATCGGCCGGTAGGAATTTAATCGTGTAATCAATGGCTTTATATACACTGTACAAATTATCATTCCCCGTACGTGCTCTTAGACTTTTGATGAAGTGTTGTAAATATGTATACATTTTACAAACAGGTGAGTCAATGATGTGCGCACGTATAGTCACCGCTCACTATCCATCGGGGTCCACTCGTGTTCAATGGAACCTTCATCGTTTCCGGTCTTACACATTGAATAATCCGCTGTTCTATAGCTCATATTCATCACAAGACTTCATTATTCCCTTCGATAAACATATATCCTCATTCTCTTTCACATAACGCTTTTGAAAATAACCATACCTACACGTAGTACCAATTAACTATCGTTCGTCTCGTTAGCATGCAAGTGAAATAACTTGAAAATTAAAGAAAAAAAGAATTATATATAATCCCTCAGTCAACTACCTACTGTGAATGTACTTTGAACACTCATCAAAAGTATTTATTATTATATCTACTCAATAATTATATTAATCATTATTTTAATTATACAAAAAATACTGTTACGCAATTGAAAGCTATATAAATTATTTATATAAAATATAATGACACGATATGTGTTTTTGTATCGCGGCAAGTACTCAATACTTCAGAAACTGGCTCAACACTTCGGTTTTTTTTTCCTCTTTTCCACGAAGTAGATTGCGTATATTGTTGGGTGTGGAGTGGCTTATTTATTATTCAATGGACTCAACATCAGTGACACATCCTATGATGTCAAAAGAATGTGTACGCAAATACATAGGCGGGGAAAAAAAAGGTTGGCAGGAATTTAGCGAAGGATTTCCAAATATTTCAATTCAAAATAGCAATATGAACATTGTGAAATACTTCTAGAATAAAAGGATGCAAAATATTGATGTTCCTTTAATTAAATTGCTTTATTGTCACTATAAAAGTGACACAGAAATGTCATCCTTCATACTACCATTTGAATGTTCACATAATTTCTATTAGTTTTTATCGAATCAATGCATTAAGAATTACACCAAGGCAAGAAAATTAAATTATTCATCCAATACTTTCTCTTAGACCTTTTCAACGTCCACTCTACCCCCTAACTCATATTTTCGATACAGACATTGGAATATTTATTACCAACTCTACAGATCTTTGTTTTCTTTCGTATATGATCGTCAACGAAACGCAAAACAGAGTTGAAAAAAAATATCTAATCACCATTCAATATTTAACTTTAAATACAGAGAAGAATTTACGACGCCATATGGGCAGTTTAATAACCACCAGGGGGAAAAAAAGGTAGACGCGGAGTGAGGTTTACATACATGTTCCCTAAACATATATCTATATATATCTGCACAAACGTTGGGCACACCCGCAAGAGAGCTATACACGCTGAAGCGAACCTCACCCGCCTTCAAATTCCTTCGTCGAGGTTTCATTGCCCATTACTCATTCTCAGTGCGTACATATCTGCTATAGGGATGTACTAACATTCTCGTACACTCAAGTAATGCCGATGGGGTTTCGTCGGGATCGTTTTCGTCCTGGGCCCTTACTCGTACGTTCGCTCATATGGATACACCATGTGTATTTATATATCCAAAAAGCCTTGGGCACTATATAGCGCGAGAGACGTGAAGTATAAGGAAAAACATCGCGTGTTAAGAGAAACACTACAATACTCTTTTATCTATACAATTTTCACTCATCTTAAGATCTACCGAGCACGACGTGAGAGATCGTAAACTAACCTCTAGGATAATGCATCATTTTTTATCATCATCATCTTCCCTTTTTTTTCTTCATTTCATTCCGCATTTTTTACCTTAATTTTCTTGGCAATAAAAAATGTTTTCTGAAGAATTTCTGCGGGAATGAAATATAAAAATATATCTGTATAAAACTAAACAGTTGAAAGAATACTCAAATTTTTTTATGCTACCAGAATTGCGGTCAGAAATTGCTCTGTCCGTTGTGTGCAGCGACATAGTTGCAATGCGCTATATTATATACTTCATGATAATGCATTCCGTTATCTCTAAACAACCTACGAGCTGTTCGACTCTTTATTTCATTTATTTTTTATATTATGTTTAAACCTACACGGACGAGAAAAATATTTATAGTGTCACTGTAGATTATTTTCAAAATTTTTGAGACATGATACTGCCACAACTATATAACCAACTTGTTTCAATACTCTTTGGTGTATATGTACATTGCATATGTATATATATAGTGATCGCGAAAGGATAAGCCCACGCGTTGTCACCTTTTAAAGTCGAAGGCGCTTGAAAAGCCACAGGAGATATATACATATATAGATACACATACAGAACGCGCGTCGATCTCGTTGCGCAAATCCCAACCGCTTGACTTTCACTGCTCGGTGCGCGCTCGCGCGTATACATTTGAGACCGAGCGTATGTACACTTCTTAACGTAGAGTATATTCCCTATATATTTATATTATATATATATATCGTAAATGCACATAATGGCGTGGAGATGCGCGTGTCTGCGTGCAACGAGGGGCGAGCGTGTCGAGGACGCGGGCGTATATTATTTGTTCGCCTTTGTAAGTGTGCGCTCTAAACCAAATATATATGCGCTGAACGTTCGTAAAAACACATCTGATTCTTTGATTGTTTGTACTCTTAGATGCGCTCTAGAATATTTAATATATTTTTCTCTTCTCAGGGGACACGCGTAGAGTTTTATGTTGTTATTTTTTTTATGTTGGTCATAAAAATTCCTACATAGATGAGACAATGAAAATTATTTTATTGAGCGGTGTATAAATATAAATGTGAGATAAGAGCCATATCACCCTTGAGAATATTTTCATCGTTCTCCAGACACGAAAAAGCGGATTTTTTTTTTCATAGTTGTATACGTCTACCAATGACGTCATGAACAAACTTAAGATGGAACCAAGATGGTGGCGGTTGGTTTCAACATGAGCAAAAATCGACAGGACACACTCGGCGAGTTCATCGGGACCGGTTCCGATCGCAGGCGTCGGCGTCGACGTCTCTCGACGTCTTCTATAAAAGGAGGATATAATACAAGAGGGAGCAAGAACGAGAGGAGATGATAAAATAGCTAGAATGAGAGAGGGAGAGAGAGAGAATGGAAAAAGAGCGTGTATAGATACTGAGAAATTTCTTGATCTTGCGTGATCAGTTTTACAAGAAATAATCAACCGGGTGCGCATCCTTCACTTGCGTTGTTGTAATTAAATAATTGAGTGTTCGCGTGTAGACAAGTCAAAATAACCGAAGTATTTATTACCATTCATGTATATGTAACGTAAGTTATTTTTGGTTAAATGTGATCTAAGATCCTTGAATGAATGAAAAGAAAAATATTAAACTGATCAGCATATATGAATATGCAGGAAGACTGTAGAGACTTTGATGCACGTTAAAGGTGCATCGGTATTTTCTCTCTGAATTTCATATTCAATTAATATATTTATTCATTTGTATATACAATTTATCAAATAAAACACTTGTCGGCCTCGTTTTAAGAATGTTGTCCTCGATTTTACATAAGATGTCGCTTTGACATAATCTTTTGCGTGTGTGCGTATTTATAGTCATTCAATGTAGTTGGTAATTAAATTGTTACAGTCATTAATTAAAATGTGATTATGCTGTATCATTAGATCAAATGATGACAAGAAACAATAGATAACAACCAGCTATACAAATAAATAACTTCAAAGAATTTATGTATCATAACATATATGACAATGTATCTTCAATGTTAAAATTCACTTTCACTGATTTTTAGGTCATTTCCCACGTGCCCGCCCATTAAAATAATAATAATTCTATTGAGAAATCAATTTGTCCGTGGGACACACAATGTTACCATCATGATTGAGTATAAATAAACATTGATGATATGTAAAAGTGAAAAAGTGAAATTGAGGCAACGCAATGTGGCTAGATATGTGCAACGGGCCATGAAGAGATTGTTTTACTGGACTTTTCCTCCGATCTTTCTTCCATTTATTATTATTTTTTTTTTCTTTTCTTTCCTCAAGTTTTGTTTCTCTTTAGATTAACCATCGTCAATTATTTCTAACTCTCATTCTCAATCTCATCTTCCAATGTTATATATAAATAAGAACTAAGCAAAAGTAATTATTGAAGTAATTGAAAAATGATTATTCAACCAAGAGAGATAAAAAGAGAAAATGCTTTGCCATTTATGAGATTGGTTGTATGAATATACTATAGAATTGTATACAGTAATGTCTACCTACTATTGTTTCACTCTTCCGTTCGACACTAAAAGCCTCACCAGGAAGTTACCTATCCAAACCCCGTGCGCTTTATGTAAACATTCGAAATCATCTAATTTAAACTTACAAATCCCAGGATGGTACTCGAATGAAAACGAGTGTGTTTACAGTTAATCCGCAGAACATACATAAATGAAACTCAGAGTGGTAGAAAACACAGTCCTCAACATTCAAACTCATATACAAACAAATACCTCAATCCTCAAAATAACTTTGTCTCCGTTAACTGCATTCAATATTTTACACAAACCACTATATTTACCCAATTTCATTAATATTTCGTTTATTTTTTCATCCAACTCTTCAACTTGCCTTTTCCAAATTTCCGATAAAATAAAAATAAACTTTGAAGCCATTGAATTAGCATTTTTATCTGAACAACTGTGATAACCAACACAACATAATACTTGAAGCAGTCACACACTTTTAAAATATATCAAGAACAGTTCATTCAAGACTTTGAAAATTTTCTTTTCAATATTTATAGCTGTATGTAATTGTGTTTATATTCATGACGTAATGGAGAGGTCAAAAGTATAAATGCGGAAGAGAGTAGTGGCGAATTTTTTATTTATCTATTTTATTTTTATTTCTCTTTCTCAAACCGTTGAGGAGTCTCGTGGGTTCCGTTACAGGTCGCGCGCTCGTACTCTCTTCATGTTTCTCC
Organism: Meteorus cinctellus; assembly: GCA_030523045.1. Taxonomy (NCBI): domain Eukaryota; kingdom Metazoa; phylum Arthropoda; class Insecta; order Hymenoptera; family Braconidae; genus Meteorus; species Meteorus cinctellus. The sequence goes on along the minus strand of JAPYZF010000010.1, from coordinate 577,490 downwards.
CAACTCTAAACATACATATATATACATATATCTAATATATATACATATATATGTGTGTATACAAATATAATATCCATTGCTTTTTGTTTTTTATAGTCACAAGCGTACTAGCTTCCCCTCACTCTCTTCCCCTATTCGCTTTTTCCTGTCAATCTATTCCCCTTTAATTAAAGACCGGCGATCGATGAACGGTCATGGTGAAAATGAAAATGACAACACAACTGTCACAATTGACATTCACTCGGTAGCTGATTCAACAAACACATACCTTTTTGTTTTTATTATTGTTTTTGATTTTATTGTTGTTGTTTGTTTTCGAAGAGCCGCGAAGCAGATACCGCTAGTATGGTGAAGCGATCGAGACTGTCGACCGATCCGCGACTCGAGCGCTCGTTACTCGCAACAGTGGCCCCTGCAGTTCTGCTAGGGAACCGCTTGGTGCCCCCACCGCGACCAGAAGTCCAATCCTGGACGTTCACCAACACCCGTTTAGTACTCTATGCGATATATTTCTCTACGTGCGAGTTCTCTATCCGCTGTAATGCTATTACTATATACTATAAAATCTACAGCCAACTCTTTCTACTATTTCCCCACACCGAACACATTATCGTAAGCTAACACGTAAGGCCCCCAGACACTGCACTATGATTAAATATGTATTAGTGTCACAGTTGTATATTTATTTTTGTGACTGTTTTAGTCATAAGGATACTTGAGGTGGTTCTTTCACGTAGGATTTTATTTCGTAGGTGTGTGTTAGAAAGATCGGATTTAATTCAGCAGAAATGATATTTTATTATTTATCTTAGGTAATCTGTTTGTGAATTTAGAAATATGAGATGGTGTTTGTGATTATTTTTTATATTTGTTTGATAGGATTTGAGCACTTCAATCATGAATTAAGGAATTTCTTAGGATCAACAAAGTTCGATGACTTTTGTTTGATTAAGAAGATAACATTCTTTTATCTTTTTATTATTTAATTCCTTGATTGTTTACGGAACATGTTAGACTATCGGTGGTGTAAATCTGTTGCAGTTGAATCATTGGAATGTGGAGATAAGGACTTGGAAAATTTTGTTTTTTTCTGTGTTCAATGTGTGAGAGCACAGAAATTGATTAACTGATTGTTGAATTGGGGGATCTTGATCGGTTGCTCTGCAAATTTTCATGCGTATACATTTTCGCCAAAATTCTATTTCCATTGAATTTGATATTTCACTGGGGAATTTTGTGGAAATTGAGTGTCAGTTGGCTTTGTAGATAACCAGAGGATTGAATCAAAATTTGGTAAATTAAATACGTAAAGGGAAATTGCTTTATAGATCCACTTTCGATTTCAATAGATTATCATCATGTTCTTCGCAATTCTTATCATAAATAATTTCTGAAGTACTCAAAAAAATTGTCGCTGTCTCCATAAAAAAAATGAAGAATTGTATATCAGGAATGTGAATTGCAAACTGAAGAATTCATCTACTCATTTTCGCGCAAATGCTCTCTTTATGGTCTTTGTTTTGTCCTATACTCTTTATAATCGTCTTAGTGAGTTGTATTCATCTTCCTTTCATTTTTTTTTTTTCCTCCTCATTCTCTTTCTCTTACTATACGCCAGTCTGCACCTCTGCCTCAGGCGATCGCTGACTTTTTCTCCTTCACCGCCGCTTCTTATATATTGTTCTCTTTTGCTTCGTTTCTCAAACGTGTACTCTACAATGATGGCACGAAAAAGACGAAAAAATATTTGAAAAATAAGATAAAATGAATGAATGAAAAGAAATGAAAAAGGAGAAATAATAATTGTCTGAGGTTGAAAAACAGGAGGAGTTAAAAAAAAATGAATATAAAGTAACGCAAGTACTGTTGAAGTTCTGTGGCGGCGTAGGTATTTATGGGTATAAATATGCAGACACAGATTGTTGGAGAGTTTAGGCAGGTGGAAAAAAATATGGTGTAGACATGTATTATCGTGGGAATAAGTAGGTTGTAGATTCACAAATCCCCACGGAAAATTCATATATTTCATATACATAAAGAAATATAAGAAAATTTCAATCGAAAGATAATCTAAATCCATAACTTTCGCTACCTCTTATCAATATTTTTCATATGCAGAGCATTATTCGAATTACTAAATATCCCATATATATTTATGAAATATATGTATGGAAATATATTCCAAATGTATGAAAACATTTTTTTTTTCAATTGAATGAAACAAGAACATAAAAGAACTGAAATACAAGTCATACAAAAATAAAAATCTACTATACTTGAAAAACATTCTTCTTTATACAGTTGTCAATATTAAAAAGTGAATGGCTGTGATGCAAAGAATTCTAATATTATATATACATATATTGGTGTGAATTTCACGAGAGTTTGATTGGCGGTCAATGTTGTCACTTGATTATGCATTGATTTAAAATTACTCCAAATTTAATTTACATATTAGTGAGCAACCCAAACAAAATTGTCATGTTCAATCTTGCTGAGTATATTTAAGCTAATTCTATCGTAATTACAATTTGGTCGATATTTAATCATATCATATCATGGAATTTCAGTGGTTGTAGAGAATGAATTGATTAATGAACAGTAGAAAATATAGCAATTTTTATAAGCAAACAGTCCACTAACAGAATTCTTTTTAATTACATTCCGATCGTGTCCTCGATGTATTTCTTAATTCATTTGAAATGAAATCGCTCCGAATGTATTCAGAAGCGCGAATATCTAAACACATATTTATTTATAAATATATACAGCAATATTAAAGACATTAAGTGGTTTGTTAAACAATTTTCCTCGGTAGAGTGAAGAAGCAACTGGGACTATCACTTGTACGATTATAATTTCATCTCGATCAAGTAGTGCGGCAGTATTAGAGCGGTGGAAAAGTGATTCCCGATCGTTGAGACGGGTAACAAACGAAGGGAAAGAGTGATGGCAAGGAAGAGATAAAGATAATAATGAGAGAGAAAGGAATACGTGGCAAAAGAGTGGTGAGGAGATAAAGAGCAAGGGAAGAGAGGGCGTGGGCGCCCCAAGGCCTTCTGCTCGCCTTTTACGGTCAGGCGGAGCCGGACACACGGGAGAGAGCGTTGGCAGGAGTCCGCGAAATCTCGCGAGGGACAAGGCGAGACGTATAAAAACGGAGAGGGTCGAGCAATCACGAAAGAGAGTGTCCCATACCATTTCAAGAGTGCCAAGTGTCTGGAGAAAGAACTTGCAGGATAATTTTTTTTATTTCTTTTTCTTATTCGTCTTTCATCTCCATTGGTATATTATGTACATATATAAACATATTCAGCCGTTGGGCAATGTCGCTTCCAGGTAGATTAAATTTCGAGGGTGAATTGAAATTCAATTGGGTTTAATTTTTGGAAAGAACTTGTGTAACAACAGTCCATCGTTTTCGTGCGTGGTCTTTTCCTCTGTTTCTTTCTTCGTCTTCTTCTTTTTTTTTATGACTTTTGTTCTCGGTGTGTCAGCTATCTCACGAGTCCTTCACTAACAGTCACAACCCCCTATTTTATATTCATCTGGTGTATCCACTCTTTCTCTTTCCACCGCGTGTGCGGCATCTTCGGGATAAATCTCGCGTTTGCCCTTGCGCGCATGCCGCTGTTGAAGAACAGAACGTTGAGAGATGAACGAAGATTTGCTCTCTCTTGGACCGTGCTGTACCACCACCTCTTTCGTGCTTTGGGTGCACACACCCGTCACATATTAAGTAGTAAGGATGAAGCAACGATCAGCCTGATGCTGTACCATTTCAGTTTTGCCCCCTCACATCCAATTATCTAAAAAAAAAATATTTTGAGACTATTGAATGAAAAAATTTCCATATAAATCTGACGTAGGAATATAAAATTCTATTCAATAAAAAGAAGTAAAATTCCTGAATACTTTTTGTAGAATATAATCGTAAGATATGAAAAGTCTCTATTTAAATTCATACATTTAAAAATATAATAAAATATGTTGACATTTATTCTTCTGCGATTTTTAAATTCGCATATTATATGTTTACATTTATTTCCTTAATAGAAGTACAATCTCCACGTCTTGACAGTCATGTCCTGTGATTTTTCTCATGGTATTCATAGTAGATAGTGCTTTCACCCCATAAAGCCGACAACTCTATGGCTTGAAGACACTATGGATACATCTGTGCATATATATATATAATATGCTCACTTATAAGTCCACACGCACACCCACGACATCTTGAATATCCGCTCGCTCTTTTAGATATACACATTGCTCTTGCTATAGATATATACAATAAATACTTATATAAATATAATAGTATAGTTGCGATATTCACAGGTACATACAAACGTAGGTATAACGCCAGGGATTCGAACTCGCGCGCGGCCAGTAACCTCATTGGCGGCGCCTGGAACTTCGCCCGCGGTTCCAAGTGCATTTCTCGACACATGCACACATCCGCACATGCACTCAGGCATACTCTTGAATTGTCGTACGCACTCATACTTGTAGAGACAGTCAAGATTATTCTATTTCCCTCCAAAGTATCCACAAGTTACGCAGAATTAATTATATCTGGTGATGATTCATTGGATTATCTCAATGTTCTCCATTAGAAATTTTTCTACTCTGATATAACATTATTTTTCATTTCAATTTATTTCTCAGAATATTTATAAAAAATTCCAACTATAGTTCCGTGAAATTATTTACACTTTGATGACGTGAGAAGAAGTACTGACTTTTTTGAAAATTCCATTCTGTTTTCTCTTGATCAAGTCGTTTCATCTATGCATGAATATAAATACTGAGAGTGGCATTTAAAATTCAAAACTTTTCTTCACCCTCAATTCTTCCACATACGTATATATATATATATATAGATATATAAATCCTCACGAACGACTTCACTAAACCTCGGAGAAGTAAAAAGAGTCATCCGATTTTCAGGATTAATTGGCAACGCGATGCGCGATTCGATATCTTTCGCTCCTTGTACAGGGCTGTGTGCACATACACTGCCGCGCGCTCTCGTTAAAGAGTTGCCGCCAACTTGCATTCTCAACGCATCCACATGCAATTTATCCCCCCAGTGTATACGTATATATACACTACTCCTCCTCTCTTCATATATACATACCTTCGGCTATCCCAAAGGGAATCGCACCACAGCTCGCGTGCACACATTCCCGCAATACCCAGATGCTCTTTGTATATAATGTGATTGGTGCACATATAACACATCCAAGTGTATGAAGAAGACAGGTGGCGTGTAAAAGTGGATAGAGTCGAGTGAGATGAAGGTAAAGAAGATGATGAGGGAACAGAAGTGAAGGGAGAAACAGTGGGAGTAAAAAGGAGAGGGCGGCAGCCGCTGATGTTCGAGAGAATAAGTGCAGTAAAAGTTCCAATCACTTGGGTATTTTCTTCATTCCAGTGCGCGCGGCGCATCAGGGATCGCTTCGTCGTCACCCGATTAGATCCTCATCAAGATCTCCAATTGTATGGATATATCACGCGACGAATACCAACGAGCAAAATGAATTCTCACGTGCGTACACGTGCGCTTTTATACTGAATTGATGTGTATCTGTATGAAATTGGAGCGATTCTATTATTCAATCAAACTCACCTGTGTCATGTACAGCTCTTGAATTTTTCCATAGATTTCCAGTAATGACAAGAGAATGAAAAGTTCAGGTTGGTAAACGAACAATTTATTATTTCAGTTCAAAAAAATCAGTCCTGTCTCTTCCATTGTGTTTTGATTGATTTATTAAATTGAATCGTGTGGTGTGGGTTGATAAAAAAATGTGTAAATTGAAAAGCACATTGGAAATTTAAGGATAGTTATTTACTTCTTTATTTTGATACTGTAAACGGTAATGCAATCACGAATATTTTCTTCATTAAACAACAATTATATTAGATAATATTTTATAACACGAAAAAGAATAGCATTGAATTACGTTCTAATAAAATGAATAATATGTAAAGGGTCGTTTTGAATAAAAAATGAATGTGATGATAACACACCGATCATAATATTGCTCACGTATTCAATACGCGAATCAAACTCTCCATGTCATATCCTTCGTAAATCCACCGTCCATCCAACGCATTCTTATATTTCTTTGGGGTCGATCTTGACGTCTGCAAGAACGTTCCATATTATCTAACGACGCTGCGTGAACATAAAAATTAGTTTCGTTAAGATTGTATTGGCTATACAGCAATATCGGCAATTTATCAGAAACAACAAATGCATTTTTCTTAATTGGATCTATAATGATGTCATTAGTGTAGCTCAATTTCTCCTCATCTTGAGAAATCATATCTGAAACATAGAACCAGAATTATTACAATTGATTCACACTAAAATTTCATACAATAACATAATTCTTCATAATATTATTTATTCCTTACGGAATGTGTCTGGATTCAGTGGACGATTTGTATTCCAGCATGCAATCGCGTTCTTATTGAGTTGTGTCATGTACATAATTCCTGTCTTTTCGTCAAATATAGATGATGTTGCTTGTGTATTAGATCCCCTGTTACCAACCAATAAGAATTTTTGATAGTAAAGTCGATCAGCGAGTGCTGTTTGATTTTTGATCAGAGATGTGGGCACAGAGAATTCATGAATGCCACTGATTGAACGGAAATAAAGAGTTCTGGATCCATCTGCTTTCGGTGAAGTCAAACTGAGTCCAAGAATTCCATCGGGTAATGAGAAACGTATACCACTGATATCATAGAAACCTGTCATGGCAGAAAAACATAAATCATTATCTTATCTGATCCTTAATCGATTTTGATCAAGAAAACATTTCATAAGTAGAAGGTGGGTCGGAAGTCACGATCTTACCATTCAATGGATCAAGACCAAAGTAATTGTGATCAATTCTCCATGAGGTATTTTGCGCCATACTGTAGACGAGGAGTGCTGGTGCTGTGTTGTCAGAAATATATACATAAGCACCATTACAATCATTGGGATCAACATCAATGGTTAAATCTGCTAATAACGAGTTTGGCTTGGTGTCTGAATCCTTGAAATCATATCGCAAGATAATCTGTAAACAGAAAAAGATAGTTAAAGGTAAATTCTTCTTCAAGTGTTTCGAAACAATCATTAGATGTTGAAATCGTGTCATTGGTTTTGAAATTACAATATCGTTGCTCAGATAAATTCCAATTTTGTTGATAATTTCATTGACGTTCTAGCGATAAAAGTATATAAATACATTCGTTGGGGGCACTGCAATGTGTAACGTCTTGCCTATGCCACATTAGATTCATTATCATATAACAGAAAAGAAACTAATCAAATCTTGGAAAAGAATATTTATCTTCACCACGGACTTATCATTTCTAACGCTATTATAATCGAAAAATTCTAATAAATTTCCAAATACATTTTTGGAATATGTACCGGATTTAGTTTTTTTCTATTTAACTATGCCAGCAATTGAGCAGGCTTTATATACGGATCTACGGTTTATATTCTACTCGAAGGAAAAAAAATAATCCCCACTGAATATTTCTCATTATTATTCACCTTATTCGTGCGCAAATCAATGGCGACGAGCCTTTGTTTGTGAATGATTTCACGTTCAGCAAAACTGGCTTCCATACCATCATCAATACCCCAGAGTCGACCGCATTCATCAATTCTAGGTCTGATGATACTCACGAGAGCGCCGGGTTTCGTGATGTCATTTGATTCCCAATCAGGGTAGGGATTAAGCAATGGTGAATGATCATCTGTTATGGCAACAACAAACAATAGTTTTCATCTAATAAATGCGTTCTAATGCAGTGACAAAAATACCAAAGATTTAAAATTGATTACTAACTGCGAGCCATGGCATCAGTCATGTTGACATAATTCAAAGTGGCTGGAACTCCTCTCGACCACCGCGGCACGGTGAGGAAGAGTTTATCACCCCAGATATTCACGCCAAGTGGTGCAGTTTTTTCTGGATTAAATGCTCCTGATTCAAGATATTCTCTTCGCATAGATGCATCTGGAAAATTGAAATCTAGCTGCTTCCATGAGAACAGTGTAACGAATGGGTTCAAATGTTGACGTGAATGACAATTGACTACTGCCACAAACGCCAGGAACAAAAGGCACTTCATATTGATCGGCCCTGGAATAAAATAACAAAAAAAAAAAAAAATCAAATACAAGTTGTTACAACGTCATACAATAAATTCAGTTTTTGTTTCTAAGTTCTTGAGTTGTGATTGAATTCGTCATTGTTATTGTCTGCCCATTGTATTGCTAGATATATTTGAATGCCTTGAATTTATTTACGTGACATTATCTCTGCCATTCACGCTTCGCCACTCAACGTTATATAAATTGTTCTCATGAAATTGCCAATATCTCATCGTAAATTATTTCCTTATACCAACGTAAAAATTCATTTTAATTCTGCTGATTTTTTTATGAAATCATACGACAAACAAGATTTTCATTCCACTTTAATAGTTGCTCGATAGTGTTCAATAGTCGTGAGAAGTCAATAAGGTCGTGAACTCAACTCTTGTATCATTGTATACTTAAGAAAAAGAATTGGATGATTTGAACGACAAAAATTACGATGAAAAATAGTCAAGGAATGATGTAGAGTGTAACAAGAATAGGAAAAAGATATTTATTATTATATAACAACTTCTACAGATCTCATAAATATAACTATTGGAATTTTCGCGAACACATTCTATTATGTGAACAGTAGTCGAACTTCGTTAATTCAGGTGATATAAATTCCAATATGCTTTACGTAAAGTCAATTAACGTTATCTATATTAACATAATTGAATCATGAGTGAAGAGTTCACTTTCGTTTTTGTTCCATACAAGGTATAATGTATGATTTTTATTTGAATAGCGAAATAAATAGTGAATAAATGTTTATGGCCGTTGGAAACAGGGCGAACAATTGCAATGATTAAGATAATATTTATGTACTTACACGGAACTGATGAATGTGTAATGTATTGAGGTGAAGGTGAATTCAACGAGAGAATGTTTATTCTTTTGTAAATCAAACTTCGCACTGGAACGTTCTAGCTAAATTGTAACCAGAAGCTTGGAATGCGGCACAACCGTGAATGGTGCTATTCTGATGATCACGGCTTCTTATATAGTCTGTCCTCATCCATGAAACAGAGGTGGAAAATAACGCGAGTAATGATAATCATTAAATTTTGAGATAAGCATCAGATAGTGACTTAGCACTTATACAAAGTATCGGCTTGAACTTGAAATATTATTTTGGTATAACTACTTTCAAAATAATAGACGAACTAGGCCTTGACGTCGAGATGGCAAAATTAAATTCAGTGTTGAAGATATTAATATTTATGAAATATTTGATCTAATGAAGATTCAGCGTTTAATTTGGTTCCAATGAAGATCAGCGTTTAATTTTAATCAATTCCGAATTTTAAAGCTTGAAATGATTGTTTGACTGCTGCAGAAATCAATCCTACCATTTTTGGACTTTATATAATTCACGATGTGTTATTTTAAGTTAATATTTGGTAATTTCGACATATTCGTGGTAGAGGATGACATTACGTTTTTCAGATGCGTCAAACGATGCGTCATTGTAATAGAGACAACGATAATTTTGGTATTTTGAAACATAACTCAGGCGATAAGAACATGCTGACAGTTTTGTCCGAAGGTTACTTTGTTTGTGTAAATTGTCTTTTAGATATTGACTTAATTATTTTATGATAAAAAAAAGACAAACTCATTCATATTTTGTGATAGAATTTATTTTTCAACTATTTGGATCACCTTAATTAAAGGCGATAACAGTGATGTCGACACCATTGAAAACCGCGTGGGCATCAATCGATGAGAAGAGAAATAATGAAAAAAAAAAAGTACAGAGGAAGCACAAGAAGTAGATGAGGAAAATCTTCAAGGTGATCCTCGTTCCAACGCGTAAGAGGCGAGAAGTAGGAATTGCCTGGCAGTATCCGATTTCACGTCGATAATCAATCTAAGAGAACAAACAAAATGTATCCAAGTAAGAATAGGAGAAGGAAGAGAGAATGAGCGAAGGCAATAAGAGGATGTGTGTATACAAATGATGGTCGATCAATGTGAATGAGGTCAGTGAGACTTTAGAACATCGTTGATAGGATTTTCCGGGATGTGAGATTCTCACTTACAAAGCCCTCAATGCATTTTCTCTACAACGATTCTCAACAACAGACGATGAATAGACAATGTGAGATGAGTGTGAATACGAGATGACGACGTCGCACATTTTAATGAAAGCAGCTTTTGTTCATTTTCACGTCGTTGGTAAATTTGTATAAACACACATTCATTGTGTATTTTGGCAGTGAGCCTCCTATATCAGTAAGCTTTGACATGGTCAACAATTAATTTTGTAGATTCCAAATTTGTTCCAACTTCATCTCTTGAATATTTGCATGTATGTTTTCATTATGTCTTAGAAAATTTACTATTGCGAATGAAATTTTTTGTCACTCGTTTAAAACAACTAAAATGTCAACGGTTATGACTGGACATATATCTGATGCTGTATTTAAACAAATGGGCTATAAAAATTCCCTCGTAGAATTTTGTTTTATATACATATTTACACCTACATCCTCTCTCCATCATTTATGCAGTTTTTATCGGCTTCAGATGTATGAAAATAACTCCGAAGTGTGACAAATGTTGAGGTATAAATGTAAATATGTATCGTTGATAGAAAAAATAAAATAAATGAATAATAATGGGAAAATAATATTTAACTGCGTATCCACTTACAATAATATTTAGTTCTTCAACGATGAGTTATTATCGTTACGAATATTACGACTTGTACTCGAAACTTACGTCGGTTTATTCAGCCTATTACTCGTATATAAACAAGTGTACGTTAACGTACCTATACACAAATATTTTTCTATTTATAAATATCATCATGTTATTCGCATACTAATATTTAAGCATCGATCGTTAGTTATTACTGGACCAGGATAAATGTCATGAACAAAGTGTCATTTACTAGCGCACACATCTTCCAACACTCACAAGCGTTAAAATACCCTTCATGATGCATATAATAATAACAACATCTACTTGATTCCCAAGATATATAGCAAAATATAAAAACAAATTGCTCAAGGTCTTGCGGATATTTCCGAAATGGTTTTTCATGTGAAAACACATAATTAACGCATCCGTTTGACGCGCCGTCATTGTGATCACAGTACAAATCAAGCAAATAACAAAGTGCCAAACAAAAACAAAATGAAAATGGAGAAAAAATTGCCGAAACGACTGGGCGGCAATCGTCAGTTGTGGCAAAGGGATAATCTTCATCAGTTCATATCGTTCCCGAGTGGATCGTCGAGACAAGCGAAGTGACCACAAAAAAGTTTCGGCGGCGGAGGTGGCAAGAATGAGGTGGTTGAGGTGGAATAAGAGAATGATGATGCAAACCGGTTGTTGTTATTGTTGATGGTGGTTGTGGTGGCAAACGTTGTGCTTGGCACGCGGGAACGTTTATGCGCCCGAAGGAAATGGGAGAAGCGGTCACCGAATACGGCAGCGAGCTTCTCCACTATCGGTAGTGGGCACCGATTTATATATGTATTTATTTATTTATATCTATATGTATATATGTATATATAAAACGGGGATACATTCGTGTGGCTCGGTTTCGTGGGCTTGCACAGTCGTGTAAAGGTATATAGAATCGATACCCCCTTTGGGGTTTGTTGCTCGTTCGTTACGGATACCTTTCACGTCTCATTCATTCGCTCGCACGCAGAGATCTACCAAGAGCACGGACTCTCTTCTTCTTTCTTCTATCCTCTTTCACTTCCTCTGTCTATATATATATATATATATATATATATATATATATACACATATATATAATGTTTATTCTGTTTTCTTGGTTCTATCGCGTCGTTTGTATAGCTTTCACTTCCGCGATTCTTTGCCTCATGGCTATAATCTTTTCCATCTTCACTATGTATCCTTGCGTATTCGTATCTGTAATGTATATATATGTATAGGTATATTATACATCTTCAATGATTTCAACCTGAATTTTATCACCTCGTTTTGTTTCTCTGACCCTGCAGGGCAAATTGATAAATTGATGAGAAGCTTCATATCAGTGGCTTTGTATTTTTTGTGGTGGTTTTTTTTTTCATCTTGGGGTTGAGGGCAGGTTTATGGAATTACGATGGAAACATGTAGACCCGCAAAAAAAAGGGAAATGATATAAAAAAAAAGGACAGGAAAAATATAGAGGTAAAAAATATGGGAAATAAAATAAACATCTCAAATCGATACACCACACAATATATTTTTTTCCTCTTCGATTTTTGGTTTGTAATCTCTTTCCATCTGGTTTATTGATACCGCAATATTCTTTTGTTTATAGTCATATTCAATCGTAAATACGGATTTTCAGGATTTCGTTTTTTTGTTTTTATGTACAATTGTGTATGATGATTCCGTGTGTTGACTTATAGGATTAATTAACTTCTTTTAATTTGCATTGTACGATTTTCAGACAAACTGATCTATCTTTTATTTTATTTTTAATCTTTCAGTTGAGTTTATATATGACAAGAACACATTTTTGTGTTGAAAAAAAAGTAGTAACAGTTATACATTTTATCTTTGGTCCTCCATACCACAATACTAATTACAAAAAAAAGAATAAGTAGAAGATACAATAGTAATAATTATTATAGATACGAGACGGTCGTTATGAACCGCGTTTAACACTGCAAGTCGTCGTGCTGTCTTTTTTTATTTTTTCTTTCCATTTCTTTTCCTTCTCACTGTATACATATATATTCATAATTATTTATCCCTCGACAATATCGCGCTAAAATATCGCTTATTCATTATTAATTGCACGAATCCTCACGGAGTATTTCAATAATATATCTCTATCGTAACAATCATCACCACGTAACACGAGATAATTTTATCATTAAGAAAATATAAGAAATTTTTAAATAATAAAAATTTCAATTTTTTCGTTCTTTCATCTCTTTGAACATCAAAAAATTGTTTAAACAAATCGCAATGATACGATTTTTAATCGTCACACCAGGTCACTTTTCACAATGTCCTCGCAAATATCCATATAAGTGTTAACACCTGATTTCCTATTATTTTCTACTACAGGATAAGGCACCGTTTATTATGGCACTTGCGCAATTTATTTGATAGGTTCATTTGTTGGATAATCATCAATTTCAATTGTCCTATTTTATCCGGTAACTTTTTCAATCGTCTCTCCATTTATTTTTTTCTTTCGTATTTTTCATTGCCACTCTATCTTTGGTTTTATTCCATTATTTTTATACGCTATTCACACATTTATTCCATTCAGCTCAAGCCAGAACGCAAACTCAATAACGTCACTTTAATTCTGGCAATGTTCTTCTGGTTTCATTCCAACAAAATTCTCCAATCACTTCTCTATCATGTTCCAACACAGACATGTATACATGCAGACGCACACACATGTGATGGCCCTTCCGGGTTACTCAGTATCGTCTTTGGATCCACACAGTCATCAATTCAAGTGGATTGGAAGGATGATGGATCCAATAAAGAAACCAACACTGCCTGAAAATAGATAAAATCATTTTGTTTTTATCATTTCAATTAACAGTCGTCTACATTTTTTGTTTTCAGACAGGGGGAAAAAAAAGGGAAGAAACATTTGTTATGTTGCACCAACGTGAAAGTCGTTAAAGAAATTTAATTTAATTCCAAGGTTATTAAATTCAATAGTTTAAAAAAACAGTTACGAGCAATTATGTGAACATTTATATCTTTCTGATGTCTGTCGAATGATACTGAAAATATTTTAAGATATAAACACGTGCTCTTAATGTTCCTCACAATTTTGTAACTCTCCCTTTTCTTCCTCTCTCATTCTCTTTCACTTCTTTTTTTCGCTGGCACATAACACCCAGATCATTCGTATTTTCATCCACTCCATTTCTGTTTTTTTTTTCTTATTAATTCTTTTTTCTCTTCTTTAACGAACCGGTTATGTGACTCGACATTAAAGGTCTTGGAAACGACCGGGACCAATCGCTCTTGACAGAAATTTCGTTCAGGTCACGTGTGAATATTATATTCAACTGGATTAGTTCCCCTTCAGCTATTTTCTATTCTCATACTGCGCTAGTTATTTTTATAGATATTGTTAATAGAATTTATGTAGTATTGTTATTTTTATTCGCACCTGCATCAGGCTTCCTGTAATTCGCCTTTTACACTTGCGACATTGTGATGATGCCTCGTCATTAGTTTATTTGCCAAATCGTGCATTACGTCACGGTATATCACTGTGTCCAAATTTTCACCGAGCATATACAATAGAAACCAATCGCCAACTTTACTACGTCGTACTATTGTTTCAACAGCGTCTCGTTTTACCAAACGAAACCTTAATCTTAACAGGTAGACTCGTGTACGTGGCGAGAATATTATAACAATCTGTAAATGAAAAACAAACAAAATGATATTATTAAATATTTTGTTAGTTGAATATTGAATAATGTTTCCTTTGCTCCTCTACTTACTCGATATATAACGGTGATGAGACTAAGTACGCCGAGGAATAAAAACCAGAACCACAGGAAAACGTAAATTTTCTCATTGACAACATTCAACGGAAGTATACAAACAGCGTCGTGCCTCTCCACCTCACCGCTAACTCCATATTTGTAAAAAGTACACTTAGTCATACGCGGGAAAACATAAATCATTGGATCAACACGATCTTCCTGATCAGACTCGAGAAAACGTAATACATCGATGCCAAATGTTAAGAAAGCACCGTCGAAGAATCGATTCATCAGGAACATCTGGCCTGCGCAAAATGTCATTGATCGATAAATGATATGTTAAGAAGAAGAGAAGAAAAAAAAAATCAGGAAGGAAAGTGAGAAAAAAAAACCGATACAATTCTATAATTATTATAAACTCAATCTCTTCTCGGTAAATCGAATGGATGAGTGACTAATATTATATTTCGTTCTCATTGTATGAGAATGTGGCCAGCTGTAACGTTGCCAAAAAATTTCTTACAACCGCCCCCGCTCTCGTGAATATTCATTCAAGAACAAATTCTCAGATTTTAGTGAAACATTATTTTCCTTTTTGTCTTTCCATCTTCTATTTGTTTTCTCACTTCCACACCTTCTCGCTTACACCCTCATGATTCTTTTTTTTTTTCTCTTCCTTTGTCTCCCGGTCTTCTCAACTCACCAATGACGTTCACCAAGGCAAGCACCTCGCACAGATAATATCGATAGGCCCACCAGTTGTGGTAGCGTAGATTTTCCCACAGATAATCGAGCAACATTTTCTTCTTCTGTTTCTTCTCGACCTCGGTGCATAGGCCGATGTCGAGGTCCATCATCAGGGCGTGAATCTTGCCGCCTTCCCATCCCTTCCACAGCCACCGCGGTGTATAGAATAGAATTGCCTGAAAGTAAGAAGAGGAAAAAAGAAAAAAAAAAACGCCGAGAAAACCAACAGAAATAATAATGAAAAATCAAAAGCAATGAAAAAAAATACCCCAAAGATTTATGACATGTGAAGAAAAAAATAAATAACAGCAATAATTTATCGATAGGAATCATTCTCTCTCACAAACTCTAATGATCAATTGAAGATGATGTTTCTCTCACCGATGTATCGCCCCTAAGCGCGAATAGAGAGACTCCCATTGGATATATAACTGAAGGAAATCGTAAATTATCCAAGTGAATGCTCGTAACGCGCTCGAAGCAGTAGAAATTTACAACGTTATATATTTGCTTTAATGGAAGAGAGTAACGAGAAGAGAGCGCGAGTAACACACATCACTGATATACACAAATAGTTTATACAAAACACATCGAAATTCCCAAAAAACTTTGTGTAGTTACAAGTGTCTGAAATATTCTTTTTTCTCCATCGTATTTGCCCGACTTTTCATACAACAACAATATCTCTCCAATTCTTCCCGTGCCCCATTTTTACTCTCATAATACCACAGCAAATGGCCTCAATTACATAAATATACTCCATTGTCTTTTGTCATATGGTCCTTGAAATTCAAAAATACATATTTACATTTATTTATTTATTATTTGTTTCCAAGAAATGCATGTCGTAATACCTTCGAAAACAATGCGCCCAAGTATTTTCGTATACACTAAATCGTTAAAGAATAATTCTGTTTGTGGGTGACAGAATAAAATACAAAACTACAAACAATTCTCTCAGATATTGCACAATTGCACTATCAATTATCTCTTTAAGAATCTGCATAAAATAAACACTCGACACACTTGTCGCCCTTGGCGCCATGGAAAATTTTTCAATTTCTTCCTCTATCATTCTCATTTACCTTTCTCACTCATTCTCACACAATCCAAAAACTCGTATAACCACAAAATACTCTTCGTAGAAATATTCCAATGGCAAAATATCGTCGCGAGGAATCCGCGTATGGCCGTTAATTACCGGATATCGCGGGAAATGTGAGTTGGACCTTTGCCCGGGGAATTAAAAGCACAGGAGCGTGTAATGGCATCGGTATGCAGGGATTCCTGAGCACCGGCAGCCCGTGCTGAGACAGGGCAATAGAGAAAACGTATATATATGGTAGTTATACTGTATAAGAAGAAAAAAAAAGAGAAAGACCGGGGATATAAAGAAAAGGACAATCACAGGCTCGTTAATTACATTGGTAGGCGAATAAGTTGGAAGGAGGATACGTAGAGTTGTCGGCGCGGCCCCATCTCGTTCCGATTTTCCCTTCTACTCTTTCTCTCTACATTTATATATATATAGATACATATATATATAAATTTCATCTCGTTGGGAATTATTGCGCAGCTACCGAGCCATTAATTCCACCCTGAAGTTTCCTCGGCCCTTCGTGATCGCAGGGATAAACAGCGAGAAATATGAAACGCTCAAGTCAAAGTAAAGGATTTCGTAGTAAATAAGATGAAAAGATGAAAAACCTGTTCTAAAACCCGCATGTATAGCCTATTCTATTCTGAAGATCTGAGAGAGAAGTTTGCGTATAAGTTTTGCACAAAACACAATGAACAATGGAGATGAAGTGTATTAAGTCCTTTATCTCTTCTAAGCACTAGTCTGAAATGTGATTTTATTGAAATGTGTATTGTTATATGGGTCATTCAATAGGCGATTGTTGCGTTGTAAATTTTTGGGACTCGTGTCGATGACCCTTTGTTGTAATAAAAGTAGGTGTATATATTGCGAGCACTTAAACTCGAATATAGTTTTTGTCCAAGTCTGGCCTCGAGCCAAATGCGCCTGCATTTTCTCGGCACACTCTCATTTACCCTGTTATAGTGAGAAATTAAATATTGCAATGCTGTATATGAGTATGAGAATTGCGTATACCTTTGTGCTTTTGAAATAAATAAAAATACTTTGATGAAGGATTTTTTTTCATGATGTGATTAAAATTCTGATCGAATTGTGGATGGAGTCGAATGTTTTTTTCTTATTTATGTTTTTTTAAATCTGGGCTGACTGACCTAGTTCATGTAAACTTGCTCGATTTTTCATAGGGTGGAAAAGTTGCGAAATTCATTTTCACTGTGTTTCACCGAGTTTGCTCATATTGACGTTTGCGTTATTGGGGCTGATGAATGGAGTTTTGTGGTGTTCGAAGTAATATTTGAGAGATGAAATTAATTGCAACTTATTTTCTTATGAAATTTTGTCCAGATATTATTTTTATTCACGTTTCTCATTGTTTGTTTCGACATTTTACCATTTAATTAATTTAGGTTAGTATAGAATGTGAGCGAAAACATTCGAAAATATTTATTTCGAAATTCTTTTTATCGACTTCGTTTGTCATCGAACAACAAGGGATCTAATGATGAAAATCCAACTCTGCATATTTGAATATTTTAGTTGACCAGTTAGTCATTGATAGTGGAAAAAAAGGAGTTGTATAAAACGAATATCAGACGAAATTTCTTAAGACGTAATTGTGTCTTTCTAGAGTTAGAAATATTTAATTATACACAGAATATAATGACAATCTTACTTGTAATAACATCGCGAATATTACCCATTGATAATATTTGTGATGCTTCACTAACGGATGATTAAGATGAATATGAACATCAGTTTTGCTATTAATAACTCCAGGATATGGCACAGCACGTCCTACTGTCAGATTAAATGCATTGATAATACTGTAGGTTGTATGCAACCAACAAAATGTCTCCAGTACAGCTCTGTCAACAGCACCTGAACCCTCGCAATGTATTGGCGATCCCGAAATACTTTTGCATGCGAGTGTCAAACAACCGCCAAGAAGAAGTGCCACTGTCACACGATAATGAAGACGAAATATAAATGTATCTTCTGTACCTTTTTGAACTTTGAGTAGAGTTCTTAAAGAGCCAAATATGTCAATCATCTTCAACAGTATCGGCATTATATCACCGAAAAAAATCGTCCTTCACTTTTAAATTCGCATTCTCAACATAAAAAAAAATTCCCACAATCGTACGGTTGTCAATTTTTTTTTTCACCGTTTTTTTTTACAATTCACTTTCTCAATCGTCTTTTTTTCTTTTTTTTCATCACTCAATTGTCAAACTGTCACAATTGTCACCGCAATCCTTTGTTTTTTTCATCAATAAAAGGAAACAAATGGTGAAAGAACGAATTTCAAATTGACTTCGAACATTTAATGAGTTACAAATGATACTGATTATATTTCAATTCATTATTACGATTCAGGTTGGAAGATCTACACGAATATTTAAATCCTCTCGGGAATATATCGAGAAGAAGGGAAGATATATGAATAAAATGATAAAATAAATCCTATCACGGCACATGTTTTTGAGACAATGACAAGCCACTCTTAAAATACAAAGGCAAGTTGTCTGAAGACTGACTGAACTTGAGGGGCATCTCTTGACCTCGACCAACTCGTCATATGCATGTAATTTATATTATCTTCATGTTCAAACTTGATATTACACCCGTCTACATCAATATCAATTATATATATCCATACGAGTGAATAAATGAATTAACTTAGTTGCAAATTAAATATCAACCGAAGATCCCGAATGTTTACTTATGAAAACATCATCGCTACACGCACAATTCTCTCATTCTCTTGTCGTTATTATCATCATCGTCATCATAATCATATATTTATGACTGAGTACCATCGTTTGGCTACCTTCCCGCTCGTTAACACGCCGTGTCGTTACACAAACATAACAACTGAAGATGAAGAAGAAAATAAAAAGTTGTCCTGAAGAATAAAGAAAATCCAAATAGACTTTGAGGAAAAATTATACAACAAAAGAAGAAAACGAAATTAGGAATGGTGTGGAGAGAGGATGAGGAATCGTCACGACATACTCAACGTGGCATCCGGGTCATTGTCAATCTATAGTTAGTCCAACACCCAAGTCTGACTCTCTGCAATTCCGTGGGAGACCTTATTACGACCTCGACCGATTAAAGCTACTTCTCTTCGCTTAACTTTGCACCTTAATATACTATTTCTATATGCATTTCACTATTACCCCCTTAATCATTCTCCTCTTGTGTCGTATAAATTAATTTATATCCATTAATCTGTCCAGTATTTTTGCATCAAATAAATTATGAAAGATTTTGGAAGTAGAGAAGAATTATCGTCATGAGGAAAAATATAATTTACAGAATAATATTCCAGTGATAATTCACCGTCAAAAGATTTTTGTTATGTGCATCTAATATCTGTTTATTCTCCGAATTGCGCCACTTTATATATCTTAATCTTATTATCTCCCTCCCACACGATATATATAATATTATGATTTCATCAACAAAGTAAAGAGGATATAAAGCAGCTTGAAAAGTGGGAATAAACATTGAGCTTTTTCACGGTCGACTGCTTTAAGACAATAACGAGTAACACGTATTATAATGAAGGAGAAAGCGACGGCGACCCCTAGTGTACTACGAGAGCTTCAAGTATGATGTGTTTAAGGTTTCCTACTTGGCAATGAACTAGATCTAAGTTTAATGTACGTATAATATTCACAGAACTATAAAGGCTAATCGCAAAAGTATAATATCATGAATTTGATAATAATGAATTATTTTTCCCTCAAGTAATTTTTCGAATACTAATTTTTAACCATTTCAAATATTTTTATCTAAACATTTTTCTTTCGTATGGGTTTGTTTGAATGAGTTTTATCTGAATCCTTTGAATAGTCGTCGCAAATTGGACCGTTGGAAGACGCATGGGAGCTTTGGACTCGCCTCGAGTGTTCTAACTTCGATGTAAAGTAGGACAGATCTTATATACATATATATATATATATACATATACAAAAGTTGTTGGGAGCACGCGCACACACGTGTCTTCTCTCCTCCCTTATTACAATCTCCATCTCTATTCTCTTACTCTCGTCGGTTGATATCGTAGAATTGAGCACTAGAGATGTATGAAGTACATTTATAGTATCAATGTCTGCTGCAATGGAAAAATTGAAATTTAATTTGTCGAAGAATTTCAATAGTCTTGTCATATTTTTCATACTTTTCATAGTATTTTTCTTTTTAAAGTCTCTATTCTCTCTGAATCTGGTTTCATCTGTAGTTCGATATATATCTTAGTACTTGAAAAATGTTTGAATGATTTATTCTTTCATGTGTTGTGAAATTCAATTATAAAAACGACGAAACTTATCGTAATATTTGGATAACATCATTTTAGGAACAGATGAGAACAAAATTTATAATTTACGACCAGAATTTTTCTCCTCATTCCAGTCACAGTTATTTATAAAGAAAAAAAAAAGAGTCAGGGTAAAATGTATCGCTATGATACTGTAAAAAGAAAAGAATCATCAAATTGATTGATGACAGTGATCGATGAAAAAAAAATATTATTCTTGCTTCAATATTGTAAAAGTGATTTCCACAGTTTTTAAAAGTGTCAAATTAATCATCAGAAATTTCACAGATAACAGTGGAAAAAAAATATTTGGCATGTATTTCTTTATCTCTTTTGCTCATAAAATAATATAGTATTATTAATTCATTTAGATTCATAACAAAATTAAATATAAAATTATCTTTAAAAATATGTGTGAAACTCATCTTTTGTAATTGTCAATATTGCAAAATTAATATAAGTAATATCCACATTTTGCATTTCATGATATTGTCATCACACACTTTTATATATATTTTCTTTTTTTTATAGAAAACATCCAGTACGCAAAATGTTTATTAGAGAGACTTCGAAAACTTTTCGCTGGTGTATATAATAAGATTAAGAATTTACCTGGAAAAACAGCATGAAGCAAACCCACTGATAATATCTGTATTCTTTCTTTTCACTCTCCGGATATAATTTGGAATTAGCCACACCAAGAAATGGCACTTCCGATCCTTCTTTCTTTTTATACGCTGATGTAATTGTGTATGTACTATGAATCCAGCAATAAGTATTCAGCACGTCCTCTGGCAAATCCTTACTATGTATACAATCGATTGGATTCCCAACGTATTGCCGTGTTGTAACAATTAACGAGAATGCAATAAGCAATATTACTGTTAAACTGTAATGTAGTCGAAATATGGCAGTGTCAATGTGTATGTGCGATACCTTTATCAGGCTTTTCAAGCCACGAAATATGTCCAACATTGTTTATCTAATTGAACACTTGATGTATATCATGCGGTAATTGCAATTTGTTGCAATCATTTATATAAAATGGACGGATCATTCATGTGCACTACTGCATTGACTAGAGAGAATTCACCTGTCCATATATATTTTTTTAATAACAATTATATCAATGTCGATATTAATTGGGCGTGGATGCTCCCTCGCGCTGTCATTCTCGACGCGCAAAAGGATTCACCAGGCCCCAGGAAATTTTCATCATTGACATTTCACCACGCACATTGCATTCAACATAGTTCGTATTTTATTTCGCATTGAATGTTTTTTCTTCATTATTATAAATACATTATTTTCTTTCATTGTCTATCAAGTGGTATCATCACAATCAGGAACAGAGGAATTGCCAGAGTATTCGTTTATTTATTTTAAACTCGTCGTATTTTAATTCGGAAATAATTCTTCCTCTTCTTTCCATTTATATATTTATTATTCTTTTATTAAACAATCAGCAACGTCAGTTTAACTGCGTTGATTTACTCCTCTCGCCAATATTTCCGTTATAACAATCGTTTGTTTATACTCACGTCAAAAATTTGACAATTTTGTTGACGTTTGTCGTTTTTTTTCTTTTTATTATATTTTTCCATTTGCAAATTATTATTTTTTGACACATCTGACGCGACTCAACATCATCGCCTGTCATTTTTGAACTTTCTCTGATGGCTTGATAGTGTTTGCGGCACTCAACAGGCCTCCAAACACTAAACACCTGTTGCTTGGTGTTTATACGTGTGTGTATATATATGAACACAATATATGGTTCTCTTCACGTAGCACAAACGAAGCGCATTCATTCCGACTAATTTAACACAATCACTTCTTCACTGGCCTTTAGGAAACAAATCGTTTATATATTTTTTTATTTCTCGTTTTATGCTCGTCACAAAAATTACACTCGATCAATCTGAAACGCACGACATCAATACTCATCTCTAATAATTCTTTCCAATGTTATATATTCGTATGAATAGATTATTTACTTAAATACTCGCGCGCCTGTCGAAGGGGAAGATATAAAAAAATTCCAAAGCCACTATTTTTATATATGTTTGAATAAACGAAATATGAGCACGCGCGTGCGATGCATACACATCCGCGTTGTGCAAGATGAGAGCAAGAGAGATTTAATGATATTGTGTCAGATAGAAACATAGTAGAAAAACTGAAATTGAACGAAAGTGGGTGTAAAAAAAAAATAGAAGGGTTGTCTGATTCATTCGATCTTTGACAGTCAGGATAATTGAATATTGTTTCGCGCGGTCGTCTACGATCTGTATCACAACTTCAAGATCATCTCAATTATTTTGATACTATTTATCTATTTTTACATTATTGTTTAGAATATATTGATGCGAAAATTTGAAGAATAAAATTTTTCTGCCATGTAAGGCCAAACATTTTTTTCTCTGAAACTTAAAGCATTTCTCTTACCAGTCATTAATAATTTACGTTCGAACAGTTAGATTGTTTATGAAACTTTGGCTCTGGGTAATTTTTCAACAAAATAATCATCGTATTCTAATTTAGTGAATGAAAATAAATAAAATCAACAAAATAATTGCGAGGACCTTGAAGTAACTACAGACATTGGCAATTGCGTGTAAATTAGATGCGATTTCCCTATTTTTTTTTTACTTCTAACGCATCGAATTCATGTGAGTCTGGAAATCCCCAAACACACTCACACACATTCATGGTGAACACACAAACGCTTTTGTAATTTTCTTTGATGCGCGTGCCATTCTATTTTAACGTGAACGTGTACAAATGTACACTTTGGTAGTTGAGCACTGCATTGCACCGGGGAATAAATGTTCAGCAAAATTCGACTCGCGACGTTGTCGAGACGCTCACACAGAACATGTTACAGCAGTGTGAGGACAAAATACCGAAATAGAGCGAAGATGAGTGTGTTCGTTAGTGACTTTATTATTGTCTCTAACACTGTATACATTTTCGTCTACATTTAATTTTGAAAAAAGGAAAGAAAAAAAATTTTTTCAACTTTCTTTGAATCTGTTTTCTCTTCCCAACTTTTTTTTATCCCTCTTCTTCATTTTTTATTCTTTTCTCACGCGAGTTTATTCACACGTACCACCCACGATTTCTTGGGATATTTGCGGGGCTCTGCCAACCTGTCGCAATGCTCCCAAATATTTTACCAATGTGTTGATATCATCGATCGTGCCTCATGCGTTTACTCATGTTCATTATATACTCGCCAATTCCATGGAAACAATGAGATTTATGTGCGCATCCGACTGTATCAATATGAATCATCGTGAATCAATGCTACACATTACTTCATATATTCACTTAATAAATTTGTAAAAATAATACCAAGAAGTACAGTCCTCTATTTTTTTTTTCTTTTTTTCTTTTTATTTGACATTCACACACATATTCCTAAACAAATATTTCCTATCATCTCTCGTCCAATATTTTTCGGGATACTTTTTTCTCTCGTCAACTTGTCTGCGCACGTGCTCAATATAAATACGATAGCTATGAATAAAAATAATAGAATAAATAAATGAATGACAATATAAAATAGAAATATTTATCCAAACAAAATGCATCTTGACAAACATAAATGTCATGAAATTTGTTCTAAATTATAATCAATCGAGAGCAAAAAATCAAAGGGAAAGTGTAATTCCTACTTTTCTTTTTATTATCGAGTTGTCAAGTAAAACAGCAGAAGAAATAAAATAAAAGAACTAACTCGAACGTTTTGAAAACGCGACACTTGAACGTGGAACGGCTGTCACTATTATCGTTGCGTTTAAAAAAAATGCTACAGTTACTTGGAAAGAATTTAGAGAGACACTTGAGTGAAATAAAAAAATACATATATATGTTATTTTTTTCTTTATTATTTTTTTTTCTGTCGTTGCCGGTCAGAGCTTGATGTTCGAGCTCGACAGATTGCCGCACGCTCATTCACCCGCGCACTACTACCCTCCTTACAAGTTACACGCCGCGCACTCGACTCACTCGCGGGCTTCCACGCTTAGCGGAGAAGCTGAGGAGGAGTCAGGGTGCTCCAGGAATAGAATCGCCAAACCCGACAGAGTATTAACGCAACGTTCAACGTCTTCCTCTCCTTCTTCATCTTCTGTTTTATTCTTTACTTCTATCTTTCTCACACCATCATTCTCATACGCACGTACACGCGGTACTATATACTGTGTTAGAAAA
The DNA here is from genome assembly GCA_030523045.1 of Meteorus cinctellus. Classification (NCBI taxonomy): domain Eukaryota; kingdom Metazoa; phylum Arthropoda; class Insecta; order Hymenoptera; family Braconidae; genus Meteorus; species Meteorus cinctellus. The sequence goes on along the minus strand of JAPYZF010000010.1, from coordinate 552,489 downwards.
CACGTCGCGCCTCTATCGCCAACTCGTGCGAGACGCACACACATAATTTTATATTGAAAAGAAACTTATAACACAAAATAATATACTAGAGATGATGAAAAATGATGAGTTCGTTAGTGTGACACATGATCAACTCAACAGACATGTGTCACTGCATAAATTACCTACAAATTTCGTCAACGATATAAAAAAATTCCGTTGAATTCAGATGATTTTAAATATTAACGTATTCTAAAAATATTTCTTTTCCAACTGATTGATTCCCGAAAAATGTCACTGGATTTCATAATAGTCAGTGAAATGAAAATTAATCTGAATTATTTCGTAATAAAACAAAATAGATACAGTTAGAAAAAATATAAATTAAAACTTCTTCCTTCAGCCCGGAATAAACAAATTTATTCTACTCCTCATCCATTTTTAACATACTGAAAGAATTCTATAATTGTCAGTTGAGGAAATTAAATTTTAATTATTTCCGTGATGGTAAAAAATGAAAGCTCAAAACAAATACATTAATAATTCCTCTAAACATTTCTTTATAAATAGACAAAACTTTTATCTATTTCTTTCCATTCCTCTTCAAAAGATTTGACAGAATTATTCATATTTTATGATGAAGAAGATTAAAATAAAAATTTCAACAACATTCCTGTAGATCTTAATCAATAGAGACATTTTTTCCTCTCACTTTTTCTTCACAGTATTTTCAATATCTTCCACCCAAGTATATACACATATATATATATAATCTCAGCAGGTCAAACACCGCACAATCGAAACGTACAATCTCTTTACCTCGCGCACTATATCATAATGAATATTGTGGAATTATATATATCATCAGTAAATTACAAGTCTTGTATGATTGCTTTTCTCTCTTTCCTTCTCTTCCTCTCTTTCTGTCTACACTCTTGAAACAATACGCGTACCAAAAATAGCCATATATATATAATACATAAGAAATCAAGTTGCCGGATAGTGAACTGAATGATGAAGAGTTATGCATCAGGCACCAGTCTATATAATCTGCATAATACATTTACGCTTGGTGTATCTATGCTATTATGCAAACACACGAGTGGACAAGAGTGGACATAAAGATTCGAATCGATGGCTAAAATTCATCCGGGAATATCTTCTATAACCATACGCCGATAGTGGTTCACAGCTTCGGTTAGTAATATAAATATATGTAATAAATGTCCAGTTGCATTTTGCAGCTTCGCATGTACACAGTGATATACACCATAGACACACTCTATATCCAATCGATATTGGTCCATATGCATCTATAAACGTTAAATAGACGACGAGTTTCGGTTTAGTACAAAGAGGAAGGTGGTATACAGTAATATATACACATGTAATATAATCTCATGCACGTGGGCATCTAAATTCGTTGATGCAAAACCGCCATGCACGCACGGTCGCTTCACTATCGATGAATATACTGTGGTCGTTGCTCCAACCCGAAAATTAATAACCAGATATTTATCTGTTTTCGAAATAGACGCCTCTCGGATAGTAAAAGATGATAACACAGAGTGAGTGCTCGCTACGAATATATATTAACTTCTGATAGATCATGATGATCATGATGATGATAATGGTGATCATTTAAATAAGAGACATGCAATCTTAGTCAAATTTTACGTCATTGCTTTGATAATTTATATAAATAGATGAATGGATTTTATTTTTGTAAGATCAATCGTTTGGTGTGAAAATTGGCATTCCCTTAGACATTAGGTTTTTTTTGTAACGATTGTTCCATTGGTTTCTATTTTGAAATTCAAGTAAATGTTTTATATCTTCAGGTTCATTCTCTCAATTACTGATTTCGAATTTATTTATCTTGTATGTAGGTTTATTTGCTCTACCTACATTTCTACATCTATTAGTTTATATATAAATATATTATATTTATGAAGATGTCTTTTCAGTTATTTATCGTTTTAATATACGGAAATAAGTGGATCAACAGAATGTAAACACTACTGAATACCGGAAGTGTCACATTATATTTTAGTAACGATGTTTTAATAAGAGTTGAATTGTGAATTCCATACATCTTATTCCTTATAATAAATTGCCTTGTGACAATTACATAATTTTCTCAGTCATATTTCAACTCAGATTACGATGTTCATGAACGTAACATTCCATTCAATGAATGTATGAGAAGAAAAAAAAAACGCAGTCAATAAATAATTTCGTATTTAATGGGTGAACGTAGTGAGATATTTTTCCGTTTCTAATTCTCCATTACACTTTTATCAATTCTGTCTGTGCAAAAACCACGCGCTATTTTTTTTATTCTCTCTCTCTCTCTCTCTCTAGTCTAATCGTTTAGTTCTTTTTTTAAACACACGAGTATTGGACCCCCAATGATAACTGTTTACCCAGCGTTTGACGTTGCCCTAAATTCGTATTGCTCTCTTCTACAATCTCATTTTTTTTTATCATCTTTCCTTCCCCAATCTGTTTCAACATCTTTAGATGTGTTACACCCCATCAACAAGTTTATGTTCCCAGCTTGCAAAAAGACATATATATCCTCCGAAAATACTTCAAACCATCGCTTGATAATGAGAAAATGATTTTTAAATAAGACGAGACATAAACAATAATGTTTAAGTCATTTTTCGGTGCAGCTGTCTTTCAGTCATTCAATTATTTTTCTTATTATTCTGGTATTTAAAGATTCACATCAAAGATGTATTGAAATTAGTGAACGATGGTTGCTAAATAAATTACAGATATATTTATTAGACGGAAGTAGTTTGCGAAAAAGTAATTACTCAATTGTGTTGAGAATGTTTGGCCAAGCGCTAGAAATGTGTGGCCAATTCGTATAATGCACGAAGTGTTTTGTTTCATGTCTATTGTCGTTCAAGCACTGCCAATTTCAAAATGAAAAATGCACCATACTCAAATTCGTGCCGTTACCATGTTCACAATGTGCAACAATTTTCCGCGTCCTCTCCTATGTATGTCAAATATATAACATTTACTTAATAAACATAATTTCGCGCGCATAAATTTTGGCGTAAACTAAACAATTCAAAACGAATCATTCTAAATATTTAATATCCTTGACAATTCTATTCTTACATCCGTATTAAATGACAAAATGTTTTGGATCATCGTGTCGCATGTTGATGTGAATTTATCATGACTGTTGAAAGATGACACGTGGAAGACAATGGGTATATGAAGTAGAAATCATATTAACATTTACCAAATTAACTGTCAGAAATGAATTTATATTCATCACTACGAACCATTTAAATTTCATTCAAAATGACTGACATTAATTCATACACATGTAAACAACTATGTTCTTCCTCTTCAATTATCAAAAATAAAATCAGATTCTACCAGAAAATTTCATAATATTTCATTTGTAAAATCTTTTGGATTGATTGAAAAAAAATTGGAACATACTTATCAAAAACAATAAAATATATAAATAGTTGAACATTTCGGGAATTTATAATCTGCTATTTGATGTGCCTGATGTTGATCGTTCACAAATGTACTGTAAAATATTCATGAATGTATGTTCGTTCACAACAATTCATTTGATAAGTGACGGAACTGGGTCGTATGAGTATTACTCTATGAACATTTTCCTGCACAGCATCAGCAAAAATGCGAAAAATGATGAGCACTTGCATAGAATGAAGTGAAGAAAACACGATTGGACTATCCTTCGTGACGATACATATATATACATATATATATATATATATATACATGACACAAAACATTATTTCCGGATGATAAATCCAGGGATTTCTCAGAATATATTCAGAGGTACATTTACCCATACGAAAGTATAGAAGAGACACACAAATGTCATATTTGAATATGCAAGTCGTAAACCGAGAGAAATAGATAATGTCGTCCTGAATAGTAATGACGTAGCGATCAGCATTCAAAAGAAAATAAAAATAGACGAAAAAAAAAGCCAACATATTGATTTAACAAAAATAACTTTCAATTTCGTATTTTAATTATTTCATTTCCATTTCTCCTTGTGTGTTTTTTTGTTTGTTCAATAAATCCAGTCTAAGATGCCTCCAAACTTCAAGTATGATCTTGAACAAGAGTTCGATACGATTAAAATGTCTCTTCAGTGATAATTAATTAAGGGCAATCGAGATTCTATCAAGTATTTATGTGGGATGTTTGTGCTCGGTGGTTGAGCCTCAAGTGACGATAAATCAAATTTCGCTTCAAGTTAAATATCTATATATGAGAACGTATTATATACAAATATATACATGCATATAATTTCCTGGTCGAGTATAGCAGCGTTTGCTGTCTCAATTTTCTTGTTCCTTCTCAAGTGGCCACAACTCTGTGTAGAGCGTTTGCGTGTGTTATTCAACCTCCCACCGATATTTTTTTCATCTTCCTCCTACTTTTTTTTCCATTCAATTCTACACTTGCCGGCACAGTGGATAGGGATTAAATCTTCTCAAACAGTTTCTCAACCATTTCGATAGAGTGCGCCTGTAGTTTACTCGTAAAAAAAAATGTAAATTTACTAATTTAACAATATTTTTTCTTTTTAATTAAAAGTCAATTACAAACTACTGGAAAATTACGGTTGTGACTTTGCATTGGAACAATCGAATCGGATTAACTTGAATCTTCAACTGTTGCTCTACTCGCAATTGTATTTTTATTCAGTCTTTATCGGTTTACTAAAATTAAATATAAACATAAAGCATTACCTGAAAAATGAGAACAAAAGCCACCCATTGGTAGTACTTGACCTGCTTCAATGCCGCATCATCGCGATGACGGGTCGATGTTTGTTGATTCTCATGTTGAATCCGTTGTTTGGACAAAATAAATCCCGATGATGCGACACCGGGGAACGCGACATTGACACCAGCCACCCCAAGCATTGCACCAGTAACAAAATACGTGCTATGTATCCAACAATATGTGTTGAACACTTCAACAGGTATATCCCTTAATTCAATAAGAAAAGAAAAAAAATAGCTTTTAAATTTCTTCTTTATTACTTTCATCGATTTTTTTTTTCATCTGCATACATTATCATCTTCTTTTTTGATTTTTTTGCTTCATTAACAAATTACCTTGTGTGGACACAGTCTATCGGATTTCCCACAGCTTGTTTGGTAGACACGATTATGGAAAAGGTCAACATGAGTGCGGCCGTAAGCACGTGCAGTCTCAGCAAAACTCCTTCGCTTTTTATTCTGCTCACCTAGATCACATTTATACAAATATTCATGAAATATATATATATATACATAGATATCACAATGTTGGAATCCTCCAAATCCCCGGTGACATTCTCAATTGTTTCCACCAACAAAACATAAGTGAAGAAAAAAAGATATTAAATAAAATAACTTACGTGAAACAGAAGGTAAAGTGCACCAAGTGCATCCATCATTTTGTACTGCCGACGTCCTCTACCCTTACTTTCCAAGTGTTCGTTGTTGCACACTCCACTATTCGACTTTGTTTTTCGCAACGTTCGCTTCTTTTTGGGACACTTGTCTATATGAACCACTGTATTTTCGCTACTTGTGCTGGTGATCGTACTTCCACTATTGTCTCTGATATTGTTACCATAACTATTGTTCATTGCCGTAGTATTCTTGTGATTTTATTGAATTTAAAGTAAAGCTTCGTGATTCCACAAAGTGCTATTCATGCTAGATATTCAATTGAATATATTGCTTCACATGTCATTGAAGAATTGTCAAATGATTAATAGTTGAGTATTTTCTTTTTCATTTTCGCTCGACAAAATATCATTAATCCATGCCACATCGCCTCAGCCAGAATAGATTCATTTATTTCCAAACATGAAATCATTTAATTTGAATTCTTTTATCATACTTCATTTTTGTCAGCGCGAGAATCCCGATTCTAATAATGACTAGTGTACAAATTTTATATATGTAAAAAGAACACATATACATGAATACATATTTTTTTTTGGCGTGCACGCGTCGAGACTGATGACCACGACGCTTAGCTATGTTTTGCACCTCAGCGAAGACGTTTTGGCGTCCGCGCGCGTCCCGATGCGCGGCATAGCTACCAATAAACTGAAACACGGTGCCTGACCTACTGCGCCCCATGTAGCACTCTCTACGCGGTGCCAAGAACATAGCTATGCGAAGATGAAGATGCCCGATTCCACTCCATCGTTCCATTGGAGAGACAAATTTTATTTTTAATTTTTTTTCCACTTGTCGCTTCATCTGTCTCAAATTCGTCGTGCTACTCTTTCGCATACACACAATTTGATATTCTGTTTTAATACAACACCTACTTTCTATCGAAGTTTAGAACATCACTGACGACACTGACGAGGTCGGGTGTTGTATACGTCAACGTCGTGAAACACACAAGTGACATAATATAGCACGCGGGTAACTTTTAGCATCATCACAACGTCATATTATGCATATTCTCTACTGTACGGCGCCTAAAGTAATGTATATCGTCGTCTTGGCGCCGTCATCAACTCATTCGCATAATCATATTGTGCAGATGTTATATTAATCCACTTGGAGAATTCAATCTACCATATAATATAATCACATCATAAAATAGATATATAGAAATAAGCTTCACATGAGTTCATTGATTCAAATTTTGGTACGTTCTGTTTCTCAACACAATGATTTATCATGAAATAGTAACTTTATATAGAGTAGGTATATAAATTATTTGTCAATGTCAATTATGTGGGTCAAATCACGTGATTTCTGTACTCTTATTCCACATTTATCTAAGAATAATAATGCTGTACGTCATGAACACGAAGACAGACGTTGGCACCAGATGCCCACGTGTATTGTCATCTTGCTGTTATACGTGCTTGGGAAAATATAGAATCCAACAGAGCAAAGAAGAACGTATAAAGAGAATTAAATTGTAAAAAAAGAGCGAGCGAGAAAATAATAGGCGAAAAATATTAAACCAACAGCCGCACAGTCAGCGTTGGCAGTTAATTTTGTTTGAGAGAGTTTCTTCTTCTTGCTCGTTGGCGCATTCAAACAGACAGTTTATCTCCTCAGTTGCGGGTGTATAGGCATTATTTATTTATCTCTTGCTTGCGATGACTTGTCCCAAAGTTACACTCCCTAATTGCTCGTTACTAAATTCATGAAAACTGTTTCCCCAATTATTTTACTAAATTTGTATACTCATTTTCGCTTATCTCAGGAGCACACAATATACATTAGGGTAAAAGTAATTAAGAAAATGTATTTTTAATAATGAGCGTTTGAATATTATGAAACATCAATAAATCTTATCAGCGGTGATTATTGACTTCATATATACCGCCATCGGAGTTTCTACAATACATACTCGCTCATATGCAGGTATATAACGACACATACATAAATATATATATATATATGGATACGGTTCTGAGAAATACATTTTTTACGATAATTAATAGATAACTGGCGCTCATTATCCATAATTGGTCACTGCCGTCGAGTTGGCACCGCATACAGACGCTTATGGGATGCTCAGAACGGTTAACTTAATATGTATAAGGGAGCTTGTATGTATATAGCAGAGAAGGGAAAAATTACACAAGGATATGTAGATGTATGCATATATATGCAATGCGCAGTTATACGAAATAAACGCAATGAATTTCGATAGAATTTCACTCTTTTAATTCTTTTTTTCTCTTAGAATTCTACTTCAATTACAGACGGCAGTATCTCGCTTTCAATAATCTTATTGAGAGTATAATCATTAATATTTTTAACTAACTATTGGAACGTGAAAGTTCCGACATTCTGAAATATAAACAAGAAAAAAATGTAAGGAAAATCAGCAATTTCCCAAGGTGTGTTGGTTCATATATATATATGAATGTATATATACAAAGAAAAATGAATGTCTTTTAGGTTCAATTGTTAATTCTTATCGAGAAACGGTTCTGTCATATCACAAATATATGATAAATTGTTTATAATATTGAGTTCGACTTAATCAGCATATTCTTAGATTTTCCATCATTATCTAATGTATAGTCGTTGCACATACATAGTGATCCCGACATAAATCAAACTGATTATTGAAAAAAGAGACGAACATTCTCTTCAGAGTTTGGCAGTTTTCTTTCAAATGCATCTCAAAGATTCAATATTTTTTATAACTCTGCTTTACCTCCCATATGACTCTAGAAAATGCGAATTGCAATAGAACATCTAACAGATATTGATCTGTTTTAAGATCTCTGGAACACACCCAGGTGAAAGTCTGTGCGTGTTTACACTGGAGATTGAATTCTTTAGAATGAGAAAAAGATGAACTTATTCTGTATATAAGTTCGAATAATTTCAAGCCTCACATGTCTCATAATTTTTCGTAAAGATCTATTCTAAAATTACAATATCATTATACCTCTTTTCGTATGTCTGTACGTATATATTTTTGAAATATTCATATATATATATATGCATGTATATATATGTAAAATAAAGAATATAAACTCGCCTTTGCCATGGACATTTCACATCAGTCTCAGTCTTCAACGTAGGCATGTCAGATTAAAATGTATTGGAAATATTCACATTCTATTCTGCGGCTTACGTACAATGGTAAAGAACAAGAATATAATAGTTGAAAACAAAATTGTAGAATAAATGAAGAAACCGAAAAATCGTATTGAGCAACTTTGCAGTCGGAGAATCAATTGCAATTATTTCCAAGCCGCAAAATAGAATAGATGCTAATTCTCTTTTTCATTTTTACATATATTCGTAGGGCAAATACGTAATGAATAATCTTAGATCGCATTCGCATTTCACCTCTCCTTCAGTAATACAAACTACTACATATTGATTTTTTCTTATTATCTGCTTCGAATATATATTATATTTGACAAAATATATATTCGTCTAACAATACGATAGAAAGTCTGTATGCAATAAAGAAGAACTACCTAGAGTTTTACAGCTAAATAAACATCTCATATCATTCTCTTAGTTGAATGAGCGTGTGGTTGTTTATGTAAATTGAACATTGCATTCCGTTTTTTATAATCTCTTTTTCTTGGCGTGAGTTCATTTCGAGTGAAATAAAGAGCACTTACTCGTTATATTAACCGTTGACAGGTGATGAAATTTCATTGCCAACTTTTTTTGTCAGTTCCTCTAATACATCTCGATAAATAATTGAATCTACATTGGAAGCGAGAATGTATAAAAGCCACCAATCGCCCAAATCAACTTTTTTACTGATATTTTCACATGTTTCAATCGAAATGAGTCTACCAGACAATTGTAACAATCTTGCTCTAGTTCTCGGTGCAAAAATGATACAAGCACGGTATAAAACCAATCCGATGAGTAATACTGACAATATTACGAACCAACACCAAATGAATACATATGTTTTTTCATTAACGATATTCAATGGTAGAATACAAAGTGAATCATGTTGCTGTATTGATCCAGATGGACCATACTTGTGGAATATACATTTGGTGACACGTGGAAAAACATACACCATTGGATCGACACGTTCTTCCTGTGGTACGTCCGATATTTGCAACACCCGCAACCCATAACTCAGAAATTCGCCATCAAAGAAACGATTCATCAGATAAAGTTGAACAAATACATTGATAATGCAGAGAAATTCACAGGCGAAGTATCGGTAGACATACATATTGTGACGCTGAAAATAAAAAGGCAACGTCAAACGTTTAATTATCATGAATTAGATTCAATGAGAATAAATTGAGTGTAGTCAACTCTCAACTGTCCTCCTCTCTGCTCATCGTCTTCGTAATATTTTTATCGCTCACTCAGTCTTTATCTTCTTCATTATTATCCGACCTTACAACCAATCTCGTATTTAAATTGAGTACATTTGAATTCAAAAATTCTATCAAATATATCATGCCAAATAATTCGCATACGAAAATCAGACGTTTCCTCAATGAACAAAATTGAATATCATCAATCAATTATGTGACTCATATTACTGAATTGAAATCGACGATTGAATCATTCGCAACCATGATAATCACATGTATTTATATGTATACATCATCTATATTACCTTGATGTGATTTGCCAGGTAATCCATCAATGTATTCTTCTTCTTAGTGAGTGATTCTTCTGGTTCTAGACTATGATTCAATCCCATAACGAGTGTAGATGCCAATCCACCTTCCCACATTTGCCATAGCCAATGTGGAAAATAACAAAACATTGCCTGAAATAATAAACGTCATTAAAATATTGAATAACTCAAGAAATATTTCAACAAAGAAAATAATATGTATTTCATAGAAATATTACCTGGAAGAACAGCACAAAGCAAACCCATTGGTAATAAGTGTAATATTTCCTTGCGCCAACATCTCCAAAGTCATTCGCCACGCCGGGATGTGCAACCTCTGTACCAACCTGTAAACATAATCCATGCGCTGTTACATATCAGTAGCTCTAGATGTTCATTTACAAATAGAATGAAAGATGTATGTGTGAAAATAGGGGATTCAATTACGACATTGAAGCATGTACATACTAGTCACGCACACATCATTCAATTGTATAAATAGAAGTTAAGTATGTATGTCTGTATGTGACTCAAAACTTCATCAAATACCATGATAATGATACAAGCATTTGCAAACACGAATCCTACGATGCTGATACATAGAATACCAAGATGTGATTCGAAAAAAAAGGATGAGAAGTCCGATAAAATTTCAATTATAAACTAACAGCATAAACCTTGGTATTTCGTTAATTATTTCTTTTCACGTAATCATTCAAGGCACGTAAGAAGTGCCGCTGTGTGGTATATAAGAAGTAGATAATTATTCGGATTTTGTTTGTTCAGTTCTTTGGTGATGAATATTTAATACCGAAACAAATTTCCTACTTGTAACGATTCCACTTTCGTTTGTAGAATAAGAAAAGAAAAATTCTTCTTTCTTTTTTCCGTTTTTCATGTCGTGACGTTGAATGTTTTGTGGTTAAATGATGAGGATACGGGTGTGATGTAACATGCGGGACTAAATTTAAAATATAAAAACTTTTTATAAAACCACCTGTGAATATAAGAAACAATCAATTTGATAATTAATTTATTGTTATTAAACAATTCACCTGACGATTGAATGCATCGGGCATGGTAAATGTTGACGTTATCCAGCAATAAGTTTCAATTACTGCTTTAATTTTATCATCACCAATACACATTATTGGTTTGCCGACATATTGCGTGGCGGTAACAATAATGGAACATGTGAGCAGTAACACTGTTGTGAATACATTGTGCATCCGGAATACCATCGAATCCGTTTTTACGTCCTGCCATTTCAAATATTGACTAAGTTCACCCAATAACTTATACATGATTATTCTCTATTTATTATCTTGTATTATTCATTCAAAAAAATGCATTAAATCATTGAAAATCAAAACTCGCACGAATAAATTCAATCGTGCCAGCTGTCCACGCAACAATATATTTTCCCCTCTATTCCTCCCTTTTGTCTATTTCTCTCCTTCTCTTCTTTTCTGTCACTTCTTTCTCCCTCCCTTGATCGTATTCTATCCCCCAGTCAATTGCACGTCACACGCGTACTAGAATTCCAACGCGAATTGTTGTTTTTTACTCAATGATTGACCTCGAACTCGGTAGAAAAAATACCCTGCGATAACCCAGTTGATCTTTTTGTTGTTCCTTTGTATAAACCACACAACAGTTATTCAATTGCATACGTAAATTGATTTTCTTCTCTCCCTCAAGCTCTTCCAAATCACTTTCGCGGGTTCAAGGACGTGCGTATCCTTCACGCGTTTGTATATCAGTGTCACTCGTGAACAACAACAAAATAAATTCCAAGACGTTATTCTTTTTGTTCTCAGTCACCGCAATGAAGTGTAAATGTCCTGTTGCGCACAAATCAAAATACAACTTCGGTTTACGCGCTCAAATCTATGAATGTCGCAGTGCACACACCGATCGGGTTCTTTCTCTCTCTGTCGTTTGATCGTCAGCACTGCTGTACAATCGTACGAGTCTCTTGGTCGTCGACTGACGAGAAGTGCCAGTAGATTTGTTGGGACGGGGGGAAACGCGCCGAGGGGTAGGGGACCACGAGGAGCGAGAGGCGGGGAAACACACTGCCCTTCTCTCTCTGTCTTTAAAATTCTCCTTCCCTCTTTTACGTTGGGTTTCATGGGGGGACCCCGATGGTGCCCGGCCTAACATCGTGCATAGCTCTGTCTCATCTGCACATTCATTTCGTTCCCTCATTTTATCTTCCTTCCGCTCTACTCTACAGTTTCATTTTCATGGACGGTATACAGTTAATGCTGATGTTCGCTCGGCGTCTCTCTTTTCGATTCTCACTGTAGAGCGCGCGCACCCGGGGCTGCCGACCGTTAACTTGTGGGCCCCATCTGCGCGCGTGTTTCGATACGAGTCCGGCAGCTAACTACCACCGTGGTATAGTTGTAGACATGTAGGAAATTCTTGGTAGATAAAAGGGCATGGATGAACACCATGAAAAAATGTGGAGAAAAAATAATGTTTCTCATTCTCAATTGATACTTCGGGATTTGTTGGACTGGGGGGCAGAGAATTTGTTTTGTTATCTTTATCAATTGTATGTTTTTGTAGAATTTCTGAGAACAATTCATTTATGATGGAGATTGTTAGATTTTTATCGAATTACTTGGAAAATTTCTGATAACAAAACAAAAGCCATGATATGTCAATATTTCGAAAAAATATGAGCGCCGTTCTCGTAGGATTCATGAACGTTGATAATGAAAATAGTATTTTCTTGTGGGCACACCGATTTTTTTTATCTATGGGGGATTCTGTATGATGAAATAAAGCCATGAAAATATGTCGAGACGACGTTTACGAAAGCCATTTTCCAATTATTGTATATTCACCGATTCAGGAAATTTGATACAATTCCAGTAATAGTTGATGGAAAAAACTTCGACGAATGAAGTTAAAATTTGTGAGGATCAGAAATTACGAAGGGAACCTTGAAGTGGGCATAGGCCTTTTGGTGAACATGTGGACAAGGTCTCTCATGGTGGTAAACACGTATACGAAAAATATACCCGGGCTACCCAAGTTTGAGAATGCAAAAGTAGAATTTTTTGCGTGTTCCATTTTTATTTTTTCCTCTATTACGTTTTATTTTTTTCTTCGTGGTATTGTTCTGAGTAATTTGTAGCAATTCGAGCCAACTTTCAGACCGGAATTTGTGAAGGGTGACGTGTACTCTTTTAGTAAATTGCCATAAACGAACTTTTAATTGCAGACGAGATTTTAAGATGAAGGATCGCCTGGAGGAGTTTCAAAATAATATACTATGGTCAGCCAATGACTGACGTGATATAAAAGTACATGGACAACCTCGAGATACCAAAGAGCCTCAATAGCTTTCTATTCCTTCTTAACTTCTTTGCCGAGTTTTTTATTTTCGTCTTATTTGTTCATGTTGCTCTGTTGAGACACAACATACAACTCGTGATCAGTAGCGCTAACCAATCACAACTCGTGGATATAAACTTGCTGCTCCACTTTTTATCACCTCCCGGTGGGAGTTTGTTTTTTCGATTCTTCAATTTCTATACAGTATGAACTTAAATGACTTCGTTCGATTTTTCTATAAATTTATTTCCACCGCAATTAATTTTCCGTCACCGAAAAGTTTAAAACTGCATTCTCAAAATATTTGCAATATTATTGATCAGAGAATCAATAAGAAATTAAATGAAATGTCCAATGCAAATGAACGTCGACATTGTCCTACAAACTCAAGGATAATTCAATATTCGAGGTCAACATATCGATTGCAGATCATCGCTACATAAAAAATATTTTATATATGCAAAACAACTTTTTAATTTTCTGCACATGTAATATCGGTTTAATCATTTATTTTCATTCTCCTTTCAGATCATGAGAGAATGCAGTTGAAATGTGGTTTCGAGGTTACAACGGCTGTTGTGAGTATCCTGAAAATAAATTTATCACTCGCGTTGCATCATCACGACGCGAGCGCACAGGAAGACCCCATTATGCGTGTGGAATAAATGCACACCCATAATAATTCGGGGAACTTTGAGTGTATACATTGTTGCGTCAGCCAATAGGATTATTTTCAGTGGCGGTCCAGGTGATGTAGAGAATAAAGAGTCTCTTTATAAGAGAACAAAATAGACTTATTTGTGTTTAACATGTCTACGCCAGTGGCGTTGATCAGAGAAGGGTAGACAAAAATGGCATGTGCATCTTGTCATGGTTATGATCACACGACCGGAAAGGGGTGAGACGAGAAAGAGGCCCATTCATGGTCATTTCGGTGACTGCATCCGCAGTGGCGTACGGTGCACTTTGATCATCGTAATAACAAACACACTTTGTATTATTGCTTTTTATTCCAATTATATAAACATAGAGTAGTGTTATAAAGTGAGATGGTAGCCCATATGCATAAATCAAATTCCATTTCATTCCTTTCTACTTCATCTACATAAACAATATACACAACATTATTTTTTTTTAATTACACTTCGGATTCTATCCCATCTTCCATAAACGATGCAGTTGCTCTCCAGATGTGCAACATAGATGATGCAATGCTCTCAGAGCGTGACGATGCATTTACACATGTTTGAATGAGAGAAAAATATTCCTGGAAGCCTTTAAACTTGAAAGGTTTTTTTTTTAATTTACTTAATTTTTCTGTTAGTAATTTCACGTTTTTTATACAGTCTCTCTACATAATTAAATACATGGAACTATGTTCAATGCGTCAATTAAATTATCGAAGTTGGTGTGCCATAATTACACAGTGTTATGAAACAATATTTTTATTTTATAATACTGAAGTTCATCTTTTCGTACAATTTGAATGTTATATTTTATCGTTATACCACACAACGCGGATGTGATAATTATAAATGTGATCATAAAAACAAGGGAAATGTTGTTGGTAGAAGTAATTCATGCCCCAAGAAAAAAAAGGCAATAAAACAAAATGAAAATAACAAATGAAAAATCTCAACGGGTTTATGTTATTTTTCCAGTTCATCTATGATATGAGACAGCTACACTATGAAAACTCCCACTTCTTCTCACTCAACACCGTCACGAGCCCTCTATTCTCTCAATCCTGTTCCTTTCTCTTTTATTTATAGTACGGTGGGTTCAAGGTTTAAAATAGTAGATGTCGTACTAGAAAAATAATAAAAATTCATGTTTAAACCATTTATTTTTATCTAACGTTTAAGTACGGTAGGAGAAAGTGGATCCTCAGTTACTCATATAAATCACAAGTATTTTTGACGTGAAGGGGGCCCACTTTTCAAGAGGATTTCCCATGATGCGTCTGGGTCCCTCGTGAGTGCAGTCACGTAGGCCTACTGCTGCATTTCCTTCTTATTATCAATTTCCCAAATATTTTCCATATCTGCATTCTGTTTAGTCTCAATTGAGATATGACTTTGAGAGGGGAAAAATGAAATGTCTGCAGATATAAAAGAATTCTTTATTTTTCAACGTTGATGTAAGAGAAAAATTATTCAATACGATGATACAGTCAAGTAAAAATCCTTGAGAGCAATGTAATAAGCATGGATGGAGATTCTTGAGAATATACATCACGTTTAATAGTCCCACACATTTATTTAACATTCGGATGAGCATCACTGGTGGTCAATCGCGTCAATTATGACAAATGTATGTCGTTTCTTCGTCCCTGTCTCCCTCGTCATTGACTCTGACTGGATACATTCACAGCCGTGCCCTATGCAAGGAATATAAATGTGCAGAAGGGAAAGGGGACAAAGCATAGCGCTCACATTGATAACTTTGTTCTTTGAATAATCCAATCGAGACAATTGTACATTGGATTCTGTAGAGCACTTCTACTTACTATTGCCTTGTATTATTTCTGTTATTACTATGTTGGATATGTATGTTAATAACCAATTGAGTAATTTCAAATTATCACTTGTCTTTGTGAAAAATTATCAATAGAAATTTCCAAGGAATTTATTCATTAGGTGTGGCGTATGAAAACAAATGTAATATCTGTAGTTGGATATGTCTGATAATGATTTTAGGTATTTATTTTGTAATCATATTTTAGGTTGTTTCAAAGTAAGTCGATAAGGTAATCGATAGTTTTGAAACTCTGTCATTACATAGATGATGTGTAGTATATATTCATATATGAATTCGTTGGTGTAATTGTGTGCATGATTATGATATGAAACTAAAAAACAAGGGACCGCCAGCGGCTTTGTGTTTATTTGCATTCCGAATCGGACTACGCGTGTATATGCACACAGATGTGTATATAAAAATTGAGTATCAAATTCAATGCCATTGTTGAATTATAAAACACGATGACACAAAGGGCACGTTCATACAATATATAAATAGAGGGATTTTTTTTTCTACGAATTATTTCAAGCTCTGTGAATTGGGGAATTTTTTTTCTGTGGTTTATTCTTTGATGGTAAAGTCGATTTTTCATTATGTGCAATGCAGGAATTATCGAAATGTCACGATGAATAGTCGTCACATATCATTAGTGAGGACATTTCAAGATTTAGTATTATATATTTTGATTTGACATTTACTATGAAATAGACAGAAGAGTCTTTGGGAGAAATCGAGATTTGTTTATTTATCATAACTTTGGATTAAACATTGAGCATTTAAACAGTGGGCTTCAATAATTTGTGTTTTTTTATCAGTTCCATGATATTGAAATATAAAATTTCTCCATGTAATTTGAATATGTATGAGTGTAGCATGAGATAAGCTGTATATATACAATTTACATCTTGCCGTTAAAAATCTCATCAACCCATTGGGAATACCATCATCGTAAAAGTTTCATGAAAATGAATGGCTTTGAGAAGTATTACACATATATTTTTCTTAACCAATATCTTTCTCTAACATCCGTGTGTAAGCATATGACACATATATATAAACCATTCGTTCTCAAAGTAAATCGTGTCTTCGCATGTCTGTAACGACATATTTGTCAGTGAAGAGACGAAGAATGGCTTTTTCATGCCAGCTGCCATCCACATTTCTTGTCTATCCGACATGCATACAACTCTGCATGGTTTCAGGTCAAATTTAGATCTCCAGAAGATTCGAAAAAATTTTCACTCTGTTTCCTGTCACGTTTTTCATCGTTTGTTCTCGTCTCAATGGACTCACTTATGAGTATTACTCCAACGACTTCCGCATGAAGATAAAGAACAAGACAATGAGGTAGATGAATCAACGAGAACTCAAAACAGGTCTTTTTATTTCTATACTGGGGTTTATCAAACACACGTCTTAGTGTACAAAACATCTATACACACAAGCTTCAAATACTCTTTTCTATACGTAAGAAAATAATTTCCCTTTTGCACGAAATGATATAGTGTGTAGTAGATTATTCCGAACAATTTTGATACGCTTCAGTGCAACGAGTTCTGGGTAAACAAAAGAATGCAGGACGAGGACAAAATTAAATCTACTGATAGGCAATAAATGAAGGCGTCGCGCTCGTTAATCACACGTGGCCCGAGAATCCAGGGGGATAAATAGAATTGAAGCGAGAGGCAGAGAGGGGGAAAGAAAAATCAAGGAGAGAATATGCACACTTGTCTTATCAGTAATAAGAGCGATTGATTTACTCTAAAGCAATTCCACAGCACTTTCAACTGTCCATCATCATATAAGATGATTACTTCAGTTACATCGACGTTTATTTAATAAACAACCACATACAAATATGTAGGGCAGACGTAGTAATGTTATATAATTTTATTTTTCCAAGTACAGTAAAACCTATTCTTTTTAAAATATTTTCGTACGTCTCACCTATTTGTTTGATTATTCCTCACCTTGCAAATGAAAAATAGATAAACTAATTTCAATACAAGTCACATGCATGTCCCTATACAACATTTGCCACGTGCCCGTATTCATATCAATGCGCTTTTTATATATCCACATTGCTATTGAAACGAAAGAAAAATATTAATGACATTTGACAGTGCTCGAAACAAAAGATTTTTCATATAGATAACAGTCTATTAAAGGCGAGGATTTTTTTCTTTTTTCGTTCCAGCCATTTTTTCAGTCGTTATACCTCGATAAAGGTTCACGTGAATTTATAGAGTGGATAAAAATGCACGTGTAGTTCATTTAAACATTATACAAAGTTATTTATCTTGATAATGCCAATGACTTCAGACTTGTCACATCAACAATCGTTCAAATATAACGGTCCCACCAATCTATATATATATATATACAGATAAGCGCACTATTTATAGATATACACGTTGGTTTATCACTGGAAGTAAGAATTTATTATGTAATAATTCTATATGTAGTACATATATACATTTTATTGTGTATGACATATATTTGAGTTTGAAGTATCCGAGACTCGCGTGCCGATACTCATATTACTGGTATATGTATCAATGACGTATATTTATTCGTGCATAACGAATACATTCGTTACTTTATACGACTTTAGAAAATTTTATATTTCACGCTGTAAATATATATATTAAGTATATACGGATATCTATTTATTTTTATTTACCATATAAAAAAAAGTTGATAGAAAGTTTTTATATGATATTTCATGCATATTCAATGTCAGATATCGTCAGGCTTGAACGCTTAATTATATATTGTTTTTGTATTCGTATTCTGATACTAAATTAATTACACGGCGAGAAAGGAGAATGATAAAGAAAAGCCCACGACGAGTATTTGATTTTGAAATGCCAGATAGATAATAAAGTGGCATCGAGATGAAGAAATGCTGGAATATATTTTCTATTTCCCTCATCAAAATTATGCAAAGAATTTTTCTTATTCATAGCTTTCAAATTTTTTCATCACTGTGTATTCAATTTTGTGTATTTAAGGTTATGTTTACTGAGAGTTATTATCATAAAAACTTCCACACAACGGGGAAAAAAACGAATGGGCAGTGAAATGAGAAAAAATATCTTCAGAGAATTTTCACAGCAAATATAAAAAAAATTTTGACATTCATTCTCAAATTTTCTTTCTTTGATATTCAATTCCACTCTAATATTACATCAGCATTTTTTCAACTCTAATATTTGAATAGCATTTTTCATTATTGTGTTTGTTGTTTTTACTAGGTACGAATAAATAGATAAAGATAAATTATATAGATTCATAGTTAATTGAATGACTGTACGTCAGTTACAAAGGTCATACAGTTATTTAAGTAGAAAAACATTTGATCTCACATTCGCGCACGAGTCACTCATTCAACATATATATGTATAGGATTATTCATCGCGTGGGAACTGCTTCCTGTTTCTCATACATACATACATATATATATATATATATATATATATATATATATATATATATATATGTGTGTGGGTATTTATCTAAATACTTTCGCGTCATAGGATATGGAGTCATAGAAACTTTTATCAAAGTTCATATGATAGTAAGTTGATGGTTACATTATAATGGCAACGATGATTGATAATTAATTGTTACGTTTAACTATAGAAGCCATGAAATATTCTATAGGAATGGAATGTAACTTTGATAAGATGAGAAAGTTCCACAATTACCTCAATTATATTATTTTTAAATTTGTTAAAGAAACTATTGAGTCATGGCGCTAACGAATGTATACATTTCGATAAATATGTGCGGAATTGAATTTATGAAACCTTTTTGAGAGGCTCTCCTTCATGTAACATTATATTCTCATTGAAACGAATTAATCGACGATTTTCCAAATCGTGTGCCAATTGCTCTAACAATTCTTTGAACACATAGTTATCTAAATTTTTAGCGATGTAATATAAGAATAACCAATCACCAAAGTAATATTCATGAGTCACTTTTAAAACATCCCAAGGATTGTATTTGCCAGGACATGCCAGAGAGAAAATGAATCGATTGAAGGCTTTACTCCTGGAAAACAGAGAAAAAAAAATGTTTATTCGTATTTATTCACATTGAATCACCAGTTAAAAATTGTTATTATGTCTGCTTGGTTTTTTCATATTAATTTGTGAAATATTTCATTACCTAGCGTGCAAAATGACTGTTAACATCCGCCAAATGAGTCCGAGGCCGGTGATAATAGCCAATATTATATACCAAAACCACAGGAAGGTAAAAATTTTCTCATTAACGATATTCAATGACATAACGCACAACGCATCGTGATTCTGTATTGATCCTGAGGGTCCATATTTGTGAAATGTACATTTAGTTACCTTGGGGAATACAATATCAAGTGGACTCATTCTATGACTGTTTTGAGGTTCAATAGCAGTGTAGCCCAATTCAATGAATTCACCATGAAGAAATGAATTAGTGATGTAAATTTGTGCGATTATATTTATAAAATTGAGCACTTCGTAAAATATTAAATAGTACGTCCATGGTCTATTGATGTGCAGTCGATCAAGAAATGCTGTTCTTATTTGTCTAATTTTTTCATTACGATCCTCTTTTGATGGTATGGTTGTACCACCTTTGATCTCCATTTTTTCATCACGTAGTGAGATCGAAGCCATGTGTAGACCTGCTACTAATGTTTTCAAACGTCCACCTGTTAAAACAGCGTACACAATACATGAGAAAATATGAAAAATGAATTTAGTAAATTCATTTGAACATATTGAAAGTACATTTTTTTTTCTTTCACTAAAAGTACCCAAACATTTACCTTCAGCCTTCTTCCACAAATAATGTGGCATATAGAAGAGTATTGCTTGAAAAAATAGAACAAACGGAACCCACTGATAATAAGCATGATAAGTTACGGCGTCCTCGTTGGTTGAGGGGCCAACACCTGGGTGAGGTATGTGTCCCAATTCAACGCTGGTTCTATTCATGTGCTTTGTCTATTGTCATTCAAATATTTCAATTGTCATTTTTTTTACTTTCCAATAACATTTTTCATCATATAAAAATAAAACAGTTCTTACCACTGTAAACGTTGACATGAAGAAACAAAAAGATTCGACAACCCTGTCGAAGTCTTTCGCTACATTATTGTCAACTATGCATCTTTGGAAAAATATTATCAAATGAATTCAAACTATGATAATAATAATTTTGTTTTATTTGTACAATTTATGAACACATCTATCACAGACCATTTTCATATCTTACACATAAACTTACTTTATATGTTCCCCGATGAATTGTCGTGAACTAACGAGAATGGAGCCGGCAATAAGTGCAAGAAAAGTTGCCCGATAGTGAAGCCTGAAAACTGTTTCAAACGCGATAAAGTCTTAAATACTATAAACATAGTAAATATATTCTCACACCTATTCGCAACTGAACCACGACACATTTATCAGTGAAGTTTAATTGAAATGGAGTGCAGAGAGAGTTAATCAATTAAAAATTGATTATACAAAGTGGGTCGCAAATGAATATAAATAATATTCGTAATTTCTTTCATCTCTCATCATATATATCTTTCTCATTCTCTCTCACGTGAATTTATCGACAGCGAATTTCAACAGTCGATCATGTAGCGTCCAAGGCTTTTCAATATCTATCCGCATACATACACAAATGAACACAAATGAATAAACAAACATGTGCCATCTAAAGTCATCCAAACATTGTTTACAAATTCATAATTTACCAATATTGTCTATGTAAGCTGCGTCTTGATTTACTTTAAGTTTAATGTGATCCTTGAGGACGGAAAATGTTGCGAGTACCGTACTCATAGTTGTCCTCACTCTCGTACCCTCTCACTTTCAAATATTCCACTACAGAACCTGCGTGTAATCCGCAAGGTTTAATAACAACGTGAATTTGGGATCAAATTATACAGAAATAAATTCGTTTTCTTTCCTAACACGCCTTGTCTCAACACCAATTCATGGCAAACTGTCTGATTCTACACAAAGTTGTATTCGTCTTATCATCAAGTCGAGTGTATATTATATATCTATTGTGTCAGCACGAATGTTGGTACATGAGACGTAAGGAGAGAGTATATCAAATACCCGGCATTGGCACAGCAATAATGTTGTGAACGTAGAGATATAGATTTACTTGATAGCAAAATAGATAAACACATTTACCAAGAGCAACATTAAATAAACTGTTTATCGGGTATGATGTTCTCTTCATTTCAATTAAAATCAGGGCGATACATCTGACATTGAAGAAATTATATCAATACATAACTAAAAAATATTTACATTGCAATGAAGAGAAAATTTTTCTTTTGGATGTAGATTTTTATGCTGGGCAGAATTACTCAGTTTTCTTCTTTCTCGCCTTCTATCTGGATGAAATATTACACTCCATATTCACCTTTTATAAATAATAAAAAACTTCCGGATTAAGTGATCTGTTATCATCGATAATGAATGGATTTATCGTTAGATTGCTCAATAGACGAAAAACGTCTCGTTCACCAGTCCTTTTTTCTCGTATATTTTATTTCTGGTGCCTTGAGGACATACACCTAATGTCGCGACGTTGCTGATAACAATTGATAGAACGTTCGTGGTTTGACAAATTTTTTTTCTCTTCCGAGAAGAATAATATGTGTTCTATATTTGTTTTCCGACACATGTACTATTTCAAGTGTATACATGTGTATATATCATTTAAGCCAATCATTCTGAGCATTAATGCCAACTCTAAAGAGATTAAATGTTCAACAGTCCATGATTTATAGCATATCAATAAAAAAATTCATCGCATTTTTATTTCTATTCATAAACGTGGAAATAATACAATTTGTAGGCTTCAAATATTCATATTCGACATTGTGTGGGATTCACCTAACGAAATTTCCCTGATGTCTCTCACTGATACTCAACTTTTTGAACAAGAGTTTGCAGATGGAAGACAAAATGAAAAAGATAGAAAGGAGAGTATAAGCGATTGGTCGTCTCATGTTCATCGTTGCTCGTGCGGTAAGGACTTTGACCGGCCGTTGCCCCTGTGTACAGGTCGACGCTGCTAGCGGACACTCTTATTTCGAAGGGCCTCTTAGTCCCTATCCTATGTACATTTTCATCATCTATCGTCGCGTTTACTCAGCATTCTTTTCAAGCTATATCTGACTCATCTCACGTAAGGACATTTACAGCAACTTGAAAGGGTATATTATTCTAGGAGGAAAAAAAAACAGAAGGAAAAATAATATATCGGCGTAATATCTAACACAACTTTCTCAATAAATTAATACGCTGATAGTTATTGACAGGAAGCTGATCGGCTTTGATAAATTCATATTCACACCGACGGTAAAATAAAAACGTTGCTTGATGAAGTAGAAGCATACGTTACCCTGTTGCTTGGTCAGCGGACCTGAAAATCACCATCGTCAGTACATAAACTACTTCTATTTCTTTTTTTTATCTATATGTATGCCTATATATAACAGTGTTATAGAATCGCACGTCGACGTGTTGCCTTTATATTTGGATCATGTTCTGTTGTTCATTGACGCTTTGACGATTGCGCAAAAATACTGATTACAGTCAATAATTCACTACGTGAATTTTCTTTATTTATGAATCGTCTGATACTGAGTTTATTAATTATCAATCTTATCGTATTTTTTATTACTGAAGTTTTGGAGATAAAGAAAACACTTTAGCCTACTCGATGTTTGGGAATTAAACAGAAACTTTTTTTTGTAGTAAATCACAGGTTATTACTTGACATGTCCATCAATTGGTGTCTAATAATAGTTGCAATATGTAGAGAGTGGTTAAGTATCCCCTCGTACCGAAACAATGTTGCATAATTGAAGGTTAATTGATAATTGAAGAGACTGCAATATAAAAATTGTGATGGGAAGAGGATATTGAGTAAAATAAAATCGTACTTAGGCACTTGTTTTATTTGATTTCAATTCAATTTATCCAAACAATGATAATTTCTTAGACACTGGCTGTTATTTCTTCTTTCTACTCTCTCACTAACTCTTGTTATTATATTCTATACGCGCGCTTTGCTATGATCCATTATGAATATATAGATTTGCGTTGGAAGTGTATTGCAGCTGAATTTATTACTTTGAAGTCTTCGTCAATGAACGTTTCAGCAAATTTTCAATACTTCGTATATTCTTCACCTTACAAAAATTCATTTCTACATTTGAACTATAAAATATCTATGAATAAATTCCGATTTTCATATTGCGCTCTATGATTATGAGTATGTAGTGTAATAGTTATCGTTTTCTGCGACCTTTTTTATGATTTTTAATGTCATCATTATTATTTGTGGCCGATAACCTATTTTTTCTTATTATAAGATTATAATCATTATAAAACAGTAACTATTGTCATCAACACTATCACACTAGATTTTCTCAATGAGAATCAATCAATTCTCGCAATCTGAGCGCATGTTATCACTATATAAAGTAATTTGAAAAATATGGTGATAATTCTTTCCCTTTTTATATATATATAATGATACAGTGAAATAAGCAAAGACGTAATCGAACTGAAAAATGAGAGACAAAAAAAGAATCACAAGCTTGGCAGAAATTTGTTCGATCTTTCGGCAGTCTTATTTTGAGCACATATAGATATACAAAATCTCGTTTATCTAATTTAAATTTTATTGAACGAGAAAGAAACGAAGATGCAGGTAGAAGAAAAGGAAAGAAATGTAGAATAATTGAAATGTAATAAAAATGTAGTGAACAATATTGAAGATGAAAAGAAAGAGCAAAATTAGGGCGATTATTTTTTTTCTTCTTTATTTCAACATTTAAACACATTCCTTTTAATCAATTATTGTCTTTTCTTTCGTTCCAAGTCTTATAATTTCATATCATTCTAAAGTAACAGGAAGAATTCGCTGGCATTTATTGTGACATACAAATGATATATGAAAAACTATTTAAAAGAAAAAAAGAATTAAAAATAAAATAATAACGGCCATAGTGATTTTTTGAATTCTTCAACTAATGAAGATTTATTCATTACATAAGAGTTATCAGAGGCAGTTACCGAGCATTGACGCGTTAAACTTACTGCGATTCTATCAATACTTTTTTTGTTGTTTTCATTTTTAAATAATTATATTTCCATCCATATAATTTGGATGTAATGATATGCGAACCCAATTCACGCCATGGACGGTAAATGCGGCAGTATGAGATACGAGGCACTTTGACACGGCAATTAAACGCCGCACAATGAATTAAAGGTGAAAAAAAAAAGAAAAGGAAAACACATATTTCGACACAATTGACAATTACGCTTGGCCCCTCGTTCATATTGGAATGGACGATTGCTTCGCGAGGATACATATTATATCTACACAATTCTATGTATAATATTATATAATAATATATTTATATATTCATATATCTTTCTATTTACTATAAACTAATGAAATTTCTATTTACTACTTGCAATAGCGAACGAATAAAGACACATTACGATTGGTAAAATATTAAAGTAATGCTATTGGGAGGACAGCGTTATTTTTTTTCTTTCTAAACCTTATTTCAATATTTTTGTATCTCATTAGAAAAATCATTTTTATTTCATAATGAATTCGGTTCTTAACTTTACGTTGTTGCATTCTCAGGTTTCTTATTTCAACACAATTGTGTATTAGTCTCTCTCAACGTGGCGTTTTTTTGTTGCGATTAAAATATTGAGAGATGAAGGAGACGCCGTCCACCGCTTATCACACAATTAGAGCCTACAAAGCCTTCGGCCCACGACCCATGATCAATAATGAACAGATTGTTAAGCTATATTACTCATAATCACTTTAACATACGGGTGTATGTTTGTGAATGTGATGATTGAAATGGAGCAATGAATTGAAGTATATATATGATAAAGAAAAAAAATAAATTGGGTCGTGAGATGCCTGAAGATACGACTCTAATCGAAATTGAGTGCATATGTGTGCACGTTGCATAACTTGATGCAACATAATATTTTGAATTACGATATGTTTATAATCAGAACAAATTGCGATAATCTCGTAGACGATAATGATATTGAATCTTCGTGCTTAAATTCTAATTCAAAAAAGTGAAGAAAATATATATGTGTAATAGTCTCGATTTAGAAATTCCTATGGAAAAAATGCCATTGACATTGAGGGGTTATCGCAATCAGTTTGACCAACAATTCTTCTGGATCGCACTACAAATTTCTTTTCTCTTTAACATATCATTCGTAATGTCGTTATCATTTGCGTAATGTCAATGGAAAAAAAAAAGAAAAAAACGAGTCACATGATAATGCTCTTGCCCAACATTAATTCAATAGTGGTAGACATTTCACATGACGAATATTAGACATTCTCTTTTCCTTCCAGTTTTGTTGCTAGATCTGAGACGAGTTGTTTGTAAACAAGTGGATCAATATTCTTTCCAAGTTGATATAGAACAAACCAATCACCAATTTGGAACCTCTGTGCTATTGTTTGTACTTCAGTTTGTGGTGAAAGACGTGAGCGTGCGCGAAGAAGTATCAAGCGAAGTTTCGGTCCAACGACAACGGCGATGCGGTAAAGCAAACTCAATCCACTAAGAATTGAAAGAATGATAAACCAGAACCATAAGAATACGTAAATTTTTTCATTTACAATATTTAATGGTAATACACAAAGGCCATCGAATTTTTGCACCGTTCCTGAAGCACCATATTTATGGAATGTACACTTCGTGACCTTGGGAAATACTTTTGCCATTGGATCGACTCTCTCTTCGGGTTCCATTTCAGTGAATTTAACGACATCTGCGCCATAAGATGAGAACTCACCGTCCAAAAAGAAATCCATGAAATATATTTGTCCAATGACATTGATAAAATTCAATACTTCACATAAGAAGAAGCGATAGGCATAAAAATTTTGTGTGTGTAAATTGGCACGGAAATAATCAACCAACAATTTACTTCGATCTTTTTTACATTGCTCACTGACCACTGGACAATTGAGATCAAGTACAAGCATCTTAATCCTGCCGCCTTCCCATGATTTCCAGAGATAACGTGGCACATAAAATAATATCGCTTGGAAAAATAGTGTGAAACACACCCACTGATAATATTTGTGATATTTAACTTCATCCACTCCTTCAACGTGCGATGCTACACCTTGTTGTACTATATCACGACCAATAATTCCGGTTCTATCTGGTATTGTGAACGTCGAATAGATCCAACAATATTGATCCATCACATTTAAAGGTATATCATCAACAATACAATCAATTGGATCACCAATGTATTGTCTCGATGTAACCAACAGTGAAAATGCGACTAGAATAATCACGGTCGCTTTATAATGCAACCGAAATACATTGTTGTCAATGCACACTGCATCAATCTTCAGCAGGCCCCGAACTGAACCAAATACATCAAACATCTTGACTTCTCAATTGTTTTTCCCTTGACAAAACAAAAAAATACTATTAAATTAATAGTAATAGTAAAAATAATAATAAATAAATCACGAGTCAAACGACGCGGTACAACGAACCCGCATCAACACACGCGCGCACACAACCACACACAGTATTAAACACGAGTTTATAGCTCGTCTGTCGTGTTAATTCTCTCTATCACGAGACGGCGTCTATTTCCTTTTTTTTTTCCTCACACCCAACTCACCTTTCAATTATTTTTACTACTACAACTTCAGTTGTAGTAAATTCCACAAATGCACATTGGCATCGGCAACTTTGTCACTAGTCCAAGCTTCTCACGTGTTCTTTTAGAGTTTCTATTCTTTTGTTTTGTCACCAAATCCTTTTTCAGATACTTTCGTAAGTAGTTCTGTTAAAATTCCGTTCAATGCCACACTTAATTACTGGCTATTCAATTAATTCTACACAATGCAGATATGATTCAATCGCTTTTTCTGTATAAAATATTGTACACAATTTATAAATTCGAGCAATTGAGGATTGTGAATGACGCTGTGCCGCTGCTGGTGCTGCTTGTGCTTCACTCCTTGACAATCGCAACAACGCTCGGTTGTAAGATGATTTGATGGCGCGAGTGTGTATAGGTATATATGGTATATATGTATTTGTGTGTGTGTTGGGTTAAAAGTTGCTCTTTTGCCTCTTTCACGTATACTCCGCTCCTGCGCTCGCTGTCGGGCGTTGGGGACTGAGAGCGGCTGCCGAGCGACGGGACCCTCTCCCTACCCCGTGGCCATTTCCCCTATTGTATGTACCGTGCCACCATCGCGGGACGTCCCCACTGCAATCCAACGATGTGTGTGCCCCCGTGGAATAGTACCCCTCTTCAATTCCGTACCCCGCGTAGCTTCAGTAAGCCCCTTACGAGCTACGCTCTGCCCCTCTCTTGCAGCGCCACGCATTCGGCATTTCTCGCTGTCCGCTCAACGCTTAGATTTTTTAGTGTAAAGATGCTTTTGCTTTAAATTTATTCGTTGAATTTTTTTATTGCTTTGATGGGTTGGTCGAATATCTTAAGTCTGATTAACACCTGTTGATTCGGCTCGATTTGATTGTCATTATGAATAGAATTTTTGATTAATAAAAGAATTTATTTCGAATTAAAGGAATTTGACAAAGATATTGTGGAATTCTTCAATATTAAAAATTGTAACTATTGCAAGTTTTGTTTAGATATAATCTGATTTTGTAGGACTCGTTTCTCTTATATTTTAATTATTATGTAGATTGTAATCGCGAAATTATTATGAGACTAATGATGTAAATTGGATGGGAATATTGAAAATGCAAAAATTTTTTACTTTTATAATACCATTCTATTATATCCAAACGAGCTCATGCTTCTTGATAAGTAAACGAATATATAATGAGCCTAGATAAGAAAAATATAAAAGAAATCCGGAATATCTTCACAATGCCGAAATTATAGAAAATATTGTCAAATTAAATAATTCCTACGTGCATCACTTAATGGGAATTTCTATATCTATATCTCTTCTCGTTTCTCAATATTCAAACAATGAAAAAGAAATTAATCACTCAAAAATTATATCACGAAATAACATGAAAGAAGTCGAAAAGAAATAATAGTTCAATGAATTTTCAAAATTATAAAGAAACAAAACCACACATAATTTGTGGACGAGCTGCTATGTTTAACAAAGTAGTGTTTGAGTCTATCCGAATGAATAGAGCATATGTATGAGTTACCACTGGGAACATTCCCAATGGAAAATGTGTTTATTCTGAATTATAGAAAATACATAGAAATATGTTCATGCCTTTCTCATACACGAGAATTAACTTTTGCGTGCGACTGTCGCGCACCAACCACCTTCTAACCGTCGCCGCTTACGTATGATACACACATGTATACCTATATATAACATCTATAAACCTAATACAAGCCGCCTTCTCTTGAAACCCACACATATAGTATTACTTCGACGGGGACCGACATATACGTTCGTAACATTTCGTTAATTCTCGGTAGTATTCGCCCACCTGAGAAATACACGATTTTATGTTTTAACGCATGCGCGAACGCGGCAGATTCCTGTTGCTATGGTAACGAATACCACGAGGGCCATATTATGAGAGACAGTGAGATAGATAGACTCGACTGTATGAATGTTTGAGAGAATGGGACGTATTTTGGTAGGACTACCCACTGTTCTAAAGGCCCTGAAGGTAAGGGAAATGCTCAGGAATTTTTGGCTGCTTTGAGAATGGCTCATGCATCACACGGGTAGAGAGAACAAAAAAAAAAGAAAGAGAAAAAGGTAGAAAAAGAAAAATAAGACGAAGAATAAAAGAGAAGATAAATAGAAAGTGACCAACGATGACTCAATGATCCTTCTTTACCTAACTTAACACCATCAGATAAAAATATTTCTATTATCATGCAAATATTGAAGGAAAAGGAATTTTTTGGCGAAAAGTTTGGGCATTAAATAATTGAATTCTTCATGTTAATAATGTGATATCATCTTTATTTGCATAGTAGTTATGACTCGATGTATCAGGTGAAAGGATGTGTTTTATCATACTCACGTCGATGAACGTCTTGGGCATGTGAAATGTGCTTGAGGTTGAGCTGTATCGAGTCAAGCCATCAGCCAAGTCCATATAGGTCATAAATGCGAACTGGTTGCGGTTCAGCTAGATATAATTATGCACTACACGAAGTGTATGAACAGAGAGTGTATGTATGAAACAAAAAACAACAATTCATCCCACATAACGTCTATGCGTATTATATTATATTATATTCAGTGTGAACACACTCTTGTGGCTTTGTAACCGCGTATTTATTATATACTGAATAGATCACACATCACCTTCAGACATAAACTCAGAGAGAAAATATACATCTATAGATAATTGATTAGATGTTTATTGTACAATTCACTGATATTTCCAGGTCTTACATAAAATAATACGTTAATATAAATAATTGACCATAATATACATACACATTCTCAAATGATGTCATTGAGTAATCAGTGATTCCTCTTTGAGCAATTTTACACGATTACACTTCCTTTATATTCTTTTTTTTGCATTACCTCGAAATTATCTTCGATCATTATGGCATCCAGAGTAGTTTATCGTTACCTTTGTGAATTTCAATGCTGCAATTAATCTTTCACAGGACAAAACTTGTCCCCACGTGAAAAAAAATTTTTTTTTTTCATCCAAAACCACTCGATCGTCATAGTCTTCTATTTTTCTACCATCCTTTTTTTTTGCCTTCTTTTTTTTAATCTACTGCTTCGTATATGTATATATTTCATTTAACCAATTCTTCGTCTCCATAAAACTGGTGTAACGGGTTTTTGTTCCGAATATATATATATATATATATATATATATAGCTGATCAAACTGGTGGTATAAAGTCAGCGACATTTGCTCGTAGACTTGCGATTCATACATGATTTATTTTTTTTTCCACTGTCAACTGATAACCCAATGTACAATATCTTCGAACATAATTTGACGAGAGCGCTGAATGTATAGACATGGCTCTAAGTCTGCCTGAATCTCTCCTCACCCTCATCCGCCCACACTCCCTCTCACTCTTGGTCTGGTATCAGTCATAAACGTCATTAACACACATGACTTTATCATGTTATTAGTCTTATACGACACAGAAATAGAGAGATAGAGGATAATATTCTAGTTATCAAACGATATATGCTCTATCAATTCCGTCAATCATCATTAAATTTCACCGCCTGTGTGATCTGCATTAAATAGTATACCATAGATAATTAGAACGTTGTGGTAACTACCCAAGTTGTACACAAATGGTGGATAATTGTCTAAAGACAAAATTATCACATGGTTTTAGCTAATTTATGCCGAAATCCGCTATTAATTATTGTTAAATAGTTAATCGTTTCAGGATAATGGTGGTCTTAATTGTGAGTTAGAGTATTATATGGATAACACCTATGAGAAACAGTTCTCAGAGCAAATCACGTTTTACCACCGAATAACTCGGTCCTGTGGCGCAACGGATAACGCGTCTGACTACGGATCAGAAGATTCCAGGTTCGAATCCTGGCAGGATCGTGACTCTTTTTTTTTTCTGCATGGTACCATCGACTGGTGGCGAAGTTATTCTTGCTCTTCTTCATCCTCTTTCTCACTCAATTTTGCACGTGTGGGGCCAGGTATTTATGCGAACAAAGGAGCGGCCGGTGCAGAGCGTCATCGCTTACTCACATTACTACAAGCCGATGTGAGAGCTTCCACGAACCATATTCTAAAGTATATTGCGTTTAAAAATCATCTGAAGGCATATGACATTACAGAATGTATCCATTTCCATCTGATACATCGGCTGTAGTATCCTTCATATCAATTTTTTTACAGGACTGATTACCATGAATAAATTGATATTATTTTGATATTATTGAGACGATAGTTGGGAACTTATGTGCAACAGTGTAGAGGGAATGAATAAATGGAAATTAAAATCCAAGTGATATTCATCGTTGTGATAAGAGACGACGACGATGACGATGATGACGATGGCGACGTGTTTAGTATGACAGTAAAAGAGACTAATTTCAAACGAACTCGATCTGGTGGGGGTCAAATAAATTAACCCGTACTTCGCCGTCGGATATATACGTATATACACACATTGTATGTGTACCTCGAGGCAGAGGGCCACCGCGCAACTGTAGAATGAGAGGGATAAACGAGGAGACGAAACGTTGCCAATGAAGTTATTTTTATCGCCACGAGCACGTGAGCGACCATTATCGCGAATAGAGAGTATCATTCTCGGCTACTTCTCATTTGATGGACAATTGTAACCTTGACCCAGGCACAGTGGCAATGGTGGAAATGATGGGAAGAGAAAAAAAATTTACTGTATAGTATTACAGTCTTCTAATCAGTGATCATATACGTAGAGATATAATATAGATTTCTTTGAATCTATTAAATCTTATGTTGTAGAATACAAGTGTGTGTGTGAATGTTGAGTGATAGAATATAAGTGAATGAATAATTGCGTGAGTGAATGTAAGTATGTCTTATCCTGAAGATGTAGTGTGGTCGGCCAATCTCAATGGTGTGGAAACTCCCGGCTGCCCTTCGTCTTAGCTCGTCTTGCTGAGTGCCCCTCCTTGGTTGCCTATGTTCCGGATGGTCGTCGTAGCTCAGCTCATCCGGCTGAATGGATCCTGGACTTTTCGGCTTGTCTAGCTGACTGACTAGTTGGCTGATGATCGATGATTATTAACTGGGTTTATGATCTCGGCTTTTAAGTTACTCGAGCCGATCTCTGTTATGCCCTTATTGGCTACTGGCGTGGTGGTAGGAGTAGTAGCAGCTCATTCCTGATTTGAGCGCTGGTTCCGATAAGTGAAGAGTGGTGGCAGTAGGGCCTGTGACGTCATGGGGAAAAACTCATGGTAAAAATTAAAAATTTTCGTGCTCCCACATATATATATCAAATTTTCCGCGAATTCTATTTTAGAATTGTATAATCAGAAGATATGAATTAAATCCGAATTGAAGTTATGAAGTCTGCCTGTAAATGGATTGAATTACAGTTGTGATATATATGAAAGATAAAAGATGATATGGTTTTACTACTCTGTAATTTTTGATTGTCATTGTTTCTGAGAATAGTGATAAATCGATGTAATTCTTCATTAACTGTTTATGTGTTTTCTAAAGAATAATAATTCACCAGGTCAATCTAGATGTTAGTCACCTGTGACGAGTAATCGTGTGACTCGTCACGACAACCACACACCATGTTTCATTGCTTGGGCTCAAATCCAAGTTTATCCGTGGCGCAGATGAGTGAGTGAGAAAGCATATACGAATATGGTATATAGAGAAAGGAATATATACGTGAGGAGCAAGTAGGAACGAACGGTGAGAGACTCTGCAGGCGTTCATAATGATGGTTGGGTGAAGGTGGAGGAGTAGAGGCGAAGAGGGCCGGTTTTTCTGGTTTGACTCTCTGTTCTCGTGGCCGCTCTCTTACTCACTCTCTTTTTCTTTTTTCCTCTTGCTCTGTCCCGGACCCCTTTGGTATTCCAGGCTACCATTTACTCAGCCACGGGTTCTCATGTCGCATTTTGATGTAAAAACAATAATCGCCCAACGTCGTCAACCTCACCTTGTTCTATGTACGAAAAAAAAATTGCAATTCATACAAAGTCCAATTGATCATAATTAATTGTTGGTGGAAAGTATAAATGTGATTGTGATTTGATTGAGAGATTTTAATCCCGAGTAATTCAGTGGCACTCGAGATGAAACCAGAAGAAAGAAAATAAAAGAAATAAAGAAAGAAAGGATAATCTTGCGAATGCTGTTTTGTTTCTCTCACATATGGACACGAGTTTTTCCACACAGTAGCCACTTGCATAGTTGCCACGGTCAGGATTCACCATAAATCAAAACTTGAGCATACACGTTGAAATCCGTGAATGAAGTAGACCAGACAGTTTACCTGGAATTAAAAGGCTTCGTCCAATACTTCAACGCCCTTTCAGGGGATAAAGTCTGTAATTTCCACTCAAGATTTTACGTCGATCAACGTCTTTCTCACTCACTAACACATTTTTATCTTTTTATTTTTCTCCAACGTTTTTGCACTCCCTCATTGACTGCGCAAAAGTTCATGGATAATTATGACAGAGGCGTATGATAATGGCTCTGTAATTTTTTTTATTCTGGCTTTTTCAGCACGATCAAGTTAGAGACAAGCATCGACGTTTTCATGTGTGTTCTAATAATTAAAGATCGGACAAATTAATGACTAACATCTGCCATGTGAAAATGGATGTGCTCAATGCTGTTGTACACGCGATGAACAAATATAAATCTATATACAATGTATGTGTTTACGTATTACTATTTTACTACTTATGCTACTCGCGTTTTAATTCATAAAAAAAATGTGTTTACCGAATGAGATTGAAGTCAACATAGATATTAGTATGTGTATGCTTTATCTCTTTCACAGATACAATTTTATGTGTTTGTCCTTGAGCTAGAAAGCAGCAAGCTCAAATGTGCTGTATATTCTCAGTTGCTCGTTGGTCAAATTATCCACACGATGCAATTGTTTGTAATAATAAAAGCACATGAGCATCAACTGATTCATGCAGTGTCCATATACCTTCCAGAAAGTTATTTAATGTAGTAGTGCCAGTTTGATTATTGGCACAAGTTATCTATGGGAATTAAATTTTATCGTAGATATACATTTGGTAGGAGTTGAAAGGAATTTCAGTGTAGGTAGTTGAGCTCTCACACGATGTTTATTTCACCTTCTTGCTACTATTTTATTCTCTACTCATATCTTTTTCTCTCTCACTCTCACACTCCCTCCCATAATTTTTTCAGTTTCAATGTTGCGTTCTCACGTACATTTGTTACAATGAAGCGAAGAAAGTTATTATTATTCTTTTGTTTTAACTCGAACTTGGCGTTTGCGCATACAAATGGTCAGTGGATTTTTAATGCCTATAGAAAATTGAAAACGTAAAATATATTCAATTTAACAGTCTGTAAGTAATTTTCATATACATTTCATTAAACATTGTGTATGTGTATGTGTTTGTGTGCGTGTGGGTTAATGTTCAGTGTTGTTGTATATTCATTGTTCCATGTTCCTTTTATTTTTCCATTTCTTTATTTTGACATTACGGAAATTAAGCCTATTTTTTATTTTATAGCTGTTGATGCACTTGAATCGTGCGAGAATTTTACAATTAATAATTAAAAGTATACATATAGAAAAATATCATGACGATAGTGAAACGCATATATATATGGAAATGCATATAATAATAAAATACGCAAGCACTTTCCTTCCGCTACTATTTTTATTAATACCATCAGTGATGGTATTTTTTTTCGAATTATTGGGTATCTTTGAATGTTAATTCCACAGATCTACTATTGAATAGGAGCTACCTAATGTGAGCTCAAATATAACATTAATATTATTCAGTCACCAATGATATGCTTTATGAATTGCCGGTCAGACGATTTTGTTATTTGGTTTTTTTTTATGACAATTTTTGGTAATTTTTGCTTCATTTCATTTTCATTTGTATTGAACGCGATGAGGATGAATATTTTTTTTTTTCTCCTAAGAGATATTATTAATTTATGGAATTGAATGTTCTTATTTGTTGATTTTTAGATTTTTGTATTTTAGGCTTTTGGGTGCTTTGGATATATTTTAGTTCACGTGATGTATTTCTGTTTCGAAATATGATTCGACTATTTCAATTGGAATTATTGATTTCCGAGCATTGACGTGCGCGTAAACATGCATATCCTGATACTTACCCGTAAATTCTATCATTATAATCATTAGGGGATACATATATTTCGCTAAACGGATTGATAACACATTGAATATTATTTTATGGATTTTTTCTCTTTTCCTTTTTTACCCTGCTACAATTCTTGATGCAATAAATCACTTGGTATTCAGGATATCATTCATTTATAGTGATAATTATTCATACTCTACTGACAGTACAATCATATTATTTTTCTCTTGTTAATGTGCTTGCGGGAGTTCATTTATTTTGTCATTTTGATTTTCGAATTATTGAATTATATTGAATTTATTATGTGTGGGAAAAACTTCTTGCTCAGCATTTATTCAAAGAGAATCTGAATGGAAACCCCATCTGACCTCGTCTTGATTCTCTCATAATCTGTCAATTTTTCATTTTATCTTTTATTGATTTTCAATATACCAATAGGAATGTGTTCTCCAATTATTTTTAAGTTGTTGACATTCAGCGAAGGATATAAAAAACATCAAACGTATTACGTTACAATAATATCTGACATACATTATTGTAATTTGAATTGAAACAGGAAGCTGTTTATATTCCCACTTTCGCAATTAACGATCTTATAATTTTTGTCTACCTATTATATTCATAGTCAATAAGATTTGAGTCTAAATTATTATTACTATTTTTTTTTTTTTTTCGTTGCATATTCACTGTTTTTGATCTCACTCTTTTCATTTATTTTTTTGCATTATTATTTCTTAAACAATGATAATTTTCTAACATCAATTGCTCGCGTACACACATCAAGCGTGTTTTTGTAATTACTTGAATTCAGGGAAAAAGCTGCTATGTAGAGTTATATGTATCTATAAGTATATATATGTACATATTTAATCGCAATGTATACACTACGATTGATTACTTTATGGGCGGAACTTGGCAAAACAATTTTCAGATCAAATGAAAACGCGCACGTGTTAAGAATAATAATCAAAGTCTCGAAACGTTTATAATATTTATAGATATGTCACATAGAGAATCATCTCTGAATTATTGCAGGTGCGTAAAATTTACCGAACTGATAATTCATGTTGTCGAGTAAATTGATTCAAAAATAACATGAAATAATTTCCTTGCGTGAGCGATTAATAATTTTGGAATTATATATATATAGATCTTGAGTTTGTGTGAATGATGATGAAGTGTACGATCGAGTGTCTTGGTGATAGATGAAATAGAATGATAATGAAATTTGACTGAATTGTTTGTCTGTTCATTTAATTTTTAATTAGGTAAAAGTGATATAAATGGTTTTTAAACATACACACATATATATATATAGATAGATATATATATGTATATATAAATATATATCCTAAAAACATAATATGGCATCACAATCATTGCGTAAACTGAAATATTATGGCCTCGATGTCATGTGAAAAATTAAATTCACAATCGTCGCTTACATCATTATACATATGTATTTACGTCTATAAATCCATTTTTGTTTATCATTACTTGATATTTTTATTTTCTGATTTCTTCATTTTTCATTTTGACCATTATCGATAAGCTAATTTTAATACTATATTCATTATAGTATAAGAAACGATTAATACAATTGAAATATTTACAACATTCATAAAACTCAAATATATGTACGTATACATATAAATTGAGTCATTCGATATATAGACTACCTAAAAAACGAAATGTCTTTCGTTTATTATTATTTTTTCCATTTTTTGGTGCTTGTTGCACTGTCACACATTGCTTTCAACACCCCCCTTTTTAAAAAGACTCAAAAATGAGATTGCATATGATAAAAAATGCATATTGCGTTATTTATTTTCCAATGTATGGACGTGCTTGAAAAATAAGTTCGAAAAAATTATTTATTATTACTGTTATCAATATTATTAGTATTATATTGCTGTTAATTACGGAATAATCTGATTAATTAAGCCTTGGATTCCTGGTGGAAACACACAGAAGAATGCCAGTGTATATGTGTTTTCAATCCGGAAAATGCATCTACTCAATTGAATTATGTTTATACATCAATTATATTTATAGAAGTAAAAATTCTCTCAAAGTTATCTATTGCTGGTGTTTTCAACTATTGACAAATTGCTATTTCTCTTGCTAAAGAATTGGTGTTTATTATTATTCATTATCTGTTTGCTATTCAACTTTATTTTTATGACGGACACTGAAAATTTTCGCAAGGCAATATTCTGATATTTGTTCCATTTCTATTTCCATATCTTAGAGCTCATCAATGTGATTTCGCTTTATTTTTCATTGAAAGGCTCTCAAAGCATAAAGCTTCTTTTCTGCTTGTTCTTCTTTCATCAAGATCATTTTCACTATTGCCATATATATTATTTCAATATTAGCGAAATTAGTGTTATCTGATTTTTTTTCATACGATTATTATGGGGTTTACGGGTGTTGTTTGCTTAGGCCTCGCATCACACATTTATCACACTCAAACGTATTTGAATATATCTATATGTTGGGTAAATATATGCCACTTATTCATGCATATAGTCACCGGTCGGATTTCACTACGATACTGCACGAATGTTCATATTTTCATTATTTCCATTGTTACATGATGATGGTCGGTAAGTTTAGAAAAAAAATAAAGTAAAAAAGGTTTCCAATGATTGAAAGAAAGAAAGAGGAAACAGGCAGACTTCATTAATTACTTTTTACATGGGGAACAAAAAAAAATAAATAATTATGACTGAGATATTGTGAGTATTCATATAATCAACAGAGATATTGATCAATCAATCAATTCTTCTTTCATCGGTTGGGAATGTATTGTGAAAGACAAATTTTATATTATTTTTGTTATCAATTTAACGATGACATATTGAACATGCGCGCAAACATACGAGGCGATTTTTTAAACTTTTATCTCGTTAGCCTATCGCGAGCAAATGAGGATACAGCGAATCAAAGCTAAAAGCTTCAATATTAAACTAGGTAACAAGTGTTTTGTTTTTCTGTTTTTGTTTTTTTCCCACCAACAAAAAGTGTCATCCTATAATCATATACAATAGTATATGTAACAGTTGGTCTCAGTCGCGGCCATGTGTTCCATGTGATCGTTAAACGCTTTTTTATCTTTTTTTTTTTCATCATCTAAAAGACCCGTTAACTCTCGTTGGAACTGTCAATGGCTTCACATCAATCAACGTAAATTGGTGTTCTTCCTTGTATAATCAACAGCGTACCCGTTGATCATTAAAATGTTTTCTAACTACATAAACTAAAAATAAAAATCAATTCTATATATTGATACGTTTTCTGTTCCGATTTTTTTTAGCCAAGATAAAACGATTGGAACAAAAAGAATATCAAAAATTAGCCTACTGAATTTACACAAATTCATCACTCGGAGAGCACTAATAAATAATAAGAATATTCACATCGATAAGAATTGATGCACTAACATTTGCAATTTCTCTTTCTTTTTCGTTTCACCACATTTCAAACACATGATGACACTAAAGCTCTAATTACGATTTCTGTCTGCAGCTAATTGAGAATTTTCATGTCTACAATTATTATTATCGCTTTTTGCTCCTATTTTCTACTTCTCTTGTTCCATTCTATATGAATATTTCGCAATTTGGCATTAATTTTTCACTGACGGACATTGATCCTTATTGTAACACGATGACTGACGTTGATCATCTTTCCATCTTTTTTCTCATCGTCATAATTATTAAAATGAAAGGTCAACCTCACGGAGGCTCACATATTAATATCATACTTATGAATTAAATATAAATTATTTAAAATGAATCTCGATGATGCTACAATCCTTTCACTGATTTTGCAACGTGTAGACGATTAGTATCTCAAACATATACTCAAATTAATTACGTATCGTATTAATTGTATTATCTTCTTTTTGATTCAATTTTATCGTGATGTTACACACGCAGTGAAAGGGTTTGATGTACTCTAGTTTTGTGGTTGTGCTTTTTTGCCGCCACGTGGTTTGATACTCTCAGATATTTGCCACATTGCTTCTTCGCAAAGAAAGTCACTGAAGTTGTTGAAAAACGTAATTATACGTTCATGCTTCTTGAATGAATATGTGCTGCATAAACAAGAGGCAAGAATTATAAAAATATCCCTCCTACTTCCACCATCCTTATTTATTACTGGAATCTATTCATTCCGCTAGAGAAATCATTACTCACCCTTTCTTAAATCTCTTCATATTCTCGACAATATTGAATTGTTGCCATCGTTTCGAAAAATTTATCGTACCATCTGGTAACAGATCACTATTACCTATATGTACAAATGTCAAATCCTGAAGAACTAGTCCTCTGTAAAAATTGAATAAAGCACAATAGATTGTATGAATAGATGTGAAAAAATGATAAAACACATACATAAACGTTAATAATACTCACATATATGGTATGCAAGGTGGTTGCGTTTCCGCCAGTGCTTGTCTGTATGCCCTGAAACTACTCGAGCTGTCAATCAACGCGCAATATTCTTTCAGTCCCTCAGTAATATGTTTTTGCCATTCGAGTCTTCGTATCGGTGCACTGTCCAACGCCGAAAGTAATGCAAGATAGCTATTGAAGTTGTTTATTTTCCTTAAGTGTTTCATTATTTTGATAAATTTCACTACGTATTTTTCTCTATCTTTCGCTTCATTCTCCATCCTATGCTCGAGAATTCTTGACCTTGCCCAATAAGACATTTTATTAAAGTGTTCAGTGAATCGCGTTAAATTTGGACTTCGCTCTTCATTCTGTTCTTGTGCCCAGACTAACACTTCAGGTATTTCGATTTTCATAAATAATTCAGCATCAAGTAATGTCATCTGTTCAGCAATCTGTTCACTTTTGAAATCGAGCAATGAAGCTTGTTTAGTTGATACACTTAATGATGATAGAATAGGCTGGGCTGTTTGCAATTGTTTCATTGTATGTTTTTCTAATATTTTAACACGCAATGCTTTCGCCATTGTTAAATCACCACTGCATACCAATTGCTGTACAAATTCCATTAATGTGTGAAGTAATACGTCATCCAGATCCGATGTACTGTATAATGAAATTTCATACATTTTAGAATATTCTCAAGCGTGAAGTTTTCATTCAATTATACAACTGATGATTACTCACGTCAAATCACTAACGACCCGAACTAGCAATGAAAATGCTTCTCGTGCTGCTCGTTGTTTTACCACATCCACCGAGCACGAAAATCTTTGATGTCGTCTATGTAATTTCTGAATTAATTCCAATGGTGACATAAACGTCCGATACGTTGTCAAGAATGCTTCCTGATACAGGAAATCTGCAAAAGAAAATGCACGAAAAGCCGATTCATTAATTTCCTCTTTCTGTTTACATTTTTATTTATTCAAACGAAATTTTTTTTCAGGGGATGGACATGATGTAACAAATTACCAACCTGATTCTTTCTCGTCTATTGCAGCATGAAATTGAACCAGATAATTATTCATACATGAAGAATATCAATACATAGAAATTTTCGAATATAATATCAAGTATATAGAAAAAAAATGATGAATAAAAAAATTACCATGTTTATTGGCTTTTGTCGCGTGAACTAATAACGCATCTGGATGCCCACCACGAATGTCAGGACCATCTTCTTCCGGTTTTTTGAACACTAGATGTTTACTGATATCCAATTCGTCCAGCAAACCCTCGTCTTGTTCAATATCACGTAATTCCAGGGTGTTATCGTCGACTGACATATTGGATAGGGCATTGCTCGCAGGTCTCGAT
This sequence comes from Meteorus cinctellus, assembly GCA_030523045.1. Taxonomy (NCBI): domain Eukaryota; kingdom Metazoa; phylum Arthropoda; class Insecta; order Hymenoptera; family Braconidae; genus Meteorus; species Meteorus cinctellus. Next base: position 510,842 of record JAPYZF010000010.1, on the reverse strand, counting down.
GACGATCGTGACACATCCAATGTTATGTTGTTATTATTGTTGTGGTTATTATTATTGAATGCAATAGTCGCTGACGATATATTATCTTTTTTCTCGGTATTAATGACTGGCTCCACCTTAATTTCTTTCACTGGTGTCGATGTTATAACTGGATCCGGTGTCGTGTGAATGCTATGAATACTAACTGTTGGTTTTGGTGAAATTGGTGGGGGTGTCATGTTGGATTTGATTGATCGCGATCTCTTTGGTGGTAATGCCGGCGGTAGACTAGAGTTGTTTGTCATATCCTTCAATGTTGGACTCATGCTGATCGATATACTGTTACAAAGAAAGTACGGGGGGGAAAAAAGATGATATAGAAAATATTATATTGGCAAGTTTGGTTTTGTGTAAGGAGTAATCGTTTCACTCACCTTGTGCCATCATGTAAACTAGTCACTGTATGTACCATTGAAGAACATGATTGAGTTGTAGTAAGTGCCATTTCATGCTGTTGCCATTCTGCTTGCATTGAATTGTATGCAGCTACCGAATGTCGTGTGCCCATTCCTGATATGAAGTCGTTGCTGCTGTGCGAGCAGTTTCCAAACATCTCCATGTACGCCATTACTAGAATTGTCCCAAAGTTTTGTACAATGTAGTACTATTATTGCTGGCGTTTTACACAATTCATTAGGTGCAAATTAATTTCATTGGGAACTTTGTAATGCATATGTGTGTGTGTAATGATTCTTGTGTCAAATTGTACAATTATTTGAATTTATCTTATCGTAAACTTTAAGTATATAATACGAAATTAAAAAATGTCAACAAAACAATTAACAAAATGCTCCAACAAGCACACTTACCGATGTGTGCATGGAATCTCACAAACAACATGGTGTTATTATGTGTCGTTAATGAACTAGCTATTAAATTCTTGATTCTTCCGCGTGCGCAACCGCGTTCGCGCGTTTCAATAATTACGTAAACGCACGACGCTTATCATTCAGTTAATAATAGGTGTCATTCAGCCAACGACAAATGCCTAGAGTATACCAATTTTACATGTAATGAGTGTCATGATTTAATAATTTTTAATTTGCACACTTTGTCTGCCGCGACTTGACTCTTTCATTTTCAGCGTATTGTTGCGTTCACTTAGTGGCCAAGAAACCAGTTTAATTTTTGAACATTAATAAAAAAAAATCCACGCACACACAGACACAGTGGGTCGAGGACAATTTTTTTTCAATCTACTTACAATAACCGACTGCGATATAAATAACCGTTGTATCGACAAGAAAAAGAATTGCGTTTATCTCGTTGGATAAATAGAAACGTGTTTTTCATCAAAACCAAATACTTCATATATATTTCCGCGTCTTATTAAATTTATATTGATGCTGTGTAAAGAATATCAACGTGACACGCACTTTATCATTCCTCACACGGCAGTGTAGATGTCGGTATTCTCACCTACGTTGGTGTGCTCTCGACATCGTTATCGTCAACGCAAGTATAAAAAAAATATTATCGAGTGGAATATGAGAGTAAGAGTGCTACACGTCGAGCGACTACACGCTAATATGACAAACGTGGAAGATCATGCAGCGATATGTGAGCTAAAATAATATTTTTCTTCATAGCGTTATAGATATTAAACTTGCAAATTTTATTTGCCATCATTTATTTCCGCGTAGGGAACTTTTATATATGAAGATAACAATCACGATATCGCAAAAATACTAATGTGGTTGATAGATTGCAACAGTTGAACAGTATCAAACGAGAAAGAAAAATAAAATTCAAGCTCAAACGCTATATTATTTTTGTATTATAAAGAGGTGAAAATATGTCAAAGGTTTATAATTAATTTTATGAAAACCAAGAAAAATAAATCAAACGAACAAAATGGAATCATGCCGCAATATAAAGCCGGAGTGTCAGTCGCGCCCTTGTGTCCACCACGTTTTAATACATAGACTATGAATATTTTTGCTTTCTTTTTTATTGACAACAATATTATTATTATGATTATTATTTTATTTAGCGTGAGGATGCTTTGCTATAGGATGGTTTTGAAGTTATTAAACAACACGTGGGCGTGATCCCACTTACCGGAATATGCCACTGATTGGAACACTGGGGGATACAAAATATATACGTCAGTTTATAAAACCTAGCACAATTAATATTTTTTAATTTATATTTTAGAAATATTTAATGAAAATGACGATGCCGCAGACGATTGTGCTTGGCCACGTACACACAATCATATACTGATTGGCATCAAGTTTTATTTCTTTAACGCAAGATCAAGTATTTAAATCATCTGCGCGCAACGTCAGCTGGCTATAGAGCTATCTTTTTTTTTCGCCTTTTTTTCTCTCCTCGTTTTTTTTCTCATTTCAACGAATAATTGGCAGCAGTTGAATAGTGATAAAAAAATGAATTTCAACGTGTGTATTCATGTAGATATTCTTTACTCAAACATTGCCAATATATTCTGTTATCAGATCACACTGGTATCACTTACTGTGGCGTTTTTTAAGGGGCAACGGCGGTGGTTTGCTCCCGTCTGGGCTGTCGCTCGAAATACTCGTGTGTAAACTGCACGTTGACAAATGCTCATTTTCTGGCACATTGTCGTATTGCGATGGCTGCCGTTCTTTTCTTCTTTTTGATCTTTTTTCTGGTAATGCTGGTGGTATTCCATTAGATTCAAGTAACGTTGGATCAATCTCCTGATGGAAAAGAAAATATTCCTACACTCATGAGCGAATGATCATTCAATAGCATGCTATGTCAATAGAAAAAATTGTTTGGAAGCTCATGCAACCTAATTTGATGGATTAGCAAAATATGAAGAAAAAAATTGCACACAACACCCACATTTACCAGTTTTTCCAGCAGGATTGGATCACCATTTCCACTTATACTGGTTTTAGTGATGGTACTTTTAGTACTTGACGTTGTTTGATGTTTTGTTGTGATTGAATTCTCATTCTCCATCAAGATTTTTTGTTGCGAAAATAATTGCTGTTGCTGTTGCGCGCTAAATGTCTGTGAATTATAGCTAACGCTGCTTTGCTGTGATGATCTCTTGGATGTTAGACTGGAAGCGGTGGTATAACTTTGTGACGAACTACGTTGCGAGTGCATTGACACAAAACCGGATTCATGCGTTTGCGTTGACAGTCTCTCCATTTTACCCTCGATACCTAAAAAAGTACGATGCACATAATCATCATCAGCATCGAATGACTCATTGCGATGAAAATGGTCGCAACAACTTCTCGTCGCATTGGCGAGAAATTTTTTTATTTCTTGCCAGCAATCGTTGGATCGTAACATTTTTATATTCACTGGATTAAACCGACCCCCGAAAATCGAAAAACGAATAAAAAATTCTGACTTTTTTAACAGATTCAAACCGTTTTCACACTCTTTTTTTTTCTGCTCCACTGTGTATCGTGTGGAGGTGTATGGAATACTGTCCAGTTTGTGTAGGCGAGGTCACATCATGTGCGCCCACTTCCATGACCTCAAAAAGCTATTTGAGGGTTCAAGCGTACATTTAGGAATTCCGTTTTTTTCATTTCCTCGATTGCGATTTTGTTTCAAACTTTTTGTCCTTTTTTTTTCATTCTATTTTTATTTTTTCATCTATTTTTGCACCACCCGGCATCAACGCAACGCGCGGTGTGACAGAGATTTATTGCGATGCAACCGGATGTTGCAATGCAGTGGCTCTAATACTTTTTTAAAGTGACAAACACTCACCAGTAAATGGACTTAATATTCCTTGTGGTGTCTGTTGACCCAGCAACATTGTACTGGGAATACTTGTCTCGGATCCATCCCAACCAGAGCAATTATTCGTTCCATTTACTTGTAATCCTGATATAAACAGAAGAAAAACACTTACATCACACTCGTTAATCTATTTTTCTCAAGTTGAATAATTCTCCAGTTGTAATTTACAAATTATTATGAATGAACCTAAGTCCACGAAAGTTTGGAAAAGTAGCAGCAAAGACGAATTAAAAAGCCACTACATGAAATAGTAACACAAAAACAAAATACGGAAGCTCATACCCAAACAAATATTTTGCAACTCCGCGAATATTTCATCGAATTTCTTGTGATCATTCGTCAAATATTTATTCCTTTCCATAATTGTCACATACAAACAAATATAAAATGAAATAACACACTGTCTGTCGTCTAGCGCAGGAAATAAATCTTGTTTTTTTCTCACTCTCTATCTCGATAAGTAGCCGTGGGTGCAGTTTCACTTTCAACGAAGTTCCAAACCCGACTGACTGCCTATAGCTAAGCTGGTCGCACGACAACCTCTGGTTCAGCATTTACTGCTGACTAATCGCTAAACTCGCGTGGCATCGCGTTTTTTTCTCTCTCTCCCTTTCGTTTATATATTCATATGTGAATGTTTTTCACGCCGCAATTGGAGTTTCAATGAACAAGACACAGTTGTCTGTTCTTGAAATGATACGTCAACACCAACGCATAAATTTTTCTCCTACTATTAATTTTTTTTAGTTGGAATAAAGAGGCGTAGTGATAGGAGTGAAGGATGTATCGAGGCTTGCTAGTTCAATTATCACCTCCACAATAAACGCGAACTTTTTGTAAATTAGAAACGCAGTACTAGCAAAATAAATTCAAATAACATGAGATGAAGCATTGACGAAATATTTATCGTTCTTGTATCTTTTTTCATCTTTATTTTTACCATGAATTGTTGCCATTAAACTGAGATCCATGCTATCGTTTAAAGATTCATCGTTTGGTCCCATAATTGCACGTATTTCATCCTCATCCCTTGAGTGATTCAACGCTGAATCTAAACTTCCAGCTGATGCACTGAGTAACGACGATGAATCCTCTGGGGATCGACTTCTCAATGAGCAACGATCCAAACTTGATGCTAAGAGACCATCAGACTCGTCCAACAATTGTTGCGCTCGTGTCCGTCGTTTTGGTGGTAAAGGAGGTGGAGTTGCTGATGAGCTGTTATCCTCCGATAAACTTATGTTCGTCCTGGGAAAGTTTATAATAGTTAATCGTTATCACTTCAATTATTAGTTCGGAGTTTCATTTATTTTCATAATTGTCTTTCTTTTTCCTGGCTTTTATATTCCATTCGTTGTTTATTCTATTCGTGTTCTCAATTTCATTCGAACATGAAATCTTTTTGTATTCAGTACGAATTTACTGCCGTGTTGTTCATTATATGTACCTGTCTGGAAGCGGCGGTTTCGGTGGTGGACTTGAATCCCTGAGGATTGACTCTGAGCTATGAGAGCTGCGAACTAAAGTGGAGGATGCCGCAGTCTGCTCGAGAATTTGTCTCTCCCTTGGTGTCAGTGGAATGTCTGGTAGAGAATTCCGTTGTGCGGTTAGTTCAGTTCCATAACCTGATGTTCTATATAAATTCATAGAAAAATTTGATACATAAATAAATAAAAGTGGAAAAAATTACTACGTTAATATAAAATATGGATAACAATATTTTCATCTGTTACCTGTTGTTTGTTGTTATGGGCGGTGGTTTTTGTCGATTTGTTATTTTCTCATGTGCCAAAGCAACAAGATTCTTCACTGCATCCTCGACTAATCCTATTACGTGGGTCACGTTCTCAGTATCTAAAGCTGGGCACGGTGCAGATTGATCGCCATGCAGCAGCACGTCGTCACAAAGTTTCAGAAGTTGCGCGAGCGCTTGATAAACTTGATTCGTTGCTGAACCCAAGGTTGAGCTAACAAAATGGGAGAAGCAAATATGATAAATAAATGATGAATGATATTCTGTTATCATATTTATATGGCCATTGTCTCTTTGAAAAATTTTCAAACTAATTATTTATTCAACTGGCTTTATCATTCTCACTATTATTATTCTTATAGTTCTTTCTAATTTTAAATTCAATTTGAACTTTGAGAAACTCATATTCAATTGTAAAACTCTTCATCATTTGCTTTTCAATGTCTGACTATGAATTGTAATGCAAGTCACTCCTGGATAGCAATTTGTGATTTTCATCTGAGTTGAACAAATAAACGTAATAACAATCGAGTAAAGTTAGGAAAAAATTATTCAATTACACATTCACAGGAGTTGTTTGACTTCTTTCTTCATTTACAAGAGCGTGAATTAATTATCTACCTGTTCTCATAGAGAAGGTATGACTTGAGGACAGTGTGAATGGTTGTGACGGTGTCGAGCACAATAGTGCCATTCCCCGGCAACATTTCCAATTTTTTCTTCGAAACAACATCACGAAAGTGCAGCAATGCAAGTTGAACTTGTCGCACATGAATGTGAAGATCACGTAACGGATTTTTTTCAATACTATCACCAACACCTGGCGTTTTGTCACGTGGCGTTCTTGGTGATGATGGTGAAGCAGCGCGCGTTGTCATTGCGCTACCACCGCCACCAATTCCACTACCAGTGTTCACTCCTGGAGACCGCATTTGTGAGAGTTTCTCGAGGAAGTCTTCCTTGAAGGAGCGTGCGCGACGGGCTAGTTTGCCGCCACGCACTTTCCCACTCGATCGCTCTTCGACCTCTGCAACAAACCAATTAATAAACATTTTATTATCACGAATTGAATACAAAGTTATCACAAAATCTATCAGTTGACCTGAGGCGAACAATTCTCTATTCAGTAAGATAATTTTCCAACTATTTATCCAGTCATGAGAACTAATATATTTACAACTGCGGCTTCGTAGTATTTCTTCTACACTTTATTATTTTTCTATGGAAATTGTATCGGATGTTCTTATCTGAAGACGATAAAAAGTCTCTGATGATCAATTAAATGAAATAAGAAATGGTTGTCCCACTCGTGGAGCAGAATGTTGTCAACGATTAAGCTAAATATGATGGATTTTATTTTTCATGGTGAAATTAGGGAACAAATTTGTGGACACGAGAGATTGAGCCACAACGGAAGGAGAATCGCTTCTGGCACTATGCCCAATCACGCTTTCTTATCCAGCTGCTGGCACCACTATCGGGTGGCGAGAAGAAAAAAGTAGGAAATGGAAAAGAAATTAAGGAAAAAAATTAAAAAAATAAAGCATCAAGGAATGGTATTTCAAGACGTTAGAAATACCACGTTGGAAAACGTTGCCAACACACGTGCAACCTTATTCGCTTTCTTTTTTTTTTTCACACCCATCAACAACGGCCAATAATTTTAATGAGCATCGTATGAATTCAATTGACATAATCAAGAGGATGTCGCCTTCTTCCTAAATCAAATCGACTTTTTGATTTTATTCATTCCATATATTGAATAACCGTTTTGATGGTCGAATAAACAGATTGAGAATTGACAGGTAAACAGTACAGAGAAATGATGAGAGAAAGGGAGAAAGAGATACGACCAGCAAGAGAACGAATACAAAGCCAGTGTAGGGCGCTGGAAATCCCGTTTAATTGCACGATCGACGTCGATCCCATATTCACCATTCCACATAACACACGTCTCTTTCTCTCTTTCTCTCTTTCTCCCTTGTTTATACATAAAGCATCAGCCATGGTCATTGTTTACCCCGACGTGGCTGTAAACATGACAATGAATCGAAATGAAGTCAGGACGTCCGTTCTCGTGGTCGACCTGATGGGCATATAAAACAAGTAAAAAAAAAAAAGTCAAATTAAATATTAACAGAAAAACCCATTTCATTATTTGGCTGACAACTCTGAACAAATACAAGTTGTATGCGCCAACGCACAACTTTTGCATTTCACTTTGCTCTCAGACTCATTGCGGGATTGCAATTTCATTTAATTGAACCACCACCGCAATATTCACAATTTTTTATTATTTTTTTCTCCATTTCAAATCAACAAGCACATTCACATTTATTATTTCCTGTCGATATACATTCAACCCTGCTAGCGTAGCGGACACACGATCACGAATTCTATTAGAAACTTTTTCATTGGAGGACTCTTGAGGAAGGAATAAAAAAAAAAGGCAGGGGAGAAAATGCGAATGGGAATGGACAAGTTTGTTGCCCGCGAGCATTTGCATTTTTTTTTTGCCTATCTTCCTCTTCCCCTGTGCTCTTCTCTTCATATAACACTCGATGAAGCATTGAGAGATACTTCCCATAATTCTATACATGGATAACCAAACCATGCTAGCACCCATCATGGTATAATAAATGAAGTGTGTGTATTCACGTGTGTGCTCGATACATTGAAATGAATGAGAAAGCATCGCACGAACTATGTATATACGCGAGAGGGAAATCAAGTTCTATTCACGAATTCGGATTGAAACTCCAATCAGGCGTGATTTTGCCAAAGGCAGAGGATGCAGTGGGCCTGGATAATAGACGAGAACAGTGAGGGAGAGGTTAGTGAGAGAGGATGAGAACGCAGTGTTGGAAGTAGAGGATGAAAGTGGAGATAGAGAATGGGAATAGGGAAGCGATATGCAAATTGCCATGATTGACTAGCTCCAATGGATCCTGTCTGATCGAACGTCTCTCCTCTCTATTCTCTTTGTATATATCATCACCTGATCGCTAGCAATTTATATTCAGTGACTAATTTTAGTTTTTTTATCATCCACCACTCGTTTGACAATAAGACAAAAGGAATTATACTAAAGATTCTTTTATTAGTTATGGCAATTAATTGTACTCAACATTTGCTGCGGTTTAATAATTTTGCTCTAGCTGAAATGAAGAAACCGAATTTAATCGCAGTCGTAATAATATTCTGACAATGAGTGACTTGAAGGATGTTTTTAATCAAATTTAAACTTTGTACTGAATTTAAAATTTATATATTCGCCTGAAACAATATCGCTACTCATCTCAAAACATAATTATTCCATTCAACCAGTACTCTTTCTTACTGAATGTAAATTCAATTGCAAAACAAAAAATGTCACAATAAAAAATTCTTTGAATGAATCTGAAATAGAAATAAATAATTCTGTCATTCAATTCAACGGTGCATTTTAATCAACGTCAATTCTGTTTTGGTATAAACCTGTAGTATGTATCACGAAGTTTTAAACAATAGTGTCAGGTTGAGTATCAATCTGTCAGTCACGTCGAAACAAAGTTTAATATATACCTGTTATCTATATTCTTCATATATACACATATATTTATATATGTATATAAATGGGGGTATAGCATGAGGGTGGTTTCAAACACTTTCGGCGACTTTGGAGAGATGTGCCATGTATATTGGTCGGGCTTGTTATAAACAACTTTAATGAATTTATAGTTGAACATCGATTCTCGTTGGAAAACTTATCATAGTGAAGCCAATGTACTTTCCATATATATAGGAGATAGATCATAGTGTGGACGTGATAAGGGCGAAAATAGAATGAAAACGAAGACAAGTACATAGATAGCAACAGGGAGAGAAGGCGCGTTAGATGGATGGCGAATAGAGATAGAAGTTAGTGACAAGAAGTAATTAAAGCGTACCATTACTGGTTTTAACTAACTCATCAACTTTCATTCATTTAATTCGTCGCCTGGAAAATTATTTGCACTTCACAGTCATTAATAATGGATCTTGTCTTTAATTAATATAATTGATTTTCACAATATTCATATGAATAAATGTATGGACATTTATATATATATTTTATTCATTAGTTAATTATGTTTATTCTTCAGTGAACTAAATAATCAACCACAACAATTATCATAATTAAATCATCCTATATTTCACGGAGAATATAATATTTTACTCACGGCAATACTGTTAATTTATTCAGCTTCTCTAATTGAAAATTTTATGCATAATTGTGCATGCAGTGGGATATTTTACTGCTCACTTAAGCTCGTGAAAATAATTAAAAGCAAAAGTAAGAATCGATGGAACTAAATACATCAAACAATTATTCCAAATGTTTTATTTTTATCAATAATTAATTTATCATTTTAACATGAATATAAAATTCTTTAATATCATATAAAAATAAACAAACTACGAATTCCTTCCTCTCTCGATAAAAGTTCATGATAAAATTCTCCACTGAGACATTTTTAGTCAAACTTTTTCGTGCACGATAAACAAGAAACTCGGGTAAACAGTATTAGCGGCTGAACAGCAACAGTAAAACCTCCTGTTACCCAATATATCTATAAGTTTAGCGATCAATGTGCAGCTGTGCCATCGCCAACACTTCCACCACTAGAACACATACACATACAGTCATAGTTTTATGCTAATTTGTTTCTACATTTAGGTATAAATGAGGAAGCAAAAGGAGAGTAAGGGTGAAAACTTATCGTGCTTGCACGTTTGCTGTGTCCCAATGATAACGCTGTTGATGGCACCAAGCTATAGCGATGGCATCAGATATAGAGCAGCATTAATTATATACTCGTATGCATATATATACATATACATATATAATGAAGTTAGTGAAGAGTGAGAGAGAGTAGGTTAACGCCGCCATGCACCGTTCATAATGATGTCATTAATTTTGACTCGCACGTACATATATAACGCACTACGATATACTCTCATGGGGAATTTGGTGATCGATAATCGAGATGTGCATCTCTCACCTAACCAACATCAATGTTATGGAGCGAGAACGAGACAGAGAGGAAGAGAATGTGGAGGTCGTATATATCTGTTGGAGTAATAGTAATAGTCGAAGGGATGAGAATGGTGAGTTGTCTGCGGTGAGACTCCGCACCATCCTCGGATGATTTAATGCAGCTCGCACGAATTTTCACCCGGTTGGAAAATTAATGTATCCGCAAATTAAATGCACCAGAGGTCAATTCTTTTACAAATCGTTTCCATTAACTCTGCACGTAGTGCTTCTGTATTTTTTCAGTATGGGTAAAATGAGAGAACAGGTGCACAGGCGGTGGGTGGTTGTAGAGTACAATGTAGAGTATGAGATGGGTTGGAATGTTTGCATTTGGAAGGGTCAAGAGCTGGCAATCACACTGGAGATGAAATTGCGTTCATCTGGACGGTGATGAAGGGGGTGAGTACATCTACATTGAGATACACGCAGACATAGACAAAGGATCTATAACCTATGCGGTGCGTACATAGTCCGTTTCACAATTGCATTAATATGGAAATACCGTTGATTTGCACGGGTGCTTTGGACTATGTTGTATATACAACTGGAATTTCAAATGGTCGTTGAGAGTGGAGTGGAATTATTTTTCAAGAATGTTGAAGCAAAACTTGGCCAGAATAATATAATTATCTTGTGTGGAGGAATTTCATTGAGAGGGGGGTGGTGTTATTTGAAGATTCTCTAGATAGAAATAATGAACTGCGGTATTATTTTCTCCAGCATTTTCCATTAATTCTTCATCCATACTTTATGTGTGGGGAGAAAAAATCTGTGATTCAGCTGATATCATATCGTTATACTGATCGGATGAAACCTTTCAAGCGTATTTGGCATGATTTTATCTTTTGTGTCCATTCAGATTCTCTCAATGATTTTTATTAGAATCATTCGGGTGCAAATTGTTGAAAAAAAAAATAATTGATTTTTACATCATCCTCAGGCTTTTAAAACAATTGAATTGAGAGCTCTAAAATTTTTGGATCGTTTTAGTTTTAGTACAAACTACGAAGAATTGAAATACGAATCGGATGAAACTTCTGTGAACCCGATCTATCCATTACTTTTTAAAATATCATGTCAGCAAGTTTGGAAAACAGTTCAGAGAAAAACGAGTTTAAAGTTCTCAATGAACCAACGATGAACCTCCATAACTTATATAAACTCCTCAACTTTTTGACGAAATCCTCTCACATTATCACACTGATGAAAAAACAAAGTAGCTGAACACACCAAACAAATAAAAATCCAACCTCACAAATTCCTCTCAGAAAAAAACACAAATCCAAACAAAATATTCCAACAGCAATTAATTAATTAATTTCACTCTCTTCCGTCTGTTCACATAATTGAATCTCTCATCCAAATTAATCAATGTCGACTTCTTCTCTATTCATTATTACCGTCATCCTTCACACCGTTATGTATATCCATAAAAAAAAAGATAGAAACAACAACAAAAAAAAAGTGCCAACAAATGTGTTCACTGAGCTTATCAATCTTCGTTCGAACTCTTCAAGAATTCTCCGTTACGTACTATACAGATATATCTGACTATATTCAGTCAGAGGAAGAGTGAAAGAGAGAGGATGGGATGAGTGATTGCTTTTCAGACGTGGAAATCTTCTAGAACGACGAGATGTTGGAGAGTAACTTTTGCAAATGCTCGTACAGAACTTATAAGGAAGAAAATCTATATGTTCATGTACAAACCAATGCATAAAGGATCCAATGAACAATATACATATATATATATATACTCATTTAAATATGAATATGTATACATCGCAGGTTATGGAATTGAATCACACACAAAAGTTAACCGATAACTTGAAACTTCCTACTACTGTAATCCAACATTGGACTTACACTAAAGCTAATAATTACCCAGCATCAAAATTGATTATCGGCAGGGTTCGTTAAGGATGCCAGCGCCCTCGGCTAATGGATTTCGGTTTGGACAGCTAGGGGTGAAGGTTATATATACATGGAACTGCAGAACACGCTTCAATATAGAGTGTGTCTATATATGTTCCTGATGGGTGTCTCCGACCCCGAGTGAGAGGTGCGAATCCAATAGACCTCATTGCAATCTTGTTATCGGCCCCTTTACCCATTTACCCTTTCAAACACCGCCCACTATTCTCACTTTGCACTCACTCAATATCGAAATTTATCAGTGGTGTTGCAGACTGCACTTTTTTTTAATAATCATGACACAAATTTATTCTTTGTTAATGTAATTTCTGTCTGCGTTTTATATCGTGACGATGGGTCTCACTTTTTATCTGAATTATGATGGATGACATTAAAATTGTACAGTTCATTCCGGTATTTATTGACTTTATAATAAAAAAGGAAAATATTATGATTGAAATATTGGAAAATGAGAATAATTTATGCAGTGATAGATATTACAATTTTTCCATATTTTACACATAAAAAATTTAATTTCAATCGTGAAATTTTTCTGTATATAATTTAATTAATATCTGTTCATAATTATATACCCCGGAGCCGAAATAGATTAACCTTTATTAAATACAATTTATCCGATCTCTCTGGTTATAATATAATAATAATATTTATTTACTTTTCTGGAATAATTATTATTCTATGTATTCATATATAGAATATTCGTGTAGTGAATGTAACATTTGGTATAACAAATACTTGTCGAATTTTCCAAGTCGAACATCCAATTCAAATATTGTACAAACACAAAGAGTTGAACAATCCATTGGCAAATATAAATTATACATTGATGTGGTGGATGAAATGAACTCTGGCATGAATTTCAACGTAATTCGGATTTTCTAGGCGCGTGAGCGGTAGGTAATAACACACCAAACTTACCCTTCCCTGAATTGAGCTTTATCCATGTACATATTTTCAACATTCACCCACCTCTCTTTTACATATCCATACACAAACAAATAAATATATATATATATGTACATGAACAAAAATGAAATGAAATCCGTTAAATTGCTGGTCTGCATGGTCGGACATTTATGTAGTAGTTGGTACAGTCGCCGCTCGCGTGGTTGCATTCCGTGACACGATCTACCAAAATAACCAGCAGAGGTTGTTGCACTGCCCTATAATATACAATACCCTAGGTCTCTCCCTCATTCGAATCTCTTTCTCTTATACATTTTCTATATATGTGATATCAACTATACATACTAAATGCAAGACCGGTAGACGCAGAAAGTGAGTTTTCGTTTTAGTTAAAGGAAGTGAGAGAAGATACACTCGGTCGCTTCCTCGAGGCTATTTCCCAAGAGCCAGAGCACTCGCATTAACTTCATCTCTAATTTCAACTCTCGTCGTTGTAGACGTAATCATCATCGTTGAGATTATTACATTATTTTTATTTCTATTTACATTTTCATAACTCATTAGAATAATGTCAGATGATATTTCTTGGGAGAAAATGACAAAAAAAAAATAGGGAAAAGCATGAAAGAGTACACTGACATGTTTTTCATTGTCAAGAATTTTTTTCTTTTATCAACGTTGTTTTCCAGTTTTGATTTTCAACTTTGTAAAGTTTATTTCTGATGGTGGAGCATATTGGTGTAGTGTATATTCAGAGTGATGTAGCGTCCCAACATCTCGAGAGAGGAATTTTCAAACTGGAGTTTACATACACTTGAGAAAGTGGATTATTCCAGGCGAATGGTCGTCGCGACATGGTTAACTAAATTTAGTTTATATGGAGGATAGAGAGAATGAACTGATGGAAATAAAAAGAAGGGAAAGACGAAATGTGAATATCGCACGTCCAAAACTAGAAAAAAAATTTCACGTAGGACAGATAGGATAACTTTATGAAAAATAAAAAAGTAAAGAATAATTTGAAACATACACAAACACAACTCTATAAAATTTCTCGACGTTCTTTTTCTTGCTTTATCACAAAACCTATACGTGTCACTCCTATTTTCCTTCATTCTCTTCTCTACGTCATTTCATCGTTCACAAACTCATCGAAGGAAAAAAGCATCATATAAAAAGAAAAATACAAAAATGAGACAGAAAGAAAAAAATATAAACAAACACGTCCATCAGAAAAATGAAATTTTTCTACGTGCTTCATAACATGACATGATTGTCTAGAAATATTTTTGAAACAAAATAGAAAATAAAATGAAAAGTTTGCAGTTGGCATTCTCCTCACAGTGTTATGTCTTGCACCAAGTGCACATTATATTCTGGCAATGATAGGAACCCAGGCGGTACCACGTTCAGATACAGTGGGAGAAATAGGAAATATACCCAGCGAGAGACACAAATGGTGGAGTAGTGCAGTTTGCTGCAAACGATGCAATTACGTGGTTCAATGTCCAGGGAATGCCGCGAACCATTTCATGTTGGAATTTCACAGTCCGCTGGAGATATTAGTGGTGGGGTTGTTTCTACCCCCTCTTCAAACTCTATATATCACAAATACCCTCCTGCTACTATATATACTTTGAGCTCTGTCTCTCGCCTGCGGCACCGCAAGGCGAACTGTACTAACGTCGTTTGGTGAATTAAGTACGCGAATCGATGCCACACCGGGTTTCGATAATCCGCCTCGTATTCATATATATATGACTGCATCGTCGCTGGTAGACAATCTTGCAATTTATTTTCACACTGGTAAAGCCATTTTCGTTATCGCTCTATGTACATACCTGTACATATATACAGCTATTTAAAACGTGTTCCATAAATTTTTTTATCCGATTAACGATTCGTACTATTAAAATACATTCAAAGATAGTGAACGAAATAATAAATGGCCATATTATATTGTACAATTTTTTTTTTATTTCATCATTATATTTGTTAACTATTATGGATCAATATGTGAAGTGCACTCTGCAATGCATGCAGTAGAATACGAGTGACTTCTATTGAATTTATAGGAAGACACGTGGAGTAGAATATATACATAGATAAAGCAATAATGCAAACGAACCCGGAACAATAGACTGGTAAAATTGGTTTTTGAGGGTTGCGCACCCATATACAAATCGAAGCCACATGCGATAGACTCAATAAAAGTGGAAGTAAGAAACACAAAGGGAGATTGGGTGAGAGAAAATTCGGTTGGAGACGCAAACATTGAGATCCATTAAGAGCTCTTCGACAACAACCTGGACCCTCGCAATGTTTGACGATCCATTGAAGGGAAAAAGAAAAATAAAAAAGAAAAAGAGCAAGAAAGAAGAAAAAGAAAATGAAATACTATCTGATACAAAAGATGAAACAAAATGAGGGAGAGAAAAATGAAAGGACAGGCCGCTGTAAAAAGCCCATAAACAATGAGAAGGGGAAAAAAGTGGATATATAAAGATAAAAAGTATGTCTATATGGAATTTGCTTTAAAGCTCGTGTTATTGCAACATTGTGAGCAGAATATTGCTGCACTTTCATGGTTATAAAAAATAAAGTTTGACGATTTACTTGAGCTCACAAATTATTCGAGGATAGAACAAACATTGAGGGTGCATAAGAGTTGATGCTGGATGAATTTCAACGAGTTTCACTGTCATAACGAAATATGAGAACATTTTCACGACATGACTTTGTTCACATATTCTTGTGTATATAAAGAGGAGAAAGAATCAAACGAAAGTTCACAATAGAGAATGACGATGATGATGATAATGATGACAACGACGTCGAGACTGGTGTAGTTAACGACACGAATATTCCGTTCTCTATTTCTCGGTAAAGGTTTCATTTCATTTTAACTGACCTCGTTGTGCGTGAAAATAAACAATTGGAATACACCATGAAATGTCTATTATATATATATATATATATATCTTACTCGATAGGATCGAGAAACAGCCAGCAGGACGAAAATACAAAAATAATACAGACGAAAACAAATATTTCATGTGCGTTACGCGTCGCTTTGCATGGAATCGTTTATGCAAATTTTAACGAAAAATAGAATAAATGAATACACTAAAAGGAAAATAAAATAAGGAGAATTCGACGATAAAATAAAAAATAACCACGAGCTTTTGAGAAGTAGTTGCAAAATTTCCTCACTGATATCCACGATGTAATATAATTTTATGACCCCTATACAGTGTCCATAAAAATAAAATGTCATTGAATTGGTGATTGGGCAACGTCGAAAAATTGTTCAAGAGCTGTGCACTTTTTTTTCTTTCTCCTCTTTTCCGTGACGAGATGAGTTTTCGGGATCATTAAAAATTTCACGATTAAAAGTTGAACGTGGAATTGGAAAGTGTATTTACAAGAGTGAGTTATGATGAGTCACCATTGATTGTGTAAACGCAACAACTCACAAATAATGCAGCAAAATGTCGTGGCAAAAGCACAATAGTTAAGCTGAACATTAGGGGTTATAAATATATATATATATATAAAGAGTGAAAGAGGGAAAGAATGAAATCAAACGGCAGTACGTGATTGAGAATGGTATGGCACGAATAAAGCTCTCCACGATTTATTTTATTGGTAAATTTAATGGCGTAAAATGCATGAGTACGGGAATCACCAAGAGGATCAAGGAAATTGCAATTACTATATGTCACATCGCTATATACACATACACATATGTATATACCGCGTGTTATATAAAGCTAGAAGCGTGTCTCTCCGAATTCTCAAATGCCGTAGAGACATACACCATCCCCTTACTTATGTTGTAAGTATCTCTCTAGGGCAAATCGAGAACTGAGTAGAAACTGAAATTACGCGCCGGCGGGAATTCGAAGGAAATCGTTATTTGGATAAAAAAAAGTAAAAGTGAAAGGGTACAAATGTATATTTATATATATATTTGTGAAAAAACGCGGAAGCAAAAGATATATAGATGTATATAAATCCAATACCAATACAAAACGAAAAAGTGCGTGAGAATTCGAAGATTTCAAATATCGATAGGTCCAAATCCATTGAATTCAATTCGATTTCCCGTCTCTCGACATTCGTATGGGTATACACGTTCGCATATGTGCATTTGCACATTTTTATTTTTCTTTATCATTTATTGTCATCATTTCATTCAAATTTTCATTCACTCGCTATATATATATATGTTTTATTTGTAATATCACGCGCATGTTGATGGAAAAAGATGGCGAATATTTTTGAATGTACGATGTGCTTTTCCTCCATGTGTGTATAATATTAGAGATATATGTCTCGGTGATTTTTCGGCTTTTCATATATATTGAGTTTGAAAGAGGCGGATTTATGTATGAGGACAACATGAAAAAACGGGGAGAAAAATTGGGAAAATAATAAAAAAAAATTACACGCATATAGGACATACTCGAGAGCCATTCATCGTTGTGCTCTCGCAGGGGGCATGTGTTAACGATTGACGTAACGACTGGTAACACATGTGTAGAGAGTAATAGTACATAGAGAATGAGAGAAAGGGCGAGAGAGAACGTGTAACGTTCTCGACGTGAGAGTACATTGTCGTTCGTCACTTGCAATAGTATAGAACCCTATAAACAGTGGATATGTATATTGTAATGGGGAGGAAAAGTGACAGAGTCAGTGTTATGTGTGTATGTATTTCTAAAAATGTGGGAAATAAAACCGGAAGAATTGAGAGAAGAAAAATATAAATAAAATATAACTCTATATAACGAATGGCTAGACATAAACTTTTCAACAACAGAATAAAAAGAGAAAAAAAGAAGAGTCTGTACAATTTTTTTTTCCATTTCTCCGTCTTCTTCCTTTTTTTTTTATACAGGGAAAATAATTCTTTTCTTCGCCGTTATACGCTGTCGTAACCAATGATGTATATACCAAACGTAATTGAATAAAGCCCGTTCTTTTATGTCTGTCGCATATACGTGAGATAGAGTATCACGAGATAAAAAAGAAAAGTTGGAATATAGTAAATAATATCTGAATATTTGAGTTGAAAATAGTGTAAAGAGAGTGAAAAATCGAAAACAAGTGAAGAAGACATGAGATAAGAATTACTTGACGTCTAAAAAAATTGTCCTATCCAATTGTGAATTTATATGAAAATGATTTTTCATTCTTCGACATCACTTCAAGCTCCTTCCAAAATCGATAAAATTTCTACGATCAAATAATTCAGCCCATCATTATTTACTCTTCGAAGGAATGTGTTTTCAAATTCATAGAAACTCCATCGAAATAGAGAAGAACACGAATGCAAATATATGAAATTACATCATTGCATAACCATTGAATAAATCTGAAAAATTTCGCATTACATTCATCGAATTTCTGTAGCCTCTCGTCATAATTCCATGTCATCATCCATCCGACACTTTCAGCTCAAACATTTGAATATCATTTGCTATATTCAAACTCATCGTGTTGTTACTGTACATATATTTTCTGCGTATATATTTCACCATTCGTATATATTCATCTATTATGAATAACATTTTCATTTTCGTTCAACTGGCTGAGTGTGAGAACGCGTAAACAAACCATGCACGTGTAAATATTCCGTCACTTCGCCATTTCGTATATTTACATCGAATTCAAACACAAAAACTCATAACCGTAACAGAAATCCCATACATATATAAGTATAGTTTTCAAGCACGTATAAACACGTCTCTATCGAATTGTGTAGCGCGTAGCGTGTACAATAAGAACGGATACACGTCGCATCCCTTTATCCTGTTATATATTTTACACGTGGCGAGAGTGACTCTGCCGCCGCTGATGAAATACGAGCTGGCGTATCGTAAGGTCGAGCATCGTATGCGACATGTACACGAAAATAGAAATGCGTCGTGTCTCTCGCATGCTCTCACGTTTCCTCGAGTTCCGCATGTATACAAGAGCAGACGCATTGTCGTGTGATATATCCTCGTCTATTCCTTCCTCTCTATCCTCGCCATTTTAGTGAGAGGTGTATCCCTGTCTCGTCTAGTGTGGAATGCGATTGTTACATTCGCGGTTACATTTCTATATGGGCAAATGCATATCAACATATATTTAATTGTGCAATAGTCAGTTTTGCCATCAAAGCGAATGTGTGGGTGTTGGCATGACTTGTATCTACGCATTCGTAATAATCGATTCGTATACGCATCAATATTTTCATGCACGTACTGTGCAGACTACTCCCAACACCACAATGACGAGCATGAACTTGATGCAGTGTTTGGTAGGTTTGGGAATTTTTTTTTATTCAAAAATACCTTGGGGAAATAATGTAATGTATTGATTATGGAATATAGAAGAGAAATTATGGAGATTGATTTTACTTTATGGATTAAAAAGCAGACTATTTTATTTTCTGTTATCCAGGACAGACATGAAATGGAATAAATTGTATTCCAGGATTTTTGAGGTTAGAGTTACGATTTTATGTAATGGTTATTCCATAGAAAGATTTGTCGAATTGGATTGGACATTTTTTTTTCTTGATTCTAGTGTCGAAATGATATTTTATGGTGTGTGATAAACGATATGGTGGTAGAGAATTGTTCCTCAAGGAATTGGATGAATTGAGACAAGTTCAAGTAGAACATTTTAATTTTCAAGTAATGTCTACTGCAGATGATAAATGTGAAGAGAATTTTTTTCCATGGATATAAAGAGATAAATTGACCGTTTTACGCCCTTGTAAAATCATCGAATTGAAGAGAGCTTTTGAGAACCTTTGCAAGCATCTTCAAATGTTGAACGGTCGAGCGAGACGTCTTTTGCGGCTGCTAGTGGCATTATACACCGTGCGCTACCGTGAATGGTAGAACTTACTCTTACCCTCGGGTATGGTGGCCCCGTGGAGGAAAAACGTGGGGTTGAGGATTTGGAAAATCGGATTTTGTGTCAGCGACAGGCCGGATTTAGTGGAGAGAAAAGAAAAATAGAGAATGAAAAGGAGGTGGAGGCGGATATATTTCGCGTTTATCAGGATTTTGTACGGTCATACGAGCAAAGAGGATTTTATGTTATTTTCATTTCATTTCATTCTATATCTTTGAAAAATAGATAAAAAAACGCCTGTACTCTTTTGTTTCCTTATTATCCAACAGATTATTCCCCTGTGTACGACTATGTTCTATAATATCGTTGAAACTTCTATTATTAATTAATAAAATCCTGGAGGATATAAAATTATACAAAAGTTTCACGAGTATTTCGCTTAATTGGCAAATGATAAGCGTTCAGGGAGTAAATGGCAGCCATAATTTTATAGTAATATTCACAAAATTCACAAATTTTAAACCATTTTAATCATCATCAGAGTTTATTCTTCTTCTTTAAATCAAATATTCAAGAAGTTTTTTTCTTCAGCACTCTGATCAATGTCAGAATTTTATTTACCCATTAAATGTAAACAAACTTATGATGACTTAATGCATGACCTTGACTTAATAATGAACCGAATCGAGAGACGGTATGTATGTAACCGCCTACTTGTAAAACACTTGAATATGATATCATCGTTAACATCATCGACAACTCTGGTAGTTTTCAAGTGAGCTAAATCCCTCTCAACAATCGATACAATATGCTTCAGACTCATAAAAAATATATAAATAAACAAATAAAGTAATAAGAAAAGTAAAGGATGATACTTTGAATAATTTTCGGATTTAAAATTTGATTAAATTGGCTTTTATTGCGCACGTAAATGGGCGAATAAAGTCATGAGATTATTCAAATGTGATTAGCTACATTTATTCATTTAATACTTTGAGTATGAAAAATAGTGTACGCCCATGAAAATGAGTCACAGCATTTGCCTCTGTCATATTTTACTTCTGTTTTCGTATTCGTCATTAATGCACACACAGAAAGAAATTCCATCTACAAGTAATGTACTTTCTCATATCTCTCAAACGCGTTATCATAACACCGAAAATGAATAGCTGAATGAATGAATAAATAAATAAATAAATGAATGAATAAATGAATAAATAGATGAATAAAAAAATAAATATCGAAATGAAGAGTGTAAATTTAAAAATGAAATGACATGTGACGTTACCATTGGGTATTATTATGAATAAATTCAAAGGTGTTGCCTGTCAACGTATTTGCGTGATTGACTCGCAGCTCACGCGTCAACAGCGATGAATTTCCGACCACGAACTTGCTCACCAATAATCTAAAAGTTCCCCTCTACATTCAACCCAACTCTCAAACTTATTTCACTAAATATCCCAAGCTTACCAAAATAACTAAATTCAGTAAATTTTTCTTAGTCAAATATAATATATCAAACAATTATTACCTTATTTAAAATCTCTTGATATTTTTCTCAATTATTTTATTCTGGAATTAACAATAAAATATAGTTTTCACTGACAAAATGTTTTACACTATCGTGCACATATTCGAATATATAGAGAACACAGTTTGCCCAATTTCGTGACTTTAAATTGTTTCGATTCAGTTCGAAAGTGCGAGATTGAATTGTTCCAGTTGTATCTACATATATATGTATATATATATGTGACTATCGTGGTTGACAAAAACCGCAAATTTCCTTGCATCCGAATCAGAAATACCGGTGGTTACTACGGATGTCAGAATAATTCAACTATGACATCTACAATACACGTATGAATTTTAATCTGATGAACAATGGACATAAAAAAATGTACAATCACATTAACTAATTATTAAAAGATATAAAAACAAATAAAATTAATAAATATCGCGAGTGAATTTGCATTTGTAAAATGAACAATTATTTAACAACAAGTTTTCGCGTAATATAATGTGAGAGAGAGCAACAGAACGTCCGGAGCGCGTGGCGTGTGCGCATCGACTGCTAACTAACTTGAACCGTCGGAGCTTCATCCACAGTCTCTCTCTCTCCTTTTTCCTCTCTCCCTCCGCTGCAACTCACGGTCTCTCTCATACCTCTAGCGACCTTCCCTGTGCGCGCCGCTACGTCATACTTACTCTGTCGTTCTCTCTTTTCTTTCCTTTTCATATTCCTATTCATCGTTTTCACCGTCTCTATACCAATTTCACTATCTTGCTTACTCGTTCATATATCCTCTCGCTATTTCACTTGCTCACGTAATATTCTTGTGGCGCCCCTCACACCAACCCCCACGTGGTTCTTCTCGCGCCTCCTCACATTTTATTACCACTTTTCCTTCAACCTGTTTCATTCTACTTTTATTTTTCTGATTAATTTTTCTCCACTTTTTTTTGCGCTTTCTTTCAAATTTCAATTACAAAACTATTGGTGGAACAGCTGCTGACATCAGTCCAGTTAAGATGAATAGTTATGAATACATAGAAGTTCAAATATACAATTTATTATTCTTATGATTTTTTTCTCGTTTAAAGCTGTTTAAATTATAATTCCCATTTGTCTCTCTGTGAGGATGAATACAAAGAGAGAGATTTCATTATATTTGTTGCTCTCTTCTTTTTTTTCTTTTTCACAGTGATAAACTCCTGACATTCTCCAGTTTCGCACGTATATGAACGTTTATGAGAGAAGAGTGAAGCTAGAATTTATGTTTTTTTACAGTTTCATTTTCTCTTTCTTTTTTTTTCATTTTTATTCTTCATCATTTTTTTTTCTGTGCAATCTCTCTGTCTCTAATGCACACTTTGGTGAGAGACTCTTCTCCACTTACCCTTTCTGATACCCAACCCCTTATTGCATATATATATATAACTGTAAAGCGTGCATTTCTTGCTATCGGGTCGTCTTTCATTTTCTCTTAGTCGTGTTGGAAATAAAAAATAACAATTTGTTTTATTTATTTTATTTCTTCTCTTTTATACCCCGGTGTTTTATAGCGCAATGAAGTCTCTCATACTTCCTATATTTTTTTTCTTTCACTTATTGGGATTGACTTTGTATAGTGTGCACAGAACTTTTTCCGATTTATGGGTGAGTTTGGGTAATATTATAGAGAGTTGTGACTAGGCATGCGAGCCATTACTTTTTTTTTCTTTATCATACTCACAGACTTTCAAGATTATAAACGTATTTCATCCCAAAAACCCGGAGAGTCACCGCAGTTTCTTTTGCGGTTTGCAATTAACGCCCTGCGTGCCAGCCGCGAAATGGGACTTTATAATTATGACCCAAGCGAGGAAGTAACCCATGGACAATATAAATAATAGCGCGATAACACCATGAGTGTATATTTTCTGCATTTAAATAAAATTAAAAACAAGACAATACTGATGTAGGAAAAAAAATTAATTGAAGTGATATGTTTTTCTCATCTCCCAATCTGCAAAAAATTTCATTTTATACAAAATAAATATGAGATGAAATTGTCTGCCCTTTATTTCTATTATGACTTTCCATTTTCCTCTCTTCCTATTCAGGCGAATTGCAAATACGAGAGCTCATATACTGTATTTGTACTGAATCCATCAAAGGATCCATTAATAATTAAAACTAACGTACAATGTGTTTTTTTTTGTTTGCAATGATAAAATGCATAGCATAAATTGTTGTTATTATCATATGTGCGGGTTTTGTATAGGATGGAGGAGATACAGCACGATTTTAAAAATAGGGAAAGCATCAATTTTATTTATATACAGACACAAATATATTGAGTAAATATGTATAACCACATGTAGCCCATGTAGCGTCGTGTTTTGTGAGCGTTCATGCTGAAGCAAATGAATTTATTCACGATAACGAGATAATATCTCTAGGGATTATCAAAATGGGTCTCGCGAGCACTCGCGTAGTCATGTATTTCCTCTCACATGTATATACACACACGCGAATAGCTGAAATTTTTACCAGGATGATCCTACATACTCAAAAATAATTATATAACATTCTGAGTGAAGCGTAAATATTTTCACATTTATTTCGATTATATATAAAAATCTCGAGCGTAATTTCAGTTAATTTCCACTCATTTATTTCACGGAATGAATTTTTTTCCCCGGCTGGTCCAACTGATTATCCTGCATATTTCACACACCGACTTGGAGCAAAATATAAACGCGAGAATGAGAGAAAAATAAAATAGAAAGTGTGTGGAGTGTATGAGGATATGGTTGAATAAAAAAAATGGTGGAGGGAAACGGAAGTTTTAATCGAAAAAGTTGGAACAATGTGCTGCAGCAGCCCGTGCCACACCCGGCTATTCAACAATAAGACTAGAGAATAAAATAGAGAGAGGAGATGACCGCCAGCATCATCGCGCGTTGTGCAATAAACGATTTAACATTTTTTTTCTTATTCCAGTTATATAATTCTTATTTATCTACAAAAATATCGTTCATCCTCTTATTTGTTTCTGCCTGACTTGGTACATCGTTACTCGTTCTATACATCGCTACTACAACTGGCTCTCCATTTATTTCCCCTTAATTGCAAGCATTCATTCCTCAGTACGAGAAAACTTCGAGTTTCACATTGCAAGTTTCTAATTTTTGTTTTATGTCTATATTTTTTTTATTGTTCTTACACTTTTACCCAACACTTTTGTCGGGTTATTTTTACTACTGTCCTCTAGATATATATATGTATATATATTTTTTTTCCTTTCAATTTATGCTGTACAAATGTATATATATTCAAGTAAGATAAATATATATATATATACATACTTTTTTTCTCGTTCTCTTATTTTCATTTTATATGAAAACACTCGAGGACCGACTTTATACTAACACAGAACAATTCTTACGAGCCAATTTGCATGAGGAAAAATAATAAAAATGTCTATAGAACAACGTCAAAAATATATGTAACAAATAGTGCTACTGTATGTGTGTATATGCTGTATAGTACATACATTTCTGCTTGTCTGGAAAATTTTATCTCAATCCTTTCTATATTTTCTTTTATCATTTTTTTTTCATAAATTCAACAGGCCAGAAATAACTGTAATATCATAGAAGTGAAATGAAAATGAAGAAAAAAAACCAAAGATGATAAAAATAATAGAATAAAAAGAAATTAATTAAGTAAAGAAGCCATTACAAGAGGCGAAGTTTACCGAGAAAATGGAAAAGAATCAAGGACAATTAAGAATGAAAAATGATAATTGAAGTTTCCGGGGAACACCATCACAGACATTTTGATGAGAGGGTGGGAGCAAAAAAAAGGTAGAAAATCTATCAACCCTATCGCGTAAACTGAAATCCCCTGTGGCAACGGAAACTTAAAACGGGAATGAATGAGGGTATATATAGAAAATCGATATAGATCCGCACACCCTCTTCTTCCTCACTATTTCCGTGACGCAACCTGCTGAGAGGGTTGGGCTTACTATAAGAGTGTAGTATAACAGTCAGTGCTCGAGGGCCAAAGCAAAGTCGTTGCATTCCCAGCAGAATGATGGCTTCCGTTTTGAAGACGGTATCCGAGCCCCGGACTTCCTTATCGCCAGGATAAATCGAAGGACGATTCTGATTAATCGCCATGCAACTTTTCCAATGTGGCTCATTCTTTCTATTATTTTTAACTAAATAATACCTACACTGCATATAATCTTGAACTATCATAATTAATATATCACAATATTTATTAACTTTCCTATTCGAAAGAAGTTAGAGGAATAAATATTACCTGTTTACAACGTTGGCATAAAAAAAAACGAATTTTCTTCTCGCCATGATTTTTTTCTAATTCTTCAAAGTGTCAGATAAGGACGAAAAAGTGGAAATTACCTTCAAAAAATAATAGAACTAAAGATTTTATCCAATTCCTTATCGCTAATCAATTCTGAGATAAAAATAAATAAAATGAAATGAAATTCTTCAAGTCCCTCGTGTTCTCATTCAATCAATTATCATTGACCTTCAGTTAATTGATTTGGTGGAGAATTTTCATTGCTTGTATCATCCTACTGAATAATCGAAATAATTCATTGTTTATTTAATTAAAATGCCACTAAATGTTTACGCTACCAATCGTTAATTGGAAACAAATGTGGTGGAAACCTTTATCTATATATGTATACACACGTCAATTGATGAACCCATAAATATATACGTATACACATACATATACATAGAAGAGCCATCAAGAGAAACAGGGCGGAACGAATGAACAAGTAGAGTGGTGAGGGGGTGAGCAGTGTGCCGAGGGTGTTAGCGGGCGGATGAGTCAGAGGGCTCTCTGACTGCTCGAGTGTACCAATCCATTTATGAATGCCGTGCCCGCACATTTCACGGGATATTTCATCGATGAAGTTGTAGGCTGCATTCAATATACAACATCAGTAATATAGAATATTTTATCTCTCGTGAATTATTTTTTTGTTCAGACGTATACTGACAAGTAATTTTATCCAATGGGGATGGTCGATGTACAATCCATCATGAAAATCTATTGATCGTGATAATATCAACGAGCTCCACTCGCAACTAATTGAATATAGATAATTTGTCAGGTTGCAATATTTCAGACTTCTGATATGTCATCAATTCTTTCTCATTTATTGGATTTATTTCGTTCTGTTTGCTTATTTGTTTCGCTTCTATTTTTATCATTTTTTAGTTTGAGGTTATTAAATGACTGTAATATTGACTCCAGTGTCAGACACTTCATCCCCTATGGCAATATTCCAGAAATATGAAGACTACGTAACCATTTATGACACTCTCATTTATATGGTAGAATTGTAGTTGTGTGTGGTAGACTCATATTCGCATATAAACCGTAACCACGACAATAAATTTTCCTTCAACTTTATCACGATGTGGGCGAGGCGAAAAATATAGAAATGTAATAAGGCAAAAAAAAATTTTATGCCGTTGTATAAAATAGGGGTGGCATGTGTCATGTATCTACATTTTAAATATTGGTATATATTTATTGCGAGAACTTTTATTTATTTTGTATGATGTCATGCTGTTCTATTTTTATAGTATAATTAGGAGCACGTCTTTCTTAAATATATTTAGGGACATTTATTTGCATATGGTGAGATGCGAAAAAATCACAACTGAACTAATAATCAAATGCACAATGGTAACAGGGGACGTATAAAAGTATACAATAAAATATCACTCGTCTGCTTCTCATGGGAAATAAAATATATGAATGGGAACAATTGTGGCGTGTCGACTCGTGTCGAAAAAGAGATGGATCGCTTTTGAAATACACGTTTCAACCTGTTAGAATTAATGTCGACGAGGACAATACACTTCTGTATATTCTTGATATATATTCTAACGTGGGTCATTTTGTAGAGAGTGAATAGTACACATCAGAAGGAAGAAACCAGAGAAGATAAAAAGAAAAAAAAATAGGGAGGATGAAATTACTGTTCTCTTTCACCACTAAACAATGTAAACAGTATCCCATGCTTTTATTCCCCTGAGAATTGTGACAGCATTTATAAAAGTTTTTCATTTCTTTTTCTTTTGCTTTTCTACGTCGAGTGTATGAAGAAAGCGATGGAGAAGGAGATGAAAATAAATAATTGACGAATTCAATCAAGAGAGAAGATAAGAGACATTGTGAATTAATTCGATGCCTTTAGAGAACGCAATTCTCTTGAGAGTTAAAACAACATAGATTTTTTTCTTCTTCCTGAAATAGTTTTCGTTTTTGAATATAAATACATTTTTTATCCAACGCCATTGGTTGCGAACTCATGAATAATATTTAAACATTTACTTCGTTAGTGGTAATAAACATAAAGCAACAAAACAAGAATTTTATTTCTCCTCACTGTTCTGTCATATATTTCTCATGTTCATTTAAATTTCATTAGTATGAATCGGACAGCGGTAAAATTTACGTGAATATTCATCACAGCTCAGAGTTTTATTTATATGAAAACCACTAAATATAAATATATAGTGAAACATAATTGGATGTCTGACAATGAGACAAACTATTCCAGAACTTTGAAAAAATAGTAAAGCAAAAAGCGAATAAAAAAAAATAAATAAACAACGAGTTAGTTAGCTCAAACCATTAAATTCTATCTCGTTTTATTTTTATTGCTCAGACAAAATAAATATGCGGAGATATTTTCCTTTTCCCTCCTCCTCCTTCGTTTTTTTTCGCAATAGTCTCTTCGTGCTTTTTTCGGATGACTCAGAATAATTCTCCAGTGAACCCAATGGCGTCGACACTTTAAAAAGTACATATACAAATATATGTATATATATATATATATATGCGAAGTGAAGGTTGAGGAGTCTTGTGTGGATTGTGGAACATCGCGATCTGAAATTCACTTTGGCGGAAGTTTTCACATGAATGGGAATCGACGAGGAAAGTAGTCAGGGAGAGTGAAGAAAAAAAGGAATATATATATGTATATATAGAGAGAAAATAAATGAGAGAGAAAGAAAAAATAACGCAGAAGAAAAAGGACGAAAAGATAAGCCGACGATGGCGATCAATGTGAGGACGCGAATAAGATAAAAAAAAGTAGAAAGAAATAAAAATAAAGTGCAGGAGAAGAAAAAAAAGAAACGAGTGAGGAAAACAAGCATCAGGAAAAATATAGAAGGATGCCATAGAAGATAGAGAGCACAGTATATATATGTATGTAAAAAAAAAATGGAGCTTGAGGCATTCACCATTTATTTTTGCCTTCTATACCCTTCAATGTGGAATTTCGCATTTCTACATCTTCCCATCTTGAATGCATCCTTTTCACTTGCTCTCTTTTTCGCCCACTCTTGTTCCTTGTCCACAGCAGAATCTCATACTCCACCATCCTTTTTCCGTATCTCTCTTACACTTTTGCATTTCTTTATGACATTTTTGATATCTACTTATATGGAAAAACGCTATTGCACATGAATGCACTTCATCTGTTGGTAAATATATATCTGTATAAAGAGTCTCTCTTCACAATGAAAATTTATTGTCACAATAGGACAGTAAGCTCTTTTCACACCCGCCACACAACACTGTATTATAAAATCAAAACCGCCGTCGGAATCCGATAACTCGATATTATATAGATGATAAATTGCCAGATACACGATCTGATCCCCAATAAATATTACGGATGTTATCACAATTTAGAGCATTGATATAAACTCGTAATATTTCCATGCACTCGTATATAAATGAAACGAAAATATTTATTGCCGGGTAAATTTCCTCTGTAACATCTGACTCAATATAAGTAATAGAAATACAATAAATAAATAGAAATAACCAATGAGTTTTCTATCATAACCGAAGAAATTCGGTTGGTTAAATTCATATAAATTAATCCTTCTTCTTTCTTTGTTTATTATATTATGTTGTCTGTAACATTTGTGATGGTAATGATATTTGTTTTAGCTAATCAGGATGTGCGTAGTAGTCTCTTGTGCCACTGGTGGTACACCACATCACGTCTTGATTAAATGGTGGTTAACAACCCCTGAGTGAGCTGAGCGAGCGGTGCACAAGGGTTTGTGTCCACGCCCTCTCTTCTCTTGCCCCTCAACACAGTAAATCCGTAGGTTTACTCGTGCTTTCCGATTCGGACATGAACAGAAGCAGTGCGGCAATAGAGCGGCAGCGAGTCCCTAGTAGAATGCAGGATTTAATAGGCTCTCACGTCGACGCTTTCGCATCACGGAAATTATTCACGATAATCCAAAGTGAGGGTTTATCTCCTTCCTTCCGTTCTCTTCTGCATTTATATATACATATATATAGGTTGTCTGCAGCTTTCTTATGTATATATGACAAAAAAAAGGGGAGAAAATATTCCTGGCTCGATTCATGAACGACGAGCAACTCATATTTTATTTACCACGGGGATGAAGGTCTAAATACGACAATTTTTATCCTCATAATCCTCGAGTGGTTGATGAAGAATAAAGCGAACACAAGGTGATAATAATTTCATGTAATGGGAAATATTACCATTTAAAATGTTGATATAATCTACAATGAAATGAAATAGCATTGATAATTGCATGAGACAATGACCAAAAAAAAATACAAGAATATTTTTAAATAATAAATTCAACAGAGAAAGTTAATTTCTTGTTTGAATATTTAACATTTCTTGTACTACTATTCGTCTCTTCTTTTCTACACTTGTACGTTACAAAACTTTTAATTAAAAACCCCACCATGAACTTGATACATAAATATATGTATACATCTATACCTACTTTTTACTTTCATTTATACTTCGTGTATACTTAAACATTTCATCAAAAAGTCAAACAAAAACTTCTTACAACGTCGAATTCAATTTTATGATTAACTCAATAATTGTCATTCTATTTTTTCACTCAACGACATCTAATTAAAAATTTCATTTTAATTTTTCAAATTTTCTCTTTTAATTCAACATTATAGTAAATGTGTCTGGTTAATCCCTCCATGTCTCGAAATGACTATTTATATATATATATATATATAAAGCTCTGTACAACAAAGGGTGCAGAAGGGCGTGCGTGTATGCGAACGTCAACTGAAATCGGTTTTCGGTCATGAGAGGATGGTTTGAGGAAGTGACGTAGCGAGCTCCATGATCTGCCACTGACAGTACTCTTTCTCCTCCCTCAACTACCCTTCTCTATTACTCGCTACCTCCCCCTTTCACTTTGTCCCGTGCATCAAATCCAAACTCAAATTCAACATCATCCCTTGCCCTCTCTATTTCCCATCACCCTAAAAGTTGTGGTCAGATTGGTGGAACACGTTTGGCTTCAGTATACATTTCGGGTGAGTGCATATGAAAACCCGGAAATATGATACGTTTATAAACGGATATATATTCAAAGGAAATGATCGACCATGAGAATAAACGTGAAAATAATAATAGCACGAAAATAATAATAATCAGTATTAAATAATTTTTTCGATAACTTTTAGTAAATACAAAATATTCTGAATTCAATATCAATTAATGAATTGTGAAGGGGAACATTGTGAATGTCGATAATGAATTTTGATGTCAAGGGAATTACATTCCAGAGGATATATATATATATACGTAGATATATTTAGTAGGCGAAGAAGTGAGAGGGTTTCTGGGAGAGCTTCAAAGGATTATATCAACGAAGGCAGACGCAGAGAGACGCGCAATTTGCATGAGAACGTTAACCCAAGGGGAAATCACAGGACGTAGGTGTTAATTACTGAAGGTACGCGTTTGTGCTTGCACGTCTTGTCTATATAAAGCGATTGACAGTAGATGGTTTGAGAGAGTAGTTAGGGTGCTATATGGTGGTTAGATATTAAATGCATTCATAACACTTCCGAACATATATAACAATCCGGATCAAAGTGTCTTAATATTAAGTGGAACAAACTGTCAAATAGAAATAATTGAATAACCAATTTATATATCAAATATTTATAATGACAATGTAAGTTATTAAAATTTATTACCACATAAAAGATGACTTCATAAACCATATAAGTGAAATAAAGTGAAGAGAAAATTTACAAATATATTTCAACACAGAAAAGAAAAATATGAAAGGGTTGAACGAGCTTCTGTTGAGCTTTTACGGTTGCGCCTTCAGGTATGAAATATGAACAAGCAAGAAAGACCATGACCACCTTCTGTGCCTTTTTTTTATTTCTCAAGCAGTCACAACACATACACACACACGTATGCCCCTTTGATGGAAGGGAAAAAAAAATAAAATTGGACGCAAGGGCAAAACTACAATGTCCCGAAGTTCAAACAAACTGGCATGTTTATGTGCACTTTTTTTTCCTCCATTCCACGGCGAATAATAAAAAAATAAAAAGAAAGAAAATAAAAGAGAATGAATGAAGGCGAATGTTTTGGAGGAAAAAGAAAATATGTGTGATATACTGTGGTAGTATTACATATATACATGTACATATTATGTACTATGTATGTAAGATATGTATTCTTTCAAGCGGTCATGGAGCGGAAGTGGCTTTGTTACTTAGAAACACACTACTCAGCCAAACTGTGCCACTGTGAAAGGTTATGGCAATCTAAATTTAGACATGGATATATAGGCCATTTCATTTTACTTTAAAGGGCACCGCCCATTTGGGCGAAAACGATATATTAGGGAAAGAATAAAAAAAATAAATAAGGGGCGATGCATATTCAATGATGTAGGCAACAAAAATATTACACGAAATTGTGATTGATAAGATTTTTGTAATCAAATGTTTCCCATTCATATTAAAATTTGTTGTGAGAATGTGTGAGTGGTTGTGAGGACACTAAAAATTACCTTTGAGGTCACAGGTGGATGTGGATGACGAAATACTACATCTCGTTTGATTTGTCATGCCAAGTAGTAGTGGTGTGGCGGTAATTTGGAATGTTTTTGATTTTGGCACATCCTGCTTGAGCACGCTGTAGCTTTTGGCACGTCGCCGAAATATTGGTGAATCGAGAAAAGTGTCATCGTACTGTGGCATTTTTTGTTTTATTTCTTTGTATCTCAATGTGATGAAATAAATTGCTCGCACATTTCACTGACTATTTTTATTCACGTTTATTTTCGTTTATTACCAATAAAATTTATCAAGGTAATTATTCATTTTTATTCACGCTGTCTCCTCACTTATTTTTTTTTTCTATACAGTTAATAATAGTTTTGATAGGAAATACTATTGGATCAATGATGTATACGAACTGCGGTGAACCGTGGAAATGATTCCTCCGACCTCGAGGAAATGTAAGAGAAGTCGAGACGACAAGATCGTTCACCATGCAACCGCATATTAGCTGTCATGCATCAATTGTGGTTCAATATTATCCAATCGTAATCATCTGCTGTTGATTTGAAATCCAAAATTAACTTTTAGTTTTATTCTATCTCTGACATGTTGATTAATTAATATTTTTTCTCTACAAATAACTAATTTATTCATTGCACTGCACTATTTATTCAGTACATAATGGAGTTGCGCTTTTTGCATTTGAAATTTATTATCTGTCAAAATTGTGACAACATTATTAACACAACTCTACATCTGTCACTGAATATTTTCCAATTTTATCCCAATTATTTATGCAATTTAATTCTCATTTTCGTTAACTTGTATTCAAGCATACGAAAATCATGAGCTGTCAAATTTAAAAATAATATTATAGACATGACTCTTTGTGTCACTGAATATTTGTCATCTCAATTTTATTTCAATCATCCATTTGATTTATCTTTGGCATTGTTTATTCAACTTTGGCATAGATCGTGTTCTTTTATAAAATCCAGACGATTGAACCGAAGGGAACAAAAAAATAAAGAGGAAATGTGAGGAACGAAGACACAGTTTATTGCGTTGGTAGATATTGCTCACCACTGATGACAGGAGGTCTAAATATAAATACGTTCGCGTGCATATATAAACTAAATTTGTCTAAGTTCGAGACTATGCGCGACGCGACACAAATGGGATCTCAAGGGAGAGATGAAATTATTCCCGCCTTTTTTTCTTCTTCCTGTCTATTTTCAAAATGTAATTGATGTGACACAATTCCATTACTTCCGCAAGTTCTTTTTCTTTTAAATTAAACACCATTCTCCACTATAACTCTCCAAAAATAACAAATCAAAATATAATTCAATAAAAGCATTTTTGTTTTGTTTTTGGTTGCAGATTCCTTCAAGACATGCGAAAAATCTCCCGTAAACTCGTTTGAATGACAGTACACACAACGAAGAGGAGTACTAAACTATACTGAACACGATTGGTCGTATATTGTAACATGTACCACCCGCTCGCCGGACCGTTTTATACATACCAGAGCGAGCACATACTAGGGGAGCGCAAAGTTATATATTGTCACTGATGGACCGATGATCCAAGGCGATTTTTCAAGCGTAAAAAATTCCAATACAAGCTTGACAGCAGAACCATCACACAAACGAGTCAGCGATTCATTTAACGCTTCAGTTCTGAGGTATATACAAATTTTTTTTTTCATCAAAGAATTTTTATTCCCAATAAATTAATTTTTCTTAAATATTTTTCTCACCAACAACTAACGACACTAAAATTTCTAAACATAAAACACTCAATAAATAATAAATAATAACCAACTGTGATGAAGTTGCGACCCACTTTACATTTTGCTATTTCTCATTCTCGCAAACTTCATCTCCACCTCCTCTACCTTTTTCTTCTTCTTGTTCTTGATATTTCCGGAGATTGCGGGTGTTTCAAAGTTGCCTAATGCTCCCTATCCCACTATTCACTCTCTTCTCTATTCCCCTAAGAGACATTAACACTTATATATAAGACGTATGTGTCCCTAAAGTATTTCTCTACTGAACATGGATCATAAATATTTTCCTCGGCTTCCAAAAATACTAAATACTTTGTGCAAAGGAATTTGCCCCTCTATTGCATGTCATGAATAATATGAAACAATTTCCAACGCTCGTTAAACTCTATCTAAAACGTGTACGACTTCCACATAATATATATATGATAGTTATCTCTCTACGTATACAGTTATTTTCGTATATATACATACATATCGATACATACTGGTTAGGTTGTGTGTGCTGAACGCACACACAATCACAAAATGAGAGAGAAGATCCGCTAACTGATCAGACCTTGATCGACAATCATACCGACTCGCGTACTTGTATATATAAACCCTATACCACTTTCCTGTTTGACCAAGTTGCAATCACATCGTGAACTCAAATATGAATTCAATCCAAACAAATGTAAATACACATGAGCGCATGTTTATTCAATTTTGAAAATCTCGAAACAAATAATAATTCAATCAAGTTCTGCAAATACATTTTTTTTATTTTTCTTTATTTATCTTTCTGAATCAGTTCAACCAATTGATTTTAAAAAAATACCACAACAAATTGAAATGAATCAAATATTAAATGTATTTTTATTTCCAAACAAAGATTTAGAGGATGGAAAAAATAATTGATCATCACTTCTGTATCTTGCCACCTCGCCATTTAATATTGACATATCATTTTATGCTCGCTGACAGATTTACATAAAACAAACATCGATCATCACGTCCACTTTATCAATAACATGAATTAATCAAATCCAATATTAATTTTCGTAGTGATAATTAATTGCACAGTTTATCAATTTATTATTTTTTGTTTCTACAATTGATCAATTTAATGATACAATTGGATATAAATATATTATAAACACAGTAATTCACTTCGACAATTTAGTTTAAGACTGAACGACTGACTTGGCTGCGAATCAGAGGTGAACTGTGATGTTCGTATAGTTGTATTACCGACCACACAGATCCGACAGTAATAACCACTGACTTTGGCCGGGAAAGAAGACTTGTCTATTTTAACGGGATATACGCGTTATAGAATAAGAAAGATATACGAACTGCCATCGAATGAGTGAAGAAAAAAAAAGAAAAAATAAATAATAATAAAGACCGAGTCAGACAAAGATGTATTGACTTACATATATAACTTACCCTACACTTACACAACGCAGCTGGTTTATAAAAGAATAGTATTACGAATCTACTGTGTATACATGTGACTTCGTCTTTTATTTTGTGAACAAGATGAAAAGGTACAAGAAACTGGAGAATGGGTACGATGAGGTAGAGGGGGAGTAGGAGATTTATTTGCCAACCGTGCGTTGGTTTGTAGACATATATGTTTATTGTAGATTCAAACTACCTTTAGTTGTATATATATATATATTCCTACCCTCCTGCTTCCACCCATGTCTCAAATATTCTTCAGAACCGATATATTTCTTTATTGGTATTGTTCAATATGTCGACGCAGTTATATAGTTATAGATTACAAATCGTTTCACACTAGAGCTATAAATCTTCATATTGTTTGTGATACAATAAATTTATTGGTTGATTAATCTTCATAAGATGAATGTGTTTGTGGTGTGCGGACTATAGGTGTGTTTAGTATTGGGGAATATTAAACAGATACACGATCTCGTATATTATGTAGATTATTATTTTGTAGTTACTGCACAACATTTATTGGACGATGTTATAGATATATGAAGGTCGTGATCTTCATTTGCATTGCTGGTCGTGTGTGGTATTCAGAGATGTTGAGAGTATATTCACGATCTCTTCTCTCATATAACCATATCAGTACAGTGTAATCCAAAGCCGGATTAACCCAGATGGAATTTTGTGTACATAGGTATTCAATAGACGCAAGGAAAAATCCAACGGTGGAGATGAATTCTGGGATATTAATGTTGGAATTTTCTTCAGTAGAATTTTTTTTTATTCACATTTTTCATCTGGTTTGGAAGAGGCTTATTATGCAAGATGAATTTTTTTACGCATTAATTTTCATACAAAAACAACAGTTTGTTTCGGTTATTCTATATTCAAACTATTCTAAATATATACTCGACGGTATTTATCATAAATCTGCAGTGCGCAAGTCATAAAAAAAGTGAAGATTAAGTTACGTGAGTAGTTTTCATTCTCGGTAATGTTTAAGACCGCATTACCAGTATTTTTTTTCTCTAATAAAATACACTCAGAATATTTTATCTCAAATAAATATTAGTTTGGGAAATATTTTAAGTTATAAAGCATTTTCATGCTTTCGTGTTGATGTGGAGAATTTGTTATTATACTAAATTTTCTACAACTCGTGTAGAGTATCAACACGAATTAGGCACATGAAATTTTCCGAGAGTGAATCAAACACAGGGTGGTAGTATTGGTTGTACCGGAGAATTTCTGCATGAATGATTAATGGGTCGAGTTTGACGCAAACGTTTAGTACTATAGATCCCCTGCCCCAAGTAGTAGTGCTTCTCGTTTGGCAACCAAAACACAGTTGCATATTCATGAATGGCAACGTTTACGTAACTCAGCGATGCTACCTCTCAAAAAGAGAAGACGAGGAACTCAATATATACATGAATACATTCGGATTTTCTGTGGATATGTGATAGATACACACAGATGTTTCACACAATTGATGAAAAAAAAAATAAATAAATAGATAAATAAATAATTTACGAAGTAAATCTAAAGAACAAAGGACCATAAAATAATAAATATAATTATGAAATACACTTCAATACACTCATTTTTATTAGTTGATAATTTTTATTTTATTATTCTCGCGATACTTAAAAGATATTTATCACTTCACTATGCTGAATTGCGTACTTTTAGGTCGTATCTTTAACACAGTACAAGTAGTTGGTTCGCAAACTTCAATAGGTGTCGCGCGAGTAAAACAATTTGCATGGATATTGCCGTGAGTATGAAAATGGAAAGTTTCACAGCATAACAATTCCAAAAGAGTTATTGCGATAAACTTTGTAACAAACTAAGTGTTTAAATGTAATATTAAAATTATGCAGAATGTTGGTGAGAATTATTTTTCATTCAATTTCAGTCACGATTCAATAATTTGTAAGTAATAATTACTCAGTAAATTCGTGACTAGTACTCAACGTCTACAAACTTTCAATTTAACCTGCTTGGATGACGTCATCGTAGCTATAATGTGAATATAATATAATTAATTTGAGAGAAAGGGAAGAACCAGGGAGAACAAAAGCCTTCATGTATATTGTACAAGTTTACAAGCAGATTGTGACAGTGGAGTGTCGCGATGTAAGACGTTGAGAGCATTATATCATGGGGCTCTGTATATTTGTAGGACAATGTGAGATGCAATGTGAGGTCAAGAGAATTAAGAAATTTCGCAAGATGACTCGACGCTCGAGTGACGGACAGTCACAAGAATAAATGAATATAACAGAGAAAAGTATAGAAACAGAAATAATTGAGACAATAAGAAGAAATAAGAGGCGTTTGAGGATTGACAAGGGGAATTTTTTTTTACTGCTTTTTAAACTTTTAAGCGAACGACGTCTTTCTCTCAAAGACTTTTGTTTTGTCTGAAATGGGGAAAAAAAATTTTTTCCTTAACGTCTAGACGAGAGTAAGGCTCCTATATGCAACGGTAAATCGAAGGAACACATATACATACGTGTACATACATATATATATGCATGTACAAATTGGCTGAGAGATGAAAGCAAAAGACCAAGACGAGGAAGGGATTTAATATCTCAATCTTGCAATTTCACATTCATCTTATGCACAAAATATATATAAGATCTATTATTCCTGTTCCCTTCTGATGCTTATTATCATTCTTCTCTATTTATTTTTTTTTCTACCGCATACCGAGGGATAAGTAAAAGTCTTTCTCCACCACAGAGACCTCTACGCGCAGTTCGGCTATAGAATTATTTCAATGCACTATAACCCACCTAGTTGGGATTTTAATGAGTTCTCTTTTGAACGAGGGTGAACCGTCACGACTCTTTATTCTCTCTCCTTTGGCAATGCGTTTTCTCTCTTATGTATATACCAATATACATATATATTTATGTATGTATATATAAATACTTACAGTGTATTATGTCTGTTCATTCACTACCGCGACGACCGCGAAATTATTGACCTTCCTCGCGGCAAATCCTTTTATTTAGAATTTTCTTTCACTCTGTACTACCAAACCGCACCCGTTTCTCTTCCTTCATTCTGTCCTGTCCTTTCATTTTCACTATGCCAAGAAGATAAAATCTTTGTGTGTAAAGATGAACTTCTACAAAAGTTCATAATGTGTATGAACATATTCTTTATAACATTTTAACGTGTATTTATATCTATGAAAAGTTTTTTTTGTTTTACACTGATACTCTTGATTTAATATCTGGAGAGATTTTGATTTTTAATTATTGATGTTGAATCTTTCTTTAAATGATTGATTGAAATGATACTCGGTGTAAGTTTGCTCTTCATTTTTATTTCATGCAATGATTTAAGCCGCCAACAAATTAAGTTGAATTAACTATAATTACGTATCAAGCGACAATGTGTTGTACCAGTTGGCGCTGGCACGGTTTTGATCGTGCTTTATTCTCTTCTGTCTTTTATCCTATATAGGCACATCCATTTCATCCAGACTGAAGTGAACAAGAGACATGATAAGACAAACAAAAAATCGATGGAAGAAACAAAAGAGAATTCATGTGTGTATTATCAAAGCATTCGATAAGCTGCTGCACCTGTTACTTAACACTAATTATAAAACACTGTAAGACTCTGAGGACTCTTGGAAAGTCTATCAACGTCACACCACAAAGTCTATTGAGCTCTCACATAATATCTTCAATTCAGGAAATAACAATGAAAAAAGCAATTATCCACATGAATACAACTCATCCGGACGATAGAAACTACACATTGTTTTCCTTTTGTTACTTTTTTTCCATAAAGTTTCACGGGGAATTTTTTTTTGGGTTGTAACAATAACAAATGAAGACAAGCCGTGCCAAATGGGAAGGTATAAAAATTTTACAACCAACCTATTGCGGTCACTGTACGTCTGTGCACACATATATCTTTTGCAAACAATCGATATAGTGACAAAAACGATGGTGGAGAAGGCCAATATAATAGTGAAAGAGAAAGCAAGAGAGATATATCAGTGTGAATGCACACTGGCCAATGGACGAATACACAGAGCACACGTTTCTTTGTTCAATTTAGCGCGCGCAAAAGCTCGTTGTATGTTTGTGGCCCGGAAAAATCCCATCCAACCAGCTGTGTGAATATAAAAGCAACGGCGCGTGCTCGTTCGGTTTATTAAAGCGCGCTATACGTGGTGTATTATATTGCCCCAACCCAAGCAACATCAGCTAAACAAACAGGCGTTGTAGTATAGGAAAATATGTAAGCTGTAAAGACAAAAAAAATGCTGATTTTGTTAAACACACGGAAGAAAATGAGAGAATGAATGAAAGTTCTAAATGCTGAACAATCTTCATTCCTTGATATATTTCCTGGAACACAAATGTAGATGGTAATAAGAAAACATCAGGGGGTATAACGCTCAAACAAATACGTAGTTTCAATTAGTAGAATTAATTTAACGCTCGATAGAACAATAAAGTTTCAGCTGGTTGGATTCCAATCGTATCAGTTGCCTATTCGTCCGTGAACTATACATCATTCGTCGAGAATTTTATTCATTCTTTTTTTTTTTTCACTGCCAGCAGAAAGAAGGAACGCTACAGTTGAATTTGAAAAGATCGAATTTCTTGCATTTTCCTCAAGTAATTTCGAGAAAGCATTGAAAAGAATTTCATATTGAATAAATTATTCAACTTTCATGTAGTGATAAAGGAAAGTTTTTAATTCCACGTCGGCATACTTGGAAATATTTTCTTCCTCAACAGTAAAGAATTTAGTTGATTGGCTGTCAAGCAAAATTTTATTTACAACTCTTGCCTGCTTCGAAATCCTTCCACGAAACTTGTGGAACAGTTTCATGTGAGTAAATATTATATGTTGTCTTTCATTATTTATATCAATTCTAACCACGTTCGACGATGGATATTCCAAATAAAAAAAATTAATTCTCTTCGATTAGTTCCAATAGATTCCCCAACCTAAATATACACTGTATTGTCTCGACCATTTCTTCAATTTGGATTCTATCAACGAGAAAAATAACTCAGAGACTGTGATGACGTTCGATACACGCCCTCGCCTCCCGGTGTGCATGTTCAGTTGACTCACTACACACCCAACCCCTTATTCATCTAAACCAAATGTATATATACAATGTATATACATTATATATATACAAATATTTAAGGGAAAGCCGAAAGATAAAGGGGGATAGTTTTGGTCGGATGAGTCTTAACGCAAAATCACGCAAACTCACGATAAAGTTTACAGAGTTTTCACAAAGACACAAAGTTTATTTTATCTCCACAATCACAAGAAAATCAACTAATAAATACTAACAAATTTGAATTAAAAATATCCCATTCAGAATAATCATCAAACAAAAAAACATTCAACCAATTAAATGTCCCCCTCACAATAAAATAAAAGTTCATATAAAAACTATCAATATAAAATGCCTTCATTTCTCAACTTTCTCTCCCATATACTTCATTCCCCAATAGAGTAAAATCCATACTAACAAAATGAAGTAAAAAAACATTACTCTCATATCCTTTTGACGTTTTGGCGCCCGTGACATTTATCATCGTCCCTACCATCATTTTTCCTCATTATGTCACACTGGTGATAAGACATAGCGAGTATGCGAATAGCGCACAGATGGCAAAGATAAGATTTATGCTATTCATTTATCTTTTAACATACATCTCGATAATACCAACTGCAAAGAGCCAGTCAATGACGCTTGTAATGTATTACAATGCGAATTATATGAAAATAATTTTGAACAGTCTCTTCATAATAATTTCACAATTCAGACAAATCAACAATAAAAGTGTGGCGATTTTCATTGTGTATAATCATTAATATTTCCTTTTTTTCGTTTACAATATATACATATATAGTGTTACTTCAATCTCTCTCTCTATTCCTGTCTCACTCACACAAATCACATCGATGTACCTACCTGCGTACTTCTCCAATTTGGTTGTGGCCGCCATTATGTGTGAGTTGCGCCACTTATTTATTATAACACCACACCTAATTATTCATCAATACTCACTATCTCCACATTTTTACAGCAAACCACCCTGTAAACTACGCACTAGACGCGCTTTAAATCTAATGTAAATCCGACGTGCACCGCTACATTTTCGTTTGTCAACCATCTTCGGGTGCGAGCGCGCGAACCCAACGCCATCTTGTGGATATTTTTTTCAATTCAAAAAGTAAAATACAACCTGAAATATAAAATGGCGCGGTTAATGACATCTATGGCAGTCATAGTCATCAACAGCAGCTGATGTCGACAACTAGTCGTGTAAGAGTTTTTTAATTCTTTTATTTTTATTGTAGAGATGAAATGTCGAGAGCTATGATGAAGTGAGGTTAGGTTCAGGTGGGGATGGGTTTGGCTTTGACTGGCAGTCACGTTGTGTGTTAACACTGGTCTTGTGTTATTTTAGACGAATAAAACATTGGGTATGTGATAAAAGTGTTGGATTGTACATTGAAATCAAACACTGTCATCTTTCGATATTAAAGTTCGTTTAGAATTCAACTAGAGGCTACAAAGGTAGTTGTCCTAGGACGAGAAATCAAAACGTTAATTTTATTTTGGTATGTTTTTCAGGTGATTGAAGTGGATTCAATAGGCGAATGAAGCGCCACGGATTATCCAGAGCCACTTGGTATGGTTGATATTTATTTTTGGAGAAAAGAACCTGGAAAAATAGGTATTTCGGTTGATTAATTATTTACGTGTTGATGTTATTCTGGTAATGGATGTTGGGTGAAGGTATTAATGTTGGTTGTTTTTTTCGCCATGTGATTGTGAAGCACAGGTCGGGGAGAAATTTGTGCGTCAAACTACAGCGCACAGAGCGGGAAGATTTGAAGGAATTTTTATCAATTGATAGACTGATAGAAGAGATTCTAGTCATCATGGGTAATGTACCGATAAAACAACACTATGAGACTGCAAAGAAAACGGGGATTCTCAATATTTCGAACAGAAAGATGTGTGAAATACCAGCTAACATGAAGATGCTTGCATCATTCTTACGAACGTTAGATATATCTCATAATCAATTTAAAGTGATACCTGATGAGATTGGAATGTACACTTTATTGAAACAATTGAATTTGAGTGATAATAAATTAACAACACTACCTGAAGCCATTGGTGCCTTGGTAAAATTAGAGATTCTTGATGCGAGTGTGAATCTGATAAATAGTTTGCCTGATTCACTTTCGAAATTAACACATTTGCGACGTGTAAACTTGTCAGATAATCAACTCACCGAATTACCATTAATGTTTTGTGAAGCAAGACGTCTTGAAGTGTTGGATCTGTCGAAAAATAAGTTGACCTGTGTACCGGATGGTGTGGCAGGGTTGCAAGTAACTGAACTCAATCTCAATCAAAATCAAATCACCGTTCTTTCGGAAAAATTGGCTGATTGTACACGATTGAAGACACTGAGATTGGAAGAAAATTGTCTCCAATTGAGTGCGATACCTTTGAAAGTACTCAAGGAATCGAAAGTTTCGACATTAGCACTTGAAGGAAATTTATTTGAGCATAAACAATTCGCTGATGCTGAGGGTTATGACGCTTATATGGAACGATACACAGCAGTGAAGAAGAAAATGTTTTAACTTATTAGAGCAATCATCAAATAGATCCTTTTTCATTGTCTAATTCGACCCCTATGTGTGTTCTCGTTCATTTCCCTTTAGACAATCAATCTTTTGAATAAATTTTTCTTTCCAAATTCTTCAAGGAACTTTTTTCAATAATTAATACATACGAATAACTTCTTTTCTTTTCATGTGTCTATTACAAGTGTACAGTAATTTTTTGTA
Organism: Meteorus cinctellus; assembly: GCA_030523045.1. Classification (NCBI taxonomy): domain Eukaryota; kingdom Metazoa; phylum Arthropoda; class Insecta; order Hymenoptera; family Braconidae; genus Meteorus; species Meteorus cinctellus. The sequence continues at coordinate 467,029 of JAPYZF010000010.1, read as the reverse complement.
ATTAAATAGCTCTTTGTACCTGCACACAGACACAATTCTCTCTTCAATACTGGAGTTATTGTCATTTCACATTGATTACGATACTAAATCAATCAGCAACAGTTATATAACTATGCGACCAAAAATACCTATATGTAATTGTACATTTAATAAAATATTTGATTCAGTGAATTTATAGTTGATTACATTCATCCAAATGTTTACAATATAGTATCAATTATCTTGTCAAAAAACTATCTATTTGTAAATATGTCCAACGAGTCAGATAACTCCTAAATAATTCATACCATTACTTCGTTATCTCAAGGCAATATCAATTGTTGACATCTCGACTTTGAACACATACTACACGCTTATCAATCCATTCAACATTTAGCTTTCCTATTTTATATTGAAGAAAAAAAAATTTCTCCGATCAATTTCCTCACATCCATCCATTTCTATTTCATAAATGGCGCCACGTCGGATTATAAATCCTGTAATCAGTCATCAATTCTTCAATATAAAATTAAATGAAATAATTGTTTTATTCTCATCAGTAAAAATTCATAAATAATATTCAATATAGAATTTATATAGCTCATGGTGCATAGATGTCACTATACAGCACTATACTATTCACAAAGACTTGAAAACACATCAACTGACTAGAGCAGTAGCAAGTGTTCCCTACAATATGGCGGACAATAATAATTCAAATTAACAGAACCATGAATGACAGTATTCCAAACTAATTAATAGTTATCTCTGTGTATAAATAGATGTCGAACCATATCCAATATCCATTTATAGTTGAGAAATGTTATAACTACTGTAAATTAATGTCAAACTCTAAAACTCTTGATAAAAGTATAACAATATATCATTGTAGTTTTACCGCGCTAAATAAGTACTGTATGTTGTGTGTGTGTTCGTCGGTGTAGAAGTGTGGCGGGGCTCTGCGTGGTCTCGCGAATGGCCGACCAGAATCAGGGAAGGATGAAGGATAACAAGCAAGACTGAGACTTTTTGGGCAAGAAAGCCAAGGTATGTCTTTACCTAAGCAAAACATGGTAATAAACGTAATGTGATAACCGAATGCAGATTATTTTCTTCCACCGCTGCAATGTTGTGAGTGTGATTCCAACCCGGTGTCATAAATTTGGTATTTTGGGGGGGTTGCGAACGTCTATGTTTTCTCGTGTTAGAATTGCTGTGCAATTGATCGACCACTGTAAGGGTTGCACATAAATTATTTTCCGTCACATCATCATTGTCTTTGATGATTTGTTACAAACAGACGTCGTTTGGTGTAATGAGTTAGTGGGGTAATTGTTGATTATTTCATTTTTGATTATTTTTAATGGGAAATTTTTCATGTTAGTCAGGTGACCACGGTGACTTCGTTACCTGCTCCCGTTTGCAGTGTGTGAACTGGTTTTTAATGAGATGCCGATCATATGGGCGCAGCCTCCTAGCATTTTCGCGATGTGCTTTTTAACCCTTCGTTTGATATGTTTGGAGATTTAGCATGTCGTATTTTAGGAGATTGTATGGGCGAAGTTTGTTGATTTATAGAGAAATATGATCATTAAATTCTTACGCTTCGATGAGCTGTTTGGAAATTATTCCGTTGTCATATACTGTCATGGCATCGAGGGTGATGGCATTTTAGATTTTGTTGTGGAGGGATATTTTTTTGAATCGACATTGTGTTAGTTAAATTTCGAGATCTTTTGTTTGATACCGAAACAGTTGAGTGTTGGAATATTTTTTAATGTTATTGAGTCAAGTATAGATATTTGAAGATTAGTTTGTTTGCTCATTATTGAGCCTAATTGGACAATGTTGGTCGCAGCATCGATTTATTCATTCATTGATAATGATAATTCGGAGAAGCATCGTGCATAATTGTAAGTTTGGATTGAGAGGGAATATTAGGTATGGAAATTTTAATATGATGAATTCTGGATCAGCAGCAGGGCTTGAAAAAAATGTCGGAACCAGAAGAGAGTTTAGCTGTGCCGGATAGTACAACAAAAGAACAACGACTCGGTTTCTCTCATGGTGAAGATGTTCTTCTACAGCATAAAGATGGCAAATATTATCTTGGTACGATTGTGGAGGTTGATTTGGCACGGGAACGATGTTTGGTCAAATTCTTGGACAATACATCGGCATGGTCATCAGTTAAAGAACTTACCAAATTGGCAATGGCTGATTCTGATGTTATGTGTGTACTATGTAAAAAGTCGCAGCCAAAAACAGACAATGAAATTATTGTTTGTGACAAATGTGGTAGAGGTTATCATCAGCACTGTCATCAGGTATATTATTGTTGTATTCAGCTGTTGATTGATCTGTCGTACCCTCTGATTATGTCAAATTATTGTTGATTTTCTCGTTTCAAGCCTCGTGTTTCAAAAGACGATGCGACACCTGATTCCCATTGGAAATGTAAACGATGTGTCGATTGTCAACCACGAAGTCGTGAATTTGCTGATCCAAAGAATTCGATGATCAAAGCAAACATTAGAAAAGTATGCAGTGGCAGAGATCAACCTCAACCACCACCTGAAGACATGACGAAGTTGCCCTATGACGTGAGTACGAATTCTAATGTAACAATAAATTAAATAGTTCAAAAACCTACACTAACATTTGGGTATCTATAGCCTGAAATGCTGAGTTGGGATTCTCATCATCGAGTCAATGCGGAACAAATATATTGTTATTGTGGATTGAATGGTGAGTGGTACACCCAAATGTTACAATGTGCCAGATGCAAACAGTGGTTCCATGAAAAATGCGTGAGCTGTTTGACATATCCTCTTTACAGTGGAGACAGGTCAGTCTCAATTGCATAAATGAAAATGAATCATTTGTTAATGATAATATTGATATGTTGATGATTAATTGTTTTATGTTCTCTCATCTATTTTGACAGGTTTTATGTATTTGTCTGTTCGACTTGCAATTATGGTAAAGAATTTGTACGACGACTTGAATTAAAATGGGTTGATTTGGTGCACCTGATGTTGTACAATCTTACTGTATACAATGCCAAGAAATATTATGACTTGGATACAGTTATAATACCATATGCGTCGGAGAATTGGCACATGTTACAGCTACCAGGAAGGGTGAGTATCACGCATCTGTTTCCACGAACCGAATTTTGTTCTTCGATCACAAGAATTTTATGGTAAAAATGAATCAATTGTTATTTTTGTTTATAGTTGGGTGATGTCAGTGCTCAAATCCGTAGAGAATCAATACTTTCAATACTGACGAATAATAGGAATCGGTTCAAGTGTGGCCGAGAAATAAAGAAACGTACTACGATATGGGGACTGCGTGTGAGATTACCACCACCATGTCCAGTTGTGAATCTACCTGCTACTGGGGTCATCGATGATTCTGTTTTGCGTCGATGCTGGGGCGCCAACAAAAGACTGCAATACCTTCCACCGCCTTCAGGGTCAGTCCGCTCAAATAACCTGAACGAAAATAATCATAACCAATTATAAATTATTATTTCCGAGTCGAATGAAATATATTTTTTGTAGCCCAATTATATTTCCGGATAATACAATCTCATTACATGCTGTGAAACAAAGCTCATCAGAAAACGTTGAGATTTCTGTGAATCCTTCAGACGTGGTTATGAGAGGCACGGTATTCCCGAAAGCCGAAGTCGATCAGAGCACGTCACCGAATCCAACTCAACAGAAGCAATCAACGGAATCTCTCCGTGAGAGGTTCGTTTCTTCAATTTTCTTTTATTTTCTCACCTCTTATTCTATCTCTTCTTCTTCCCCTATTCAATTTTCATGACAATTGAATTTTCAATGGAATTTGGCTGTAACCCCATGGGTTATTCCTCATACCAGGTATAGTGGCGGTGGATTCGTTAAAAAATCGTTCCCGTTCCCTAAATTAAGCTTACAACGACGTCGAAGACTGATGGCGCTTGGTAGCACGCGAGAACGTATGCTGCGTAAGCATAAAAAGAGAGAGAAAGGCTGTGTCGACAATGCATTAGCGAAGGCTCAAGGTGTACGTGAGGCGAGATACAGGAAAGCACGAAAACTTCTCAAAAATGCAATTGCAAAGGTGAATTGAAAGTGAAATGGCATTAATTCAACCTCTTCTGATTATTTGTCTATCTTTTTATTATATTTGTATGTATTAGAGTAAACCACGTACTCCTGAAGTATCGCCAGACCTACCGCCAACACCACCAACTTCAGTATCAGGGCCACCAACACCCCCTGCAACTACATCAGCCATCAGTGAACTATCAGTGCCAAGTTCAGTTGATTCGATGAATCCATTGCCGCCGTCAACCCCGGCAGACACGAGCGGAGACGAGACAAGTTCACGTGGCACTCTTGACTCATTCATCCCGCCGCCAAAAGATTTTGAGGGCAAAAATAATCCATTCCGTAATTTGAGTGAATTACTCGGCACTCCGAGTATCAGCGTTGGCCCAGGCACATCAAGCACGCCACTCCCCTATAATCAATGTCCAATTACGCTTCCATTACCATTGACTCCTGTAATATCACAACCGCCAATAACAAGACCTGCAAAGCGTCAATTATCGGAGAAAGATATTATTATCGATAGAAATGGCCAAGTGAAGCGTCGAAGACAGCATCGTCGTGGTCGACCACCTCAACAACCACAGCAACAGCAGCAGCAAGCCCAATTCCAACCAACTGCAAGCAAGACTGCTGCTATTTTGCCGGCTCGTAATAATGAAGTTAAAAGTGACTTCGTGAGAAATCTACGGAGTTCATTCAATAATTCGACAAGCAGTAGTGCACAAATCAGCAATTGCGTTGATTACGCATTGAATGGTAGGCGATTACGGCAACGGCAGAGTAATGATAAATCATCGTCACCAGATGTTTCTCAACAACAGAAGAATCGTAGCGTACCGACGTCACCCAAGTGTTCACCAGTTAAGCAAAATGCACCCGATATATCGATGGATGATTTGAAATCGTCAGTCAATATGTATTTTGGTGCTGCCAATAGAATAGCTTCTGGTGAAAAATTTGTTGTGAGAGCCAAGAGAATTGGATCGAATGGTCGGTCGCAATACCTCATCGAGTGGGAAGGTCCCAAAACATAACGGTAATAATTTTTGATAATTATGGTTTTGGTTGCTCGATTTCACGCCGTAATGATTTTGGCGATATTAATGTGAACACGTTCGATAACATTGGTTTTCAATAGCCAATTTCTCAATCGCAAACATTTTTTCCCCATTTATTTTGGATTTATATCAGCTGGAGCTTGGTTGAATATAAATGGATAAGAAAAAGTAATAAACCCGCGCCACAATCACTGCCGTATGATAAAGTAAGATGAGTATTATTCAATTGTCATTGAATGTGTATGCTACTACGAATTTCGCACGACATTTGGATATTTTTGTACGTGGATTTTGCGAATCAGAGATTGGCGTACCACACATAATCGATTCAGATATCAACGATGAAACTTATAGAAGCTTTGATCGATGGTTATTGCAAAAATATTCACAGTATCTATTGTAAATAATTTATTACGTGTTGGAATGTCCGTGTGACGTCAGTGAATGTGAGTCGCGCGTGTAGTTGGATTTAGGATTTATTTAAAGCACGAAAGAGACAATGAAACACATTCGAATATTCATATCCATAATGCAAATTGGCTTATCAGAGGTGGGACTGAAAGAAAAGAATCAGTTGACAATTACCGTATTGTCCAGCACATTTCTCTTCATAGAACAGAATATAGAGAATGTGAATACGGAAAGCGAAAAATACAATCTCACGATGACTGTAGAAGCTATTTTTTAATACCGATGCTGGGAGTGTCAGTCGTCTGCTCATGAAATCATCTCTTGGACTTCAATCTAACACTTAGTTTCATCTATTGTACGAATTTTCTTATTTACTCTTTTGAACAGGCTCTCTTGTCAATCATAATCAACACAAGCATTTTCATTTTCTACCACACCGTGGTAATTTCTAATGAATCTTTTGTTGTTTGTGAAGAAGGGCCAGGAGTTGGCGAATCTACATTATCAGTGCTCATCACCACAAGAGACTAATAGAACAAACAAATAATAATACGAGATGAATACATAATACGAAATGAAATCTCACAATCAGTGGATACACGTACGAAGAGTGAGCTAAAAAAAAGAATAAAATTAATGTCAATGCAAATTGAATCGTCCGGCTAAATGTATAGGGTGCATCCAGAATGTATTTAATTTTTGACTGAAAATGTCATGTTCGACGAAGGTTGTACAAAAAAATTTGAAGCAGAAAAAGTGAAGAGGAAGGAAAATAAGAACATAGATGTATGTATATTTTTGAGGATATGATTGATTCCCCATGAGGAATTTATTGAAGACCTGAATGGCGTCTTTGTATGATTGTGTATGATTTCTGGTCGTGATACAAGAAATTATCTGCATCATTGTAGAAGAAAATGCAAAAATTAGTTGTGGCGAGAATTGTGCGGCGTCTCAAATGTTTGAAGAATAGAGAAAGGGAGAATGAAATGAAAGAGCTTATTAGAAAATTTAGAACTATTATTTCATTGATGGCATATGTTATTTTATCATTATGAAATTTTGAGCGAGTATAATTGAAAAACATCATCACGACTTTCCTTAGGAATGTGAATGAATGGAATCAGCGTATGGCAATTTGCATGAAGAACAATATTATTTAATATCAATTACTGCATTGCCAAACGTGCACGAATGGTATTCTTTCAATTTTGCGCTATTTCTATGAACAACTACTAATCAACAGTGAAAAAAGAAATCAACAAGTGGATTCATTCTCTTGGCGTTGAATACTTAGATCAAAAATCTACCTATTTTAGGTAATTTTAAGCGTTTATTATTATCATTTTCGATGTGAGATGAATTTCCTTCTCATCGTTGTAGTTTCTGTAGTGCGGTTCGTATTAATGAAAACTGTTTTTACTATACAGAAAAATGAATGGTTAAATCTCTCACCTCCTTGTGTTCTCAATGAAGTTCAATTCCAATATTGCATTTCCTCTAATATACTTTTAAATCATTCAACTATTTCGACACATTCAGTCATTATTTTGTACCGCACTATAGTTTTGTAGACGATTATTGTTTTTTTCTTGTAATTTAGGATGAATATTATTCTAAGTGATAATCGAATGAAGACAAAAAAAAGATGGACACTGCCAAACTTTTTAATTTATATTCAATCGAGGAAATCTAAGCTTTTGCTTTTGCTATGATTATTTTACATGTATGAATAGTTATGGAATGTTGATCAAATTCCCATGTGTTCAATCAATTCTTTCGTTAGTTATTAATTTTTTTTAATACAAAACGTCTGAATTAGCATTCAATGCAGTTCAATCAAAATCACAATGCATAAATATTTCATTAAATTTCGATTTGCGCCGTGAAATAATAATTTTTGTCTCAACTATGCATGCATTATGATAATATGTCTAGACGATTGTCTTAAAAACTTGTTCGATTAGTGAGCTACAACTGAACTTGATTATTGTGCTCTTGTTTCCATTCATTTATAATAGTGAAATAATTGGATAATGATAATCGTGATTGCGACTGTAATACCGAAATATTGTTTAGATGAACGCCGCCACTTGACGCCGGCGAAATAAAGTACGAAAAGTGAAAAATGAAAAGAAAAATTAGGAAAAAATGAATTACTGCCAGTATCGTATGTAAATATTTTTTTTTATAATTATATATAGTTAAACCTTAGTTATAGACTGTCTGTGTACGTGATGCAGCGAAGTTGTGTAAGAATTGGCGTGGAAACAATGAGCCTGAAAAAAAACGAGAAAGTGGTCCAACGATTGAAAAATCTAGAATGCACATCTTGAATTGGAATGAAAAAAAAAGTGAGTTAGTTATATATGAAATAAAGCAAATTTGGGGAAGGAAGAAAAAAAAAAGAACAAGATGGCTCGAGCGCTCCTCCCGACAAAAGGACTTTTGTCCATCAGTGAGACTCCTCTATTGCCCACCGAAGATATTCCAAAAACATTCATCGTCGAATTGTCAATCATATTTCTCCGGAGAAATTCATTATTTTTCATTTACTCATCATTTTCCCGAAATTAATTTATAATTGTACAAAAACAAAACGAAATAAAAAAAAATGCAAACACATGCACACACATGAACCAGTGGTCCAATCGTAGTGAATTATTCATAAAAAACAATTACGTTTTATACGAAGTATTTCTTTTGTCGCCAAATAAATATTAAAATACGCAAAAATATATAAAATACAATTTTTCCACTCGTCCACAATTCGTATACAAGAAATGATTGTACAATAGATTGTTCATTGATAACAAACTATTATATACTGGATGTTCGATGCGTTGCTCAATAATATTTCAAAAACTATTGTGGATATCCGAAATGTATTTTAAAATCTTTTTTACTGAATCCAGAACACGATAAATTTTCCTGTTCAATGATCAATAATTCAAAATAATAAAAAGAATGTATATCACTCTTAATTTGGTACGTGACACAAATTTACAAGGAACACATAAAAGGTAACAATAGTTTCTACAAATAATTGAATAATTGTCCAATTAAATACAAATGAGGTAAACGTGATTATGTTCATGTATAATGTGCATAATTTTTCACTTACATATAATTATGTTTATCAAATAAGTCGTACTCCTCTTCAACACGCGGTTGGCAATAAGCAATTGTTTGAAAGACTGAATTAATCAATTATTCTGATTGATTAGTTTTACCGCAATCATCTATTGCAATTGTGTTGCTTCCATTTCTCATTTCTCGTAACTGTAATTCTAAAATATAATTCAGCGCATATCATAGATATATTTTAGTTTTACTCAATCATTACACCGCGCACGAAAAATACTACAGAAATTCTATGAGAACTATTTCAAACCCTCATCAAATTAATTTTCTACAACTTCCACGCTCAATCGATGTCTTTCTCTTTTTCTTCCTCTCTCGCTTCATTCTTTCCGATTATATATCTCAATTGTGAATTATAATCTATGATTAATCAGTTTAAGTGATGTAATGCGTTTCATGTATATATATATATCATCGTTAATTACGTATGAATTTGCGATTACATTCGAATTTATTGTCTTTGTTGAACGATGTACGAATAAATGAATGAACGAATGAAAAAGTGTACGTATATGTCTTGAATAATTGAAATAAAATATCGTATGGATGATTCATATCACTGTGTCACAATTCTTTTGTACTTACCCCGAAATTTTTTCACGAAAAAGATGAGATGAACGTAATTCAAATGAATTAATCAAACTGGATTCATCAATCTGTATTTCGAAATGAGATTCTTCACTATTCATACTTGTTCTTTAAATTCTATATGATGGAAAGTGAAAACAACAAATTTATTTTTTATCATAAATGGTTAAACTATTTTTATTATTACATCTGTTTAAACGACATAACTTATTTATAAAAATATGGGAAGTAAGAGGAAGAGTAGAGGGTTTTGGGGAATTGGTGGAGGGACAGATGGAACGAATGAACATATCTTTAGTTTACTTAATTCAAAGTTAATACTAATAAAACTCAGTACTTTTTACAAGTTATAAGGAATAACAAATTCTAATATAATCCGAGTCCTCTAATTTATCTGCCAAATCATATACTGTAGTATACCTTAATATCCTATATTTATTTTTTTTTTGTTTAACACAGAGTGAAGGTGCGCCAGAGAGCAAAATATTGATCTGTCCTTCCGATCACATGACAATATTTTATAAATCTTTTTTATTCTTGTTCAAAAGTGTAAATATTATCGTTTTAGAAGCGTTAATTAATTTTTATCTTCCTTCATATTCGTTCATCTTGTTCGCGATTAAATGCAATCAATATATAAGGCCTCAATTATTTGAATACAAAGATGAAAACTCGTGGGTATCTCTATACGTATATATCGAGACAAAATTGATCCATCGTTCACTGGTAACAAAATTTTTTTCTTTACGTTGATTCTTCACCGTTTCTATGGCAGTGTTTTTCATTCAAATATTGCTGTCATTGTATTGTCAATTATCTGACGAACGGTATATCATGTAGAGGAGCGAATTTAATTATTGAAAAGTTGAGTTTGGTCCTTGCAACATTTGTGCTTCTCGTTTTGAAGATCTCTATCGCACCGCTACGTGTGGTCCAATATTGCAATAAGAACAATATATTATATAACATTCTTAATGCAATAAGACAATCACACGATCGTATTTTATATGTAAAATGTCCGTAAATTAATAATATAATAGTGAAACATGATTATTATCGTAATGTGGACCATCTTACAGAACAAAAAAATTTAATTCAATAGCAATCCATCCATATATTTGCTAACTTATTCGGTATAATAAAAAAAAATATGTAAAAACAGTTTGTACAAAAATCGAGAGAAAAGATAATACAGAAATACTCGACGGTGCGCGAATAAGATGAAGAAGAGAAAGAAAAAATATTTATTTACAATTTGTTAATTTCTCTATATTATAGAAATTAAAAAATAAGAAAAGACAAATTTGTTTCAAGTGGTTCTAAATGAAGATACAAATCATATATAGTTGTATATATTTCATCACTGCGTTGTGCTGGGCGCATTATGCACAACAAAACACTAGTATTGCATTAACCGCTCGTCGATTCGTATCAGTTCAATAAAACCTTTTCTCTCGCAACAATCTAAGAGATTTTCAATATTATGCAGACACCGCTGAAAAAAAAAGATTAAGAAAAAAAAAAAAAAACATGTAGTATTTTAGAATCGCGCCCAATTGCGATTTTTTTCACTTCTCACTCGCGTCCTCCCTCTCTCTATCGTTTGGCTTTTGCTAGACTGTGAGCTCAGAAAATTCACTACCCCAATATTCATCGACGACTCATTATATTGGACTTATCTTATTTGTAATATCAACATTTTGATGGATTAATAGAAATGGAACAAAGAAATTAAATTATGCTACGTTGTGTTAGTTAATCGCGCAACGCGCATTCGAGTTTGGACGAATAAACATATACACTTTAGAAGTGCGCAATCAAAAAAAAAAGAAAATAATAAGCAGAGATTGGATAATATCATACGAATTGGAATGTCTGCGTATGGAACAACAACAATTCGTTGATGCAATGGTTTTCAGTGAATTTTCTCAGTCACAGCCCGACCAATTACGTTTGTTATCTTACAGTATATTCGCCAATGTGCGTTGAGTCTAACACACGTCACTTTACTTTATAATTCATAATTTATAATTTATAATTTATAATTTATAATTTATAATCTTCAATTTCATCTCGCAAATTGCATTAACATCCAAATTCACATTGATACAGTAAAAATTTATCTAAACCTTGAGTAATGGAAAAGGCACAACTCTCAATTCCTTTTCTATATTAAATATTAGTATTTTCACATTTCCTCTCCAATTTTTGCATTAGTCATGTCTCGTCATCGAGTATTTTACTTTCTTCATTTTTTATTTCATGTTGCTATTTTAATAGTAGACATTTTATTTTTGAGCGGATTGATTTGCCAATCGTCATCGCCTGCAGAATAATAAGAGGAGAAATATATTGGCAGTGGCGATTATGATATAATTGAATCGATACAATTCATTCTCAGAGACACTTCTCACTAGGCTGATATAATCGTGCATGATACATACATTATTTTTAAATAGAATATTACATATTACAAAATAAATTCTAAAATAAAGAACTTGAAATATCTCCAGCACGATTGTCTTCATAATAATAATAACTATTATTATTTATTTATTTTTTCTTAAATTGTCTCTCTCTCTCTCATCATTATTAACTTTGCATTCGCAATTTAATATTTACAATAGCATTCATATTCAGCATGCGGTGTTTCATTATTCGACTCCTATTATCATCTTCTTCATTCCTCTTTTCGTTTCAATTCACTCATTGGGAGAAGGTCCTCACACTCGTGGCAAGTCGAAGGCACCTTTAGGTATTTGAGCTTTTATTCTTTTTAATTAATTTATTAATTCTTGTTTCCTTTTTCCCACCATTTGTGCGCGCACCGTATGTAAATTAATGATTCATTATAAAAAATATAATAGCTTAAATTTGTTCCCTTAAATTTGTAAATGTTCGTTTAGATAATTAGAGAGGCACGATTATTGATTATTGAGTACGTAGGGGTAGTGTCTCCGATTCAAAACAAGAAAAGTCTTCGTAAAAAAAACTCTCTATCTACCTATATATTCATATATATAACGTCTATATATTCGAACATATATAACTGTTTATATATATATGTATATATGTATATATATACACATATATATTTTATATGCATAAAGAAACTCACTCACTAGTGAGTAATGGATTGAGGTGCCTCATCATATGTAAATGGCTTCTGAGCCCTTATTATTTTGGTGGGGTCCACCAGGTGCATATGCATTCGGCGATGCCATACACTCTGACCAATCGCTGTTAGAGTGTGGCGAACTTGATGACCAATGACCCGGGCTGTCAGGCGAGGGCGTTGGAAAACTTTCTGGAGCTTGCATCAAATGTTGTGGCGTTACGTCGGGTCCCGAATGATGCGATGGCGGTGTCAAGTATTGATAGTACTGTTGGGTTTGTTGTTGCTGTTGCTGTTGTTGTTGTTGAGAATTTTGCTGCTGTTGTTGTTGTGCTTGTTGCTGTGCCTGCTGTTGTTGCTGCTGTTGCTGTTGCTGTTGAATTTGCTGTTGAGTTTGTTGCATCTGTTGTTGACTCGTTGAATATGGTAAATTGTCAAAATCAAAACCAACTGGTGGCATACCACCGTGTTTTTGATGCGTTGCCTGTCGCATTGCAGCAATATGAGTGGGTGAAGTTGGAAGAGACGGCCTACTCTTTGCTGGCGATGGCGAGCCCATGTAACTCGCTTGTGGTGATAAAGTCATATTCGATTGTACCGAATGCGGCGGTGATTGATTGCTATACGGTGGCGATAATGTGTTGACCATCCCTTGCGTTTGACGTTGATGTGGTCCTCCTAATAATTGGTCGTGATAATTTGCCAAACCGTAGTTGGTTGTGAATGTATCAAGACCAAGTTGTTGCAAGCTTTGCATCGATTGGCCCTTTATACAATCCTCGTACGGTGGCGGCTGTTTTGCTGTCGTTGTGTGAGCTACTAGTGGGAGCGCATTGCTGTAAAGACTTGCGCTGTCGTATGGACTCGGTAAATTCCCTTCGGCTCCCTCCGCTCCCTGAGGGATTTCCTGGTTTGGGGGCTGAGCACCGCGTTTCGCCGGCGGCTTTTTTACCGATGGTTTTCGTCTTACTGCTACAACTGCACCTTCTGATTCTGGACTGTGGGGATTTAATGGTGCACCTGTTTTTGACCGTTTCTTTGCCTTTGATTGTTTCGGTGCCGAACCGATAACTGTCGGTGGCGTGATGAGTTGCGGATGATTCGGTGAACCTGATGACATAAGAAATAACAAATGATTATATATATTTATAGCAACTGTGATAGTAAAAAGAAGAAAAATAAAGTTTCTTGTATTGAAATTTTGCAAATTGAGAATAAATCTTACCGATAAGTGGTGCGTTCGGCATAACGGACACCATTTGTGGTGATCGTGGAACATGTTCGTCGAGCAGTCTCACGATGTCGTGATGCAACCTCTCACTGGCAACATCTCTTGGTAACCGATCCATATGATCGGTAATTTCACGATTGGCGAATGTATCAAGCAATGCTTTACATGCTTCGAAGCTACCCTCTCGCGCTGCAAGGAATAGCGGCGTTTCATCTTTATCATCCTGTGCGTCACGATTGGCACCGTGAACTAGGAGAATATTAACTGCGTCAACATTATTAACAGCTGATGCCCAATGGAGTGCTGTTTTGCCACTATTATCAGAGGCATTAATATCAGCGTCAGCATTAATGAGATCTTCCACCATTCCTTCGGTGGCAAGACGTGCCGCCAATATTAATGGCGTCGTACCATCATGCATTCGTGCATTTAAATTTGTCGCACGATTCCTGAGTAATATTTGAAATACTCCCATTGCATCTGCGGCGACTGCTGAGTGCAACGGCGTTCTACCAGTATTATCCTGAGAATTAGCATCTGCACCAGCGTCTAATAATCTCTTAGCCGCATCAGCGCGTGCATAACGCGCAGCCAAATGGAGAGAAGTCTCACCACTTTTGTCAGTAGTGGCATTCAAATCTGCGCCTTGCGCTACCAAATCAGCTATTACAGCCGCAGTGCCATCACTTTCGTCTTCTTCTTCACCCGTATCTAAACCTCCTCCACGAACAGCCGCAACCATTAATGGTGTCATACCACACGGTCCACGTGCATCAACATCTTGACCGTGCTCAAGACTGGGCGGTGTTAGAACTCCTGCATCAGGTCGTCGTATTTCAGCCGCATCCAAATGTTGTTGAGTCCACATACGTGGTTCAGTCTCTTCATAATCAGTGATTGCGGTGTGATCACTTGCATAGCCTGGTTCAATTGCACGCATTCGTTTTGACGGTGGAAGATCAGATTCGTCATCTGACCACTGTTGTACTCTTCCATTACCAACATCGATGTCCATACAGTTGACCGAGGGTTGTTTATTTAGATTTCTCATCTCCTGACCATCCGGTCCACGTCTACGTGATCGTCGCCGTTGGCCACTACCGGCATTTGTTCGTAAGAACCCATCGGGAAACCACGTAATTCCAACGGCACGTTTCTTTTGGGCAGTTACCAATACTCCAACGAGCATACCACCAAGAATTACGATAACAACGCCAATAAAAACGTATTTGTAATTTGTTGGTGAATCTGGATATTCAGGACCTTGAGGTCCAACCACACCGCGAACTTTTTCAATAGGGAAGTTACGCGATATCGAATGTTTTGATGCAGTTGCAGCAAGAAATTCAGCGGCTTCATTTGCTGACGGGAAACATACTGCACCCTGCGTTGTCGTACACTTTCGATTGTCAATTTCCAAATAAGCAACAATTCCATTCCGGTTGTCTGGATAAGTTGATGGCTGTCCGAAGAAGTTCGATTGCATTTGTTCACGATCCTCTTTGTACGGATAAATCATGTCGTTACCGAGTTCATCTTTTTTGACTCTCAAAGTTGTTCGTAACTCATGACCGATATCCCGCAAAAATGCCACAGAATTTTTCGAAAATGTTTGCATATCCATACGTATGACAATTGATATAACACCTTCAGCAAGTGATGGCGGTTCAGGGCTACAATCCAATCCATCCCAATTACATTCTTCATTGTTACACCCGTAATCGCAATGTCCATTGGCATAATGTTTACGACAATAAGCGTCATAAATAGGATTACAAGGCGCAACTTTTTTCTCACAATCTCTACCGTCAAATAGACACTGGGCATTGTTGCATACTTCATTGCAAACACCATTCATAAATACATCCCAGCAATTTATTGGTGCTGTGCAATTTCTCCATGGATTTATACCAAGTGAGCAATCATTTCCGTCAAAATTACAGGCATATCTGTTGCACTCTTGATCGCAACGATTATTACCTACTTTTTCCTCACATCGATTTTCTATACATTTTTTCCTCTCGTGTTGTAAATCTAACTCATATGCATTCATCCCTTTAGGGGCCATCGGATTGGGTCTCCCGAATACTCCACCGCGTCCATTCACATCATAAATTTCACAATTTTTTCCTGTCCACTTGGGCGGGCAATAGCACGAGTAATCACCAACTCGATTCTCACATATGGCGTCCAATTGTTCGCACGGATTACTCGCACACTCGTCCTTCGCATCTATTTCACAGTGGGCTCCGGTTGTACCAGGTGGACAATAACATCTATATCCCAGTTCAGTTGGTGCGACGCGACATGTACCACCGTTAATACATGGCTCATCATCACAGTAAGATCCTGCAAATTCACAGTTTTGTCCGTAATAATCACTCGGACATAAGCAAGTATGCCCGGCCTGTTTTGCCGTGCAAACACCACCATTTTGACAAGGTGAACTGTCGCAGAAGTTTACTTTAACTTCGCAATGGCGACCCATATAACCGGGTTTGCAATTGCAAACATAATTATTGACAAGTTGGACGCAATCTTGTGTTCCAGGTGAAGTGCAAGGATTTGAGAGACACTCATTGATGTCACCTTCGCATCGGGGGCCGACAAATCCTGGTGGACATTTGCATTCAAATCCACCGACTTTGTCAGTGCAGGTACCATTATTGTGACACGCGCCGGATTTACAATCGTCCACATTTATCTCGCATATAATACCAAGAGTTCCTGGTGGGCACGAACAACTGAAATTATCGATTAAATCGTGACATGTGCCACCATGCAGACACGGATTCCAACGGCAATCATCGATATTCAGATCACAATTCTGTCCTTGGAATCCCTTGGTACATTTACATTGGTATGAGCCCACGAGGTCTCTGCATACTGCGCCGTTTTGGCATGGTGCCGAGTCACATTCATTAATTTCTTCTTGGCAGTATGATCCAGTATAACCCTCAAGACAATGACAACGATGACTATTGCCGATATCCTCACATGTTCCATTATTACAGAGATGTTCTTCAGGTACATTTTTCCGTATGGCTGCATCCTTGCATGACACCATCTCCACATCACACACTTTACCCGTCCAACCTGGTGAACAATTGCATACATATTTATTTTTATGTTGTACGCATGTTGCCCCATTGTCACACGGTTTATTGGCACACCAATCGACATAAACATCGCAACGTTGTCCAGTATATCCGTAGGGACAGTGACAGGTATAATGTTGATTAATATCATCATGACATGTAGCACCATTCAAGCACGGTGAACTATCGCACTCATTTATCCGGTATTGACAGTTGGATCCTGTGTAACCCGGTTGGCACACGCATGTATAATGATTTATACCGTCGATGCATTTTCCGCCGTTCATACAACTGCTATCTGTGCAATCTTCGTCGTTTGTTTGACAATTTATTCCAGAGAACCCAAGTTGACACTGACAGGTGTAGGAATTTACGTATTGAGTACAAATAGCACCATTTTGACATGGTGAGGATTGACATTCATCGACATCTAATTCACAATGTTTACCGCTGAATCCATCGATACATAGACATGTGTATTCGCCAATACCGTCCAGACATGTACCACCATTTTGACATGGATACGAAGCACAATCGTCAGTGTTTATTATACAGTCAGCTCCTTCGTATCCTTTGGCACAGACGCAATGATAAGATCCATTCGTATTTCTGCATGTTGCACCATTGCGACATGGTGATGTTACAACGCATTCGTCCACGTCTCCGTCGCAAAGTCTGCCGGTATAACCCACAGTGCACGTGCATGCAAAATCGCGGAAATTCGATGATGGAGTACATTTTGCACCGTGTAAACATTTGTTTGGTGAACATGGATCCAATTTGTCTTCGCAGTTTGTTCCAGTATGCGGCAAGTCACAGACGCATTTATAATCATTCACCAAGTCAATACATGAACCACCATTTTGACACGGATTATTGGCACAATCATCGATATTTGTTTCGCAGTTTGTGCCAGCATAGCCCGCTAAACATTTACAACTGTAGTCATTCAAGTGATCAATGCACACACTACCGTGTTGACATGGATTTGATCCACACTCGTCAATGTCAGCTTCACATCGTTTTCCACCGTAACCCGGTAGACAATGGCAGATGAATTGATTTACACCGTCCTCACATGTGCCACCATGTATACATGGATTGCTCGCACATTCGTCGACGTCACTCAGACATCTCAAGTCATAGTAGCCGCGTGGACACTCGCATCTGTAGCCGTTTATCAAGTCAATGCAACGTCCACCGTTGGCGCATGGATTGCTCGCGCATTCGTTTATGTCTGTTTCACAATGTTGTCCAGTAAATCCTGACTCGCACTCGCAAGAATACCTGCAATGTCAAATTAATCATGTTGCTTATTTGTATTCAATGAAGTCTTATAGATTCAAAATTTTCAAACCCAACAATAACAACAACAGTACAACAACAAAAAACTAACTAAAACAAATTGGGAAGGGGAATGTGAATGAGTTATCGAAGCAAACATAAAAGAGTGAGTGGTTATGGGGAAAAATCATAGCAGCAAATACGGAAAAAATTAATTCGATTTTCAAGCACACTCCGGCACACATTTGATGTTTTTTTTTTCTTTTTCTTTTCATTTTTCACATCATGATTACGTACCATCCTAGACCGGGCATCCGATTGCTTCATAAGTGACCATAGAAAGTTGAGGATGAAAAAAAAGAAGAGAACGAGAGATATGTTATATTAGTATTTGAGAAATATTATGCGTTTGGTAAATATAATGAGGTGTGATTAGGAGTCTGCGTGAAAATCACAAACCAGAAACATAATTTCTATTGGTTCATCAAATTATCACGAGGACGATTGAGAATTATTAAAACTTATATCCGAATAAAATACTGACCTATTGATCCCATCGATGCATCGTGCGCCATTTCTGCACGGGTTGCTGTAGCATTCATTTACATTTATTTCGCAATTAGTGCCTGATGTTCCGGGTCGGCAAATGCATTGATAACCATTGATCCTGTCTTCGCATCGTCCACCATATTGACATGGATTACTCTCACACTCATCAATTTGAGTTTGACACAATTTACCAGTAAAACCTGGGAAACAATTGCATGAGAATGAATTTTCTCCATCAATGCATTTACCACTATGACACGGATTTGATTGACAATCATTTATATTTGTTTCGCATGAAGCTCCGGTAAATCCTGGCGGGCATTCGCAGGTGTATTTTGCTATTGAATCTTGACATGTGCCTCCATTTTTACATGGCGCTGACGCACAATCGTCAATATTTATCTGACAATGCGAACCAGCGAATCCTTTTGCACAATCACACTTGAATGAATTTACCAAGTCAGTGCAGATGCCGTTATTCAAGCATGGATTTGTTGCACACTCATCGATGTCAATCTCACATTGAGTTCCCGTGTAACCTGTAATCATAAAATTAATTCAAAATTAAAATAAAGACAACCATGGAACTAAGTGTGAATGAAATAAAATCAAGAATATCTGAGTGATTTTGGTTGAGTTAGTAGTTATATGCTTCACATGTGATATTTTGTCGTTAATTACACAAGTGGAATCGTTACTGACTATGCTACATCCTTGTCTTTGACAATTGGAGCCAATTATTGAACCACCAAGTCCTGATTATTCTCAATAACAAAATTTTATTCATCAGTCAATGAATGAACATTGAAATGGTTTTTATTATTAGTTGAAAAAAATAAGACAGATTATAATAAATGAAGAATCATTCACCTGACTATTTAGTATCGCGTTACTTCATTATCAGTTGAGTGTATTCATGAAGCGTGAGAGCATACGAAATTTAGCCCGAAGCATGGTGAATGCTTTGAAGGAAAAAAAAGCGAGGTGTCTTCAAGGAATGTGTGACTAGACCCACGCAGCCTATTTACTTCATACGAGCATGACATTTTCTATTGTAAGGCGGAAACCTTCATTCCTCGTTGTAGTTGTCATGAGTCCAAGTTTCAAAGTCTCTTCAACTCTCTCATATACAAATGCGATTCCTTGCGCGCTCAATATCACACAGAGCAAGGGACAGAGAGAAAAATCAAAGGAGAAAACGAGAGAGGGCATTTACTCGCCGACTCTATAGTGAATTAACATACGAATACGCGCTTGGGCTCTTTGCTGTGGTGCGCTTGGTCCAAAGAACGTCGTTGAATTATTAAACACGTGAGAGGGAGGACTTGGACGAGGTGAGGGGGACCACCGGAGCATTTTTCAACAGTGACTAGACGTAAACACAGCCCATTGTTCTTTTTCGATATGGGCTTTCCCAATGGGTTGGAAGACAAGTGCGTGTTTCTCAGTGTGTGTGCATTGGCTCTCCGGAGAGTTGAGACTGATGTGACATGGAGAGATCGGACAGGAAGACGAATTTCTTTTCTTCTTCGTGTTATTTATCTTTTGGTATACATATTTTTTTTTCTCTTTTGAATGTATTTTACTTTTTTTTTTTGTTCGTCGTTGTTTACGTTTCGTTGAACTGGAATTCGGTCGATCGATGCCAACCGACCAAAAATCGATTGGAGACCCCGGGCATTTTATATATATGAGACTGTGCAACCTGATCTTGATGCAATTTATGTCCCAAGTGGAATTCACGTTGTGGTCGTTTCAACATCAACAATTTAACGCGTCGCGATCCATTTAACTGTTTCACCATACGCGACACATCATGAGAAATGAAAATAAGAAGGAAAAAAAAGAAGCGAAATGAATGAAAAATAAATATAAATGATAAGAAGTCTGTGTCTGTCATTCTTCTTTCATATCTCCTTTTTCTATCCTATTAATCATGGTGTAGTAAACATTTTTTTCCTCGTGTAGTCTTTTTTCTCTCTATCAATCATAGTACAGTGGAAGATACAACTTCAACGATACACAAAAAAAAAACATACATTATTATACTTAAAAAGACTTCATTTTTTAATGGCATAGGTGATGCTGCTTCAAATAATGAAACGACGTTGAGTGTCGAGTTGCAACAAATTCGACCTCCAGCCAGTAATAAATCAGAGCTCATGGGATGCCCACGCATCGAACCAATTTATTTCATTCGTCTCTCAGTCTCTCTCCACCCCTTTCAGCCCTTCCCATTCTCAATTTAGCATTTATAATTATTAATTCTTCAGTTGATTGTAAAAATAATAATAATAAGGAATAAATTGAATGAATGAACCATGTCTGGGAATTATTCATTGGCAAAAGAAAAATATAATTTATATATGTATATAAACGTTGGATTATGTCAATGCTAATATTATCCGCAAACTCGACAAAGACCGCATATCCGGCATCGAAATTAATTGGCTTAATTGAGACTCTTTTCCGCGCCGGATTCGAGACTTCCGGTTATATTACAACTGGATTTTCTTACGTGCGTTATACACTCTAAAATTTATACATATAAATATATATCGTCGTCTGCCCGATCATTATCATCTTGCATCATTGAACATAATACATATAGTTACATACCCAA
This sequence comes from Meteorus cinctellus, assembly GCA_030523045.1. Lineage (NCBI taxonomy): Eukaryota > Metazoa > Arthropoda > Insecta > Hymenoptera > Braconidae > Meteorus > Meteorus cinctellus. Next base: position 445,840 of record JAPYZF010000010.1, on the reverse strand, counting down.
TTGTTGAATTATCATCAAAGACAATGTGCTGGGGGCGGTTCATTGACTCTCATATACATACACACAAACATACATCGGTATATGTAGTTTTCATTGAATCAACCAAGTGCACTCATTTGGTACCGCCTTCGAATGTTATACACAAGCACAATCAACACGCAATCTGTTCTCTTAACGACTCCTTCATTTGTATTTTTATTTTTATATCTTCATTTACTACATTCGTACTTTGGGAACTTTGATGATGTACATTAAAAATGAAAAAGAAAATAAAGAAACAAAGGTCGACATCCGGTGTCATTCGCGAAATAAAATAAATAATGAAAAGGAAAAGAGGGATTGAGTTATTTTTTTTTAATCGATTTTATAAAATTCCCAAAGATTTACATTCAAAGCCGAGTGCATACATACAAACACACAATTTCTATAAATAGTGGAACATGTACGCCCAAGTGCGGTATAATTCCGATGCAGTTTCACAGGGGAACACGTCGACGACTTGCACACTCCCACGTTAAGATTCGCAACTTATTCTTTCTCTCACTTTCGCTATTTCTATCTCTTCCTTCTTGTTTCATTTTAGTCCTCACAGCATTTTCCCTCTACTATTTTCTTCCATACCCGTGCGAATACTGTCCGCCTCGTGTTCGGATAATTGTAATCTATTGCCCATGTGATTCTATCCATGAGAGAAGGTGAGAGAGTAAACTCGCGAGCGCGTTGATAAAATGTATACATAAGCGAGTCGCGTGTCTGCAGCAAAACATGGTACGTGAGTCATGGTGTTCGATGTTTCTTGTGTATATGTCTGTATCTATGTATTCATGGATAAAAACATATTCGCGTGTGTGTTAAGATCCCAATGGTAATATGTATGTATAATAAAATATTATATTGAGGAAGATACGCCCGCAAATGCGCGCGATGCCTTCAATTTAAATTAGAAAAGCGGTATCTCGTTAACACCATAAGTGCGTATATCCCGTGGTGCGTGCGGCTTTGGACGAGTTTAATTATTATGCGCTATGTCGTCGCAATGAGAAATAGATAAAGAACTTCACTTTGTACAGAGTAACATTTCATTATCGTCTCTGACAACATACAACCTTGATTTTGATCCATTTAATCTATAAATACACTCAAGAATTTTTTTATATTCAGAATTATTGTGTTTATATATCGGTGGTGGACCGTAGCGATATTGTGATGAAAATTAATATGACCAAAGAGAAAAAATAATTGTCTAAGAAAGTAATTTCTTGTTATTGGTACATTGTAATTTCACTTGTACTATAATTTAGTGTAATATGATTTACATATTTTGAAATAGGAAAAATGAAAGCAGAATAGTTGTTGGTGTTTTTTTTTTCTTTTGGAAAACATAGTAATTTATAGTTATATTCTTTATAAATTGTTTCTCAATACTCTGATGAGTGTAATGTTAAATATGAAGCACAGTTAATTTTATATAATTTCACTATTGGTCTATGATAATAATTCATCGAGATTGATGGTCAATTTCAGTATTGATTGCAGTAAAAATTCATTGTTGTGCTAATTCAGTTAACTGTTACGATAGAATAATAATCAATGATCCAAATTCCAAATGAAAGAAGTTCACAGTATCAATTTATCCATATTGATATTGCTTGACTAATTTTTAATTACAATTAGTCCTTATGAGATTGAAATAAGGATCATTGGTTGTAATTTGTTTTGTACTGGATGCTCGCACGGTATTGTTCAAGCTGATTCCACGTAGATATGATGATGTTTGCGGTTGCGCGGAACGATCTAAAAGCTCCTTCAATACACGTTTGTGTTATACTCTCTTGATCAAAGGGCCAAGAAGAAGAAGAAGCGAACATGGATGAGATGTTGTAGCGGTATATATTTCTCAGGCTATTAAACTCAAACGTGAATCGATTGCGCACACGGACACACAATCAAAACACGTCGCTAGCTAAAATCATTTTTTCACCCAATGTCCATTCTAGTTTATACTATATACAAAACGGTAAAAGATAATTGGTCAAATGTACGGAGCGCGACGCCATTTTAAAATATACATTAACTTGACTGAATTCTCTCACTTTGATATTTATGTCCAACTAATTTGCTCAAACAGTTATTTATTTCTTTTGGATAAAAATTTTAACTATTTGTGTATACATATACATAGTTGAAATCTGCAATTTGCAATCATTGTATATAAATAAAGAAAAAAAAAAGTGTAGCAATAATAAAATTCTTTCAGCAACGAGTTAAATTCTTCTGCGAAATTCCGTTGAGCTAGATAAGAGCCAATGTTAGTTCGGAATCGTAAAAGTCAAATGCGACAGCGCGAGTACCTATTCAATGGTAAAAGATTCCGATACACGAATATATATGTATATGTATATATATACAAGAAACAAAATGTATATTTTTATTACTTTATGTTTTGATGATCAAACGTTGGATAGATATAGCTATATTAATATATACATGTATATTTATACATAGACTGGGCAAACTAACGGCGGTGCAATTTCCAACTATGACTCTCTAATCAAGGCATATACAAGGCAATAAAAGTGCCATAAGCATTTTGCCGGCGTCTCGCGATGAATTCTCGTCGGCGGTGAAATAAAACCGCAGTACCCATACCAATACAATCTATCGATCATTTCGCGTCTTTGCTATGCATATAAATATATCTATAAATAAAGATGTGCATGAATATACATGTAACAATCGATCAAATGTTGGTTCAATCGATCGATCACTCGTTCAACATTCCTAAAGGGCCACATCTCGCCTTATTCAATCCTTTTACTGACTCTCCATACCATCGAGATTTTCATCGGTAGCCAATTAATCGACGTAATTGACTCGCGCGTTACCACACTCGCTTTCATTCGCCAATCACATATTCACGAGTAAGAAATTGAAATTGTTTTATTTGCATTTTTTTGCGCGACAACGACTAATAAGAGATGAACGAGATGCGATTGAAGATGATGAGAAGAGAAAAAAAAATATTTATAAATCAATGAATGAAGATGAAAATAAAACGATACGAAACTATCAGTCGTTGAACGACTTAATGCATCCTGATCAATTTATGTTAATCTGTGTGACTATAAATAATTATTTTTCAATAAATTATCTATATACATTTTTGCTTCTTGTCTAACCAACGCCCCCGGACTAATTACGAACATGTTCAAGGGGAGAACTAGAATAGATATTCCCCGTTTCTCATAAGATACAACAGTAATTGATTGAGCATGAAGCATGAAGAGAAATTAAAAGACTTAAAGAGAAAGAATTCATATTTATATTAGTAATAAAGTGACCGAGATTATTATTTTCTGTATCCTATTCTCGTAAAATCATTTTCTCTTGTACATGTGTATCATTACAATCCCACCATTTATAAACAAGTAAACAAAATAAATATTATTATGTACATGTATATATATTCATTTATATAGATGTATGTTGCATAACGTATTTCTCGCGCGCCACGCTTCATGAACGCGGCGCGCAATCTATCGATGTTTATATCCTTTCGCCCCGGACACTCTCTCAAATACACATACGCGCCGGATTTTATTCGTCATGTTATTCATGTACATAAAAATGTATATACACATACGTATTTAAAATAGAAAAAAAAACTTTCAAAAGCCACACCCAGGTCATAGAAACGTGCCCCAGCATCATAGATTCCAACACGACATCATTCTTATCACTATTTCTCATACATTAACACAAAACAATGATTCTAATATGATAATCAATTAAGGAAAAATAATAAACCAATTGAAATCACAAAATTCATCAATTAATCAAAGTGATACAAGTTTAATCGATGAGACGGCGAAGATTGTTAGTGATGAGAACAGCTTCCAAGTTCTCTTTCGTGTTGGTTCATGATAATTCCTCTCTTCCCTCTGCTCCTACTCAACATACTGAGACCAATGGGAATCCGATGGGGTTTCTCTCAGTTCTTTCGCGTCAACATTTTAAATGAATATTATGTACGCACGCGATCGCGCACTTACGCGACGACGACGACTCGACGACGATCACTTCCGATCTCGCGAGATATCCAATGAGCGAAAGAGTTCTTGGGATTAAAAAATAGATATATACATATACATTAATGTGTATATATATGTTATATACATAAACGCGAGAATTGCAAGAACGCGATATCTCTTCGTTGCATCGTTAAGGGGCACGCCTTCTTCGGGTACCACAGTTGGATACGATACCGCTGTGTTTTCACATCTTTTTCTCTCTACCTTCGTTTCTTCTATCCCTTTTCATCCACGTTATATACATACATACATACACAATATATATTTATATCTTTTCCTCAACGAGACCGTCCAAAGTATCGGTACCAATTTTACGAAAGACTCCATTTCATTTATGGCATTTTATTATTCCACTTCCTGGGTGCTATTAATTTTCCATTAAACACCTCTTCAATTAACCTGCCCTGTTTTTTCGGAGATATTTTTTTTTTTTCCCCTCGTTAAATTGCAATTTCACGGTGCAAAAGTGTTATACTCAAATTGCTTTTAGCATATTCGTTCTCATTTTTCGTATGTATATATGCACTTTTTGTTTATTTCCTTCTTCTATTCTTCAACTGTTGAGATATTTATGAGTATAAAATACGACAGGATTTATTATGAGAACTGATGTGTAATGTTATTGGGTGTGGTGGAACTCCCACGCGAATTGAAATCGCATTCGACACCTAAGACATGAGAGAGTGAAAAGAGAGAAAAAATAAATGTATATATATATATAGATAGATATATATATATCATACAAGAGCAACAACTTGTGAGCTCTAAATCTTTCCACCATCTGATTTCTCTCAGGTAGTTCTCAAGCGTCTTTACTCTTTCGTATAGGCGCACCTGGATCCGTTTGGTCCTAGATAGATTTCACGTGACACATACACACATGCACACGACGTTTGCGCTCTGCTGATGTCGATGGTAGCCGCGCGCGCAAGTAGAGCAACAGATGCAAATAGCTCTAATGGTAAATGTATATGGTTTTGTGCGCTCACGTTGGTTGATACCTCCTCATTTGCCATTCTCTCTTGATTCAAGTGAAAAAATATACAAACGAAAATAAAAGTAAAACGTATGGGTGTGGCTTTGTGTGCGATATCAAGATATCGTCTTGTCTTTCTTGAGGATCCCCCATGATTCGTGCTCTGTCTCCTGTTCTTTCTCTTTTTCATTCATTTTTTCCAGCATTTTCTTTTCTCTTATTTTTTCTCATCGTCGTTGAGTTAACTTCCATACAAGCCTGGGGCGTGCTGCGCCATACTTTGCTCCGTTCTTCCTGGACTAACGGTCCTTTTGCTGCTGAGATTGCCGACGAGGACTCTTCTCCATTGCGCACACACACATGAATACACCCACAATGACGTTCCAAACGTATAGATGTATTTATGTGTGTAGAGGTGGGGCCTTTCTCTGGCGTGAGTTGACTGTTTATATTTTATTTATATGAGTATTTGTATGTGTATATGTTCAATATATATACATGTATATATTTTCATTAAACGATCGGCTATTGACAGCTTTGATCAAGCCTCGACATCATTGACCTCTTTGAGGAGGGAGTATTGTATATATTTTTAATCGAATTGATACTGTACCACTCCTATGCATTTAAATTGGCTGTGGATATGAATTATTTTCCTCCTCTTCATCTTCGGATGTAAGTGAAGAGAGAATGACGTAGATAAAATTAAATGGATTCGATTAATCTAATTAGAATGGAATTTAAAGCTCTGTTGGAGTGATATTTATCGATTCTATGATTTGATTGAGAGATATGAATTGATGTTTTGATATTTTATTGTTGTATCGCACATTGTATGTGACTTTTAAATGAGTTTCTGATGAAAGATTGAAGAATAAATTTTGATTCTTGATATGAAGTAAATAAGTCGGTGATTGAGCATAAAATATTGAAAGCAATTTCGAGACGATTTTCTCAAGGAAAATTCAATTAAAAATATAACTAATTATTAATGTTCAAGAGAAAGGGGCAATTAAAAATTTAGATTTTCATAATTCTATGATTTATGAACTGTTGACTTTATAAGAAACACCGATTTATCAGCATTTATTAAACGGTTTAGAAATCGGAAATTGAAAAAATTATAAGGACTTAATTAGCCAGTCAGGTGAATGAAAGTAACATAAATTTGTGAATACTGAGAATATCACTAATAAATTGAGATCAACATTAAAATTCCGCGCGTTTATTACTATGGATAAACGGAATGATAATTGCGACGTAAAGGTAGATTTGAATATTCCCCGATATATCACCCATTAATTAACAGTTAAGTGTTTTCTTTTATATTAAATCAATCCGAAGTTTTTCACGTAAGATAAAAATTCCCCATCGCTGTCAACTCTCATTCAATAATAAAATAATCGACTCAATGTTTTGTACACATCAATACAAACATTCATAAATAACATTTAATACCCAACATAAAATTGTTATGTGAATGTGTAGGCGTGTTTGAGCATGTTTCTAAATATTTTTAATAACAATTATACTCCCTGCTGCGATTGATGATGAAACATATCGCAATCGTCAAACAAGTGAATGATTTTTCCTTCAACTCTTTCAATATTATATGAAACACTCACCTGAAACAAACAAAAATAACCAAAACCATTAGCAATGCATCAACAAGAATAAAATTTAAATACAAGATAAAAATGATATATATATATATAAATATTGAGATTAAAATAAGATAGTCAAGCGGAAGTAGAATGTGATGAGAATCAACAACATCTCTCATCATCTACACACACATACATATTCATATATACCATTAAAAACATTTTTATAAACAATATAATATACCCTGTTCGAATGAACGTGTTTGCTTGCAAGTAAGGTAGGTCATCCCGGGCGTGTTCGCGTCCGATTATGACCTTCGGCCTCTCTTTTACTTCTCGTCCCCTCTCTTGCATTTGATTTTTCACGTCTCCTCTATTTTCAAATACAATCTCAGCACATAGTGCGCCTCTTTGCCATATAAGCATCAACCCGTTCAAGTACCGCTACGGTTAGCTCGATACAAACTTGTATATGTGTATATAGAAGAAGTTTATATATATATATACGTATATATGTATATATATTTATATAAGGAGGTACCAAATGGCATTGGTAGCCTACATATAATACTTGGGCACGGATGAGAGAGAATGAGGTATTGGATTATCGTCAATCGCAAATGGTCTACTCGCTTCGGTTATAAGCCAGGCGCGACGTAACGAGTTCGAGTGAGTGCCATTATATGTACATATACGAAGAGAGAGTCTTCTTTGGTGGTTAAGATAAAGACGAATGGGTTGTTAGAGGTACGACAAACTTGAGAATATTGGATGAAAAAAGGTGGAGATAGGAAAAAGATTGAAAAGAAAGAAATACATAATAACAGAGTGAACATGTGTTGTTTAAATTATTTTCAGTCAATCCTTTTTCTTGTCTTCTTCAATATATTTCATGAGTTCACAATGTAACTTTTTTTTTTGTTTTTTCATTGTTGGAATAAACGGATAGAAAGAAGAAGAGACTCTTGCAGACATTTGAATGGTAATTATTATTGTACGAGATGTAAATTATAACCCAAACGAATGAGCCCACCCTTCGGTCATTCTTTATATTTATTTGTATTTCTTATTTCGTCTTTCTTAGTTGTCGTACATCATTTTTTGTTTGTTTCATTTGAAACTTTGGTTGGGTCCAGAGTCAAACAGGAATAAACTTGAAGACTTTCAACGCAGGTGATGCGAGCAGGTGTGTATATATTATGTACGTGTGTGGTGTTTTTTTTTAATGTGAATATAACGCGCCGCAAGAGCGCGCGTAACCACAAGTGGTGAAATGTAGTGAATCTTTTATGACCTTTTGCCTGTTTCATGTTGTGTATTCGTGTATGATAACCCCATGTGTATATATATTTAATATGTGAGAGCATTTTGGACGTTTTAATATAAATGTAAATCTGGAATTGCAATAAATATTGTGTACACAACTATATGATGTAAAGAGCATCTTTGTGTAAGATACAGAGTAGATATTGTCGAATGATTTAGAATGAAACGGAGGATAATAATAAAGTTCATTCTAGTCCTCAAATATATCTAAATCTTGATTTTATAAATCTCACCACACACATCTATTATGATCTCATTGATAATTATACACATCTGATTTATTTCCCTTTTTTTTTCCTCGCACTCTCTCTCTCTTTTTATCTTTTTTTTTGCCGTGTCTCATAACATATAATTTTACTTCTGCAGAATTTCGATGGTAAATTATACGATAGGCTATAATTGTAACCTTTCGTATACATGATTTTTGGGTTGTCCATTCCCTCATCACTAAACTATAAAATATAAAATAAAATAGAATAAAATCGTATCAACAATGCCACATTCTTTCCATCATTTATCACCGTTTGTCAATTAATTTTAGAATGTTCAAGACGTTGATATGGTCGAGTGTTTCAGTGTTATTATTACTTGAATATATTTTCATGAAGTTTCAGAACACTCAACTATCTTCGAGTCGTTAAAGGAAAAATTTTCTTTTTGCTTTTTTTTTCAATTCGCACAATCTCCATTGCTTGGCTATTGACAATATCGTTCAAAGGAGAGACACTGGCATCGCTGAACGAATGGTGATGTCATGACTAACGAAACAAAATGTGAAATGATATTTTTGTCTTTCATTTTTTATTTTCGTAGCTCGTTAAAATCGTTTACGGCTTTAGAATATTGAGTGTATTCATATATGTATATGTACGAGAAGTTTGGATGAGATAGTAACACGTCAAACAGGACTTCTTGTGTTGTCTTGTGCTCCATTAATATTATCGGGACGCCTTGCAGGCGTTTATTATCGAGAGACCGTTCACACTGTACGGTTTTTTTTTCACCATAAATAAATCTATATGTATTGGTCACAAGTTTTCTACAAATTGTCTTGTGGTAGTTTGAAACTTTTTCCTCTGTTGTGAAAACAAGTTGGGTGGTTGTAATGAACATGAAAATGGAATAATTGATGGGAAATATTTTTGTTCTTGTTTTCTCAAGTAACTTGAGTTGTTGATGGAGAATGAAGACATGTGTGTTAAGACATGAGGAATATACATGTACGTATAGTCACGTCGAATGTCGGTAACTCACTCGACTTGACCTGAGAGAAGACAAACTGTCCGCGATCTATTCTCTTGTATTTTTTTCTCTCCTTCTTTTGCCTTTGTCTTCATCTTCGTCTCGACTTTACTTCACTTCACTAAAGCCAATCAAGCGCAACTTGGAATGCGGCGTGGTCGTGTGCGCTTCCTCTTCGTATCTGTTGCATCCAACTGTTTGTATTATGGGTAACTGCATGGTTGTAAGTTTTTTATTTATTTCTTTTTGTAGTACACTGACCTGTGGCCACGCTTCTAATTAACAATGTCATGAAAGTTGCCAAGTATTTTCGTGGAATATGTGAAATCATTTTCACATTTTATGTGATTAACCTAACTAAAGTGTTTTGATGAGACAAATAAATTTCTGTATGGAAAGACAACAGATGCAATTAATTAATTGGCTTATTAAAAGGCGTTGGTGTGGTTTTTACGATTTCTCAGAACGTAATTTACTTGCGTTAACCAATCGCGTCAGATAAGACGCGCATAACAGAGTTCGCTCGAAAGTATTCGAAATCAAATTGGACATGACGATTTCCACAGCGACGAAATATTCGCGTATTATCTCGTGGCGTCAATTAGTCAGATGACAACTCGTACAATAAATCTTACATGTACTTGAATTTACAGTCCCGTTTGTAAGTGTCTTCGTTTCTTAATTCGTACCGAAAAATTTCCTTCACTTAGTAACAGAGAAAAATAAAAGAACAGGGACAAACGTTAAATAAAAGAGAAAAAAATAAAACAGGACATGTTTGTGATGTTGTTAAAAAACAGTGCGGGAAAGAGCGAAAGAGTGCAGACTCGACTTGACAAATCGAGACTTTGTTCACGGTTGTCGTGAAACAAATGGAACAGAAAAAAAATAATGTATAATATATAAATGAAAGTAAAAGAGATCGATTGAATGTCAATGTAAGTTCATGCTTAATTAATTGATTCTACCAGGGAGTTCTGATGTGCGGCTTCCTAAAAGTCGCGGAACTCCATGAATATTTTCCGATTACTTGTGTGGTCCTGATGAGAATTCATTTTAACCGAGACCCAACCCGATACTCTTACGCATTTCATTTAACTCTTGTATACGTGATCTCAAAAAACCTTTTTTCCCTATTCTATTTCTTCATATCCATCAAGCATTCCACATAGTCTTATATTTATCAAATAAAAATAGAATAATAAAATGAATAAACTAAATATTGTTTCCTCTTATTCTTTTTCGCTCGCACTAAATTCGTCGGATTCTATTATTTTCTACGTAATAAATTGCTTTGAATTTTACGATTTTACCATCAAATGGATGCTTAATTAGGGAGCGTCCTAAATATATATGTATTCATAATATATAGATAAACGCGGATATTGATTCGATTATCGAGATTAATGGCCGGGGAATTGTGACCATGTGCGCACAATGATTTATTATTGACTTGGAAATGGTGAACGAGCAAAACGAGAGGTAAAGACGCAGAAAAGGGATAGAGATGCCCGCGGCATTTCTTTGAGAGGAAATATAAGCAATGGGTGAAAACATGAAGGAGAATATGGGTGGAATTATTTTATATAGTGAGACAGAGACGACGCGTGTGTCAACGCAGGATACACAAAGTCATTTTGCTTTATATACATTGATATATATAATGTAATGTACTTTCCATTTGACTCACGCGCAACCCACGAGGATATGAATAACGGACTCGATTCCTTTTTGACTGCCGGAAGTCGTTTGCACAAAAATTCAGTAAAAAGTTAAGTGGCAGGTTTACATTTATGAGTAATTTATATTTTTATTTGTGCGAACTTTATTGCGAATTTCTTCAGTTCACCAAAGAAAAATGTAACATTGTTACAATATGTATTCTGTATATTTAACTGTATAATTATTGACTGCGGTTGATTCTGCCTGCATGCGATTATATTGAACAGATGATCTGTGCGTGATCGCATGTGGGTATTTACATTACAAAAGAATGCAAAATATTCTTAAAACTTTGAAGTGCAATACGAATTTTTTGTCTCAATTATGTTCACTTCATCTGCCACATATTCCGAATTTTTTTCTGGTTTCATCTAATATTGTTGCATGTGTCTTCTCGTGTCTGTTGAGCATCTGTGCTCGTGTATGATCTTGATAAGCGCTTTGTCCCAACAAAAATAAATGTAAACCAATAAAGAGAAAAATTCTTAGCATGGAGAAGACACATAATTTCACTCGTGCCAAAAGGCAGGGGGAGAAGACAAGAGCACGAGGAAAAAAAATAATAAATGGATATAAAATAAAGAATTTTTCGCTACCCTCAACAGCGACCAATAATTTTAACGAGGTCTGCGCGAGCACAATCTCACTTCCATGTCTCGAAGCGATTGTCAGCCGCTGCAGTTTCTTAATTTTAATTGCGAGTTTCGTTCTCGAAAGGAGGCGCGATATAAACATTGGATGGTGAAATAAGATGTTTGCCACTTCAATTTCGTGGTATTTATTTTTCGTTTCATTTATTTTTCTTCTCCCATATGCTTATCGCCAATAATTCGCGATACCACATCCTCCCAACGCCATCCTCACTATATAAATGTATCTATATTGGTTTACATAAAGTCTTTTTTTATTTGCCGCGCAAAATTTTAATACATCGAACCGCATGACTCTCTCGACTTTACACGCACGACTTGCCACAAACAATATCCTCACGATCAATGCATATAACAAAATGGAATTTATTATTATTTTCTCAAGAATAGAATAGCAGAGCACACAGTAAAATGAGCTGTCTTGTAACTTTCTAAAGTGGACCAACTAATGCGGAATTACACCAATTCGTATATATTATTCAAACAAATGTTTCATTCCACCCTAATCATTTGATGTCATAATTTTTCATCTAAACATACGGCAATTTTCTCTTCTATATCATTTTTGTTATAAAACATGTGATGGATTTATATATGCGCGTTGTACAATCGTCAAAATGACTGCTAAATCAACGGCATCAATTCAAAACGTTCTCACCGATGTTGGTAAGAATCAAATGCGAGCAAGAGTGAGAGAGGATGAAAGAAATAAATCGGCATATCGATTACCCCGAATCGTGACGCGGGGGCGAAGCGAGATAAATTTCCACTGGGTCTGTTAAAAGAGGGGGGCCTCCACGATCGGTGGAAATGAATTCAATGAATAATCCTCGCGAGCCCTCGAGAGACAATCGAGGGAAAGAAAGAGAGGACAAATATATCCTTTCAATGTCTATAAGTGTATGGGTGAGTGGTATAGGCGTGTTGGCTCACTACTAGGATAAGAGAATTGAAGTAGTATGGGTGAATATATGCCCTCAGGACATCACGAGTCCTGCGCTCTTATATATATAATCATTATTCGCTCTATCGTACATATATTTTCTCATTTTTGATGCCACATTTATCATTTGGGTTTTATTAAAAAATGTTTCTCCTCGACAATCACCATAAAAATACTCCCTGTAATATTTATATTATCAAAAACATTTCGTCTTATTTTCACCATTTTATAAATTTCTCCAATTGTAAACAATATATATCATCTTTTATGCATATTAAAAAAAAAAACGTGTCAGTTTATACATTCAAAATATAAAATTGTCCTGCAATATTTTTCCATCATGACCACAACACTCGAAATTGGCTGTTGCGTGTACATTTAATGATAGCATCTGGTGAATCGCGCGGTCGCGCGCGTCCGTTATGGAACACACAACTGAACCTTTTACGCGCTTCGCCGACTTCAAAAGCGGTACATCTCACTGACTATATTCTCGTCTACTCTCTTCTTCAATATTCTTCTGTATATGCACCAAGGATATGAATACAGGAGCCGATCATACACATAAACATATCACAATTTATATACGCAAGTATAGAAGATACATAATTTTTTTTTCGTTGCTACTTTTATTCTTGATGATTTCGATCGACACTTCTATAGTCAACTTATTCAGGAACATAAAAAGAATCGGATCGCATTGCCACACAACAGTTCATTCAGAATAACTTATTATATATATTAAAGTTGAAGTGAGAGAGCAAATGACGGGGAAAAGAGATAGACGGGAGTAGAGAGAAAGGGCGATACCCTCAGTGGGACGATTAAGGCCACCGGAGTTGAAATGCGATCCTGCAAAGATCGCACTGGGGGCATCGGTCTCACACCCGCGCTGATGTTCACCAAGCTCACCAGGCATTTCCTGACTGGAAATTATAATCCGCCTGGCTCCACTTCGCGGTCAGATAGACGTACGCAGATATAATCCTCTAAGGATCAACGGTAGTTTTCAAGACTCGCATAAATACTTCACGCAGCTGCTCAAAACTATTTCAATGTGAATGAAGATGAATAGTATTTGTGTGCAATCAAGTTGTACATACAGAAAAAAATTTTCAGTGTCTATGTATAAATTATGCATTTTCCATTGTTAATGTTTGAGAAAATATTTCTTAGTTGACGATTTATTTTTTAGAGCGTGTTAAATATTGCGTTCATTGTGACACGTCGTAAGTTCACGGGGACACAAGACAAAACACGATAGATAACGAACTAGTGACCACCACCGCCACTGTCATCATCACCTTTTGCGTCCCCTCTTCGCGTTCACCATCTCCGCGCTTGTGTCTGGCGGTTCCTCGAGTGGACTTTTAATGAGGCACCCGCCACGAGTATCCCCCCGATAACATCGAAAAGTGCATTGTTATACTGCGGTGTCGCCCGATTGCTTCGTGCAAGGTCGAACGGTCCACTTTCCTTCTTTTTTTTTTTCGCGGTGCTTTATATATAATAGCGGAGTAAACAGTACAGTGATTGGACATTTAAAGTTGTTTTATCATACAGCACCGTAATTTGTGGGTGTTTTGAAAAAAAAACCTTACTGAACTATCGGATAAAATATTTAATTATAAAACGAAAAAAAAAATAATTATCTACGTTCTTCTCTGATGACTAATCACTAATTTATTCCAGAAATTATTCTTTCATGAAATGTCCTTTCGCCATTAATTCTCATACACTCCCTGACAAGTCTATCTACGCAAACTTTTTATCCCGTTTCTATTTGCACACGAAACAATTTGTCTGCTGAAGAAGCAGGATGCAGTGAAAAACAGATATAAAAAGTATTAGCGTGTCCAATCGTAATTTCACAAGTCTCAACATAGAATAAAATGATTTTAGCGTTGTCGGATAGAGATGAGACTACTTGATGATTAATAGTGTCCTTATAATAAACTATTTTCAGTTTTTACCTATATGTTTATCTTCATTTCTCTTCAATTACTCTTCTATTTGTATCCTGTTTTTCATATTAAAATAATGCCGCGCGGTAAATCTTCTGAGGGTATATTGGAAATGCAAGACTCAAAAGATAACTACGCATATATCCGTTGTAAAAGAGAAAAAAAAAATACGGAAATGAAACAATGAATAAATGGAAAGAAACAAAAAGACAGAACAAAGCCTCCGCTGCTTGCGGATAATTGCAAAGTGCGTCGCGCAGTTATGGGAAATAATAGACCATAGCTAGTGCTTATAGTCCGTATATGAAGAGATATGCACATGGCATTTTGTTACCGAGTATAGAAATAGGACGAACATCAAAGTGAAGCCCCTGTATGGACACTTCTTGTATCCTCTTCCTCTATTCCATTCTTCCTTATTTAATTTCTATTCCCTCCCTCATTCTTACTCGTTTTTTTTTCTTTATCTTCTTGTTCTTTAGATGCCTGAATTATCGAAGCATCGGTTTATCCTCTCGTTAACTCGTTTATGGTCCCATCTAGTTGCTCTCTTTTTGGACTCCACGGAAGCCACACGATAGAAATCGCACAAATTGCAATGCATTTATTGCAGTATCCGTTTAAATTATATTTTTTCTCTTCTATTTATTATCATCAGGTATCCATTCATTTATTTATCCTTCCATTTTTTTTCTATAACTCTTATTCCTTTTCTTTTTTTTTTGTATTGTTTTTTAAGGAAGAAGGAGGAGATGAAAGACTATAAAGTATAAAAGCATTTAAAGCGTGAGATATAATGTTGAAATCGAAGATGATGATGGCTGATCAAGTATTTCCGTAGGGCATTGATCACTAGCCTGAGATAGCATGCCCTATACGTCAGCCGGAAGTACCATTTATATTCGTGAAACCGATATTTCTACGTCTGTGGATCGTAGATATTGGCTGGAAGGCCGAGGAAAAAAGGTGAAAATGAAAAAAAGAAGTGGTCAAGACGAAGAAAGAGATATGATGCACTTGGCGCTCGGCCAAGGATTATCGGACGGTCGAAATCTGCATAGACAAGTCGTGAACCATTAAACTTGTCGGTAAAAGCGATTTTATGGGCCCCCATAAACCATTTTCTACTAAAGTTTCTTTGGGATCCCTTTTTCCTTTTTGGTTTGGTGTTTGCAAGTGCAATGTTATGCAAGGAAATATATATATATGGCATCGCTGCACCTTATTTTGACGCGTCAGGTGTTAAAAGGTAGAATAAGGTTGGTGGCTAGCGAAAAAAAAAGTTGGGACGTGAAAAATTCTTGAGATATTTTTATTGCGTAGTGCTGCGCATCGTAGACGTTTCGAAGAGATTCCAGTTGAATTATTGAAGGAAATTTTATTATTCACGATAAAATTTGTCCTTCATCGATTGAAAACATTTACAAGACTGTAACAACAAACTATTCCTGTTATGGTCAAACTGAATGATGGGGTTGGACTGATTCGTAATTCAACATTTTAATTATTCGGAAATTACATCAAGAATAGAAATTTAACTGAAATATTTATTATGGTGTTACTATCAGGACTAGTTGATGATCGCTGATGCCAGAAGAAAATGTCTGAAGGTTACGCTTGGATGTAAGAGTGATTTGTGAGGACTCGCTTGTCATTAATTATGAATAACTAATGTTAAAATATATTACACGAGGCGAATGGATTCATCCCGCTGTTGTAAAACTATAAAGTCGTGGATTACTGTATGAAGCAGACTGAAGGGGGGGTTGTATAATCAGAAGAGATTGACATATAAAAGTCCAGCACAACATACTTGACGTTTATAACATCCTCCCACTGAAGTCAATGACCACAGGAAGGAAGAATAAGACGTGGTAAGAGGGAGGAAAAATGAGAGAGAGTTTACGAAATGAGAGAATGTAAGGGAGAACGACGATGAAACCTTATCCTAAAATCTTTTCGTGGCGTCTTTGCAGTTTGAAGCTTAAATATTTTTTTTCTTTTCAACTTTTTCTCTTTCTCACCCTTTCTATCTTTCTCTTATCTTCGTCATTTTATGACCGAGAGAAAGCCGTAAATTCAATCGAACAAACCGGATAAGAACGTTGGATAATAAACGTTAGCAACATGAAGAAAATAAAAAAATGTTAAATAAAAAAATACAAGTGAAGAAAGAACGAACGCGAGATTTGTGCCTTGGGAAATGATAATAAAATTGAATTGCATCAAATTATCGAATTGAAGTCATTCAATAACGGAAATCATTCGTGGTTGTGATTTTGCAATGTCTGTGTCATGAAAGAAGATGAAGGAATCAACGAGGGAGAAAATTTTATTTACCACAAAGAGCGCTCGGAATATTTCATAATTCGTACAAAGGACGACGCTTGACTGGATGAACGAGAAAAGTAATGAAGGAAAAAAAATATTGTGAACGTGAGGATGAAAAAGGGACACTTGAGGAACAAAGAAACCGGAAGTTGAAATTCTCGCTGCTGTCGGTGGATGCTGAAAGGGATGGGGAAAAGAAAAAATGGCAAAGCAAGGGTAACAAAAAAAGGAGAGACGTAATTTGTGAACCGCATTATGAAAGGTGAGAAACCGATCTGCATAAGAAATCAAGTTGCAAGAGTTGACAGAACATGAATATATTTTTCTTGCTGGCGATTCTTTGCATGATTTATGTTTTCAATACCACTACAGACATACAAAATAAATGTGAACATTTACATCAGGGTGAAAACATAAAAGAAGAGAAGAGTAGAACGTAACGAATCATTTCTCATTAACAATTCGGCACGTCGACTGATGAACTGATTTCGTGATAAACATGAAAGGCTTTTGAGCATCTCAGATGAGTTACTTCGTTTCCGGTGTAAAAATAATTACTAAAACTCCAATTAGTTAAGGTAAAATAAACGAGAAGATCGAATAAGAGCGTTCGAGAGAAACAAATATAAAATGAGATGGTTAAACTTCCCTCTGTTTCATCTTCTCATTTTCCCTTCCTCTTTTTTCTTCAAGAACACACGAATTTTTGGACTTTGCATTGATCCCGAAATGTAGTCACGGTTTTGAGACTTCATGCATTATTGAATTCGCAAATTTATTTCCCCTACTTGAAAAGGCCACCAAGTACCCATTGCGATGAGCATCCTTTTTTGGTTGACATGATGAAAAGAATTTGAACAGAAAGTCTGTGAAAAGACGCCATCATTGTCCTTTGCATTTCAAATGTTCCAGTCTTCATATATACATAAATAAATCCTTTTATACATACATTTTCTTATGTCACGGTGAATTATTCCTGATTATTCCTACTGATATGATCGCATTTGGTATATATATATATATATGTGCACATACGCGTTTGAAGTTTAAACGACATCATGCACCGCCATAAAATATACACAAGTGAATGATTATGCGCAGAAATCGATGAGACGAAAGAGGAGAATGAATATTTTATTTATTTCTATCATTTCTTTTGTCAATTTTATTTTATGCCAACGACAATGATCAAACGTATTTCAACTAAAACCTTTTAATGAGGTGCTGTACAAAGGTGTGCCTTCAATAAGAAGACTTACCTATGCCAAGTTCAGGGTTGACCACAAACACACCTACGCGTACATCAACAACAGCTTATTTTCAATAGCGTATTTCAACACATTCAATCAGTATGCACATTTGTGTATATGCATATAGCCTATTGCACAGTACAATATACAAGTGACGTCATGACGATGCAAGAGAGGAGTGTGTTGGCACGCGTTGGATTCGTAGAATGCAATATCTCTCGATGAAAAAGACAATGGGAAGTTAAACGAGACGATAATGTGCTTTGTTTGAGAATAATGCACATCTGTGCGCCATGTATTTTGTATTAAGCACACTCGAATAAATAAATACGCATACATATATATATATATATGTATATACATGTATGACTTTGATTAATTTTTTTTTGTCTTCAATGTGAAGACAGACTTGAAATATCGTTGGCAATTTTATTGTATATCTTTCGCATTTTCTCTTTTAAATCTATTGAATGAATATATCAGTCAGATTCACAAACGAATTGTATATCAAGTCGGAGATTATTGTTCGGTATCTATTGCCGGACTTCCTATTTCTCTCTTTCTTTCCCTGCCAACAACCACATCAAAGAGTGAAAGAAATTTTTCAACGCAACTTATTACTTCAAGTATAGACTTTTGCGCGATGCCGCGTTGCGCATCGCTCTCGCCAAACAGGATGGATCTTATACGACGACCGCATGCCGATCTACGCCATGGCATAAAACCCGTCGATCTTGTTCGCGTGCAGCGATGTGGACCGTCAGATGTGTGCGCGCTATGCCACGTCGTCCACTCTCTCAACGCAAAGGATAATGAGAAGTGTGCGGTCGATATAGATAAATAAAAAAGAATTTATAAAATAATAAATAGGATAAAATGTAATATAGATAATAAAATTAATAAGAAGAAGATTGATGTTAACATACGTTCTCGGTGTATGTATATTTATATTCCAGGCGATTTAATTTACTGTAACTATATATACTTATAGGATAATACTAATCTCATAATCGTAGAAGGAGTTGCAATTAAATCGTTGCAGCACAAATTAATTTTAGACAGATGTAAAACTTTACAATATCAATCAATTGAAAATGCACAACTAATTTTTATCCATAAAAAAAGAACACAATAATAATTCGTATTTAATTATAATATGGATTTTGAATTGTGTCATCATCCAGTGAAATCACATCACAAAATATAATTCACACGAATTTGATGAAAACAAATAAATCCATCAACAAAAACTCCGTTATGTTATAAATCAAATTTTCCTTATGGTATCTAAATAAATTGCGAATGATGATAACTTTTCTCCATTACACAAAGTCATATTATCCGAATAACTTGTTTTATGAATTATTAGAAATAAAATGAAATTATATAGAGATATATATCGCAAAAGGCGGCTCCATCTAACGCTGGATAATAAGAACGGAAGGTCAGATATAGCTGAGGGACAGATTGCATGTGGGGATAGTTATAAAGAAGAGGCCGATCACAATCAAGAAAGCATGAAGAGAGGTTTTACCACCGCCGCTTCTGCTTTTGCTGTTTGCAAACTATTGCTAACTGTATATTCATATACACACGTGAATATATAGCGTCGCGATAGGTAAAAAGAAAATACTAAAAAGGTGTGAGTTCTCTTCTCATTCGCTTGGATATATAACTATTGCTGTGTATTTACTTGTATATACTTGTATACAATATATATCGACTAACGATATACGATTATTCGTGGAAGGTGGTAGCCAGGCTCTTTCTCTTTAAACTATACAGAGTTTAACGAGCATATTGCTATATACGAACTCTATATGTACATGTATATGTATAGAGAAATAGAAAGAGGGATGGGCGAGTGTGAGGGAGGGTAAGGGGCGATGTATGTAGAACGTGAAGGGGACCTTTATCGTCTGGCACACACGAGAAAGTCTCAGGGAAATAGACGCGCCTTCGCGTTGGAGATAAAAGCTTTATAGCAGACTCAATTCAGCCATTTTGTATTGCTTTATAATACTCTCGCTTCTATCTTTTAGACATACGTTTGTTTGTATTTATGAATTGAATAATCGGTAAGTGTTCAAGCCAAAGGAGACCGCTGAGTATTTTCTTCTTTTGTTTGAAAAGATGTAGAGGAAAAAAATAATTTTTAATAAACGTTTGTCATTTTTTAAGGGTAGAAAGATTGTAATTAATTTTACTTGTACTAACGAAGCAACAATATCGCGTTGCGGCAATTGAATCGATTCTTCACGCGTGTATTTTATATTGCTATCGTTATGGGTTTTGTGCTGTTGTTTATGGTGGGCTTTTATATCCTGATGGTTTATCGCACTACGAGGGCAAGTAGTGGAGAAAATTGATCTCGATTCGCTGATGACACATACGAGTTTGTATTGTGTTTTGCATTAGGAACGAATGAGCTAAAGAATTCTTATTTTTTTTTGTCTTTTATTAGATATTATTATTTATGTGGAAAGAATGAAATATAAATGGCTGTGACCTCTAGTTTTAGTTGAAACGTTTGACGGTCACGAAGTTTTTGTGTTGGTAAAATTGGCTATTTTCACACCCGGCATAAGAGCAACTAAACTAACGCGCGCGCCTTTTAGTTTACCATACAAATTTCTCCTGTTCGTTTTTCTTTTCACTAAACTTCTCGTTTCTTCGTCTCTACCACGACCCTTTTGTTCGCGTTATTGCGCGTCAGTGCGACGAAATATTCAGCCTAGTGCACATGGTTTCTGAACGTCTTTTCTATACCTACTTAAATATTCGTGTGACTAATTACATTATATTACTCACAGTCCGTTTATAATTATCAAAGGTGCCAGACATGCTCACAGAGTTCTTGGAATGTTGTACTCCTGTGAAAATTTTCTTACTAGCGAACTAACTTGAACTTTTTATTATTCGTTCGCGAACTTAAATTCCTTTTTTTTCTAACAGTGAATGATTCAAGGAAATAACCTTTGAATGAAACCTCGTAAAATTCGACTTCTCTCTAAATGAATATATTTGTTCCTAAATTTTTTGCTCGTTTGCTTCACTTGATAGAGATTGAAGAATGACTTTTAATTAATCTGTAATGAATTAAGTGAATGTTGCTTCTGTGTTTTATACATTTGAAAATAAAATGAAAAAGACGGAGAATGCAGTTGTGTGGATGTGTGTGTTTGAATGTTAGTATGGAAAAATATAAGATTTTGTGGTGAAGTGGAAGAGCGAAAAGATTATATCGGCAGTTGGTACACGCCTGCCTGGACTTCTTTCTCCTCGTTCGACTTTATCTTGAATCTTTGTGCTTGCAACTCTCTTGTCCCTTCTATTTCTTGCTTCTCTCCCTCTTCTTCATCTTTTAGAAACTCTCTCGCTCCCTCATCTTTCTTATTTTTCCCGTATTCGCACACGATGTCATCGTTTGGTAAAAAACTAGACGAAGATTTCTCGTTCAGGCAAGTAAATTGGTTCAGATGCCGCCGATTGCGTCGGCTTTTCTCGAAAATAATAAAACAGAACTGGATTGAGTGAGACAGAGTGCGGGGTGGTAGAGGCGGCTCACAAATGCGGTGGACATCGAGTCACGTTCTGTCGCGGGTTTCCTGCACGCTCGTGCGACCGATTACGTGGACATTTTTATTCTCTGTCTAGTTTCACACAGATAAAATCATAGAGCTGGTCACATAACAAAAAAAAAGCCTAAAAGTAATAAATGTGGAGTTATGTTTCCCCTAAAATTACGTGACCAGAATGGTAAAACTCTTTTTTTCATATGAATTTAAAGCATGTGTTGTTTGTCTACTATTGAATGACGTCAAAATCGCTGCAATGATCGGTCACAAATGTCACACGAATACAAAAGAGAATTAATCATCAACTCAACATATTCATTTTATTTTTTCATGTTTGCCAGCTCTGATTTAAGTAACAAAACCTGAATCTCAAGTAACTGCAATGCTTCCTGCTAATCATAAATTTCTAATTGACAATCTGTGAACTTCCATCGTGTCACGCACATTGGCATCAGTTGTTGAGAACTTGTAGTATTAATTCGCCAAGCCTACATCTTGTGTCATTTACAAGTAATATTCATTACTAATTTATAATATCTACCATAACTTTTCTTATTGTTCCAATAAAGCTTATTGGACAGAATTCAGCTGCTTGTCGACTTCACTTCCACGAAGCAAATGTTTTTTTTTTTTGCATCAACATGTTTTCAATGTCCTGCGTGAGACACAACCATTCATCTGTGCACAATAATTACCGATTCGAAATGGTCGAATCACTAAATCAATATTTTATTCTCCATCAACAGTTGGTCGGTTCGATTAATGTTGTCTAAGCCTGTTCCAAAGCCCTCTCTATCTGTCCTTGCAGGTTGATTCCTGTAGATTTAGATGCTGCGGCTGCTGCAGCAACGTACACGAGACAAAAGATTGTCGACATTAATCGTAAGAATCCCCAGCGAGCTAACGAGCTGTGCAAAAATATCTACAACTCTTCCTCACTATATCATTCGTCACATGTAGAACACAAGAACTAAGACGACGAAGAGAAGACCGGCGTGACGTCTGTGTTGGTGTCATGGGGCGAGCGTGACCCACCCCAGGCTTGGTATATATGGTGGATGGTGAAAGAACGAACGAAACGTGTGCGTGATTCTCTCATCCATGAAACGGCGTGATGTATGGTTATGCTCCAGCGAGGAGGGCGTGTAAACGCGCGTCCTCAGTGATACCACTGAACTCACTTCTATGTTTCTCTTCACGCGTCTCTACTTCGTGCGTCGACATTATCTTGTGAAATCGTTGATCTAACTTGCCACAACGATGACGACGACATTCAACAGCGACAATACCACATTGATAATAAAATGAATAATGATAATGTTTCTATTATTGAATTGCGATTGAGAATATGTTTATTATTATTAGATTACATTCTAGAGAAAATGAAAAGTGTTGAATGTGCTATTGAATTCATTTTTCATGTAATAATTCTTATCGAATGGGTGTGTGTATAATGAACATGGGGAATAAACAAATGGAGAATTGTTGCGATCAGCAGCAAAAGGAGAAGAGAAAAAAAATTATTTCACGAGCCATTGTATACGAGGAGGACAATGCGGAGCAAAAGAGTATCGGTATCGAGCGAGTAATGTTGGAAGCAATCTACATCTTCGATAATAAATATCATCGCAAGTTTTTCTTTTATCCGGCTTGCCCTGTTTATTCAATGTTTTTTTTTATCTCCTCTTACTCTCGTTCTGCGGGTTCTTGTGAATTGAATGTGTGCGTGTTCGCACTCTGGGCGAGCCTGTGAATATTGAGATATGAATATACTAAACGTCAGATGTGCAAGGCATAATCTCGAATTTCATGTCGGAACGTTGGTACTAAATAAAACGAAAAAGAAAAAAAGAGGAATGAGTGGAGACTTTATAAATGTAGTGGAAAAACATTAGCGGTGTATATTGAAGATTCTGCACATGGCAAGATAATAATTTTTAAACCATTGAAATTTTCATTTCCTCCACCAGAAGAAGAGAAAGAAGAAAAAAAAAGGGTGGAACAAGAATATTAATTTGCTTTTATTTAAACTAAGACCTCAAGGGTGATGAGGCACAATCTCTTTCCACGAAGCTATTAGCGCTCAAACGGATCCTTTTACGGGAACGAAATGAAGGTGATGAAGAAAGAAAAATGTACTTGATATATATAAGGATAGAGAGAGACAAGGGAAGCACCGAAATGGTGCGCAAAGCACAGGAAGGTTTCGAGGACAAGATAAGCCTTTGTGCTGGACACGAAAAGACTCTGCTCTCTCCCTGTTATATGTATATGTATGTCTGTGTGTCCTGGGACAACGGATCCCGTCCGCATGTCTCACATTTCGCGAGCGAGCCACCGTCATAATTTACAAAAATATTCTCTTCTTATATTTTTATTTTCCAAACCATATATATACACATCCCACATATTCTTCTTCGTCTCTTGTTCTCATCATATCATCTCGACCACAAGCAAAACGAAATAAAAAACTTCCTAAACATATATTTGTCTTTGTATTGTGATCTAAATTGACCAATAACTCGTACTGAAAAGCATTTGATTCTCTATCGTTCATCAAAGTCCCCGTAAATTTCCGCAGTGTCATTCGATGTATTTCTCCAGTGGTTTAAAATTATAATCTGATGAAAACTCAATGTAAATCACAATTCTGAAAACATTTCTCTATCTTCACAATGACAACGATTGATTGGCTTATCTCAATTGATAATAATTTACACTGTCTGTTATTTCTCTTTTTGTAATTCAATTCACTGTTTTATTCTCATCTCTCTTGTTTTTCTCATCGTGCGGCATCAGAGAAGTTTACGCTCTCCCTCTCTTTCTATTTGAAGATAAATCGATCCCGCAAACAGCATCGCGGTGAAATCGTGGCCAAGCGAATCGATGGCAGCAATTTTACCAGCGTGCGTTTATCGCGTTTAATGCTCCATTTGTTGCACTGCGGGATCTCTCCCTCCACTGCTGCTAAACAAGAGGCCGCACATGATCTCTTTTCGAGTTTCACGTGCGCCCCTTTATAACTATACACACCCACTTATTTTTATTTTCATTTATATATAGAGATATATTTATTCGTAAGAGAAGAACTGCGGTAATCGATTTCGGGGAATCGGCAGCCAGAAAACCATAAATGTATTTACTCGCAATCATCTGGATAATTATTTCCCAAATATAGATAAAGATGAAGAACGAGTTGGGTAATTTCATTCTGCTTTCATTATAAATATTTTTTTTTTCTTCCGTGATCATTTCACGATTAATTATAAAATATTCATTGGAATTTATTGATCATGAGTATTTTAATATCAGATATTGAGAGCTTGTTCGATTATAAATAAAGATAATTGGCCATTGCGAGTTTTTGAATGAAATTATGGATGACTCGATTGAACGATTTAATTTTATGACGCAAGTTTATGATGAATGAATTAATTAATTAATGCGAAAATAATCAATTCTTTTTTTTTGTTACAGTAGAAATTATTCTCTTCTTCGGTATCTACAATTTCTCTTGTAACAACAATCGATAATCGGAGTGTTAAATGATATGTAGTAAAAACTTGGGGAAGAAAGTTACTGACTTCCACCTCGCATGACTCCTGTCTTCATACTCTTCATGTTCTCTTATGTATGAACATATATTTGTGCTGCTTCCTCTCCTTCGTTTTCTTTTTTTTCACTTCTCCTTCTTCTCCACCATTTCCTTCTTACTGTCGTAGACTTATCAGATCTGGTGGTTGTCATCTCGGAAGAATTTACTGACGACGTTATATACACACCCAAAGAAGAATATTCGCGCGTGCGAGAGACGCTATCATTGTTGAACTATCTCGCGCGATCCTCGCAACTTTTCACGCCGTGTATTTCCGGAGTATTTTATTATTTTCATTCTGTTTATTTATCATACTCCCACTTGAATTCTTATTGTTTCATTATTTTTTGCTACTTTTTCCATTTATGTCTCATGCAAAAAATTATATTTATCAAATTTATTTTCATTCAACTCACCAGGCATGCAGACACAGCGAAATGTTCCAGGATCGTCCAGGCAAGAACCATCATTCTGACATGGATGTGATTCACATTCGTTGACATTTGTTTCACAACGTGGTCCAGTGAATCCTTGAGTGCAATTGCATGCAAATGATCCAGGTGTATTGACACAAATACCATAATGTTCACAAGGCGAACCTGAAAACAGAGAGAAATTCAAAATGAGTACAAAAAAAAACAATTATATTGAATACAAAACGAATAAAATATTTGGCAACTTGTCCAATTGGTAAAATAACTTTCTCACAATGGTTATATATAAATTTCTCTTCTTTTTTGGGCTTTCTTATTCGACAAGTGTAATTGAATTCAATCGAATGGGAAAGTCTCTCTTCTTATCCGTAATATTCAACCATGGGTTTATCATATATATATCGATGCACATCATATAACAGTCATGAGAGATGGGAGTTTTGTTCGAGTGATAATTAAAAGGAATGAACGCGCACCGCATTATTAATGTGATCGTCAACTACGTATATAGAAGCAAAAGATGATGAGAAGATGGTGAAAGAAGAAACCAGGTTGAGAGCGAGAGTCTTTCTTTTCGCGTTGATATCTCTGTCTCTTCCTCTCTTCACCATAACTAATAAATGCATCGAACAAATTCCTACACACTCAAATCGGAACAGATCGTTATTTAATCAAAAAAAGTATCTGATATCATTGACGTTCTTTTTATATTAATACAAAATAGAGAATTCATTTTTTATCAAAATAGTTGTTCAACTGGTAGCAATAACGATGACAATTATTTATTAATTAATAAAACACTGAGACTCGATCAAATTTCTCATTATTTATATATATATATATATATAGAAAGAGAAATTAATTTAATTGCCAATGAGATGATTGCGAGTTCATTAATGGAATGAATGTATGTACACAAAAGTAGATTATAGGGTAAATGATGGAGGCAAGTGGGATTTATGGGGAGTACACAATTATTTCAAGTAAATTGAAGTCAACTGAAGCGTGATCAGGATTTCAAATTGACGGAATCCAGGGTACGATTATATTCATACCGTAGATGGCCACGCAGTGGCAACAGTTGTTGCTGTTTCTGCTGCTGTTGTTGCTTTTGCTTTTGCACATATTCTTCGACAGTGTGCAAAAGCAAAAGCCCGGAGGGACACGCGATGGAACGAGAAATTTCACGGCGACTTTATAGCGGTACACCTGCCACCAATTATCTCATATTTATGGACTTTTCATGACGATCAGCAAAGCATATTGGTAAACGAAAAATGAACAAATAAATATATAAATAAATAATGAAATGAGATTGAAGTATTTGATCTTTAATCCTTTTTACGTTCAACCAAACAATTTAATTGAGATTAATATTTTTATACGCGCAATCGTTGATGAAGCCATATTTAATTGCAATAAACTTTTACATGAGAATACTTGTATGTATATAGTAACGCATAGATTTTTTTAAAATGTGTACAAACCAAGAATATATGTGTAATGTTGTGAGGTGAAGGGGGCAGAGAAAGATGGAAAGACGTGGGGCAATAACGTGAGTTCTCGCATACCGTTCTCGTGTAATTCACGTTCGTTTTTCCACACATTGTAATTGCCGCCGTGCGTCTTCTTTCCAGATGCGCCGACGAGCTGACCGAATGAAACAAGAAGCGCATTGCCACAACGTGTTTACAATTCCAGTGGCTCATTGTGAATCAACGCTTCGACGATCATGGCGACCATTTGATTTTCGTAGTCATGAGATGAGATGAAGCGAGACAAAAGTGTAGGAAATAATAAATAATAATAAGAAAAAAAACCGGGACAAAACACAGCAAACGAACAAAAAAATTGATAACAATTTATTTTTTTCGGGGTATTTCTTCTTTGGTTTAAATATTTCTTTTCTTTATCGTGAAGATTGTTGAGCGAGTAATTGATTCTACATTGAAGCACTTCGCTGGGCAATCGATTAATAATAATCCTCTTGTCTCACATATTCCCAAGTGAAATTACGATGATTTCTCGGGAGCTTCGACGTATTCATGCTCTTTAACTTTATACTGCCCTCGTCTTCCTTCATCTTTTCGTGTGTACTCTTTTTCACATTGCCCTGAAGCTCATATGCAACTCGGGAGGGTCTTAATATACCAGAAAATATGCAATCTAGATAATAACAGAGTCGCAAGACGGTCGAGAGGTCATTATGGTTGTTATTAAACTTAAAATAACGTTTTAACGTTTAATTAGATTCATTCGTGAGACGGTACATACGCTACCATGTATACGTGATTTAAAAGTGTATATACAAGGGTATCAAATACTTTGGAAAGCATTGGAAAAAAATATTACCGAAATAAATAAAGAATGATGTGAATAGAAAAAAAATATTGAATGATACAAAAATCTGCAAGAACCATATGAAATTTAAATGTTCAGCTGCTCCAAATGTATTTCAGGTTTTTCAAGTGATTGTCCAATTTAATTGAGCAATCGTCTTGGCAAGGTCATTTCTTGCTTTTCTTCCTTTCAAGTAAAAATGTCTTATTTAAAGTGTCTTCGAAGAATTTTTCTTTCAAATAATGTTAGTATGGTTTAGATGCAGGTACAAAACACCCCCACACATACAACTATTCACATTCATGTGTGTACATAAGTCTGTCGTTTGAGAAAGGCCCCCAGAAGTATCGGCTTACACCCGGCTGTTCGTGTGGCGACGTTGCCGAATTTCCACGCAACAATGAACATCATTGTTAAGCTCAACAGGTATAGAAAGACAGAAAAAGTGAGGCTGCGAGAATCTAGGCGCCCTGAACGACAGTAAATCCATCGTTCAACTTGAAGTGCAAAATTAGGATGGCCCCAAAAGTTCGAATTTCGTTATATTTTTATTTTTATTGTATCTAAAATTTTTTTTTTTAATATGTGATTGAGTTTCTTTATATTTTGCTTTGCTCTTCCGCCTTCGGTAATTCGACGCCGGACGTCATTGTCGTGTGGTGGTCTCCAAATTTTGCCGAAAGGCTTCCCGGAATCTTTTTTTTTTTTCATGTCATTAATTCATAAATTCCGGGTCTGGTTTTCTTCGAAAATATAAAATCATATATGATATATATTCAGGCAGATTTTTCATGGCACATTAAAGAGATTTTATTACAAGACAAATACAGTTGGGCCTCTTCTTTCTTACGACCATGAAGACTAACGTTGAGTCAATTGAAATATTTTTCCTCTCTTATACAATCGCGTTCTCTAATAAACGTACAAAAATTAATTCCAACGCAAAAAAACAACCCCAAAACCTCCCGTTATTGTCCTTTTTGCTTCTGTTGATAATACACATGAACACATATAAATACTCCGCAACAATTTACGGCGAAATAAATTGTCCCTCATGGGGTTTTATGCATAGATCCATATAGTTTATGCTGCATAACATCTCCACGGATATAATGTATATATATATATATATATAAACCTTTAGGCGTACAAACGTTATAAACGTTGCCTTATATACCATACGCTTTATCGCTTGGGCGCGCGAGAGTTGTCGTTCGCCCCTCCTATACCCTCCAACTAACGTGGGGAAATAAAATCGTGGAAATAATAGCGAGACGTCGGTTGGTGGCAACATACAGCTAAGTCACGTATGTACCTTTATAACACGTGGATATATAACATAAAGCGAATATAGTGCTGTAAAGAGAGCGAGAAGAGATGGGTTGGAGAACGTGAAAAACCAGAAGCGATAATTATACCGGGTGGGCCATTAATAACTGATGTTGCTATAGCCCAACAGCCCTGTGTCTCTCGTTTTTGTTTTTCGCGTTTTTTCTTCTTTTTCAATATACACAACTATCATTTCTCCTCGTTGCATCCTGAACTCTTTATCTTGCCAATGGAATCTCTACGGACCGAAGAGGCGTAACTCGGTGGCCGTTTGCCCGCGCAAAAGCAAAAGATAAATAAGCTCATAGGTGCCTCTCCATAAGGATAGATGTATAGCCAGAGTAAAGAGATGATGTTGATGGTCATTTATACTATCTTGATATCACCACCGGCCACCACTACTCTCACAACTGACTTGGACACACTCAACTTTTAACATGAGATAAAAGTTAAATAAGGGAATATACGCAGTATATGATTCGTTGACGTTTTCAGAATTGATGCCTCCAAGGTATTTTAATAATTTCGTTTGGCTGAAGGTAAATAATGATAAAGTAGAAGCACAAATGATGAAGAAGATGAAGAAAATGTTAGGGTCCTAAGTTATGTTGTGAGTAATGTGCTTATAATTACACTCCTCGTATCCTTGGACCTGGCACTCGATCACCACAGATCCGGCGTGTCTACTTTTGCTGATGAGATAAGACGCGAGATGAGGAAAAAAAACTATGATATTTTCCCAATATGTATAAGCATACACTGTGAGCAAGATTGAGAGTCACTTATTGATTTTAAAAGGTTTCAGATTAAAACACAAATGATGCCAGATATTTTTCTATAACGATTGAACAAGTAGACTGACCAGACAATTAATATTAATAATCGACACTTGAGAGTTGTGGAAGAGTACTTGATTAGACAGTTGATTGAATGCTCGTGCGTGGTGATGGTCGTTGATACTTGATCTTGAGTATTGGATTGAGGGGTTGATGACTTTCAAGACTCATATGCTCATGGATATGAAAGGAAGAGAGGAAGTTGTTGTTAGATATGACTTTACAGCTGAGATTGCAGTTTCGCTATTAGAGGGTATATAATCTGAGAATTAAAAGAAAGAAAAACGGAGATAGAATGAGATGCTAAATGGGTGGAGTGAAGTAGTGCATATAGATGTGCAGTAGGCTTGGTGATGGTAGTGGTAATATAAGCAATGGTATATAACTGAGATGGAGATGGAGCGACGGTAATGCGAGACACAAAAGAAGTGCTTGCTGTTTATTAATGAAGTGTCTTTTGTCTGAAATGAAATGCATTAACCGACAAGAGATTGTGCTTCACAAACTTATACACAAGTATATAGTATTGCTTATTTATTATTGAGCTACGTACGAATGAGAGGGATTTACTTAGAAGCATTTTCAACGGCCGCTCCCTTTTGCTTTTCTTTTATTACTATTTCTTCTTCCTTCTTTTTTATTCATTTATTTTCCCTCTCATTCCCTTTATTCTTCATGCTCTTATTTCTTTTTTCTCTCCACTGCTTCGTCTATATGTACATCGAAATCGCGTTCTCTCTCTCTCTGCTGCTTTTAATAACGCTCACATTCCTGACTCGCTAAGCTCGATCTCTCATAATATAAATGGCTGACTTGTCTCGTTCTTCCCCCTGTTTTTCGTAACTCTTTTCTACTGCAGTGAACATTTAACTCTTGTTTATTCTCTCATCTGTCATGATGATTTAAAAAAATATTTTGTTCGATTATTATTACTACCTTTTTTTCGTTGGTATCATTTATATTTTGCCCTCAAAGCACATAATAACGATCCGATAAATTGTATCGATATAATTATATGTGCGGTAAATATCGTTTGAACATACGAGTGTCATTTGAAATATCTTGACGTCTTATCCATTAAGAATTCAAAAGTTTTATCGTCGCATCAATAACGATGCATGAAATTGGTTTGGCATATAAGGAATTGGTACATATCGTAAAGATATCAAATGGTTATA
The DNA here is from genome assembly GCA_030523045.1 of Meteorus cinctellus. NCBI lineage: Eukaryota > Metazoa > Arthropoda > Insecta > Hymenoptera > Braconidae > Meteorus > Meteorus cinctellus. The sequence continues at coordinate 414,451 of JAPYZF010000010.1, read as the reverse complement.
AAGGGTTTCGATAATTGCACACATGTAGTATAATTAATTTCCTCCCTTCAGGACATCATATCATTTGTATGACAAATATCAGTAACATTGTGTCATAATGAAAGAGAAAGAGAGCAGAAGAATGATCTTCGGATTGGGAGAAAGAATGTTTTATGCAAACGAAGAAACAGGTTGGGACAACGGCTGCATGAAAGCAGTGCACGTTGTTGGAGAGAATAAGACAAAAAATTGAATGGTTAAAAAAAAATATTTTACAGGGAGAAAAAGATGTGCAACTGGGGACGGTTATTAAGGTACGTCTTATGTACACCCCGTGGGGAGTGTTTGCAATCGCCGACGATATGTGTCCTGGGGCACATGAGATTACTGGTCGATGATAATAACGATCCAGAACACAGTCGCACGACATCTACATTTTTTTTTCCAATTTTTTTCCCTCTCTTTTTCATGTACTTCTTCATCGTTCACATTCGCTCGCGGCTCGATCTTGATTCAGAAAGGACATCAAGAGGCGGTGGTAGAAGACTCCACACACAACCCCGATAACATCATCTAGTTTTACTGTGAGTGGATTAAGACTTTCTGTTTTTATTATTTTAACTTATTAATATTATTATCTTTATATAACACATTGAAATGTTGCTTACCTTGCTCACACTCATCAATGTCCTTGGAGCAGTCTAAACCTTTGTATCCATTTGCGCAAGAACACGTGAAGGAACCATTGATCGGGCTGGTCTCACAAATTGCGCCCTCGTGACATGGATTCGACGTACAGGCATCATCGAGATGGCATAGCAAACCTTAGTTGAAAAAAAAAAAAAATTAATAGGTTAACATAGAAGGGCAAGTGTTAATGATTAATTAGTAAAAATACAATTGTCTTTTCTTTTTCATTTGACTTTTTTCCAATTTGATGTAGATACAATGATGGAGTTTATATCTAAGACGAAAGTGTTCGTTCATTGCACCAAACATGGTATTGATGGTCGTCAACCAAAGAAGGAGATCAACGAGAGACACTACTCGCGATTGTATATGTGCGCAATAAAACACGAGAAACAATAATAATGCTTGGTTGCTTCATGATGATGATGATGCTAGTGGCCACACACGCGACTTTTACGTCTACACAAAGTGTTCACCGACAAATAATACAGAGTATACACATGGCAATAAATAACTTTAGTTTGTGCATTGGTCAAGACTCTCATTGCCCATGACTGGATATTTTCTTTTCCTCTTTTGTGTATTATCCATTTTGAATTTGCTTACATTTGGATTTACAAGTGTCTTATCAATGAGATTAATCGAAATATTTATCGGTCTTTATATTCATATGCATATGGCAAGGAATGAATGACGCTTTTCAGAGACATTTATTGAGCATTTGCGAGTAGTCTGACGACCTCGAATCTAATATGGCAATTGAATAAATCTCGTAGTGCACCTGCGTGCTCTAAAATCAATTTTTTTCATTCCCTTCTTCATCCCGATTTAAATCTGATAATCATATACGGATACTAAATGGAGACGGAATAAATAAATGTCGGATTTTTTTCGAAAACTCACCAGTCTTTCCAGGGGTGCACTGACAGTGGAAACTACCAACACGATCGATGCAAGTAGCGCCATTGAAACACGCTGCTGTATTGCAATCATCAATGTTGATGCTGCAATCCGGCCCAGTCCAACCATTCACACATATACACGAATAACTTCCGTGTGAATTTGTACATGTTGCACCATTGTGACATAACGATGGACGTATCGAGCATTCATCAACGTCACGTTCACATTGTGGTCCCTCAAATGCTGGTGGACATAGACACGAGTACTCATCAACTCTGTCGATGCATGTAGCTCCATTTTGACATAAATTACCAATGCAATCGTCAATGTTCTCCTCGCAATGCTGACCCCGGAAACCTACAACACAAATATAAAGAAAAATGAGTTAAAAAAATGAATGAATGAAGTAAATTGTATACAAGTTATTATAAAATAAATTCTTCAGGGAATTGAATAACTGGAATCATAACTGTTTGGCATGCACGATGAGATCACAACTTGACGCATGATTGAATCAATTACTCTTTTGTAATAATTGTTGATGAAAGCCAATAGTCAGTGCATTGACATGTTTGATAATTAAAAAAATCACAGGAAAAAATCATAAACTGTTGCAGGAAATAATTAATAATGCATAGTAGAATTATTGTGTTGATACAGAATTGATAATGAAGTTTCTCGGGAAAATTTTTTATTTCAGAGTGAATGAGTAGGAACAAAGGTGGATAATAAGATGAGTGAGAAAGCATGAAGCGTTTGATGCGATGTAGTAACGTCAGAGGATCTCAGGTCAATTCTTGCATCATCGCGCTGCTACGATGCCTGATCAAATATTTAGATGGCCATAGACTAATGGATTTGCGATGGCCTTATGTTGACCTTACTGACAATTTTTTTATCCTCTTCTCATTCTCATTTTCTTTTTCATTTTTTTTTCTTTTCGTATTCATACCTACTCTTAATGTACATCCACGTCATTTACACAATATCGCTACTACAATTGTGTGTTCAAACAATGAAACCAAAGGCAAAGTTCATCGAACTCGCCATATTGATGAGCGTTCGAAATCCATGACCATCGCAATGCGATGCGCGTGGAACCGTGACAATTCGATGACGCTTGTTGGTATAAGCGAAACTTATAGATCCGGATCATAGTGATTGAGAAAAAAAGTAAGCAAGACAAACACTGAGCGTGACAAAAAAAAAAGAAACAGATATTGAATTGCTACATTGCTTTTCTTTTTCTCCACATTTATTTTTAATCGTGGTTAAATTATAATTGGACAAAATAAGACACATTGAGAAATAAAATTAGCTTGGATATAAAAGTGTGTTATCGTGCAAGGAAGGAAACCACCTAACCGCAAAACTCAACGGGGTTTCAGATAAGAAAACGCGGGTGTTGAATTGATAGGGATGCGCTCGTAGTGGTGCTTACATATTTTTGTTCGTTTATGTATACGTATACATATTCTACTTAAGTCAACGATATTCGGGTGTGCCTGCCAATCATGTACACATGTATAATATAGACCGCATAACGTGGGAAAGGAAAAAAAAAACTTGCGCGAAAGTAGTGAAGATAACGAGGAAACGATATACCTTCCTTCCTATACTCGTTGCATTTCCTGCCACCAACACAAAAATAAATTCAATATAATATCTACACGAACGCATGTTAAATGGTTAACTTTTATATATTTTGTTGTAGTAAAAATCAAAATATAATTGCTTAGAGTATTTTAAATATTGCGGTCGTACATTTTTTCTCCTTATAATTTTATTATTATTTTTCCTTCTGTCTTCTCTTCTAATTACTCTCATTCCCACAGATGAAAAAATAAAGCACAACACAGAATATCTCTTTTCATTGTGAAAAATCATAAAATCATTAATTAACTCAATTCACATAAGAACACGAACACCTACATATTCTCTCACGAATTATGAAAAAAATGAGCAAATAACATTTCACCTCATCGTCAGTACAACAAAAAATATCTAATCAATCAATTAAAATTAATTATTGCACTGAACATTTTTTTTTTCATGGGAAAATCGAATACTACACAATTTCGTATATTCACTTATCATAATTCACATGAAAAATTTGTTTCGCAATACTTTCTTTCCTGATCTAAAAATGTCGACTGTATTGTCGTCTCATATGGTATAGGGTGACGCGTTTATTGTTGATGCATACCTGTGGTCTCCTGGTCCATACAGTTAGTTAGCATCTAATAGCCCGCATAATTTATGCCCGTTAGGGGCAACTTAACTATCGACATACCTATATATATATATATATATAGTCCCTTTCTTTCACGGTGCTTTACACACACCATACCTGTACAAGCTACGACGTGTGAGACACAACTATGCGAACCGATACGAACTATTATCTTCCTCTGACTCTGCATATGTATAAGAAGCGTTGCTGCAGTCCACACGACTTTATTATACAGTCCAAGCTCTTGCGATAGCATTAATATTAACGCCATAATTTTTATTTTCTCTTGCAATGTATCAAATAAATAAAATAAGACTTTATAAAATCGTCAGGATATTCTATTTGGCTTCCCGAAAGAATTCCAATCTGATACCTGTATCAGTTCACCCTCTGCAAATGGAATTTAGTCAGGGCTTCATCTCAAGTTAACTCAGTTTTTTCTTTCACTCTGCTTCTTCTTCCTCAAACAGCTTTGTAATGTGTATAGACCAGAAGCTCCACGACAGACTATTTTTCTTGTAGAAATTAATCGCATGAATTCTTTTTTCAATGTATGTATACATTGAAAGCAAAAGAGTTGAGCTGAGGTACCGGCAATCAGTCTCGCTTTTGCGCCTGTTTTGTGGTGCATCTCTTGGACGATTTATCGAAGCGACCCAAATCGATTCTCGTGAATATCGATACGCGAGCGCGGCAAAAAACAAAAGAGGCCGCTCGCGGTGTGCCACACAGCAGTCTGTTTGCCATGGGCACATATTTGCCCGTCGATTCGTCTCGCGTTTGAATTTTTTATTTTCTTTTTTATTAACCTCCAACATCAACTTCATATATTTATTTCTCTGACCATTCTTTTTTTTATTTTTTTTATTGGTTTCATCATTTTATGCCAATTCACACACTGAGCACATACAATATTGTTTTTCAATATGTTTAACGGCAGAATGACTATCGATTTCTCCTCCATATACTTTGAATCATTTTGATTCGTCACGCAATAAATATTTCATATTATATATTATATATATATATATTCCCATCTTTTTCTCATCTCCCCCTCTTATTTTTTTTCATCACCATTCCTTTGTTCTTAAGATGTTTATGGGTACACGGACAAACATCAAAGCTAAAAAAAAATTGACGGATGATCCAGTATGAAACGAGATTGGCTAAGTCTCTATTCAAAATATCTCAAGTGAAAGTTCAACCGATACATTTTATTCACAATTATACAGAATAAATGATTGAACGATGATGATTCCCAAGTGTATAACACAAACTCATTCCTTGTTTGTAAATTTAAGCAGCTCAAAAATAAGTAAACAAAGCTGAATAAAATACTATATATATATCAACGAAGACGAAGCAGCGGTACAGAAGGACAACGCACCAATAATGCTAGCACCCTTATTTCCATAACCCACTGTCCTTTCTCTTCCATCGACTTCTCGGAAGTCCACCTTCCCTTTATCAGGTCGGCATGCGCGCGACGACTGAGCGACCAAAAACGACGACGCAAAAAAAAATAAAAAATATATCCAAAAAAAAAATAAACGATAAAACAAACTGTATTAAAAATAAAAGTCAAATAAACTTCGAGACGGTAAATAAAAATGAGCCAAAAAAAACAAGGACTATCTAAAAAGTGTGTGTGTGTTTGTGTGTGTCTGTGCTCTGGTGGAGAATAAGGCGTAGGTGCGTTCGACGGAAGAAACGAGCTTGCTACTTATAAATCAACGGTGGTCCCCCATAATTGCGATTGTCCGTGTGGTTCTCCTCACCCTGCCTTTCCATTCCTCCGCCCCTTACTCGCTCCAACTACACACGCTCATACACACACTTGTACACAACCACTTGTATATATATATGTACATATATGATACATATATTTATATAGAAACGATCTCTCGCGTGTTTCGTGCGTCGACGAGAGGGGCCCAAAGAGGGAACACGAAAGCCAGGATATATACGCATACGTTTACTTATTTTTTTTCTTCTCCTTCGCTATAGATACCAGACACAAAACGCTCAAGTGTTGCAAGAGCTATGGGCTTCCAAATGAGGACTTGTGACCAGAAGGAAACACTTGAGGATTTTTTTAAAATTTCTTCTTGGACTTGGAACTACATTTATAGTTATCGGGCCGTGTCGAAGGATAGTTAAAGGCCTGTACGAATATTTTCACTCTGTCAGACGAGCGTGTCTATCTCGCTGCGTATTCTTATTCTCTCTGTGTTTGTATTTTTATTTCTCATCCTTCCGGCTCTCCTTCTCCCTTCTCAATCAAAGCTTTCAAAGGATTCACTTTTTTTTCCATGTGCAAGTAGATCTGCTCTCTCCTTTTTCCTCCACTCTGACTAGATCGGGTTTTTCAAGTGGATATAGGACAATCCGGTATGACGATGAAATGACGATGGCTTCGAAGCGTCCGGTAAAGAGGGAAACGAGAATATATATATATATTTGTGTGTGTGTGTATGTATATATATTGGATGTATGTTTTCATTGCCGTCATCTTTTCATTCTTTTGACAAATTTATTTGTACATGTATATTCTGCTTCAATATCGATTTATTCAAGTTGGTTGAATTCTATTTCACAGACCAGTTGCGTTGGTTCAATTTTTATTCAACTGACCCATTGAGTGTGTGAGCCTATTCTATTGCATTATTTCTATGTGTTGTAGTATGGTATTTTCATTGAAATATATTTTTTGTGATGTATGTAAACATATAAGTAGCGCATTTTCTTGGTGAATTTTCTTTTATTGGTGAGTTTTATTGTGCGTTTCATTAGAGCACATTTCCAATGTAATATTCATTGAGTATATCATGGATAACCTAATTCTGAAGTTGTACCAAACATCCCCTAAATTACCTGAATCCAGAGAATCCCAATTTTATGGTTGTAAAATAGTTGCGTCAAATTGAAATAAAATAAAATATGAAACTTATTTTCAATTATAATTTTATTCCAAAACTACCTGAATGTTATACAATTTTCTGAAAAATAATTTTACACTCCCTGGTCATATTTTGAGTTATTGGGGTGTCTTTCTATTCAACTGTCCTTTTTTCATACTGATTCGTTCTCCCTCAAACTCCCTTTCTCTCCATCTCCCCCACCAAAAACCATACACAACTGCACATGTGCGTGTCCATGTGGTTGCGATTATAAATGTGTATACTTTCTATGTGTACATATACACACATTTGTATATACGACTTATCTCTATGTGGTTATGTATGGCGCTCTTAATGTTGTCTGTCCCTGTCGAATACTCGTAGCAGGGCACAAGCAGCGCCTCTATACATATAAGAGTCTATACTGATGTCGGGGCGAGGTGTGGCAACGTTGCGAGAGCGGGTGTGCGTCCCGAGGCGGCCCCGACTACGCTTAGTGGGGACTGTGGGAAAATTCTCATGCCGCCGACTACGGGCAAACAGTGACTCTCAATGTGGGACTTACAACGTCATAACTTCACCGTTCACAATAATAAAAAATAAAATTAATAAATAATATCAAATTATATCAAACATTTTTCCTGCTCATTCTCTCACTGCTTTTCGTTGTTCCCTTTAATGTTTTACTGCGTGCGCAATAACACGAGGAATTTTTTTTTTTCTATGAATCATCTCAAAAGATTGCCGGATTGACTCTGAATGAAAGGGTGAAAAGTGCCATTGTAAAGATATTTTCCTCCTTTTTTTTTTGTCAAAGGATTCAAGACAAGTCTATATGAGAATTGTGTTCATAGACATACTGAAGTTTTTGTTGGGACTTGTGTGGATGGCAGTCACTGCAAACACCGTCGAAGGCCCCACGAAGCGAGGAAGGTTAACTATACGGCCCGTGCCTCTCTTCCCCTCTGTTGCTTCCACCAAAATACGCCACGAGAGTGGCACCGGGTGGCCACGAGGCACACTGCGGGGGTGCAACGGGGAAAAATCATTTCAGTACGACGATACTGCGCGCGTTCTCCTGTGCTGCTGCTATGTATACTATTCATGTTCTACGAGCCTTTTTCAGGCCAAAAACCTGTTAAAGAGAAATGAATTCAGGAACCGACGGAAACAAAAACTGAGAAAAAAAAATGAATGAAGAGATTCTTGTTATATATTGGCAAACCATTTGAAAACCATCGGTGAATTACTTAACATGTATTGATACAGAAATATGTGCAGCAAATGGTTTTTATATTGTGAATAAGGCGGGGATTGAACTAGATCGAGTTTATATCGGCATTTAAGGGGAGACACACGACAAGGTATCGAGCGAATAGATCTACTGTTTTCGATTACTATCCTTGCCCTTCTATGGTATAATCATTTTTCACTGTGTGATATTTAGTCCTCGTTAGAGAAGTGCTTAATGGTCTCCACTTTTAAAAACCCACAATACACATTCACATAAATAAAACCACTAAACATACAAACAAGGAACACCACATTATACCCTACAGTGTATTTATTTTCTACATCAAAACTTATACAATGTTCAGCATGATTTTGTGAAATTTGACACACATTTTTTCTCCGATAACTCATTCTCATGAATATGTGAAAACGAAAGAAAAAAATAAATATATAATTAAGAAATAGATATTTTTTTATTCACATTTCGCAGTGATGTTACCTCTTAATAGACACATTAAATAATTATCAACATGTTTTTGACTATCTATCAGGTATCTCTTACCCTCAATCTTCTTTTTTTTCTCTGCATATATTCGCGTTTGTACATAAAATTTGAAGAAATATAGAGAACCGTGAATTTTACGGTGGTCTGACTATTTCGAAGAATTTAATTAATAGACCATTGACGAATTTATATCAGTCCTGAATCGGTTTTGTGGTCCTTTGATCCATTTCGCTAAAGCATCGGTATATATCGTTCTTTGGTCTGACGAAAGGTATGTAGAGCTCGCGAGTATTCTGCAGGGGGAATAACAGATCTCCCTCTCTCTCCCCATATACATATATAGTGAAGAAGAGCAAATGTTCGTTCATGTGTGGGGTCGTATTATGGTAAGGAAGAGTGCAGGAAAGATAGACAGACGAGAGAAAGACTTGTTGAAGAGACTGGAGAAGAGTTCGTCAATGCACAACGCAAAAGTCTGCCTAGTGAGCCTCGGCGGCAACAGGTATAAGACAATCAACAGGTTGTTTCGCATGCCGGACCGTCTCGAAGGCACGCCGACTAGTCTCCGCTTCTTCATTGCCCACGGCCACCAATGCGGCAAAAGAGAATGAAGAAAGATGAGACGAGGGTGAAGTGAGATAAAAAGAGGGAAAGGAGTGGTGGTGCAAGGGAGAGAAATGGAGAAAAATGGAGCAGAGATAGAGAACGAACGGCGACGACGAGACCGAGAGTTGTCGAAGAGATTATATATAGACGAGAAAGATTTCTTCGATGGACTCTCAAACCTCAAACTCTCGTGTACACACGCGAGGACATTGGGAACAATGGCCCTGTCATATGCTGAGTGCCATTATTCACAAACAATCGAAACGCTTCGCAGTGGAGAGAGCGAAAAAAAAATTATTCCATTTTCAGTATTTCATTTATTCATATTAAATATTTAAAAACTTCTCAATCCTTTTATCCTCTTCTTACTCTCTTCTTTCATTGCAATGGTAAAAATGAATTTTAAATGATATTTATTAAATATTTGTGGTTTGTAAGGCAGTAAATTGATATTCTTTCGATATACACGCGAGAAATTTTCTCGCTTGATTGGAGAAAACCGCGCGCGAATGACATCGATCCCGTGAGACGATCTTTATGTGACTTGTCGCTGTCGTCATCGCTGTCGTCCTCGTAGTTATCAATATATCCTACACATATACATCAAAGAGAGAAACAAAAGAGTGAGATATGAAGAGACTGAAAATATATAGTGAACGACAAGACACGACGCGGTCTTGCGGTCAAACTTTTGCCGCATCATACGATACTTAAACCAAACCAGCCGAGGAATATATAATATAAATGGACGAAGAGAAAATGAAAAAGATGAGAGATGAGGCGTAAGAGAGTTCGACGAAAAAAAAAAGGAAAAAAAAATAAAAAATTGAGAGAGCGAATGGCCGAAGGGATATGGTAGTGTATATACGATCCGCACCGGTGTCAAAATAAGAATCCGTATAGGAGCGCAAAGCGAAAGCGAGAAAGAGAAGTGGAGTGTTATCACGGCCGCTTTATCTCACTTCTAAAGACCTCAACGGAATATAAAAAGAGAAAGAGGAAACGTTAGAGTGCGAGAAGGTGGAAGCAAAAAAGAAAAATAAAAAACGAGATGACGAAGAGGAAGAGGAAAAGAGACACAGACACACGTACAACACACTGCGAATTCTTACTAGCTCTCGAAACAAACTTATATTCCCATCTTCGTTGCTCTTCAATTCTTTTATTACCATGGGCTCACGCGCGATGGACTCTCCTGTGTGGAGTACATACAACGCGTTCTATACACTTGTGAATTTATATATATATATATATATATATATATATATATGTATATATGTACATACTTATATATACTGCGACGAGTTTATGGGAAGATGAGCGTTTGTGAGCTCTCTTCTCTCGATGGGTGGAGAATAAAAGGGACGTGGGTGTGTGCCCTTGGTGATTTACATATGCGCCTCTACTTGTTCGTGTATATATATATTTCTATCTTTGATTCAGTGCAAGCGATCAACGTGCACTTTTATTATTTATTTATTTATTTTCCGTTTTTTTTATTCTAAATATAAAAATATATTCCTGTTTGACGTAATGTATAAGTTACTGTTACATAGTTGAGATTATTTATGATAAAATAGAATTTTCGACTGTTACATTCAGTTTATATTATGAATTATGTAAAATGAAAAATTACTGCCAACTCATTTGATCATACTTTTTAAAATAAACACCTATACGAAATACGATACGTGCGTGGTGAAATAATTGAATATACGAACATGTGAAAATGAATTGAAATACGATAAATATACCAACACATTATGTTGTAGACAATTTGAGCAATCATTTATAAATGCATTCACATGTGTCTATATATTGTGTATATATTTTTGTTGATGCATAAAAAAAACATTGCAGCATGAGAATTAGATTCGTGAGAGGGCGTGTGAATGCGTCAGTTGGTGTCTGACTATTACCACCAATTCAACCCTTGATGTGTATCCACATTAACATAGACAAACATATATTTATCTACATAGGTAAATGTTTATAATATCGAACGATCATAAATCAGTATTATTTATTATTGCATTAAGTCAAGTAGATTGAATATAAACAAATGTTGAAGATAAGAATGAGAATTCTCTTGAGATGAATAAAATTTCTGAAATCTTTGTTCTGTTTTGATGGTGTTTATGTGGTAGTAGTTATTTATAAAAGTCATTCATATATATATGTATATGTGTTTATGCAAGGGTATAAGTCATGGGAATATTTCAAAGAGTGTTTTGAAGAAGGGAGAAATGGTAGAGAAGAGAAACGAAGGGTTTCGGTTCGACATATCAGCCCGCGGTGGTCACGAGTCCCAAGAGGGCCACTATAGAGTGGGTGGGACTTCAACTACTTCGTGATTTCTTTTTCTCTTTTTTCTCTCAGTTATCCTCTGCCTCGCCTCTTTCTTTTCTTTCTCTTCCAGTGTTCAGGTTAAACGTAAACCTATCGTGATTCAAGTGCATATCGCGCGCACACGGCAAAACGATTTTACCTCTGCACTCAACGATTTGCACCTTTTGCGAAAGTGACAGTATCGTTTTCTACTTGGCACTGTAAACAAGCGGAAAAGAGTTAACAGACGGACGTACATCAAAGCATTACGAAATTTACTGTGTAATTTATATTCCAATCTCTGAGTAAATCGTAGAAAATTAAATTCATTAAAGAGACACTTTCGAATAAATTTTTCTCACTTCATCCGAAATTTTATTTCATTTTCAAAATTACATAATTCCGACACTCTCATGTTAATCTACCGTTGGATCCATTTAATAGGTCTGTATTCGTACTTTTATCTAAAAGAACATAAATTTCATGTTACAAATAAACATTCATGTTGTTTTTCAATAAAATCGATAAAATAATTCCAATTTTTTGCAATTGAATTGATAATTTATGATTATCTTCATTTTTTCTTCTTTTGAGTTGTGTTTTGGGGCGTTAATGTTAGGTTCGATCTTGAGCCTTGAGTTGAAGGCGTGGGTAGATATAGGTAGAACTTGTATGTACGCCACGAGGTGAAAAATGAAGGTGAGCCCCTCCCATATATGTATACATATATTTACGTATGCATGCAACATATATATATATATATATATTTAATATACATATAGATACACCTCCCTCACGCGGATGCAGTGCGCGCTCTCGTTGAGGGCTCACACAACTCTTGAAAGAGTAGAGTGCCTCCTCGTGACTTGCATGCTACGTCTTTTTCAACGAGAGAGGCACTAATACACAAATATATATATATATATATATATATATGTATATATATATATGTATACATAAGGTGAAACGCGAGTGGTAGATGAGAAATGAACAAAAAGCACTTTGTTCTAAGGTAAACCTGCGACTGACTGACGCGAATATGTACTCAAGCTTCAACCCCCTTAAGAAATCATCTCTCAGAACAAACGAACACAGTGATGATGAAGATGAAGGAGTAATGGCGGTGCGTTGTGCCTCATGTCTACACGACGATGAGTCCATGTCAAGAAAAAGCGCAACGAATCAACCAGAAATTGTAGACTTGTGTTTCCTCTTTTCTTTCTTTTCATTATTTTTATTCATTTTTTTTCACATTGGCGTTTTTTCCAACCACCAACGCATCGAAACAAGGTGTGGTACACGATACGCTGCTGCATCATTGTAATTTATTTTTATATGTTCACATTTATTTATTTATTCGTTGGATATTTTTATTTTTTGGCAATATAATACGAAATGTAAATATTTATAGACGTAACCAGCGAGCGTTCGTGTACACGATAACCCAATATCGTTTTCTGTCCTGTCGCCCAACGAATAAATTTGCATTGAAACGACGCGACCAATCGATGTTTATAGATGTCTCTACTCCTTTCTCTTTCGTTTGTACCTCTTGTTTCAAGTGATATCCAATGCTGTACGCGATTAGAAATACATTCGTATAGACAGAAATATACATATATATATGTAGGCAATGATTTTATGGAGGGATCAATTGCACCCACGATATAAGACGAGTATGAAAAAATAAACGCCAACGGTGGAGTGCATAAGCAGAGTTTCCATGAGAGTGACTTACGTGTCTAGAGTCATGATAAATATAAATCTACTCAACGCATTATATTATGCGCTGAATTTCTCACTGTCTTGACGTATGATTAATGCTACAGCGTGTGTGTTGCCCGCCCCTTTCTCTCTGTTCATTCTCATTTGCTGTTATATGCGAGTCGACAAAATTAAATAACTCCGCCAAGTTGAAATCAACAGTTGAAGAAAAAACAAAAAGAAATTTGGCGGAGGAAATGAATTTGACAAGAGAAATAAATAAAACAAAAGAATAATTATTAAACTAATTTTATCTTCACCAAAATAAACGTACAAAAATTATTAGTGGGAAAATTGTTGCGAATTAAATATATAATCATTTTCAAGACAACTTTATTGACTGAATGTCGGTGTTAGAGTGAACCGTTAAAAATTGTGTGGTAATTAAGAATGATATAAGCATCTCGGTGTAAATTGCAAGAGAATGACTCTCGACCGGCCGCAAGCGCAGGAATTTCGCTTACACAGTGCACGACGATTATACATATATATAAAGCGTTCGCGAGAAAACGAGACAAGGTAAAAAGGAAAATATCTGCATCTCGGAAGTCCTCTATCGTACTTGCGCGAGCGTGCACCAACCCGCGGGCAAATAAATCAGATCGACGGAAAAGTTTCTGAACGCACAAGAAAGACAGAGAAAACAAGAAACTCAAAGAGTAGAAGAGCTGAAAGACTGAGAAAAAATAAAATAAAATAAATAAATAAAACGAATGAGAGAGGTCTTGTGCTGCCACGCTGCTGCCTCTCACTCTCTCTTCTCCTTCACCTCCACCACTTCACCACGACCTTATGCATCTTGCGTCTAACTCTTGTATATACGCGCGTGGGTTAGTAGAAAACCGTTACTATGGAATTTCCGACAGCCCTCAACTCCAACTTCTATTCATCAAAATGTCTATTTTTTATTTATTCATTTGTACATTTATATATTATCCAACAGTTAAGATTATCGTTAATAAGATCGAATGTTTACAGTTGATCCCAGTTTTATTTTATATCTACGACTTTTATAATACCTAATCCACTGCTTTATAAGTCCACGATGCGACAAGTCAAGCATAAATATATAAATGTGTGCATGTAAAATCTATAGGAAATAAATATGTCGGTATGATAAAACGAGGGGTTAAGTTTACATAAAAGACAGGAGCATTTAAAAGGTGGAATTACAAAGAGGTGAAAGAGACGCAGCAAAAAGAGATAAATATATACATATATTGTAGCTTCAAGTTGGAATATTGGCCTATCTTGGGTTCCAGGGTCAGAATCGTGTTCCAATTAGATGTCCAAGCTTTAATAATATATTTTTTCTCTCAATATATTTCTTATACAATCGCGTTCCTAACTTCTGTTGGTTTTAATAAGACGCGGCGATAGTTCTCGATAGATCTTCCTCGTAATATAAATCAAGAAATAGAGGGGAAATGAGATGGGGAATTTTAAAGTATATGTACAACGAATCAAAGAAAAAAGAAACAACAACCCCCCTACTTGTACTGAGAGAAGTCTTGTGGTGCTCGATGACGAGATTAACGGTGTCCATTGGACTCTTTTAATTCGCTAATTAGCTACCGATTAAATTCCGGCGGGGGTCAAGTGCGCGAGTAAAGTGCAGTGGCGATAGAAGTAGTAGCGAATAGCAGCAGTATCATTTGCGTGAAAGCTGGTAGAACAAGAGAGAGTTATATTGATGACAGGGAGCACATTGTTGCAATTAAAGTCAAGTTATAACTTGTAACTATTATATGGGGAACGTGGGAGAGATGAGTCATAAGTGTGTGTTGGTATGCTGAGAGAAGTATCACGCAGTGGTGTTTGTTGCTACCTGGACTATTTGTCAAGAGTCAAGCAGTGACTATCGTTGAATAGGAATGGTTAGAATTATGATGAAATAAATTCCGTGAATATCAGATTAAAAAAATGTTTCCTTTGTATTTTCTTTTTTTTTCTTTCGTTCTATTATTTCAAACGACGAGCTATTAAAAAAATATCAGGGAACGATCGATGGCGATGTGAGGTATGAAATAAAATTGATATAGAGTATTTATAATTTATATTAAATGTGTATGTTGTGTTCGAATGTGTAGAAAGGGTATATATGTATCTTGAATCTTTTGTAGAGACTCTCCACTACCCATAGTCTAGGGTCACTCGGTTTCCCCATTCGCCTAACGATCTCTCTATCTCTTGCATCGCAAAATAATGAAATTACGCGGTAAGCGAATGGCCTCGCGTTTATATATGTTCAAGTATAGAGAGTATATAAAGAAAAAGCGTTGAGGGAAGAAGAAGAGGAGAGAAGAGCAATGATCTGACCTCGGTAATGCAAAAAGTTTTGGAAAGATGACGCGGAAGATATGGTAAAGATTTATTCAGAGTTGTGTGTGTGTGTGAATGTACCTCGATTGGAAATATAAACTCTAGTTAAAACTTGAAATAATTATGTTGATGTCTACATTGGAAAAATAATTTTACGTATTGATTTAATTTCCTCGTGTTTTTCCACTTTCATGTGACTTTACTGAAACGAGTTTGATGTGCTCAATGGGCAAAAGAAAGATGAGGGCATGTTAGAACGGTCAACCCACGTTTATATGAGAACACGGAGGCGCCGATGTCAAAGGGTCAAAGTCACTTCAACCGGTATATGACCCGAGTGTAGAAAAAACACGATCCACGCGGCGGACAATATCTACAAACTCGAACATATATGCGGCACCACGTGGAGTCGCGAGCTATTGTTTTTATCTCTTCAATGTGCATTGCTGCTGTTGAGTTTTATATATATGAATTCTGATATATCAACAGCAATACAGTAAATTCTTTCGGTGATGATGGAGAAAGAATGAGAAGAAGACGAAGAAGAAGTTGAGAAAAGAAAGAATTACATGAGCATAAATTCCATTTGAAAAATAAAAATGATGTTGATCTATTTTTGGTATCAACTGTGAACAAGTCTCGTTTTATTCTCCTTTGTTAATATAATAAAAATGTTACTTGAGTTTTCTCTTTTTTTTTTTTGGCAATTGAATTTATGAGTATATATGTCAGCTTATGATTTCAAGTCACTAAATCGCACATTTATAAATGTGATAAAACCAGTCTTGGTTTATTTCAAAGTACGTTACTTCTTCATCATATTCAATGTCACATATGTGATGTGATAAAAGAGTTTTATCTGTTTCCTCTACACAATAAAGAATAAACAACTGGAACAAGAGTGTATAAAGAATAAAATTTAAATAGATATAACATGGAAATAATTCAACAAGAAAGTAGGTAGCGATTATTATCTTTTTCTTTTCATCTTCAACATCGAACTACTATCTATATAAACTTGTGCTCATGTTCTCTATACTTCAAATACAAATAATCGATATATACGCCTTCGCATTACGCCTTACAGATACAAAAAATCACACGAATTACGTTCAATATATATACACAGTAGACATGTACATGTAAGCTTCCGCAAAGAGAGCATCGATATAAATCTAGATTAATTCAATGCCTCGTCGAATCTGAATAACGATCAAGAAGATTATTTGCATATATATTGGCATTGCCCGAGACCTTCATGTCCAACCTTTCCTCCTTTTTCTCCTCCACATTCTCTTTCACCTTCACCGAAAAAGTTCCTCAATTTTATAATTGCAAAGGGTGCACGAAAATAATTAACAAACTACGAAAAACAAAAAACGAAACAACACCAAATGTATTTATCCTGATTAATGCTGAATATTTCCAATAATTATTCAGCCACCGTAAACAAATAAATATCAATATATATTTATATATATATGTATAGATATGTATATCCTCGTGGGATTTTCGTGCGAGTGCGTCAGCGGAAAATGCATTGCCATGAGGCAAAACTTCCGAGACTAAGGTCACGTTCACAAGCAAATAACCTGAGCGAGCTCATAGCCTCTCGCGCACATATATATCTGTCTATGTGTTTAAATATATATATATATTATATATATATTCAACAGCTACAACAACAACATAACAAACTCTCTTTTCTCTCGTATGCATTGCGAGCCGGTATGCAAAATCACGCTGCTTGCTACTAGGCTTGAGGCGACGGTGGGCGATCGTTCTTCTTACCTCTTCCACCGCTGCCGTTCCTCCCAAAGCCATTTATATTTTTGCTGTCCATGTTCTATAATAGTTCAACAGCAAAACGTAAGAGCGATGCAGTAATACACAACGATTTTTCATTCCCAAATAAAAAAACAAAAACAAAACGAAATCATTGAAATTAAAATCCATAAATTTTGTCGGCTGACTTGAAACGAAGATTTCAATTCAAGTAAAATATTTTTTTATCTTTTTCAATATGCAATAACGAATTCATTCATAAATTTATTCATATTTTGAAAATTCTCACATTCTAGTTAATGTCTGTAACAAATTGAAGCGTCGTTTTATGTTAAATAAATGAATTTTGTTGGGTGTACATTTCACATAATGTTAATAAAAATTCGCTTCATCTCATCTGATTGCCGACGCGTTATAATATAAATACTTTATGTTGCATTTCAAACAAACGATGGTGTTCAACATAGATATGACGATTTGTGTAAATGTAACTAGAGACTCTCATGATGATAGTAACGTGGTAGACTATTCAACTATGTAATAGAGCGTATTTCAACTGTATATATTTTGTAAAGAAGAAACAGAATGAAGAAGAATGACAGATAAACATATATATGTATATAATATAATATGAAAGTTGAGTTGAACATTCAGCCAGATCTGGTTTTCCTCTTCTACTTCTTCTTGTATTTTTTTTACTCATTTATATCCACAACCCACGCGGACGCTTTTATGAACGTTAAACTGCCACCCAAGGGATACCGATATCCCATAGTTCCTCATCTACTGCGCGCGTATATTATACACTCTAACTCGACAACAGAACGCGATTATCCGTCACTGTCCTATCCAACGTCACGCGGTACGCAAGGCAGGGGAGCATCACTTCTCTATGTATATATATATATATATATATATTCCCCCTTCTTTTTTTTCTATATAGAATGAACTGAGAGAATGAGGACTTGAGACACAGTAGCGAGGGAAACTGACTGATGACCATGATTCAAGGGACATTTTGCATAAAAGAGACACGTGAGAAAGTCATTGATAAAATAGGGATGAACACATTTTTCCCTCGTTCTTTTTTCGTTCCCAAATTAAAATAAGTCAAAAAATAAAATGGAATATTTTTTGGTTTTACAGTTGAAAAGAATTGTGCATAATTCTTGAATAATTTCCATTGTGTATGTTTTTATATATGGCTATTTCACTGTGTTGTCTCCCATTTCTCTGATCGTTTGGTTCTCCGTGCTACGCACTTTATGTTCGCACAACGGGCATAAATCAGTGTGCGGGCGCGCATATAACCCGACCCGACTCTGCTGCTTCCTCGATACATCCTGAGTCGGTGGCAGCATTGCATACACACACATACAAAAGATACAATAATACCTATATAGCTATGATGTATATGTGGATGCTGTAGAGTTGTGTGTAGTGAGGTGAACGTTTGTGTTGTGCTCTTGTATCGTCTGTTGCGTTGCTATGCCGCGTGTGAGAGAAACTGAGTGAAAATAAGAGGAATAGAAAGAAGAAAGAGGGGCTTGAGGTAGAGAGATGAATATGTGCAAGTCCACGCGTGTGTATACACGTTTGTTTGAAAGAACACGCGAAGACAGAAAGAGATGTGTATGCAGGTTAGATATTATTGTGTGAGTGTTGTGTAGATAGTTATATATATTTGTATGTGTGATGAAAAAGGAAAGGAATGTTTATCGACAGGCAATGGGATGCCAGTTGTGGTGGATAGTGAGTGTTCAATTGCAATATACACGCCCGACCACCCTAGTTTGATAGCTCTGTTGCTATCATCATCGAAACATATTGGATTTGTTGGTGGAATTGAATTGTACAACTGAAATGAGATATGGATTACTCCGGAATTTCCATTTATTTCTTTATTACGTTCATATATATATATGTATATTTATATTTGTATATATATGTTATGTTGGAATTATTC
This sequence comes from Meteorus cinctellus, assembly GCA_030523045.1. Classification (NCBI taxonomy): domain Eukaryota; kingdom Metazoa; phylum Arthropoda; class Insecta; order Hymenoptera; family Braconidae; genus Meteorus; species Meteorus cinctellus. Next base: position 395,237 of record JAPYZF010000010.1, on the reverse strand, counting down.
TATCCAGGAAAAGGACAATATGAGCAATAAAAAAAAGTATAATTTCCATTCGATAGTGGTTTATTATTTTTCTGAATGAAAAGTTGGGTGGAAATTGACTTCATATGAATTGAATTTGCAATTTCTGATCAAAGCCTGTTCCATAGTTCATATTCTTAAATTTCTTTATCAATTGTACCCTATTCTAAAAAAAAATGCACATTCTCAAACGCAAATATAAACTTCAAAATTTATGACACAAATTAAAATGATTTATTTGATCTGAAACTGCGGAAATGTCAACTAAAAATTGTCGAGGTCAATTCTAATAATTTTTCTTTCTGCAAAACATAAAAATTCTCTTCAATTCCACTAAATTTTTTTTTTTCTCCACATAAAATATAACGAAATCGCATACAGTGCGACATGATTATTTGCCTGTAGGCTCGTTGACGAGCACATTCTCTAGAAAAATGTTGAGATAGTGCAGGACTTGGAGGCCGAAAAAAGAAAAAGATAAGGAGGAGGAAGTCACAGGTATATGAGCCTCGTCACCGCAAATTGAACCATTACTAACGAATATATATCTGTATATCACTATATAACATGACCAAATCGACTAAAGAGCATTCCACAACGGTCGGGCAAACTGTTCCATACACCACTATATCCCATCCATAATAATAATACCGTAGTTCTACAGCTGCAACGCGCGTTATGATCATTTTTCTCGGTCTTTAAACGTCACTAGTGCGAGGTGTGCGCACTGTACTCGCAGTTTGTTCGCAGAAAATAACCGCCAGTTTCCCGCGACTCCCGCTACGACCATTAAGCCACAGACGACCGAGCGAGTTTTCAATATGAGAGAGAGATAGGGCGCCAAGCACATTATAAACATAGCAATAAAATATATACACATATAAATAAAAATAAAAAATTTGATCATTAGCAACTGGGTACATATATAAACATATTATATAAAGTTGAATGAAAAATAATGACTCAAGGTGATTAATCTTGAACAGTCGCAAATAGCCATTGCGGAAGTATAACAGATGTGTATTTTATACATCTGTGTGTAAATACTTAACGCGTGCGTGTATGTGCGTGGATATAAATGTATCGTGAAAACCACGTGGAAAAATAAGAAAAGGGAAAATAGTAAAGTTGAGTACGACGAAGAACAAAACAAAAGTAAAGGAACGTATATGTGTTTGTAGAAATGGGAAGGAGATGATGAAGAAGGAGGTGGAGGTGGGGTCGCCACGGTTGTGGTCCGCCTGGGAAAAAGTCGGAGGACGAAATGCATTGTGCGATTTGTGTATTGTATATATATATGTATACATGTGTGTTGAGGCTACGCTAGGCTGACCCTACGCTTCGAATTAACCATCCACCTCGTTGCGCGTGTAATGAAATACTTGAGCGACCCTGTTGAGTTGTACCTGTTACACCGGGTAATCGCTTTCCCTCTCTCTTGAGTGATTTTATGAATGTGTATGAGTTTATACGCATCGTCATCATCATCATCATCATCATTATTATCATCGTGTGGTGGGATCTCCATCAAGTATAAACTCACTGACATTCGATGTTGAAGGCGCGCGCACTGATGACAGAGAGTAGAGGAAAGACGTCATATTCTTTATTTTATTTTATTTTCCTTGTCCTTCCCCTTTACGCGCGTCAAGTTTAGAGACATTGAATTCATGCGGTTGGGCGTAAGAAACTTGACGTTAACCAGAGTGGAACAAAGTGCTTATTGTTGGATTTTTGACGAGTATGTTTGACGGTTTGGATGTTTCTGCTATTTAGTTGGAATATATACGATAGAAGATGGAGAAATTGCAAAATATTTTGACAATGTGCAAAATTAAAATGGAATTTTTCCACAATTTTACTCTGATGTTCATTTAGCGTTAAGAAAAACGTCGCTGTTGGTCTTCAAGATGACAGCAAGTGAAGTAAAACGACGACGAAACAAAAAAAAAATGATCTTGAGCAAACACTATTCTGTATAATCAACTCTGATATTGCTTGTAGTCTGTGTTGTTTTATTGTTCACAATGTTAAATGGAGCGTGTAGAAAATAATACAACATTTGCGACACTTTCAATCAAAGAAACAGTAATAAAGAAGATACCCCATTATTACTTTTATTATCACGACATTTCTTTTCTCTCTTCCCCCATTCGAAGAATAAGAAACACGCGCATCCGTTTAATTGTTAAACCTACTCTGTGTCTATATACGTACAATGTACATATATGCGAACTCACGAGTACAAATATGGATGAAAAAGGGGTTCAAGGTAACAAGAAAAACGTCGTGAGAAATCAATGTGGACATATTCGTATTCAATGTAATGATGATAAAAAAAAAATGCGGAAAAATTCTATTAAAACCGGGTGAAACCACAGTCTCATTTCCAATGTTAATATAAACAGAAAAAAAATAAAATTCAGTTCATTCTAAAATTAGATCAGTGACATCATAAAGATATGATAGATTTACATGCAGAGATGCCAAATGAATAATTGACGAAAATGTTCATCATCATAATCGCGCATTGTGATCTCAAAGCTCAACATAATTATGTGACTCACCCTGGGGACAGTTACACTCGTACTCAAGTTGATCCAACTGACGACACGATCCACCATTCATACATGGCGACGGATCGCATGGTATGTACTCGTTCTCGCAGTTTTGTCCGGTGTATCCAGTTTTGCACATACACCTGCAAATAGAAACGTAAAGATGAGAGACATATCAATAAATAAAATTCCATCATTGGATTATCCAATTTGATATCACATTATCAGATGTTATTATCATTCTATGTAAATATGTAATCGTGATAATGAATTATTACATAAAACGGGATATGGATCAATATATTAACGGAACTGAATTTAATTCAAATTAAACAATGCTGTCATTGTTTCACGTGGATATCGCATGTCGAATGTAATCGCATGGGGATATCGGCTTTCTGCATAATATCCGTCTCTCGTTGTTAACGCGAAACGCGACAAAATCATTGGTAATATATACAACAAACAATAATGAATATGTTCGCAATTTGCAGTTTCCCACACACATTTTACTAATATTTAATTGACTTCCTCAAATAATATATAGATAATTTCCATTATCATCGTATCTCTACTTTATTTTTATTTCATATTGAAACAAACAGAAAAATTGCGCAAACCTCGAACTCGCCGCCAGCAGGAGCACCAGAAACACAATCTTGAGACTCATTTTCACTGATAATCGCACAGTAAATCGAATCCCGAAACGTATTCCTCATATTTTTGTGAATTTACTGATGTATTCCATTTCCAATGGCTTAACAACTCCATAAGATTTTAATAATAATGATAAAAACAATTGTAATAATAAATATATAAATTTTCTTTTCACTGTATATTTTCCTCAATATTTATTTATTTTTCTCTGACACTTCACTACAACACGTATTTAAACACACACGTTTCTCTTCCTTTTTTTTCAATTATTGCACCAAGTCACCACAAGGAAGTTATCACAACTCTTTTAAATCCCAAAATTGACCTTCAATAATTGCACTCTTCATATGTATATATAAATTGATATTCATCTCTCCCAATACATGAACAAGTTATTGTATATTTATATATTCGTCTCTTTCAATTTCAAAAGCAGTAAATTATTATTATATATTTATCTATATATCCGGGATGAATTATCACAGTTTCGTTGGAGCGAGCGTGAGATCTATGTTATTATTCATATATATTTGTATGTATTAATATATCTATATGTCATTCCTTTTTCCTATTTAAATTTCAACTTATTCATCATTTTTATTACAAAGTGTCACTGACGATAATCTTTCTCACACGTTTTCAGCTCATGAAATAATTTCCACATCACATCATTTTTATTTATCATTCATAAATATTTAATTTTTCTCTTTCTCTCCTCTCGTTTCTATTTCGATAATTTTCTTTTTTTTCGTCTCCAATCTTCAATGTGACCTAACTTATATCATCACACGGATATATAAAAATATTGATATTCTTTTTTCTGCTTCCCTCGCGTGCACTTATACACAATCGCGAGTGCAACTTGAGCGTCGCATACACGCGCAAACAGAGATGCTGTGTGTATAGTATATGTGTATAGAGAGAAGCGCACTCTCACTCCCTCTCTCTCGTTTGCTCGAGGCACCTAAACTCGCTCAAATTGCCTTTATCCTGTGTTACGACGAATCAACGTGGTATCCATGACGCGGAGTCAGTCACTATGAGGGATCGAGAGCGAGAAAGATAAATAGATTTGTAGAGAAGAGATAGATTGAAATGAAGATAGAAAATGTTTAAGGGAGATTGATAGAATGACAGAACGAGAGTGGAATAAAGTGATAAAAGGAGATAAAGAGATTTTGCCAAATCTCGATTACGTCCACCACTAAATTCACATTGTCACTATTACTGTCATTATAATTCACACACAAATACACTGTCACAAACGCAAATGTGTAATCCGACGACTATCACCCCTCAATTAATTAATTTGACACATCTGTCAAATGTAAATTATTTCCACAAGATCAATATCAACAAAATACAACACACAGATAAAATCCTCCAGTGCACTGTTTCTATTTTACATAAATTCTATTGAATTTATTTATCTAATCCAATTGAAGTTTTGCGCACGCGATATAAATATTAAAGATGTAAAATTACACAACGTTTGATATTTTTGTATCAAAGAAATACGGCAGATAATCAATGGAAAAATCGTAGAAAAATTTATAAAACAACGTGGACAATTGAATGTTTGTTTGAAAAAAAACGTCGAGAGCAAGGACATATAAACCTACGCGGTTCGACGTCAGGCGACGGACTAACCGGACGTTCCTGTGCGTACCGTCGAGGGGGCGCAGCAGCACCAGCTTCAAGTAGGGTTCGGTAATGTTCGTTCGACCTCGGTTAAGGCCCAATCCCACCACTTTGCAGTTTGGAGCGACAACAGCACTAGTAATCGTATTATATACATATATTCTCTTGGCACAACCACTATTCAATGTTTGGTTGTGTAAGCCACTCTGGCGGGATCACGAGAGATGTAAATTCCTGCGTCGACTTTTCTCTTTCTCGCACTCTCACCTATAACTCTACTGGATTTTCTTTCTCTCTTTCTCGCTTTTTCATTCTATTCGTCCCTTTCTCTCTCTATTTGTTGCATGTATATGTATATATTCATTATTCACCTCCCTCGCACTTGACAGAGACCGTTTTGCAGACTTGGGCGCGCCAATGATTTTGTGTAACACACAATCGACATATATTCAATATGTAATGTAAATGTAAAATATGTGGATTAAATTCAAGGGGAAAATTAACAGTGTGATGAACCGTAAAACATAATTTCTGTTCACTAGAATTAGTATAATTTTTTAATTGTAAATAATAAAAAAATTTATCTCCACTTGTTTATAGCTTCGAATTTAAAACGTGAAAAATGACAGAGAAATAAAAGGTGCGCAATATAATGGGATGCCCGCAGGGATTTATCCAAGGATACAAATATACAATAGACCGGATTTCTCGCCCCTTCCCTCGTTGGCTTCACGCCAGGGGTGCACACCGGTGTGTGGCACATAGCCATGTTACCCTTCTCTTACACTGAACAACCCAAGTTAACACGGGGGCGCCCTAATACCCCATGACACAGAAGAGCAATGTTTCATATATACAAATGTGTCCACATCTACATGTATATTCCAACCCAAAAATACCAAAGAATAAATTCATAGATTTATCCACTTTCCAAACAGATATTCCATCGTTATTATTATTATTATTTTTCTCGTAGACTTCAAAGGTCTTTTCTATACCTTGGAATTTTATTCAAAACAATTTTAATATTCGAAACATAACAAAAAATAATTCTAATACAAATGAAAAAAAAAAGACAAATTCGTTTGCGAGCCTCGAATTATTTCCAAACCAAAGAGCTGATTAATTTCACATGAAAATACAAATCTAAATCAAATGTAAAATCCAGTTCTCCAACCAGAACGATTTATGTTACGATCCACATCATTTTTTCCAGAATAAATGATTCACACTTGGATATTATTTCATTTACTATTTCTTTTTCTCCCCCGATAGAAAAAGAGTGAGAGATGTACAATATGGGTTTGGAATTGGCCATCACCGAATATGTCAGACCAATCCATAGAACCAGTCTCTCTGCCCCTTGGGGCCAGACACCAAAGTGTGAGTGTGTGTTCAGGGACAAGCACAAATTTCCATTCAACATCCGTACATCTTACACTCATATATACACTTAAAAATTCAAATACAAATTCTAATAGACTTCATATAACACATTTTTGGATGTATATAAATAAAATATGCGTGAATTCAAGCGGAAAAGACGTCACACGACATGATAGAGGTGACGAGAGATCGTGAATGACGATGAACTAAATTGCTTCAATTTTTTCTTTTATTTCTCCTCAACATAATTAATTATTGCCGATATACTGTTGTGTCTAATTCCCTTCCTCGTCCCATCCCCTTCCTCTTCTCTAGAGCTAATTAATTAGGCACGCGATCGGACATTGGGCTACTCTATGCCAATTAAGTCTTCAGCAACTAACTTTCATGCCTCTCCAACGCGCCAAGGATCTGTCCATGTTCATTTCCTTTTATTTCTATCTTTTTCTCAGCTATTTCTGTTCCCCCTTCGTCTACATATCATCAAACTCGCTTTGTACCTGCGTGCGAACGATCATGTCGCATCCCTATGACTTTACATCCGTTCAATACATAAATTACATTTACATTTGCACAATGTAAATTGTCGATTCGTCGAAGAAATCGACTCGATGTGTGGTAACTATACAATTTTTTATTTCAACATCCGTTCGGTTGTTTTTGTCTCATGTGTCATATCTTATCCGTTCTCCTTCATTTCTTCGTGTTAGTGTGTAGTGAGTAAAATAAAAATGAAAAAAAAAATAACGATGAGCGAATGATGGTAATTATGGCATCGGTGGAAAAGTGTATACAGAAAGACGAGTTTTGTCATTAGTGCGAGTCGCTGCCGAAAATTAATGCGCAGCCGTTAAAGACCCCGGGTCTCATTCCTGTGCCGCGTATATATGCGGTATAACTCGCTATTTAAAGTGACGTCGCGTATTGGAAGAAGATGAGAGAAAGAGCACGAGGATTGGGATGAAAGTCGCGAAGAAGCATCAGGGAAAAGATTGTCGGTCGTAGGATTCGTGTGTGAGACTATAATGACTTCATACATATATATACACATATTTATGAGTAGCCCATCAAAATATTTTTCGAAGAAATAAAATTGAAGATACCGAGAATATATTAAATATTGCTTGATCGATATACACCTTCACCTTTTTCTCTCTCGTCATGGAGATTGCTTTTTTTGCATCATGATAATAATATACATCACGATAAAAAGTGTCTCATATATGTATTACCTTGAAAGTGTCTCAGAAATGAAAAAAAAACCCATAAGAAAAAAAAAAGACTATATAATAATCTATTTAATGAAAAAAAAAAGATAAATAGTTGAAGTTAGTGAGAAATTTATATTTTCCATCGACTCACGCGTACAACGTAATCACGCAATTCCGTTCTACTTTGCATCTAACATCACGCTCTACAGGTCTACATTATCTTTCGTGTTTTGCGGTTGAGAATACATAAATTCATGTAATGCAATCGACCGAAAAAAAAAAGGAAAGAAAAAACTAAATAAATAACTACACAACAAATTTCATTCTCTCAATATAAATAAAAATGCCAGGTGTGCACCTTTTTAATCCTGAATGTCAACTGATTGTAAAAAAAAAAGGAATATAAAATTCTGTCACATATGAATCCTCACGTCCTACGCATTTTCGCATTCATATAAATACATTTATCCATCATATCTGCATATATATGTATATACATATATATATATTCATGTCTATATATATATGACGTAATATTAAGCGATGGTAATGTGTAAAAAAAACATAAATGTCGGATTAATGCTATAACGCCACACTCATTGATGGAACTCAACACCGGCCACTTTCCCACCATAATTGCCTGAATTGAAGCGACCCAATAATCGTTACGTCATGTCATTGTCATTGTCCACACAGACACACACTTTAGTAGTAATATTACATCCCCAATTGCACTTTACTTGCAGTTTTTTTCTTTCAATACATCTCTCGCGCATATATCACCACTTGAATTCATCAATGTACATGAACTGTTATGTGATCTATTAGAATAAAAAATTGCGAGGAAAAAAAAACGAAAAAAAACGGAAAAAAAAAGAAACCCATTTATCCATGGACTAATTTATGACAAATAAATTCCATTCCTTTCACCAATATAAATTCACAATATTTATACATCTATATATTCTTACGCGCCTCAAGTCAATCTGTCAAATATAACATTCCACAAATGCAATAAAACTGTTGCAATAACATAAAAGTTATATCATTGATTAATATAAAATGCATGAATGTATCGAATTGTAATCCATTGTTGCTGATATCGTGCTTTATTCATCCTAATGACTTAATTCGCAACTAATAACATCACTGACAGATTTAATTATGAATTAATAATTCATATCGACAATATTTATATCGTTGGAAAAGTGAGTCATCTTTCATCGGCACCAACGACCATGGGGACGCCAGAGTTATTGCACGAGTACATATATATATATATATGTATATAAGAAATCGAGGTGAATTCCCGTTGATTATTAAGTATTGACGGGCGTGCGCCAACGCGATTATTGATAGACGCGGTGTTCACTGACACGCCTTGGTCCATAATTAGACCACGAGCATCGATTACCCACGCCCGCTTGGATTATCTTTTCTTCCCCTTTCAACAGTTCCTCCGACGATGCCAATGCTTATGCAATTACTGTGCGCGAAAATTCTTGTACAAAATCTATTCACAAGACCACCTATTCAATTTTAATATACCAAATAACCCGAAAAATTCAATTGCACAACAATTAATAAATTCCACGAATAAATAATTTCATGCAAGTGAACACCACAAAATAAATTATTCATCAACTTCATTCTAAATTGTCTAAATACAATTCAAACTATTTATACACCTATTTTTTTATCCACCAGTTGACTCACGATTTATATGATAATGATATTACATGAATTTTACCATATGCATAATATCCAGGGACAAATACATATTTTAATTTATGTGTACATTCATAATTACAGCTCTGAATACGCTTCACTCGTTACCAAGAATGCAAAAGACATTATTGAACAATATGTAATAATTCTCACGCGATTAATTCACTTCACGTAGAAATAAAATAAAGAAATGCCACAATAACAATTTCACATATATTTCCCTTAATTTTTATTCTTCCTCTTAGTAACATGTCAAATATATTACGCAGTTGTAATTTATTCAGATAAAGAAATATGACCTAGAGTATGTATTCATAAATACATCTACATGTATGCTTCATTTGAAGTCTATTTTGCAAAGTTCGTGGGAGCACAATCAACATTAGCTTCCCGGCTTCATCTCATTGGTAGCACGTGAACGCAATTGACTGTTGCATATACACATATAAATATATATATATATATATATATATAGAACGAAGCACATACCGTGTAACCTATCAGCACTATACGTATGGTCAAACGTTACCGTCGACGGCCAGGTCGCTCGTTGATCCGCCATAACAATTTAATAACATAGAAGGATAAGGGCAATCGGGTCCAGTTGGCTCGCGTTCTTCGAGTATATGCCACATGAAAATGCCTTTATGAGCAACTCCCTAACAAAGATCAGCATCGTTGACTGGCTGCTGCCGCTGCTGGTATTCAACGATCACTTCGATACTTATATATTATAGGTATGTATATATTGTAAAAGGTGTATGGCAAAAGTAGTATTAGAAGGTGGCGGGAATGGCACTTGGTGTGCTTCATAAGTGTACGCGTGCATTGATGCCGGAAGATTAACAGGACCTTCAAGAATTATTGAGTAGCTAATATACTGTATGCCAATGGCTTTTGCCTTGCACAATATTTATTATCCCACATAGATAATCCCACCCATCATATGTATCCCATATACATTCTCTCTGTACGTGCACCGTCCTTTTATTTTCTTACAACAGAAATATCCGACCACTCAATTAACTCAAATAGTCCATTAATATGACACGCCTATATTCATTTTATTTTTCACTTTCTTATGGTGGATGTGTATGTCTAGATGGACGTATGTCGTATTTACAATAACCGCCATGTTATTATTATTCAGTAATTAAATTGAAGTGAATGAATCGGAATAAGTGGTCAATTTGCGTTTTAAATAGAAAGTGGGCAAAAAAGTTGTTAGGTATGATCTGAGGTAGATAAATTATTAATTATTATGTCTGGTATTTATAGAATTATCTTTCAAACAAAAATCAAAATGCATTTGATTTCAAAGTAGAGACAGAAGTCTGAAATATCAATCAAATGTTCATCACAACCACAAATAACAAAGAAATGTAATGTCTAAAGTGATTCACAGATGAAAGTATCAATCATTGGCATTGGATTATTCCAAACTCCCACCATACGTTCGGCAATCAGTAACCAAACGATAAAGAAAAAAAAATGTTCCAATTTGTTCGTAAATTTTTCTTTTATTAATATTTAATATGCGTGCGTGTCGTCGACTGACGTGGAACTATTTGTCATTATGTCCCCCTCAATATAAGCGTCGAAATTACATTTCAATCTGTAATAGCCCGTGGGATTGTTCTCCACCCGCGTTGTCATCGCGTATATTGCTCTCTCTCTCTCTCTCTCTCCCTTTGTGTTCTTCAAGTCCGTGATCAATCGGTGATTGCGAAGAAAATCGAGCGACACTCCTGTACACAACGTTTGTATATGTACATCAGAATGAGATGAAATGCGAAAGACTGAAAGAGACATGAGAAATAACGACCAGTACTCTGTCAGTCAATTCTTCTTTGTGTTGCTCATCATCTTTACATACTTCATAGTCATCTTTCTTCGCCACAAAGCTCCTCTATAGTTGTACGCGAAACCATTACCTTAGACACTAGGTCTATCATCTGTGGCGATTGTGAATATGGTGGTGCGCATGGTGCGCTTGTCTCTACCACCCCGGAACAAACGGTTTAGATAATCACCGGTACGAATATGATGGCGGCATATATATATAGTAATATGCATGTTGTTACCGAGTTGAAATGGACAATAAGTAACTACAGGTTGTAAATTAGAAGTATCGAATTGAAAAGCCATATTCGGTCGTGTCGAATGTTAAACAATTGAAATCACCAAATATGTACATCTTAATATTTCCTGTCATAAAAAAATACTACGCTATATATTCATTGGATAAATATATATGTATATAAATAACGGAATTCATTAATACTTACTTGTACGAGCCATGAGTATTATGACAGGAACCATGAACACAAAGATCATGTTCGCATTCATCAATATCGTCAGCGCAATTCGGTCCAGTAAATCCTGGTGCACATTTGCACTGATATCTGTCGTTCAACGAAAAACATTCAGCGCTATTTTTGCATGGTGAACTGGCACAATGATCTTGTCGTTCGCAATGTGTGCCTAGAATTAAAGAAAAAAAATAACATTGTCATTAATGATGTTTTCTTTATTTCACAAAAATCAATGTTTCCAATAATTGATTTTCGATGAGATTAATTCTTCAGAAAATTCCATCGTGCGAGAAATTCATTCGGAACGATAGATAATTAAATTCGTAGAAGTTGTTTGTGTGTTTCGATTTTTTTTATAGCTTTTTATTGGGAATAAATCTTGTTTATAGTATCTATTGGTGATACCTGCCATGTATAATTGTACACAAGGTGTGGTAGAGTTAGTTTCAGAGCAAAACTGATGTTGTCAATAAATAAATGTAGTTGTAGTAAAAGGAAATAAAAGAAACAAGGAAAAAAAAATAATAAAATCGTACAATGATAATAAATTATGTAAAATTTAATCGCTCTTATTATTTCCCTTACGATCAATCTGTATTCAGAATTAATTATCAGAGCTCAACTGTTCAAGGATTAAATTCCAGAAAACTTATCCATTTAATCTCTTATTTGAAAAAACTATCTGTTCATTCCCCTCCATTGGTTTTATTTTTTGAATTCAGATGACAAGATATTTGTGACAAGGCGTGCGGGGCTTGCGAGGTCGAAACAAACATCGCAAATATCTACCTCTCCACTTTTACTGTCGTTGATTAGTGGGACTAATTACGGTACTAGCTGCTGCTCTCTGACATTCTCTTGTGTTCTTTTATATGTGTATGTATGTATATATGTTCACCGCAAGATGATTCCAAAGGATCCGCCGCGCGCATTTTGCTATGTTACGCCGAAGGTAATTATCCAACTTGGTGAGCGATGAGGGATCTAGATTTATTCGTCAAGAAAGCACGTGCTTGAATGCTTACCTCGCAAGTTTATATACGTTCATATATTTATCAAACGGCAAAAAACCCAAAAGAAAAATTAACAAATCTCCCCTGCAACATGTCATTGGAAAATGATGATGGAAAAGTATTTGCAAAAACGAAATTGAATTAATCCATTGAATGTTGAATAAAATTGAAACAAGTTATAAGACATTCTCACGATAAAAATAACAATTAAATGTGACTATGAATTTTTTATTTCTCCTCAATTCAAGATCCGGTCACACCTCATTCATATCGCGACTCTGCCATATATGATAATTATATTATAATAGTCACAACATAACGGCGCTTTAGCATGATCGCGTAATCTGCATTGGCTATTTTGCCTTGACTCTCAATACCTACGCAAAGCAATTGCGAATGAATAGGACGTTGATTATTACGCTTTAGCATTAATCAACAACAATTTATATCATTTTTTTCTATCGCCTATTTTCATTTCTCTCTTATTCTTCATTCTTCTTTCTTAATAAACCATTAAGCAAGGTCTCATTGCACTGGTATACATGATTCATCTCGCGATCTCGATTATATATGATGCTTCACGCCTCATCAATTACTAAGTATGTATATTTCCATGCTAATATGAATAAAATTGAATTTATGTATTATTTTGATTTATTTACCTGTGAATCCAAACGTGCACGAGCATGTATATTCATGAAGTGATTTTAGAATGCATGATGCACTGTTCAAACATGGTGAAGAATCACAAGCATTGTCTATTGGTATTTCGCATAAACTTGCACTAAATCCAATTGGACAATCACATGTGAATGATGGTGTACCATTTGGATTTTCTTTAACTTTGCATATGCCACCATTTTGGCATCGTGGCCCTTTATGACATGGATTCAAGTGTTGACAAAATTCACCGGCATATTTTGACGTGCAGCTAAAAACAGAAAAAGAATGAACATAAATTAATTTTTGTAAGATAAGATGAAAATTTTATTAATATTCGTTTTAGAACTACAAATTCTTATATTTTAAATCGAATGAAATTATTTCTAATTTAACCGCCTCGAGTACATAATAAAGAAAAATGAAACATTTGCCTTTAGAAGAACCTACTCGAGTAGAATTTTCGAAGAAATAAGAAAATCTACACAAATGCATATCCGAAGTATTGCACCACCTGCATATGTACAAAGTCAGACAGAGATGTACAAAACAGAGTGAGTGAACGATGAAGAAAGTTTAGATGCGTAGCCACAAGCCGACCCCACGTATCAATCACGATTCAGTGGCAATAAAGTTCCACTCTGGTATACGTACGCAACCACCAGCGGCGGCGGCAACGGCGCGTCCACGCAAAAACATCGAAACTCCCATTATGCACGAGAAAAGGGAAGATGAAGAGTATAGTAAAAGAAAGAGATGAAAGCCAATGGGTATATACGAACGAGTGCGCGTTTTTATCACGGGTTACCTTATGCTCACGACCCGAAGTGGCCTCGCGCGATCAGCAGGGAAGAAGAACTGACCATCCATGGATGATATTCTCTCTGTATGGGCATCATTGATCGATGGATTTTCGCAAACTTTTTGTATATATTTTTATTCCCTTTTTTTTTTCTTTGTTATTTCATTTATCAATCGACCACACATTATTTTACATTTACAGTACCGTTACAAAACCAAAACGGAGTAGTATCAATACTATTGATGTTGCATTCAAGATTAAATTAAAACTTATTCAAGAATAAATATTTCAAGATTAATATATACAAAGAAGAGTTTGTACATTATAATGTTATGCTGATGTGAATAAGAGAGGCATATCATCGATTCGCATTTCAATGCAAATTGCTTCCGACTAATGGTGAATCGAGGATCATGGTGATGCACTAAAGAAGACTTCGTGAATAGTCTTGGAATTTTTTTTATATATACCCATGGAATTGTAATATTGTATGTGGTGATGAGAAAAAAGAAAATAATCTGTTTATATTTACTGATATGAGTCCATCACGACCAATCATTATTGTTTTCCTTGTTTATTTTCTACACCGAAATTGAATATTCTGGGTGGGTCGTTAGTAAGATTACAAAATGTCATAAGTACTTCGTGTATACGACAAAATATAGTGAAGATGATAACACGTGTGTTTAAAAGGCCTGTCTTTTACTTGTACAGTAAATACTTGATTGAAACAAGTGTGGTAATAATATCTGCCACACAATTTATGCAAGAAAAACATTTATTGTTTAGTGTGTAATGAAAAAATGTAAAAATTACAGAGACAAAAGCACAGAAGCCATCAAGAATCTATTCATATATCGCTTATTTTTTTTATGTCCAAGACAGAAGAAAGATTTCTAAGAGAATACGTTACTACATTCAAAACACAAGTCATTTCATGTATTTGTTTTGAAGATAAAGAAGACAAAGAATATTTTTTAAAGTTTTACACAATTTACTGTTGTCTTCGTGGACTTTTCACAGCGATGCGGAAGTTGTGTTAAAATTTCACGCATCAACGAGGGAGAGTCAATTTTAATTAGAAACTTCGTAGCATTTAGTGAAGTGGTATTGTATGGTGGTTTGAATTCAGTGGAAGACTAAACTGTCTAATATTAATAGCTTCGTTGAATAGAAATTTATATGATTGTCAATATAGGGGAGAAGGGAAATTGTCAAAGGCCACCGACGATAGTGTCGGCTATTTAAATAAATTTGAGATTTTCCTATTCATCAAAATGGAACACCAAAGACGAATACAGTGAAATCTTTTCTTCGTCGAAATAAAAAAATTCATGACATTATGAAGTCATAAGAGCAGAAAGCTTTGAATTTCCACCTATTTTCCCCATGTCTAAAAATGATTTACAAATAAAAATCACCAAAATAAAAGAAATCAAATTTCATAGACTAACTCTCAGCTGTTTCTCCTTGAATCAATTAAGCATTCCTACATCTTCCCTTTACATCCAGATGTGGCTTCTCTGCATATCACACATGGATGAATAATTACTACGTAAAATCAAGTTTTGGAATTTATCTTAGGCTTTTTAACTTGGCATTTTTAATGCTTCATCTGGCAGCCTTATACTGGCAATAATATATTCGCTTTTAACATTCATCATAAGATAGAATAAAAGCAAGCAATTAACGTCTGTGAATAATTCAAGTGGTGGTGTTAAGTGAGATTGTAGCAGCAGGAATGAGAAATAGAAGACGACAATTGTACAATTTAACAATTGAATTGGTTGTGTGAAGCAAGTGGTGCAGAAGCCAGTACAGAAGCTATGACGATATTCATATACAAGTCTAAAGAGAAGTCAGCTGTAAAATATTTCATTGCACGTAAGACGTAATAAATGTTTATGACGGGACTCTCGTCGTCTTCGTCGTCTTCCTCAGTTGTCGTTGTCGTAGTTGCGGCCAAGCAACTAACACATTGGTCAGATCTTTCCATTCGTGTGACTTCACGACTAATGTACACTCACAATATGTACTTGCTACAAGCGTGAAGTTAAATAAACATGTACAAAGTGTGCCGACTTTAATATACACCAATATAAATGTACACGAAATTATATTCCAACAGAATTACCATCAATGAAATTGAAAATGTGAAAATGAAACAATAATTAAATACATTCAATACAAAAATTCTAACAATAAACATAAAATAAATTGTTAAACATGATAAATACTGCAATATATTTTCATTTGAATTTTTCTGTCTACGATTAGTATAATTTTTTTGTTTAGAAAGCAATAAAATACTAAATACTTTGATGTGTAGGCATTTTTTATTATACCTCCATTTCTTTTTTGTTTACTTTTTTTCTGAAGAAAAAAGAGAGAGAAGGGAATAGCCCTGATGTCGGCGCGACATTTTAACAACTCGTTTCCTGTCTCTCATATTTTTTTCCCTTTTCCTTTTTTATTTTCCTTATTTTATTTCAAACTGTATTTCTTGTTCATTCTTTGTTAATGGCGGATTGAGCAATGGGATAACGTTTGATGCGCGCACGTGGGCGAGCGGTTCAGGCGTGCGTTTGTTGATGATTTCGATTAAAATAATTAAGCAACATGTATATAGTAACATACTCGTGTACATATATACATACATAAATACATATATATGTATGTATACAAAATAAAGGGATAAAGATCGATTGCGGTAGATTTTGGAGTTATCGCGCGTCCGGAAATTAACGGATCGTTGCGGCGAAATTGCCTCGTAAATTCCGTTCTACGTCAACAGGTAAAAATGTATATGTGAACGCAGGCGAATGCATACACACACACTATTACATATAAAAATGAAATGATGAAGAATGAGTGGCTTCAAAAAGCCCTCTGGAGGTACACGACCCTTGGCCATGACGAATGGGCCAAATTCGTTGCTTTATCTAAACGAGCATCTTAAATTGCGCCGGCGAATTTAAACGCATCGAAACTGACTAAGAGGGCGGATTGAAGAGAGTTGTTGATGGAAAAAAGTATATCGCTGCTTCTGATTATGCAGATGCGCTGTATTTATATTCATTTTTCATTCATTTATGACAGCAAAATGACGCAGATGAACTTGCCAATAATATTATGGTGGAGTTATAAATGTCGATTATTTAAGAAGTGTCTGATGTTTTATGGTAGATTGTGAGTAGGGCACTGGTGCAAGTGTTGCAGTTCATTTCTTCATTTAAATTGAAATGTAACAAATTTATTATATTACTGATGATAGATATTGTGATAGTTATTTTACAGCGAGTAAACCAATCCAATAAGCTTTCAATTTATAACCCCGGATAAAATTATTCTTGTATATATCAAAAACGCATAAGTTTTATTACTAAATTTCTATACTTCAACAATTCATGCTTCTTGATGAGGCAAACTGCGTCCATGCATGGTAACGTTCAAGAGCATCGTGCACGACATCCCAGCAAAAATAAAAAGATCAATAAAACATCAAGGACACGATGGATCGAATCAATCGAGATTGCTTCGAGTAATTTTAAAGGTAGACAGAAGAAAAGAATAAAACGTAGAGGACCAAATCGAAAAATACCGAGACACATTACATAGCCAAAAAAATAAAAATTATAGAATTTTTTATATAAATCATCACTCATATTTCACTTGGAATAAAAATTGTTTTTTATAGTGAAACAGGAATGACCGAGTGTAGTATGAGAAGAGAATAATAGAGGAGGAGAGTGAAGACCACGGAGCAATCATCGGTCGTCCGCAGCCCATCAAAGTTTGTACAGCGGAACAACGTATATATGGAGAAGAATGAAGAAGAAAGAAGAACACAATATAGAAAGAGCAAAAGGGTGATCCGACTCCCTCTCACTCAGCTTGCTTGGCGAGACTCATCCCGAAACGAATTCCATCGAGGGTTCTTTTGGCACGAGCTCGAATTACTCCGTGAGAGACGAACGGGGGTGAAGATAAAAGAGAGCATCGCAGTATATAGTAGCGAGGAAAAAAAAATAGAAATAAAAGGAATAAAAACATTTCGCATCACGAGAGGTTAAGACAACTGTTATTGGATGGTCTTAGGTGCGTACCACGCTTCACCAATCGCATTAACGACTCATCGTCGTCGTCGTTGCCGTCTACAACGACTTTTTGAGCTATACCTTAACACAAATACATTGTACAATATCTCGCGCGCGGCACTTCTTGTTCTTTCTTCACTTCTCCATGTGAACATGATATATAAAAGTGGATGATCCGCGCGCGGACAGACGTGACGTGCCAAATTGTTGGTTCTACAATCACCACAATCACAAACACATGAGAATGAAAAAAAAAAAAAAACAAATCACGAGAACAAACAAGCTGGAAAAATTAATTTCGATTGTCCAATGATAATTCGACAAAAATTCAAGAAATTCGAAAAATAATAAAGAAAAAGAAATATAATATGATATGTATTTAGTTTACAAGAGAATGTCGTCTCGGAAATTTTGAACTTTCCTACCACTCTCTTTCATCTCTCTCATCGTTCACTCTCCCAGTTCACCCACCAGACATTTCTCTACGTTATTGTCTTTCTTTCTTTCACTTGAGGCGGGCGGGTGGGCTCCATTAGCCTCTCGTCGGCTTGTAATTTGCCGTGCCGAATGTTAATGGACTTGGATGGTTCAGTCTCGCGGGGACAGAAGCGACGCGAGACGCAGTAGCGTCATGGCACAGTATAATAAATGTGAATACATAGACATACACCAATATCACACAATGAAGAAGAAAAAAATTTGAAAAATATCTTTGTACATATTCCAAATTGAAATAATAGGAACGCATTCTAACGAATAATTATTTATCGATTAAAACGCAGACAATAAAATCATTTGATCACATAAAGAGAATTAAATGCCCAAGCGACTATTAAATTTCCACTTTCGTCATAACCAATTATTAAAAATATATTGCATAACACAATTGACTTATCAATAGAAAAATCTTTTGTAATTGATCAATTAGAAAAATCCGGTCAAACTGCTCTGAATTCAAGAATCATCATTGTAAGATAATATCAATAGACAATAAAAACGAAGATGAACAAAAAAATTTGGTAATAAAAAAAGAAATGGAAGTGAAGAGGAGTGAAAAGGAGTGAAGAGAGATGATTAAAGCAAAGCGGCCACCACCGAGTGGCGATGTAATGGCTGAAGAGAGGAAATCGTATCTGGCAGTGAGAGCCAACGCTGTATAAGAGAGCGATCAAGCAAAGGCTCTTCCCACGTGGATTGTGTGACTGCGGGCGCAACAGGGGCGCACTTGAGCCCACAGCCTCCTCAATGCTTACAACACACGAGAGCCAGATCACGTGTGAGTAAGAGTGCGTAAACTAAGTATATTATATTTTGAATATATGTGTATATATGAGATGAGGAAGGCTGTGTGGAGCTTGTTGTTGTTGTCGTCTGGTTGTGAGTGGTTCATATGCCAACACATGAGGGAATGAAGGGTGGAATAGAAATACGCCTGTATATGCGGCGCAATGTCGACGCTATCCGGTTACACCCTACTCCCCCAACACACTCGACCGGTCGTCGAACCCTCATTAGTTCATGATTAGACAACACCTGGATGTGCAGGAACTGTCGAAATAGCAGCTGTGAAAAAAATACTATCTTTTATACTGTTATTTTCTTTTTTTTTTCTGCTGCTCTTCTTCTCTGGTATTCTACGTGATTTATGTTTCGGACATTGACGAAGATTCATCATCATCACACAGAATATCAAAGTATCAATTCTTATTCGATGAAATTTGATATTTTAAGGTGTTATTTCGTTGCATAAAATTTGAAAGTAAATGAATAATTATTTTTGGTATAAATATTGAATTGCAAGTGAGTTAATGAATTTTTCATGTTAATATTAATTATTTTGATGATTTATTTGTTACATATTTGTAATGACAACTGTCTAAGGTATATTTTTCAAGATGATTTAAAAAATTGAATGACAGATAATGTCTGAAACTTCATCATTAGATCGCAAGAGGAATAATTATGTAGGCGATGTTTATTTTTAGATACACCAGATGTTATTAATTGTGAATGAAATTTCTCATGGCTAATTAAATCTAACCCTTTATATACATTCACAGAATATGCCTTTGCATCAGAGAACTTCACCACAATAGTAAGAATAATAAACGTGATTTTTTTTTTTCCAACAAAATTTATGTTCCCATGAATTTGATAACGTATGTTTGGTTTTGCGGTTTGAAAATATATAATACACGAGTTTACTAAAGTTTGTTATTAACTTGTTCACGTTCAAAGAATATACAACCACTGCTATTGCTAGCAGCCACTCATAATTTTTTATGTTACCAAATGTGTTCTTTTTCCCTCCCAAACTTTTTTTTTCATTATTTTCTTCCTTCCTCTTCTCTTTTTTCAGCAACACATACTACCACATATGAAACCTCTCAGGTTTTTGGTGAAAGCATTTTCACATCGCGTGGTGAGTCGAGACAGGTCGTGTTTTTTTGGAACCAACCAGAGCAGTTTCGCCTCAGCACCAAAGTCTTTCTTCTCGTTTGTTATTGCGAGTGCCCACTTGAAAAAGGGGGAACCCACTCGACGATTACGTTTGCATCTTGGCGCGCACATACATTATGAAGACGAGAAATAAAACGGAGAGAAAAGGGTGAACGGGCGTAACAACTGTGATGACGACAACAGCAAGAGAAAGAGCTTAAGTGAAAGAACAGACTAAAAATGTGAGGGTGGAATATTCGGATGCAAAGAGAGTTTGAAAAGGGTTCTCACGGATACCAGTTTATTTTTCCTCCTACGTACTTGAGAGGGGTTGGCCATTGATAAGCTAATGGGTGACGTGATATATGTCTTGTTTGTTCTTCCCAGTTTTTTCATTCAATTTTTTTTTTAATGTGAACCAGACACATTCGACTACACTTATTTATTTTTACAATCCTACTCTTCATAAGAATTACGATCGTCATTGATCTATTATTACATTCAACATATCCCTCACATTGTAAATAAATCACTCATAGTTCTCTCAATAAAAAAAAAAGAGGGAGACGAAAAGAAAAAAAAAAGCTGCTCTGAAATAATAAATAAAAAGCTGATGAGTAAATTGGAATATAAATGAAAAGAAAAAGTATCAAAGTGGAGCAATGAAACTGTTTGCGATTGGTTTTTGGTGTTGAACAACGTGAGACACGTCAACATCACGAGAGATATGAAATCGATTGTGAGTCGCATTTATGTATCTGTGTGTGCGTGTAAGTGTGTATTGGATCGTTTCATCTTCGAGCGAGCAATGCAGTATGGTAGGTTAATTATCGAAAAATCATTTGTGATTCCGGGTCGCGAGAGATGCAACAACGGGGCGGCCAATTAGGCCAACGAGAGTCAAGAAGAGAAGATAGCCGCGCGTCCGCGTGCGAAAGATCGATACGAAGTGCAGCGGCGTCTGTTGGCCACGTGTGGGCATTTCTTAAATAAAAAGTGCCGACCACTACACACTATACATATATATATATATATATAATTACATACATGTAAACCTCATTCGCTCTTTTTATCCTTCCTTATTACACTTCGACACTTGATCGTAACCACGATGAAATATTTTTTATTTGTCTCATCTCATTTTCAACATCATGCTGATGCTGTTACTGTTACTGCTGCTTATGTTACCTATTATCATTATTGTACTGTACAGTGAGAAAAATAAACGAATTGATGTGTTGGCAAGTCGAGTTTTGAGGTGAATAATGGTATTAACTATAAAAGAAAATGTGAGAATAAAAGAATGGAAAAGAAGTAGAAGAAGAAGAGTTGCTACATGAGACTGTTGTTGACAGTTAACGACATTAAAGACGTTCACTCGAAGCGCCATGTGTCCTCAACACGCTCGTTTTAAACCTACGTACTCTTTTTTTTCACTCCATCATGCTTTTTTCCTCTTTCAACTTTGTCTGTTCCCCGAATGAACACTCCCGGAATCACTTCTTTTACTTTCTTTTCGTTTTTTCATTTTTAAATTGTTTCTTTTTTATTTCTCATATTTTTTTTTCGCCACAGAGGGAAATGTACAGTGCGCAGCGTCGCAATCGTCGTGGGTGAGGCATCACCACCGCTGCCACCACCACCACCATTGAATGCAACAGGTCTCCTTCGATGTATATATCTGTACATGTTATTATGATGGCGCCTTCTGGTCGACCCATGTGCGAGTTGTGCGCATAATCTGCTTTTATATGTATATATAATATATATATGTATATAAAACTCCTGCCCCGTTTTCAAGTTTTAATACCGCTAAAGCAACAGGTCTCGCATCAGTTTATTATTTATTTGTTCTCACTGTTCTTTTTATATTTCTTTTTACATAGCTATCATTCGCGCCCTCATTCTCATAATGTCTTTCAACGAAATTCACCGATTTATTAAACATGGATAATGTCAATAAATTGTGGGAGTTTAGTGTCTTAAAAACATTCACCCCTCGTAACAGATCATCGTAAATTTATGTACAATGGTAAGGGAAAAAAAACAAGCCTCACCCTAATTTTCCCCTAAATATACACAAATAGAACCATCATCGTTGAGTTAATCTTCACTGCTATCTATGTCAAGTTGGTAATGTGAAAAGCACTCGCGTGGGAAAAGTAGCTACTGAAGCAGAAAAAATTGTGTTTAAAATTTTTTTGTCTATGTATTAATTTGACATTATTATTGACGACACTTTTTCTAGCAATTATTACTTCAACTTTGTATTCTTTTTATTTCCATCTGTCTTTACAACCTTCATCTCTTGTTTTTTCTCTATCTATTATTCGGACTTAATTATAATCACATGTAGGTGGGTATTAGAGTGAATGAACGTTGAGAAGCGCGATGGGAATCGAACGATCACTTTGACCTTACGAACACCGTGTCAATGAGTATTAACTCTGTCCTATTGGCCGGCCAATGACTTTGGACACTTTTTTTTTGCCGCCTGTCCCAAAAGTTTAAATGTTTGACATTTTGATACTCTGCATATCTGTGTCAGTAAGAAATATTAAAGAGAAGAATGAAATAATGATAAATATAAAATGATTAAACAGTGGAATATGATTTTGCGGTTTGAAAAAGATGAAAATTGCACGAGGTTTCGTAAATTTAAAATAAACAAAAGGAAAATACGAAACAAAAGAGACAATGTCTATGAAAAATGTATATACATAAGGATAAGTATATGAAATTAGCAAACAAAAATGACGCGGTGAAGAGCCAAGCAAATACAAAAGCTCGCGAATTCTATTAGTGACGTGAATTTTTTCTATTTCTTTTTCTTTCCTCTTCTTTTTATCTTCTGGTCTTTCAAAAGGATGATGCATATAAAGACGACAAGCGAGCGGCTAATATCTGCTCCGTTGCGTGCCCCTCCCCATCTTTTGTGGTTTCATCTTCTGCGTCTTATTCACTTTGAAAACAAGAAAAAAAAAAAAATTCCTTTCTCTGCCAACTCTTTCGCTTTCTTTCTATTATGATTATTTAAGTTTTAATATCTTTTTTCGTACTATTCCATTCTCTCTTTCGCTCTCGAGGGAATATAACACTCGTCATTGCAACGGAAAAAGAGTCCTTTGAGTAATTACCAGTCTGTAGTTTTTTGCTTCAACCAAAATTCACCCCTTAATTTCACTGCAAATATCCCCAAAGACAATTTTTGCTGAAACTAATTCTATACAATCTATTTATCCATTTCCTCTTGAATTCTTCCAGACATCACTGATGAATAACAAAGTCATCAACTACATCAGATGATAAAAGAACATCACATCATTGACTTACTCTCCTCTCATATTTAAATAATCAATTTTTTATATCCAACTTTTCAATTAAATTGCTTCATGCAGTGCAGTTCAATCGACAATATGCAGTCATTATTTTTATACCGGCAGACATTTAATTACTCGTTTATGCTCTAGCAACATATATATATATATAATAGCATCGACATTAAATACCGAGTCATTTATATTTCAATGTCAATGGTAATAAAATAATTTTTCTCTTCATCCATCTGAATCCCCCCCTGAATTATAATTAATGAATTTTCTTCTCATTTATTAATTACAAGTAAAATCAAAACATTTTAATAGAGCAATTGAACGTGCAAGTGATTAATGAGATCATCATCAAAGCACTTCTTGCCAACGATCATAATCGCAAAGCGACATCATGCGCGCCAATGGAATTTTACTTAATAATCAATTAAAAAAATCAATGAACAAACATATAAACAAATAAACATCAGTAGCGGGAGGGGTTAACGACCATTGGAAATCGTCTTTCACTTATTTTTTTCTTTCCTTCCTCAACTTCTAAATACACCACAAGGGGATTTTTACTGAGAGTGTTGTGTGCCCACTTTGAATTCCACCAATGCCGGAATCCAGGGCATGCGGCAGGGAATACGTAGTTAATGGGGAACGGTTCTTATGTGGTCCATAGATATACATACATACCAAGCGATTACGAGCTATTACGATGGTATTAAATGCGAATCTGCGCAGACATCACTTCTATTTGCCAGGTAAAGGTAAAAAGAATGGATGGAAAAAAGAAGTCGCAGTGATAAGTGTTCATATATATGTACAACACAGACAAAGGCACACGCAGTGAATATCCTTACAATGTATACATACACATATATATAAAAACGAGTAAAGAGTGAGAGGGAGAGAGAAAGGGTCATTGGTATTTACATCCCACGCATGTGTCGACTCCCGAGACATACGAAAATTAATGAGCCCCGGTTGGGTGACTAAAAGGCTCATTACATCACAGCGAAAAATCAAAATGATTCGATCATTTCCATAAGTTCAAAATATTCATTTTTATTTTTCCCATCCACCTAAATTCTATCCTGTTCACAATCCTGAGCACAAAAAAAAATAATTATCCTTCAAAACCAAATAATATACCAATAAAGAATATTCAATACCAATATCCAATCTATCAAGATTTCTTCCAATTAATTTCTCCTTTCTCACTACAATAAAACAAACACAGAAATAGTATCGCTATAGGTAATTAATTAATCGATATATGATAAACAATAATTATATATTTGCATAGCAACATAACTAGCGCTTTTACAAGCATAATAGTTTCAATAAAACAAAATTAATGTTTACCAGCAAACGATATAAGCAAGAGGTGCTAAATTGACGATAGGATATACTTTTAGCGTGTGATACAGACGCGCGACGCCATTCTCGCTTTATATGTATACACAATATGCAGATATCCATACGTATATACAATGTATGTACATGTACGTCCGGTCCTGGTTGTACAGCGATGCATGCATATATATATATTTATATACATATATGGGCTCTCACTGACCGGTGATTACCGGGGCCGATTGCGATGTAAATCGTATACCTACGTTCAATCACGTACGTAGTGGGACCTCCCCGGCCTTCGACTGTGCGCCTAGGGGCGATAGCAGTCGTGTACCAAAGATGTTCATCCCCTCAGTTTATTTTGCTTCTATTCTCTTCTCTATCTTGCTTTCTCGCTTTACCACACACTACCAGGAACAAGTACTCGTGATCGTGGCATAAAATCATTTGACTCAACATCAGCTATAGGTTTTGAATGAAAGAATTCAGTGGACAGAGGGCTAATTAAACTTCCGTCTTTGAATAGCCCCAAGCAAGTTTATATTTCACTATCGTCAATTGTTTATTTTCTCCATTTTCTTTTTCCCATTTTTTTCTATCGTTTTATATCCAATACGACACACAACGCAATTGGGATTGTGAGAAAAACGTCTGAATGTACCGTCATGATATACACCCCGCCCAATTACGCTGCCAATTTCTTCAGACGTGTTTGTCCTTTTTTTTAAATGAAATTAATCTTCATTCCGAAACGCGCGAGTGTCATCTTGCGGTATATAGGTGCTTTGCCTTTGACTGGATACTACTCTTGTCTCAGCTTAATGCCGAACGAGAAGTGAACACTGTACGAATGAAAGAGACTCGAGTCGTCATCGTCTCATCATTGTCGCTGCTGTCATGATGGTTTGCAATATGTGTGTACAGGTAGCGTATTGCCACGTTCGCCAAGTGCCAGCACGAACCTAGAGCTTCTTGTTGTGCTTTTCCAGGTACCTTCCTGACTCAGCCTACATAAGGCCACTTCAACACAGTCTTGCGCATCGTCTCTCATGAGGATTCCACTTTTTGTCTGATATCCCGAGAGAGACTCGATGCCGATGTGAGCGCACGTCATCGCGATACGATACTTTACTCTTTCGTTCTTACTTCAATCACATGCCGTCCAATTGAAATATTTCCGCGAATCATTTTTAAATTTATAACTATTTATATACAACATTTATTTACTTATTAATATAATTCTATAATTGCAGAAACGATAAATTGAAAGTTTTAATTTGACTCGTTCAACAGTTGTCCACTGATTTTATTCATTTTATCCTCCTTTTTTTCTTCATCTTTCACAGATTGTCTTGTTTTTGTTATTTCCTTCATTGGCATTGTAGAAGTGTCTTTAAATCACGAGTTTGCAGCACACCGGGGCATAAACCGGATCGTCCAAGTTCTCGTAGACGGCAGGACGCTTCTGCAAGGTGATTGGAAAAACATACTGCTAAGGAAGTCGAGGCACGCGTGGGAAACTCAGAAGTGGGAGAATACTATTTGCTTTTATATTTTCGAATTATTCTATTCTTATTTTTCTTTTATTTCATTATTTCTTTTTCTAGTGTACTGTTTTCTTTTTGACTTCAATCTACGTCGTATTGTGTGGTGAACACTACTACTCTCATAAATATCTACAAGCTATGAAGACTCCAACAAATACAATCAGTGACCGACAAATCAATCAATAATGTATATCAATGAAAATTTCCATCGATTTTTGTCAATTATTCAAAGTGTCAGTTAAGAAAGAATGATCATCCAATCAATAAAGAAGTAGAGACTGCACTGTAATTAAATCAGAACCTTTATCGGGAATATTATTTCAATACACTCAATCATTGAATATGTAGTGTAAAAAAAGAAAGTGAAAAATGTCTGATGTTAGTGGTGGAAAGTTGATTATTCCTTTTGCTGAGGGGTCAGAGCATGTAAGTCCAATTAATTGTCGGTCAGCCCGCGTGCTCATACCATCACCGTTAGGTTGGACGTTCATGCACTCTCGCGGCCTCAATTAATCGGCTGATACCTAAGCGCAATTTATTTGAAGCAGGACAGCAATAACAAACTTTGTTATACCGGTAGTTTAATCCTCAATTTGACTCCACCACCAAACGACACATCGCAAACACAATTTTTATTCTACAATCAAACATTTCCCATACCAAACATCAGTTAATGTTGAATAACAAAATATTTTCTCTAACTAAATCAGCTCTTTCACATACAAGAACTACAAATACCTCCCAACCAATATCAAAACGTTTATCTCCAAAGCAATTCCAATAATATTTCCCATTACGAAATTAATCAATGATAAATTGATTTGATTAATATCTACAATCTCTCCTCCTTTAAATATCTCAAATGCACAGCAACCCTCGACTGACTTACCAACCGAGTTAAAGTAACTCACAGTAGTTTCTCATGCTTTCACCGAACGGCCGAGCCTCGCCCCGACCTCACTAGTGTCCCTCTCTCGCTTCCTCCCTCATTTTTCTATTCCTCTTTCTCATCTATTTTCTCTCAATGTGATAACGGTTTAACGAATGTATCTGTATGTATGCACATGTAAATCTCATACACAAAGAGAAGGCGAAAGGGTGAGATAGAATGTAATAGGAAAACAAAAAGCTAAACTATTGAGCGCGCGCACTTTTGCTGGGCAGCCATGCGAGAAGTGACACGCTACAGAATCATACTGTTATGTATCACAGAGTGTATGTTATATACATATATATATATGTATTTTCTCTATCAATTGCCCAGTGCGCCAATTTCTCGGCCGACACCCATAACGATAAATCTGATAATCATCATAAAATAAATAATATTGAATTACGATATTATCGTATCCATAAATAAATTGATACATGAAATTAAATTAGACGAAGCCGCCATTTAAATGAACTGGATTTCAAAATTGTTTTCGAACATCCTGTATCTGTATTTAACCATTGCGTGAATATTATTTGTTATATTTGACATGAAGAAATAAAGTAGAAATATATTTTACTAATGACATCGTTATGCGAAACGAAGGAGCGAGAGTCGATTTGCCGCTGGTGTATTCTTTTTTGTTCTGCTTTTTTTTCTTCTTCCTCTTTCAATTCTTTCTTTTACTCATTCTCAACGTGCTATAGACCAATGAATAGCGATGAGTATGAACAAGTGGTGCGCAAGAGGGAGGCGCACCAATTACTGGGTCTAAGATATTACAGAGTCCCTCCAACTTGGGTGTATATAAAAACTCTTTTTTTTTTTGATTCATGAATAATAATTAGAAATTCGCCATCGCGTGTCTCAACAACACGTTGATAATCTCCTTACACACATTTTTATTCCATTAATTTGTTGTATATTTATGTAAAAACATTATTAGTTATTCTGATATTTAACTTCCCGATAGGAAGTTATTGTTTTTATTATTTTGTTTTAAATCAGTAAGTGGAGAATGATAGAGAATATATTCGAGTCAGATTGTTGGTGATGTTGATGAGACATCACGTTTATATATGTGAAGAAATATCGAAATTGAAGGGGTGCTCGGTCATTGAATAAACGTATAGCACATCGTTTGCGTCCATGTCATCGCGAATAACTTTTCGATATATATTTTATATCTCTCTTTGGTTATTGTGCTTCTCTCACTCGTGTACCTTTGGAAACGTATCATTACCATAATCGTTGGGGCACAACGCGCGCGGCATATGGGAGATGGTGCGGCACAGACTCTTCGGAGGCCTAATCGCGATAATGGCCTTTAGAATCGGCTCGTGACCGCAGAATCGGAAAGCATCAACGATTTCGCGACCGGAATAAGACACAGAAATGCAACCATACAGAGAGAATAAAAAAAAGGGAAACGAAAATGGGAATGAATGAATAAGAAAAAAAATGAGACAGTAATGCAAGCAGCATCAGATAGTCAAGGTGAATATGGTAATCAAGAGGTGAGTTGTGTTAGATATTACCAATGCACTCAGATAAAAATAATCTGAATCAAGGACAGATAATTTTAATTCGAAACTAAGAACAACTTTAACATAAAATAACTTGCAATACAATAAATAATTTTGGTGCAAACTCAATATCAATTCCAAACATTTTCAGCTTGAAATATATATATAGTTCTCCAATCAAAATCAAATCGTTTTTTATAATAAAATTAATACAATTTATTCCAAATCATATTGCTCTCCTGATTTATTACAAATGGTGGAATCAAAAAAAGATGCGAAATGAATTGAAGAAATAATTCGGAATCGGATTTCATTGATATCTGAAGAAGATTTGACAGTTGATTCCTTTTCTTACCGCATGTTTTATTCAATATATTAAATATATTTATATATTTAATAATATCGACGGATTGGTTTGAGTCAGCGAGACGAGTTTGAACCTGTCTGCTCAACATTGCACACAAAGTGAAAGAAGAGAGGAAAAAACGGCGAGGGAGAACGCCAAAGCAGACCCTTGAGGCTCTTTAATAACACGTCGGACAGTGGCTGAGGTTTTACCTGTACAGTATGTCCCTATACATGTATATACATATATATATATATACGAACTCGCGCGCGTACACACTGACGTCCAGTTTTGGCGAGTTTGGCAGTCGGCTGCATCACTCTCTCTTTTCCCCACAACACAAAACGAAAGACTTGAGAATCAAAAAAAAAAAGTCCCTTCAAGAAGCAAATAAAACTAAAAAGAAAACCTGGACCTGCTTGCTCTTCTTTGGACTTCCCTGAAGGACAAGGACGACGTTTACATTTGGCCAACAAAAGAGAATTGAAAAAGTATAAAACAACTACAAACGAAAAGTATATATGGAAGTAACACAGAGAAGAAACGGATATTACAAAAATAAATGCAACTAAAGGGCTCCGTCGGCTATAATAAAATTACTGTTTGTAAGTGGATGAAACGAAACAGTGGAAAAAACACCATTTAATAACAATAATAACGAAGAACAGTATATTGACATGAAGCTGAAGAATATGTTGTAGACATCCTGCTCCGAGGTCAGACAGATTGAATGAATCCTCTCGTGGAATTTCGTTTTGTGGGCTTCATCTTCATTCTGCGGGGCATTATTTGGTAGCCGGTAGTTGAGAATTATCGCAAAATGAAGGAGAAAGGCGAAATGAAAACGTCGGAGAGAAAGAGCTCGAAAATATCGATTCAGGCACGCAATCCCCACTGGTAAATCTCCCTTTCAAACGAATCTTCAAAATCCTTGCATGTGGACACGATGAGTAACTTTTCGAAACGTGGCGAGAGAGAAAAATTTCTCATTTATATATAACACACAAACCCGTATATACACTTCAATATATAAATATATAGTCCGATTGAAGTGGATCTGACATGTAGACAACGTATATTTATTTGATTCACATCGTGAAGCAGTGAAGAGGTCCAATTTGAAGTGAATACTTCGAAATTAACCGAATATTATATCCTACACAGGATGCACCACAGGTACTGTAATAAATATTTCACTCTCGAAAGGTAAGCAAAGGCAGCAGCAGAAGCAACAGGAGCATTTTATTTAAGATGCAGTAGAAAAAAAAGGGAAGAAAATAACTCGGAATATAAAAGAAGTCAGTGAAAAAAGCCACGCGAATTCGGTCTCGTAGTTTCTAATCATCCGCGAGTTGAGTGTATGCAGGACACAAGATTTGGCATGCGAACGAGCAAAAGTGGCCCCAGGGGCCTTCTACTCGCAAGGTGTAATCAGTGTTCATCTCGGTTCTTTCGCGAGCTCGTGCGCTGATCAATGCATCGTTTCACCAATCCTCAATGGAGTGAGCAATAGTTGGCGATGACTCATCCGAAAAATATTTCGCTGCTACATATTTATTTTTATTCTTCGGAATTCGCCCACCTTATACAGTATAATCCAATGCTCCTAATTTATTTTACATAATAACGAGACATGAAGAAGGGATTGAACCAAGAGAATTTGGTACATCTCTTTCTTTTTTCCCCCAAGATGTCCAATTCTTTTTTTTTTGCCTGAATGCAATGATCAAGTGGCAAACGAGCGATCGAAAATTGGCGATTGCATTTTGCAGAAGAAGACGCCGAGCAATTATATGCCTCAGGGAGTCCACCACAGGTGCCTGTCCAGCCGTATGCAACTGCATGTGGATGCTGATCAATGACGGCGCGCGGTTGCTACCTAACTGGAGCATCTTGCCAAAGGGGAATAAATGAAAAATGAAAAAAAACGGAAGAGATAATGAATGAATAAGATGCGAGGAGAATCGTGTGAAGATGGTAATTAGCGAGAGATCGTTTGCTACGAGTGTGTATCAAGTGTGAGTGTGGAAAAAAAATATAATCTTCGCGTCTCCAAAGGCTGTTGCACAACCATATGTGGTTAGAGAAGACTTCACCTGGTCCTTTCGTTCCACCAATTTAATTCATTCTCCATCCTTTTTCTCTTAAATTCAACCATCTCACTGTCTACGAGCTCTATCATTCGCCACCACTACAATTATAATAATAATTGTATTTCTAAATGCACCAAGAGCAGACATGAAAGTTCTGATTCAAAATTCCCCTGTATAAACGTGTACATTTACTCCTCCTTTTTCTCTCTCAAAAAAAAATAACATAGGCAGCTGCAAATGGAATAATACAAGAAGTGTTATTATGCACACTTGTCGAAATAAAATTACCAAGTTTACTGCAACATTTTTCGAATTAAATGGCACTTGACTGGGTAGTTCTCGCGAGTTCAAATGAGATTGCAAAGGCTCAATGAGAAATAAAAGAAAGAGAAAAAAAAAGGATAAGGATTGTACAAATGCGCTCAAAGAAAAATATTACCAATTGAATGACACACTTGTCTCTATCAAAAGCTAATATTTATCATTATTACCACTAAGCTTCTATTCATAACCATTATTCTACAAAAAACCATAATTTTTGTTTTCTATTTCAATTACATTACGGTATCAATACAAATGCCCATAAATGTAAAGAGAGAAATTGAATACTATCAATGATTATAGACAAAGATCTATTAATTTTCATCTTTATTAAATACGGAAAGGGATTTATTGAAACGTTACTATTGCACGGAAATAAGAGAGCGAGTGTTATTGGGTTAGCAAGGAAATGTCGTCAATAAATCTCTTATTGAAAGCACGTGTACCATGTATACCTTTCCTTAAATGTGTATCTGTGCGAACGATCGCTTGTCCGTATACGTGTACATGCTCTACATTCGATTCGCGTTGAACTAGATGTGCAATTTCACTAAAAATAAACTCAATGAATAAATTAACAAGAAGTTTTTGCGTGGATGACATTGAAAATACATGCGATAACAATTTTAGCGTATGAGTTGAATAGTGAAAAAAAAAATTCACGATATAAATATTCAATCTTGTTGCCCTTCACTTTTCTCTTATTTATTTGCAAATTATATTTATACATTCCTAAATGATTTATTTCTTTTTCTCTATATGTACATTTATACGAATATATAAAATCAGTTTGCATATAAAGGACGGATCGAGCAAATAAGTATCGCGACTGGACTTGTGTGCGCTCCTGCTGCTCAACCGCGTTCCTGTTATCCTCTTGTACGGCCACACGGCGCCAAGTTATTGGCAACTGTAGGCGACTTACATATACGCTAATGCGATCTGCGCTGTTGCAGTGTGTTTATATATGTACAGAAGAACAGTGATGCAAATAATGCGAATGCGAGAGATAAAATGAGAGCTCACAGGTATCGATATATAACGATTTACATTCTATTTACAGTGCGCAAACATGTAAATTCCATTTTTCCATTTGTTCATTCTTTTTTATTATTCTTATACTCTTCCATTTTCTTTCATTTATTATTTTTATAGATAATCATTGTGTGAGATTATTATATTGATGATTTTTTCAATTATATTCGTTCACAATTTCAGAGTATATTCCAATATTTTTATGCAAATAAAAAATTCACGTGTGCAAATGACAAAAGTGTGTAAATTTAATCATGAATGCTAAATGGCATTTTTTTCCTTCCCTTTTCATCATATTTGTATTATTATTATTTTTTTTCCTCTCCTTTCTTCCTCGACAAGTAACAGTGGACATTTTTGTGTGACGCACGTCGCAATATTCGCGGTAGTAATAAACACACTTGTGCGAGAGAAATATTATGTACGTCTGTAAGAACTTCAGTGTTTGCGCAAAGAGTTTTATTAAATATAAAGAAAACATGTTTGAAAGTGTGAAAGTGAAAAAAAAAAAAGAAAAAAGATTACAGAAAAATGTGAGGTAAAAAGAGAGAAAAAAAAACAAGAATGTTAAATAAAGTTTTAAGGAAGGAGAGAGGGTGCTTTATCGACAGCGCTCAAGGGTCTTTTTCTTCCTCGTCAATTTCATCTTTTTTATTTTTATCCTTTTTTCATTGCAGGTATATGTATAAATGTATATATACAGAAGGCTTTCGTCGAGGGATGTGCGTTCAGGTCTCGCCAATGTCTATAAGTGCCTACCGGTTGCTGTCCATAAGTAAATAACGGCGAGAAAACGGTAGAGATATACCTCGTCGCTCGCGCTCAGTTCTCCTACCGTTTGTATAATTTGCATGCTATGCACATTGATCTTTTTTTTCATTTTATTTTCTTGCCACTACTTTACCCTTCAACTCAATTGCTATTCAAAAATGTGATCAGTTCGCATAAGTTCATGAACTCACAACCAAATTCATGAGAATTAAAATCTAAAATGATATTCACAAGTCTCACCCAAATTCCTGACTGTAAGTTTGAATAAATTAAATATTTTCCTGTATAATAATACAACTACGTTTAATGTATTCTTCCGTCCATTGAACACATCCTCACACGCACAGGATATTTGTAAATTGCGGAAGTTGTCATCCGATCAAAAAAAAACTAAATACAGATTTTTGTCAATTATTCAACCTGTTAGACACGACAGAATAATTATCCGATCAATAAAAATAAATATGCATTATCTTCCTCATCCGATTACCTCTCAACAACTTTTTCACTCTTTCTCTATTTCGAATTGGGTCGGAGACACCACAGGTCAACTAATAATGAAAATCTATGAAAACTTTCATCGATTTTTACCATTCATTCAAACTGTCAAATAAAAATAATCATCTGGATCAGGCGTGGCTTTGGATTTTAAATAGAGAATAGATACAAAAAGAAAAAAGAGTGGTATGCCGACCTCAAGCGATTTTCCGCTTGTTATGTTGCTTTCGCGACACGGTCGATTGAATCAGTGATTTGAGCAGGAAGAAAGTCATCAGTATCGATATTGACAGAATGAAAGAAGAGAAATAAAGAAAATTATCCAATTGATATACAGTTATTGTGAAAATTCCTGATGAATTATTCCACGAACGTCAAAAAAAAAAAAATAAAAATATCGAAATAAATAAACTCCATGAACTTGAAATCAATCTACATTGAAAACAAATTCCAACAAGAGAATCCCATACAAAATAAAACAAATCTTATTGTATTTAATACTTTCGAATCATATTATTGAAGAAAAAAAAAAAAACTATTCCCATCGATTTCTCCAAACAAGTTCTATGGAATTTTGAATTCATCAGTAAACTATCAATTATGAATAATAAAATGTTCCTTCGAAGTAATTTGATTGGGCCCTTCTCATTCATCCGCAGAACATGTTACCGTGTGATGAAACTATCTCATTAAATCTCAAATCATGAGGCATTAAGAGCAATGAGTGAGAAAAATTTGGCATACAAGGGTTGGTTTATTATAATCAGTTTGTTATAATCCAGCAAAATACGAGAGTAAATGCGCGGGCAAATGTTCACGTCCAAGTGACGACAGCTGAGCGAAAATGAGTGAGACAGAAAGAAAGATTGGGGAAGGGATACTTGATGTAGGGACAAGAGCAAGGGGAGAGAAGATACTACTTCTCTCTGTGTGTCCCCCCATAGGGTGTAGTGGGGCATTGGAGGAGCATGCGCGGCTGGCGTGGGAACGTCGCGCGCGCCCAGGACACAATCTCTCTTGGCGAACATTCGCTGCTGCCGGGGGCCCGAGGATCACCGATCACGGCCGAGCGCACACGATTTGGATGAAGACTTTTGTATGGTGAAAGAGGGAGAGAAAAAAAAACATTTTCAGTGGTTCTCAGTAGCACTGCATCAACCCCTGTTGCAATGCAATGTGCAACCAAACTAAGAAATATCTGGATCAAAAATTATTTGACTATTTTATTTCAAATAATATTTATTTTGATGGGGATAATTTCAAATTCTGCATTTCATCATCATCGAATGATAAACCACATAAAAAAACATATATATATATATATATGTAATATATATGGTATATATGTGACAAATGCACAAATCGTTGGGGGCAATCGCTCAATTTTTCCTCGCAATCGTCAACGATTGAAAAATTTTCACTCCATTCTTCATTTTTTACGCATGAAAAGAGTGTGAGGGTAATAAAAATGGGTATACAAATGCTACGGCAAAGGAGAGAAAGCCAACGAGCAATAGTGTGCAAAGTGTTAACCCCTGCGGCACAAAATTGAATCGTGCACGTGCGAGAGAACGCGACCATCTGTGCGGAGATTCGCCGGATGTTGAATTGACACACGAATGTGCGCCACGATACGATATATATGTCCACCCGGGCCAATTGTGGTCTGAATAATTTAACCTCCCGCCCCCTCTTTCCATATATATATATACACATATAAGCACGTATGAGCGTACGTATAGATACAAATGACTGGTTATTATTGCTAGAAAATTATCGGTTCTATTTCTCTTTCTCTTTTTATTATTTCTTTTTTTTTTCCAAACTCCTTTTCTATTCGATCGCCCCCGGGACAAGAGAGACGACGTAGCAATGGATGGCCACGTGGCATCCAAGTAAATCCTGAACTATAACACACAACTCGCCTCAGGGATTTCCTTTGCCTACATCGAATACAAGAGAACTTGCGCCGCTATCTGTCGCCCCTCAATGAACCACTGAGTAGCCATGGCACAAATTAAATCCTATACCCGCATCGAACAAATAAATAAATATACATATATCATATCCAACTGTATTTAGCGTTCAAGTTAACTTTGAAGTATTTACTTCTGGAGCTCAACTCAAGCAAACTGATATATGTCATATTATTCATGGCATTTTTAGCTCACACAGTTTCCAAATGCATTAGAATTGTGTTGTCTCATGAGTAAACAAAATTTTATTTACCAATGATTGTGTCAATTTTAAAAATATATATCAATTGCTCATTTTAATATTGAAATGTCGCAATACATTTTCGAAACATAATACGAATGAAGTCAACACCAATTTCACTTCACCATGTTGCTGCAATATTACAATAAATTCCTGTCTCATTATAACAGTTTCAAGATATGTCTCGAAACATTGTCGTTCACTTTCTTCACCACACAAACCATTAACTCAACAACTCATGAACATGATGAAGTTCGACTTACTCTATCTAAAAATGGTCAATGTGAAAAAACAAAAAAATAATTACTAAGTGACTTGTGTGTACGTTCAATGCTCACAATTGAGAAGCTGAAATGTAGCAAAAGCGACGACGCACGGCGTCGATATCACAGCGGGACGTCGTCGCTGAATAAAAAGCATATTTTGACAGAGAGAGACCAGACCGCGCCACATAACCTTCGCGTCATCCTCCAGGGATATATCTCTTGAGGCGCGGCCTCGACTAATACCATTATCCTTTTCCGTACATATACATATATGTATATATATGATATGGTCGTGGTTTCTCGGGCATTTATACCTCGACGTTCTATTGCTTCGATTCTGTGCACGAGCGCGCGCGCGACGTGTCGCCCAGGTGGAATCTCAACCGGACCACCAATCGCTCTTAAACTACATATATATCTGTCTTTTATTCTGTTTTTTTTTCTTTCTTTCTTTCTATATATCTCCGGTGGTTCTTTGGTTGATGCGACTAAAAATGTTTATTTCGATGGGTTTGGGGACCTCGTGATGTCCTCGACCCCCCGTTGACAACCAAAGACTTCTCGTGACTCGACTCTGTTAAACTTGCGCGACGCCCCGCTTAGTTTTTTCGATGATAAAAGTCATATATAGTGATAGAATAATATGTTTTTCTCCGCCTTTTTTTCTCCCAAAAATATACAATTATTTTTATTGCCATCCGGTATATATTTGTTTATTGGGGGAAAAAAATAAGACAGGAAAAAAAATTCCAAATAAAATAAATTATTTACACTACTTCGATATGAATTTCTCCAACAACTTCAATATGAATATATAAATGTGAATGTTAATTAGATATAGAGAAAATATATCTGTGAATAGATCACACTGACCACATGGCGACAATTCCATCAGTGGGAAACAAAAAACAAGTGTATTGGATCGTTCAAGTTATTTCAAAGCTCACAAACATGATTTTATAAGTCTCATCTTCCTTCCACATAGCAGATTCACAAATCACAAAACTCCAAACCGATCAAAAACACATATTTCATTTTAATATATCTACCATTAGTGACATTCCAATTAGAACAACTCTAATTTTAATGAAGAATTATTGGGTCATCACAAAGAAAAGAACTGACTAAGTAAATTCAATTTTATCAACTAAATTTCTCCCTTTCTATATTCAAACACATACAACGAGCCTAAATCTTTATAGAATTAGATCAAATGACGTTGAAAGATTACCCGCATAT
Organism: Meteorus cinctellus; assembly: GCA_030523045.1. Taxonomy (NCBI): domain Eukaryota; kingdom Metazoa; phylum Arthropoda; class Insecta; order Hymenoptera; family Braconidae; genus Meteorus; species Meteorus cinctellus. The sequence goes on along the minus strand of JAPYZF010000010.1, from coordinate 357,246 downwards.
GTCCCAAAGGCACGAAAAAAAAAAAAAAAAAAAATCATAATTCTCCATAATCTTTTCAATAAAAATCCCGAAGAAAAAATACCAACAAAGTAAAATAGAATAAACATAAAAAAAAAATCACATATTTTCTAAATACTCTCCTGATGCTCTACTGTCATAATCATAAATAAGGGTGAATATTCATGGGTTTTGTGGTATGTTGAATACAACCTATTCGGAATCTGCAAAGCACTTGTGGCCCTCATGTCCATTTTTTTTCGCACTACCAGCGACTGGATCATCTATATAGCAGTCAGGGGAACGTTTCATTGCGCAAACAATACAAAACCCTACACCTCCTTTTTCATTCTCCCTTGTATTTTATGTGGTTGTTTCAGGGGTTTTTATACATCGTCATAAGTGCATACTCGTCATCATGCATATGTTATAATCTCGTTCACATCCACTACATCAATATCGAAAAAAAAAAATTCTTCCTCATAAAAAAAAATATAGTAAGTAAATAAAACCCCAAATGTGATATTTTCCTTCCAAAAGAAAAAATATAATCCAGTATGAAATTGAATGCATTCATTTGTCATGAAAGGATGCGAACAAAAGGGTTCATGTCAACATCAGTATTATATTTAATAACTGTGTGTGTGTGTGTGGTCATTGGTGGTGAAACTACTTTCCACAAAGTAGTTGAATATTGAAAGAATATAATACAACGATACACTCATTGTTTTTCCAATCCTTTTGCTGGCAAAGTGGCATGCGTTCACGTCAAAAGAATGGAAAATAACTGACCGTTGACAAGAGAACAGGCGAGACAAGGAGAATTGACAAAGCTTCACTCAATGTATATATACGTGGCGTTTACATCTCTCGGGTCACGTGGCAACGACACGCGTTCATAAAACGAAGCACAAACGCAACGAGGGGGCAGTTTATTCTGCCCTATTGTATTTCGCCCCTGATTCACGCATGCATATTCGTATATACACTGATGGGTAACATTGAATTTTGAAAATATGACAGAGCAAAAGAGAACATGTATACATTCATCGTCCAACTGATACGGCGGTTTTAACTCGCCATATTGTCAAGTGGCGATCGTTCAAATTTGTTATTCTATTGGATTATGGGCGCGTTAAAAGCCCACCCTTCATTCATTATATCTCATCTCATTCTCTCGTGCATCATTCTTCATATCATCCTGATAGTCATCTAAATTTTATCAGGACAGTTATGTATAAATTTATTTATTTATTGTGTATATAAAATCATGACTAACCGATCTCATGTTTATATTCCCCCAACGGAGAGAATAAAATGGAACGAGGAAATGATATAAAATTGAGATAATGAATCGAATCACTATAAAACATCCGATGAGGCGATTATTCGGGTATTTTTATTTGTTTTATCGTTCTCCTTGAGTTTCAACTTGAATGATGATTAATTCTGAAGTAATGGATTTATAAGTGTAAATATAATTTATTGCCTTGAGGCAATTTTAGAATCGTATTAGATTCTATTCCCGAAAATAAATTCTAATGATCAAAATAAATTAATTTTTTCATCTCCATTTCAATTCATACATTTATGCGACCGAAAAGAAGAAAAAAAAAAATCTACAGATTCACAATTGAAATTGAAAAAGTGTTGAACGAATGAAAAAAAAAAGAAAAAAAGAAAACTGACGGCTGTGAGGAAGCATTTCGTCCTTCGTAAATTGCCTTGGTGGTTTGTCCGGGTTCAGGAACCACGTTCCATGACGGAATTACGTGGTGCTAATGGACTCCCTGGCTGTGATGTGCGAGGGGAACAAGCAAAGAAAATTGGAGAAAGAGAATCAACATTGCGATAGTGATATATATAGAGAAAGAAGAGAACAAGTCGCGTAACAGATTCTCATGTACCGCTATTATTTCGACGCGGCAATTAACGCTATAATATCACACGAGATAATTAACATGGACATTTATACATCTGCATTAATACTCGCTTTCGCTGGTAGTAATTTTATTGAATGAGGTTTTAATTTCCTTTCTAGAAAGATAATTCACTGGGTTAAAGTAAAAAAAAATCTATTTTTCTATCCACGTAAACGATGAAATGTCAATACAACAATTAAAATTCTTCCTCATTCCCCAAATATTCAATTATAGTACAATCATATTATTAGAAATTCCCAATTAAATTCTCTGATGAGAAAAAAAACGCCCAAATGATGTCAAATTTTAGCTCCGTAAAAAAAATGAAAACTCCCACCCACACATTTCCCTACCATTCCAATTTTCTCCTCTTTAGCTTTCATATTTATCGACACGGATAAAAGAGGGCTGTTTTACCGAGTGAGGGTGGAGGAGACGGTTCATAGGGGTCACGGTGAGGCGTCGATGTCCAAGCAATACAAAAGTGAAACCTACGAGGTCCATGATAGGAGCAATTTAGATGCGTCCTCGGGTCACGACCGCCGACCATTACAGCTATTACCAGATCCTGTACCAATCTCCCTCCCACTTCCCCTCCCTATATCCTCCATTTTCTTTCTCTATCTTGTACTCATCCCACGCTATCGGTATTACGCCAGTTTGAACGTCATTTTACCGAAGAAGAGTTGCATGAACACGAATCTCTTCGATAATGCGACGATTGTGATAAATCTATAGAGAATATAATCGAATTGCTTCGCCATACGATTGTATTACATGGATGCCAAGTATTTTATCACGTTGGTGAAGAAATATATCGTGTGGAAGGTCGACGACACAACACGTTATGTAGAAAGAAAGAGAGATGATGCTCTTGATCGTTTGAATATCCCATGAGAGATTTATGATCGCCTGGAGCATTGGCACGCACATGCGATTCTCTTCTCACTTATAGAGAACGCGCACCAACGCGGAATGTGGACTTACTGATGTAAATGCGTTTCTTCTCGCCAGACTATCATTACGCTCGAATATCCGATTTACTCGCCACGATTATTTAAGAATTGTCGGAATTTTTTTTCCATCTCAAACTTATCCATTGCATTGGGATCTCTAATTTTTTTTACCCCTTCTTTCCACAGCATTCACGCCGAAGTACATATCATTGTGAGAATTTCATCGTATCCAATCATTATTCATGCATCTTATCATCGGATTATTCGCAAAAAAAAAATTGAAGAACAAGATAAAATAATGTTTTTCATATTTAATCTCTTCATGTACTCACTTGCAATACGGCTCGCCACGTAGAGGGGATTCACAGGTTCCGCTGTTAATACAGGGACTTGGCACGCACGAAGCGAATCCTGAAACAATGAAAAGAATTTATAAATATAAACAAATCCATGTCAAAATATAAATAGATAAACAAATCCTTTCTGTAAACATATTTGCATTAATAAATTCTAAGTCAATAAATTCTACGTTTAAATAAAAATGATTGAAATTTAAATCAAGTGTCCTCCTTTACAGTATCTGCATTTAATTTTCACTACATGCCGATATACCTTTGAATACATACAAACAGATTTATATATACATAAAAGATCGAAGTCGCATTGCTTATCGCCAAGTGGCAATTAGCTCTCTCGATTTCAAAGTGGGAGTTTCGATGAGTGCTGTACACCCCATGCACGATGGTACGACGAGCGAGAAGAGCCCTTTGACAAGCCGGGCAAAGTGAACTTTCATGTCCAAGACAGAAGGCACGTAAGGTATATAAACAAGAAAGTTTCATTCTCATGAATAACGAAAAAGAGAAGTAGTACAAATGAAAAAAGAATAAATAAATAAATCAAAATGTTAATGGACAAATTCTCAAGTGGACAAACGTAAATTTGAAATTGGATAATGGAAAACTAAACGAACTTTAGTGACTGCAAGCAAACATACACTTCTGTATTATTACATAGTCAGAAATTACATAGTAGACGTGATGATAAGTAAGGAAACGAGCCGAGAATGAAGTCACCATCAGGGTGGAACTGGACGAGTGAGACAAGTGTGTACAAGCGCGCGACCAAAGAGTTGCAATACAACGTCAGCGTCAACGTCTAACTAAGACAAGATGGATGAGATCAGTTAAAACAAACTGCCTTCGTGACAAATCTTCTGCATCCTCACTTTACTATACACTTTTATGTGTTTATAAAGAGTCGCTTTCTAAGTTGCATTTACTCTACTACAACCTCATTGCGTGTACGCATTCACTTGGAAAACAAAATAATTGAAACAAAAGTATAAAAATAAATATCAATTACAATTGAGGTGATTCGAAAATGTTAGTGAAACTCAGTCACTAATTATTGTCGTGTATCAACGATTCATTGCTAGAAAAAGATTCATTGAAACTGTTTGAAAATATTAATTTATCAAAAAAATAATAAAACGTCTTATTTTAATCGTCATAAAAAATTCGATCATCACAAAATGAAATCTACATCGGGAGTAAATTGTTTCTTTACATGCGGAAGTGTTGAAGTTAACTATACAGATATATACAAGCGTATTTCTAATTCAATTGCAAATGAAATGTGAAAAAGACTATGGGCGCGTTAATTGCCTTAATTCCAGAGTAAATGGCTGGCTTGTCGAGTTGCAATTGTGGTTTCCTTCCTGTTTCTATTTCTATCCACCTTTTCTTGCACTTATAGTAAATTTATTCGTGGTTGTTAGCAAATAATTTGCATTGCCACATTTTCCCTATTCAATTTTCGCATTCTCCATTCCAATAGGTTTCAGGTGATCCAAATCCTTTTTTTTTCAGGTTAACGATTGAAGTCAGGTCATAGAAATGGGAAATATTCGTAACATCATGAGTCCATAAATGAGAGAGACAGAACTGTGATTGCTATTATTTCATTATATTATATGGTGTCAATGCCACTGAATTTGTTAATCGAACACTTGAAGAGGCTTTTATTACCACACGCGATATACGTATGATATTTATACATACATGTTTATGTATGTGTGTAGTTTCAATCAGCGTGGGCGAGAGATGAGAGGCAAGACGAGAGTTGTGTGTATGTAGTTAGGTGGATAAGAACGATCGAGTGTGGTGCACACGCTAGTGGCGATAATCTGCCCACGCATTTATATGTCTCAAACACTTTTCGATCTTGCCAATTACCTCATTAGTCTACATGATTACACTTAAAACTTCACTAACATTAATTCATCATTGATTTTATTACACTTTCCTACACACATTTTTCCATCCGGATGAATTAATTAAACTCTAATTCGCAATGCAACGATGAGAGAAAGTCTTCTAAATGTTGTAGAAAAATTAGCGTGTGAAAAAAAAAAACTTCGCTCAACGCAAGTTCGTTTTGTATTCTCTCTTTTTAGAATGCTTGTCATTATCCATCCAATTTACTGAGAAGAAATTAAATTATTGTTCTTTTCAAATTTTTTTTTTCTCCTGTCTTTCATTAGGAAAAAAACTACACCTGTGTGTTCGATAATAATTCGGTAGCGTTATAGGATAGTTGGCTTCCGGTCGGTTTATGGCACACTCGTGTGTCCATTTACTAGAGAAAAAAAAAAAATATCCCGTTTTGAAATATAATATTCTCAGAACTTCATCATCATTATCGTCAACATCTGAATTCGCACTATTTGATCGATTATTATATCAATTTTGTCTTAGGGTTAACCAAAATTCAATTATTTATAGAATTCCATTCATTCTTTTTATTATTATTCTCATAAAAGAAACATAACCCGTTAAGAAACGACAGGATGTGCGCACTCTCATACAATTTTCTCTCCTTTTAAATTGCGCGGCGCCAACACTCTCTCATCATCATTTTTGATTCGGAATGTGTCTCATTTCTGAAGAATCAGATAAATATATATCTCCTATTTGATGCATTCCGGGTGGGCTGCCAAATAAGGATTTGTTGCGCAAAAGAAAAGGCTTATGAGTTTATCTACTAATTTTATGTCACTATATATGGTTTATTCCAAGGATTTTTTTCTTCCCTCTTCACTTCTCTATGAGATTCGTCGTTGTGCTGACTGTTAAAGAACCGTTGGAAAAGCACTTTCAACTTTATATGATTTATATATCCACAAAGGAAAATCAGAAAAATTCGTAACATCGTGAGGTCATAAGAAGAAGAAATTGCACTGTACTACATTATCATACGCTATTGGTTTGTTTCACCAGAATCATCTTTTATTTTAACTGAAATATATTCAGTAGTTGAAATATCTATACATCTCCGTTCTGTGTACCAGCATCTTTAACGATCGCCACTCGAAGAAAATGGTGACCGACTGGTGTTTACTTTGACGAGCGTACAAAAGTCGTAAAGTTCGAAAGAAGACAATTACGAATTTTTCTTCTCATTGCAGAAATCCATTCACCATCAATGTCGAAGAGAAGAAAGAAAGAGAATAAAAATAAATCGGAAAGAAGAAAAACAAAATCATGAAATCTCTTCCAGTGAAGTTATTGAAGAATTTCATCTACGTTACAACGAAGAGTGGCATTGGTGTGCACTTGCACATGGCACTTTTGTACGACTTTTGTGTGGCTTTGAAAAATTTATGATTTCTACAAACGACCAACCTGTAAATCCACTGACTTGAAGGGACCCTGTACAATTTTATAGTTTTATGAGAGAACAAAATTGACAAGACCTTGTCCCCATTTACGCGAATACTGTGAATATAGTTACAGCAAAGTACTAAATATAACATTGGGCGTTTTGCTCTATTCTTCTTCATAACAAATAAGAAAAAAAATAAAAGACAGAAAAATAGATGAATAAATTTGAATAAAAAGAAATAAAGTAAAGTGAAATAAAAAATTCTGATATCGCGTGACTATATCGAGCGATCACAAAATTCCATCGCACCTCCATGCCCAGAGTTCTCGCGCGCGTGATTGCAATTTATGAGTTCTCCCTATCCGTGTCGCTATCCCATTCTCTCTTACTCTCATCCGCATTTTCTCTCCGTCTCTCTCTCGCTCTCCTGTTCTCGCTTTCTCTTCATCACACCCATCGTTCAAATTCTTTTTTCTATTGGTTCGTTAGCACTTGTCGTTGCGAGAAATTCTACATTATCGTTCAAAAGATATTTCGCCGTCGTCAATATTTCCTCTATATGCAATCAACAAAATTATTTATGCGTTCCAAAATATATATTTTTTTTTGCTTCGCACATTAATACGCAATACGACAAAACAGAAAACATCGAAATTTAATTGGATCAATTTATTGCAGTCTTTTTCCTCCCTGCAAAATAACGTCACTAAAAAAAAAGAAAAGACGATAATTTTTCGCCGCCTCGCAATACTTCATTGAAGATTGTTGTATGCAAGACAGCAAAAGAAGTATCAGGTCTGAATTTTATATATGCAGGATAGAAATAGAAAGAGAAAAAAAAATGAAAAGTCAGGGGACGCACACAAGCATGCTATTGTTTCGTTTTATACCAAGGGGCTGAAACTCAATGTATAGGGCTCAGTTTTACAATCCTTCTCTCCCCATATACTTTCAACTCTCTCCCTTTCTCTTCAAAATTTCAACGCGTCTATATATCCCTTTTACATTCACCGTTGCACCAGTAGGGTCCGTCCTCTGCGCCGTATTGTTTTTCGGGTATAGAAGAGACCCACCAGCAACTTTGGCAAACGCAAAGAAAATAAGAGGAAGACGAAGACAAGACCGGTCCCCCTATTGTATTATAATGGCCATTACCGACATTTACTGGTGGACTTCAGCTCGAGCGAATGTGCGCCTCGCCAACGAGAAAATCCCTCTTGCTATTGCGCAATTTATGGTCCTTCGTTAGTCAACCATCCACCGTATTTTAACATTGACCATTTTTTTCTTTTCTCTTATTATATCATACGCATTATTTCCTCAACTGAATTTTAAACTAACCTAAACAACACCTCAAACAGTGTAAATAAAAATTTCATTTCAATATCATCAAATAATAAAATTGATGAGCATAAAGAAAATTATATGAAAAAAGAAAAAATTTGAAAAACCGCAGCTGCATCACGATTTTGTTCGCATATATATCCGAAGTGATAGTATCGATGCCTCAAGTGTGGATAAACGTCGTCGAGTATGCACATATACCCACACACACATTTATATATGTATACATGTATGTGGTTGGCCGTTGGTCTGTACGGGTGAGGCCTTTGTACAGCCCTGGAGGGCGCGCGGGCGGCAAGGCAGGACGAATGGAACATCTGCCGGTAGGTTGTGGCGGCGACGGCTGCTCCTTCTCTCACTATCTCTTCCTCTCTCTTCCACTTTAAACACTACTACTACCATCATCGCCACCACCTTGCACCACATTACATCGGGACGTTGCTAGTGGTGTGCCATCGTTCAACGCGTGTGCCTTACTAGCCATTCTAAAAATATTTGATTCGATGCGATATGTTTTTCAGGATATGCTGCAGATGAATTGGAGATCTTTATATAAAATTGTGATGAAAAATATACTGAAAATGACATCAATGTAAATTTTAATTATACAACGAGTCCAGAATGCAAAAATGTCATTAAAGTATTCAATAAAATCACCGATAACGACACGAAATGAATTATTGATAAATAGAAATATCCCAAAAATAGAAGATTTATATAAATTATATCGAAAAAAATTGTTCGGTAGAAAATTTTGTTATTTTACTGATATAATTCCAAGCCTCGAGCGCACTTTGATAATCGAGATGCATCCGACAGATGTGTGCTGGCATTCGAATCACTGACGACTTTGATGCACGACTCAGTAATAATTCAATATCATATTTATAATTGCCCTTGTAAATTACCATGATTTTATTTATTCAATATTTTTTAGTCTTATTAATAAAAATTAGATGACGAAAGATTGTGTGTACATGAATGCGAACTAAACGAAAAAAGGGGTAATGAAATAACCAAAAGAGAAAAAATGAAGCATAAAGTGGTTGAACGACTCTACTAACGAGATTGCATTCGATACCTGTAGATCATAAATCCTTCGACGTAACGAGACTCACACGCGATTGATTTCTGGTAGCAAACTATATCAAACATAAACTGCTCTCAGTCGGTTTTGCCACAAAATCTTTCGGTAGTGCTACATTGAATTCTCTCTCGATCCTGATCATCAATGTTTCACATACTTAAACCCACATCCTAACTGGAATTGGACACGGCAAAGAACCCAAGTCTCGAAAAAAAATTCCGCAGCGCCAGCGCCCGCTTCTCTTCCGGTTTGCCGAGAATTTCGAACGAGGTCGCGTGTCCCGTTGAATGATCGATTGACTTCACCTCATGTTGAATTGTAATGAAGTGTTATAACGATGCGATATTGAATGTTTGATATTGATCGATTCATTTATCTCGTCGAACGGATGTGTACACTGATATCATTCGACAAATTACATCTAATTTGCAAAATTTCAAGCCTTAAAATTATTTACCTAACAATAATTAAATAAAAAGTGTAATTTCTTCCAGGAAATGACCGCAAAAACAAAAGAATTTAATGGAAAATAAAAAAATAAAAAACTATAATATATTGCTAATAAATGAAAGTAGAGGAAACAAAGGTTGCCGACCTATACACGCGGTGTGCGATCAAAACTATTCTCCCACGTGTTACTCACACTCAAGTCTCGTCAACGTAATTACGCGAACCTATAATTCGTAATTAATTTTAATTCGCGCGGGGGAAAACACGACCCAACGTCGAGACTTAATTTGCTGGAAACAGTAACGAGACGCATTTCCGAGCGCGCGCACACGAGAAATACAATTGTCCAGCAGTGTATAGTTATACAAACTCACGCACTAACACAAATAGTGAACATACATGTGACTATCGTGTGTAAAATCACACGGTTCAATTTTTCAAATAATTATATCCTTGATTCATCATTGACGATAAAAATAATAAATTAATAAATACATATAAAAATTGAGCAGATGATATTTAAAATAAAGTCATTATATGAATAAAATTATTTCAAAACACGTTTGAAAAATTTTCGCCGCTGGCCAAGTCGACGCCGATATATATCCAGTTACATCTCGACGAAGAATTATCTTGCCAAAGATCGCGCTACCGCTGCGTCTTTCAGTCTCCATCTATCTTTCTTTCTCACTCCTTCCCATTCTTCCAATAAATATCTCGACCACGCCGTCGCCGCGCCAATGCTCTGTCGATACAGCTTCTTTTTCTTTGCCTCTTTTCTTTATTTTTCCTCATCCTATACATATACAAACTCTGGTTCTTTCCATATTCCCGGATCCTTCCAAGTAAAACGCTCTTCTTTGTTCTCTCGTTCGATACACCACCACAAAACCACCCTTATAAATACGCATACAAATAAATATATACATGAACAATTTTCCTGAGCATTTAAATTTCCTTTGTCCCAGAAAATAATATAATTCCTCAAGCAAACTAAAATTTAATCATTTTCTTGTTGTATTAATAAATGAATTTCCTACACAATTGTAAAAATTGTTGTACTAATATTTGAACAAGAGGAAAAAAAAAGATTCTCTTTATCACCTTTTTAGATATTAAATAAAAATAATTGGAAAATGAATATAAAAAATAAACAGAGGCGCACGACCACCATGAGTATATACTTCAGAAAATCCCCTTAGTCGCCCTTACTCCAACGTTTTCGTATGTCTGTGTCTGCGTATATATGCGTGCACATATGCAGTGGATTCGAGTCATGGGCGTGCGTGCGTGTTAATGCAACGTGTGGGGAGAATCGTTATACGGTGTTGGTATAGGGTCCATCACTGACACCGGAAACTAGGGGGGTCTTGTGCAGCCCCTATATATGATGCCATTCCCCCCTCAATTTTAAACGCCGACACACTGTAGCGGTTCTCAACTAAGTCTATTCTAAACCCGTGTGTCTAAAATTGTGATGTATTTGAAATTTTTTACTACACAAAATGCTTGAGGACCTTTGCCAATTAAATAAGACATTACAAATGTGATATTCGAATTTATTGTGGAACAATATAATAATCTTTATTAATTGTAAAAGCCATAAAGTTGCTCATTATCTTTAAAATAATCCAGATTTTTAAATAAGAAAATTGTTTCAAGCACTAATTTAATTTAACACATACGACCACAACAATTATCTGTTCTTTTGTTTATAATGTTAATATTTCGTATAAAAATATCAAATATTTTGGTTTCAATGTAATATAAATATGTCTTGCATAAATATTCAATATTTTAGAAACGCGTAAAATTATATTCGTATGTATTCATCGTATTTTTATTCATTTGACCGCGAAGAACAATACTTGTGGGGGTCCAGAACGAGTTTGCAGGTTGAAGGCCCCGTTCGCGGGACCGCGCAATTATGCAAAGGGACACTCTTCCAACCGCGAAGTTAATTAGTTCGGCGCGCGGATGCTCACGACTATACGATTTGAGGGAAGACCAGAACGAGATTCAAATTATTGTCTTCGAGAGATTCAATCTCCGACAATGATAATAATTATTATTGTTGTCTGCAACAGGGAGAGAACGAAAAATGCTGTTCATTCTCGCATAAATTCTGACGAGTTATATGAATGGATTTCATTTTTTTTTTCTTTTCATCTACAACCGTTCTCATCATTCTGTATTTATGTATATAAAGTTAATGTTAAATATTGTCAGTTATATTTCGTTAAAATCGACTGAATAATTGCACGAAGTGCTGCTGTGTCGACGTAAATTTATATATTGAACATTTTTATAAAGATATTCCACACGAAATCATTCATAATGATTCCATCGAAATTCTGAACTCTATATAATAAGGATTTTAGATATCACAGTTAAGCGTGCGAATCGTCGCCGAGTCGAAGTTACACCGTTAAAGGTCAGTGCACATACACATTTATGTATACACAACAGCATAAAGCGATGCGATTGCATAATTAACACAGGCGCGAAGTGAAGGTTCTTCACTGCAGTATCTACAGACTCTAATGCACCGATATCTTCTCCCTCGCAGTACAATAATTTTTCTTTCATTTATGCAAACTCTACATTTTTCATTTTCCTATAAATTCGCATTTTCTAATGAATATGAGAAATACCCAACATATTAAATTACTTTAGAAACAAATATAAATTGATGGCATTCAATTATTCCATCAGAAAAAAAAAAAATTATTTTCATGCCGGCGTATAATTTCATATCAACCCTAACACAACAGCTGGAAAGAATATTTCACCTTAATTGAACTGACAGGGTTCGCCAGCCCCATCTGTTTCTCAACATTCAACTGTCACCTCAGAAAGTCAATGTTATTTGTTCCATTTTTGATTCTTCCTCCACCCTACACCAATCAGCTCTACGCCAAAAATTCCATCATATCAAATTGCTCACAATTCAAAAACAAACACCAGTTCACACCTATACCATTCGTGAATAATTAATTAATTCTGCTATTGCAACAAATTATGTGAAACTTGTTGAACCGAAGGTCATGAAGAGTTTGCAGATATTTTGTCCACCACCTCCAGACCTCGTTTTCCCCATCTTGAATGTCAAAGCACGCACACACAGTATATATATATCGTATGTGTATATACCTGGAGGAAAATGTCGACGGCACGTCTCGCACCTGCCGTTGATCGAGGAGCAACAACACCACAAGAACACAACAGTACAAGTATTTCTCTCACTCAACTTCTCTTTTTTATTGATATTGCATCGGTATCTACACTTTTCTAGTTATTTCTAATTCTTATTTTCACTCTTTCTATTTACTCCATTGAACCTCATTCCAAGTAATATACAATTTTCTCCTCTCTTTTTTTTTTCACCTGAACGAGTTTATGAAATAAAGTGTGAAATAGGAGTTGTATGGTTACAGGTATATATAAATGCGCATAATGATGTGATGATGATGGTACTTTGCAGTATTTTTTTTTACCCTACGTGTGCATGAAAAATTAATCAACGATGCAGAGGAAAAGAAAAAATATAAATGCTATGGCAATGATATTTATTCCAAGAATGAAATGAAATACAGAGATGTTCAAAAGAGCCAAATGATGACATTATAAAAAGAAAAAAAATAAACATCCCAGTATGCTCACATTTCATTTCAATCCACAAATGATGTTACAAGAAATGGTCACAAAGAAAAAAAAGCCCTGATGTTGCAGAGATATCTGACCATGACAAAAAAGCAGAAAAAAAAAGGAAAACATTGCGAGTAATATTATCTACTAATAATTTGAACTCGTAAAACAAAATTAAAGTTGTGAGACAGACAAATACTGTAGTATTATATAAACAATCCCTTTATCGTCAATATATATTCTCCATAATGCAATAAAACAAACGAAAAATAAATAAATAAGTAAATAAATACTGAGAATGCATTCAAACCAAATTATAGACAAAGAAACTTTTTCTCTCTACATATAAACATATCTCATGGTCTTCGTCGGGTTTTGTTAGGCGCCATTAAAAACATAAAAATTACTGGGTCCTTCCAACGATTTATTCCAACTATCAGTTTTACCCAGAGTTTGTTCTTAAATTCTACCTTCACTAATCGCGCACGGCTACCTATATAACCTAAGTGATGATAATATTATCGACATTACAACTACCACAAGAGATACATATTAAAAAAGAATGAAAAAAAAATATCAGAGAGTGAGAGTGGGTGAGAATTTAAGTTCGAGCACATATACAACATGGACTTTAACGTAATTATAGTTTTTTTTTTGTTTTGTATTTATTATTTCATAATTTTTTTTTCTCTCATTCTTTTTTCACATTCACCTCTCTACTTAAAGTTTCGTTCGGGGTCATGATCCTCCAGAGTAAAGTCATAAATTTCCGTCCTGTCTCCGCGCGCAACTTTTTTTTCCAATTTTTTTTTTTCTTGTCTTTCTCTCTTTGTTATTTGGCCCTTATACTTTTTCATTAACTGTTTACCCCTTACGTCTCTTCATTCTTTTCATTTTATATACACAGTGTGCAACATCGGAGAGATACATGGACGCAAGCGTTTTACCCCAAGGTAATTACGGTAGCGGCAATGGGTAAACCTCCTTCGCGATGGAGAATAATTAGGTACATGGTAATGTCGAGCGATCGTGTATATATATATACCTTGACTTGTTGTATATAAATGTATATATACCGTATGTATACACCCAACATAGTTTTTCCATTCACATAATGATCCTCAACTTGTATCTCTAGCATTATATATTGCCAACAATCGTCGCAATAATTTCACCGATGACTAATAATATTCTAACTGAAAAAGTCATTATTTCAATTAATGAAATAATTTTTTATCTCCATCCATTTATCAATGTTGAGAAATAATTTTTATTTTTCAATTTTTACATCAGTGATGACACATTGAAAGGGACATAAAACGACCTTGGTAAATGAAAATATATTCGCTGCGAATTCGCAAAGAACGATTGAAAAGGGCTATGTGCATGCATGTTGTACCCTTTCTTTTTTTTTTTTCTTTTTCGCGAACCAGTCTCCGCTATATTATAAACATATATAGATGCATATAACCGGTCTGAAAATGCCGGGACCCCTTTTATATTTTGCAGTGTTCGTCGGGGCCCCGTGACGCTGATGCCAAGAGCCCTATCGACGAAACACCTGGCAATCGATAGTTGTATATATGTATTAGTATATATAAAAGACTTTAAAATGTACACGAAATGAAATTTCCATTTGTATATAGAAAAACTGAGTGTATATACTGGTTCAATGCAATTCGGTGCCATTTGAAAGCTATTGCGTGTCCGGAAATGTAATCATTCGTCTCTTTTTTTCTTATTCTGCGGTTCGTTCATGTTCAATATATGCATACATGACAGTTGTAAGTTAGTTTATTGTTTTCAATTGTGACAATATTGAATTAAAGAAGTTCCATTGTGAAGGGCTTTATCTTCCAGAGGTAACAATATCAATAATCTTGTTTCAATATTGTCTTTCAACCACAACAATATTCCTCAAAAATATTCCACAAGAAATTGCAATTGATTTCCAATCTTGTGTCTACTGAAAAAGTCTTCTTAAAAACTTTCGCGGCAGCAAATGTAACTCGATAAGGAAAAAAATAAAAAAACACTCTCTCGCTCTCTGCATAAATGTACAATGAATCGGTTAATATCGTGTGGCTAATTGGAACGCGTTCTATACTGTTAGAGGGATAAACCGCCGATAAATTGATCGCACAACCAATCAGCGTGTTCGAAAATGTATACGACGGAACCCAACAGTGTTCACTGTTGCTGCTGCATCGGTTCGACGCTTGGCAACGATAGTATCGAGATCTCTTATCCCAGCTCTCTATGCGACCATGCCGGCACACCAGTGGCTCTCAATACACCTCAATACTCCAACAAACGTCATTGGGTAAAAGGAGGGGAAAAAAAAATATATATATATATATACAGTACATGAAAAGAATGAAAAAGAATCGAGGAAAATAAACGCGAGGGAACGGATGTGGATATATCGGGTTGCCTCGAAAAGGCGGCGCACGTCGTCCTCTTGCCATTCTCACTCAATTTTTCTCTCTTTCATTCTTGTCTATATCGTATCTTGTGTATATCGCAGTTACACAAAGACGTGGACACGCGAACGATATCTCGGGAATGGTAAACAAAAAAGTCCTTTGTGCGTCAAGCAAAGTGAAACGCACATACACCTATACATCTATACACACATACACAAAGTGTTATGATGGAATAGCTTCAAAATGTGGCAGATGAATGACGCCAAAGAGGTGACACATGATAACTCAAATGAAAAGAAGAGAAAAAAAATTGTATTTTTATAAATGAGAATGATAAATTGTGAAATCCTCTAAATGTCCATGGAAGAATACAAATGGCGAGATACATATATATATATATATTCATAGAACATAGACGAAATATAGAAGTAAATCTACACGGATTGGTTCATTATCCAAAACTGTAAACCAATCATGTTCTTGTGCCAGTGAAGTGAAGAAAAAAAATGGAAAGATTTGACCCTTTTCCACAGCGTTTTACGAGCTGATAATTGGTGAAATTGTCTTAAGTGGCAAATAAATATCTCAGTAAATTTTTGGTTGGTTGAAATGTCGAGTATTGAACCTCCAATGAGGGCAATCCTCAAGATCAACCAATATGGAAGTGAAACTCATATCGTTTCACTTCACATGAAAAATACTTAACGTATTAGTGATAATGATACCTGTATTTTTGCAATGAATTGGTATACAAGTTGTAGATAAATATTTCGTGGGCGAAAGATATAATAAAGAGCAGCAGTATCATATTAACGCTCGCGGCTTCGTTTCAAATCGATTACCCAATCGATTAGAAGCACACACACACACAGACACATACAAGTTAATATATACAATGAATTGGCGAGACATATGAATGGAGAGAATGTCGATAGTGTAACGTTCATTTGTCTTCTCTCTGCTCATGTTACTGTGTGTTGTATAATGTCGCGTGGGCGAATATATGACAGAGTCTATCTCTTGCTTGTGGACAATTCTCAAGTACATTAGTATAGACGTAACTGTAAGATGATTTATCGACATGATTTGAATGCTCAAAGGTGGTATAAACTTCAAGAGTGGAAGAAATAAAAAAAGAAACGGAATATAAAATACAAAACGACATAATAAAAAATATTAATACTGAGGAACAAATAACGATTGAATATTTATGGGATATAATCGAAGCGAATGTTAGGCGAGTGGAGAGAACGAATGAGAGGTTAAATTGCTTGCCGATTTTATAGCCCCGATCGATTGGCCAAGGTCTTTGACGCCAACAGGGAGGAAACTCGCGCGCGTTCCCTCTTTCGCGATTTGCCTCTCTTCTCACTCTTCCCCATGCGTTCTTTCACATTTCTTTTTCTTCTTCTCTTTCACTCTCACAAATACAATCCATAAATCATCTCCGAGTTGGCATAGCGGCATCAAAAGATATTCGAATCTGGAACGCCTCTTATGTACGCGTGTGGTGAAAGAAAAACAACAGAAAAAAAAAGACTTTTTTGATTCGCAATTGATGAGTCATTGATGTGCAATTAATGCAGAGGAATACGATGAGGCGATTGACTTATCCATTAACCTGATAGAGAGGTTATGGACTGCTCTACTGTCTGAAAATAAATATTTAACATACATCTTCAATCATTGTATTCATTTTTTTATCTGTCTACTTTGATCGGGTTCTGATGCAATTAGAAAAAAATAATGACTTTCTATTGAACTATTCCAACTTGGACACAAATTTATTGTTAAAATTCATCAAACATTCCATTAAATTTCACTCTGTAAAAGAAATAATGTCAAAAAATTTCAATCCACGATTGCACTTCAACAAGTTTCCTCTTTTCCCCAACAATTCTACTATTCCATCTTCTTCCAACATACAATTACAAAATTCTGTGAAATTTCTTCTACTCTCTTTTATTTCCTCGACATTCTACAAACACACTATCATATATTCTTTCACGATGAAACCATGGGAAATTTTATTGCACAATTTCCGGAAGACCGTTATATTCTATATATTTTATATCATTATCACAGTGATTCAGAAACGCGGAAATAAACCGAAACACACAGACAGAATTTTTGATTACGGAATTTTTCAAGTACTGCTATATAGTGGTATTTCATACATACATACGTACATACATACATACATAGGTATAAGCACACAGATATAAGTCCCGAAATTCCTTCAATCTTCAACTAAAAATTTTCGTACTTTGTTGGTAACCAACATTGCTTTCACGTGTTTTGCGGTGGCGAAAGAGAAACAAGAGACGCGAGAGAATTTATATACATATATGTGTATACATCATACATATATATATATATATATGTATACGCGTACACGTTCCGTCGTGCGAGCGTGTAATACGAGTCAACGGGCCGTGTCGCTATATATAGTTGGTTGTTGCAGTGTGCACACACGGGGCCCTCTCTTTGGCCTGTTGAGTGAGCGCGTGAAAAATTAATTAACGCTACAATCATTTCGTCATGGCTCGCATGCAAAACATTCATGTATTATTTCCACCTACACACAATTCTATCAAGACACACCCGCCCTCACCATCATTAATATATCACAAATAAAAATTGGACAATGAAAATTACTAATATGTCCCTGCCAGTAATTTCTGCAAATACTCTCATTAGATTTCACAATAAATACATTAACCTTCAAGATTATAGTCTACTACAAAACAAACAAAAAATTGAGAACAATTTCGACATATCAATGGAATGCGTCATTTAGTTTTTATTCATTGATACAAAGTTTGATATAAATTGAATAGAATAGAATTTAAATTACTAGATCAAAAGAAAAATTCTGAATTTATCATCACGCAATTGTAAATGTTCTTAACACCATCGAATTATTATCAATAAAATATATTCCATGGTAAATTCAATCAAGCCCTTTTTATCCATCCACATACTGCTATCCTACGTGATAAAACTACTTCAGTAGGTCATATTGAATTTAATCTAATGCCATTTAGTAAAGTAGACGATGGCGTCAAAAATTAGTAAGATCACGTAAGTCAATGTCGTTGCATGGAATGTGTCTTGTATACATTAGTTCAATTTGTACATCATTCGAGCAAACATCAAAGAGTTGTTTCAGACCTGAACATGAACAATAAATTAAATAAATATCCAATAACTCCCGTCATGTAAAGTAGTATAAAAATTCACAAACATTTTCACAATTATTAGCAAAATATTGAAATTTCACGCACAAAAATGATATTCCTAACATTATAAGATAAGAAGCGATGTTCTAACTCAATAAAAATATTCCCATGGAAATTAATCAAGCGCCTATTAACCTCGGGTATTCACACAGCACACCAACATCATTGCTTATATATTTATATTTTATATCTGTATGTGTATTTTGCGCACGAGAGCTTCTTCACCATTCACCATTTATCATGGTAAAAAAGAAGTCTCTGTAGGAGCACACATGTGGTATAGTTGATTAATCGATTGGATACGACGACGACGCATCATTGACCTCGTGGAATTAATGAAGAATCCATACACTGTAATTCTTCAAATCTACGAAAGTAATTCAATTTCTACCCAAGATATTCACAAATATCTTCCCACAACTTGGCTGAATATAAGAAAAACAGAAGGACGTAAATTCATCAGTTCTTGAACAAAAGTTTCAACTTAAGTTTATCATTGCGCCAAAAAATTGAATGTCTCTCTCACGAGATCGTGTATAGAATCAAGAGAAATGTTTCGTTCACTCGTTGCTTTGGGAATTTGCATGTGACTTTTGCTTTATAAGAAAGGGCGCCGGGCTGTCCCTTGGCTGACTGACGGCACAATCCTTGATCCTCATGTCGATACTCTCCCGTGATTTCTCTCTTTATATACCGTCCGATGCCAAACAGGACAAGCCCACGAGACTAAGACACAGATGAGGAAGAAAATAAGGGAATAAGAAGAACGTGAAGAAGGAAGAAACGATATGTTGCATTGCGTCAGTAGCATTGCATCGTCAGTGAGACAAGAAGAATTCAAATGACAACGAGCGATCGACGTGTGCCCACTATTGCAGTTACCAACAGTGAGGGCCCTTAATTATGCAGTTTTACGCGCTCTAAGAAGGAGAGATAGAGTTGAAGTGCCCCATCGGAGATTCCCCAAGATCCAAGGAGTGAAACGACACAGATGGACGGATTAAAAAAAACCTTCCAGATGCATTGGGGGATAAAAGAGAGAGGCAAAATGAAAGAGAGTGAAGTTGTCCCATGGATGATATATACACGCGCGGGCGCGCGTACATACCACGCTCTTTATCCTCGTTGTTTCGTTACTTCAACTTGGAAGATGGACGAATGCAAATGTTTGCACGTTGGATGTTTCGATACATCCAACGAGGGAGAATGAAAGAGATAGAGGTGAGAGGGGAGGTCGTGGCAGCCCTCAAGATCTTGCCCTTTTAGTTAGCAGATGCCGCGAGATACTGGCTTTTGCTCTCTGTTGAATTCTCAATATACCTCTATATACTCGTGTCTTATCTTTTCTTTCATATCGATGGAATAATATCTATCATAAATGTGTGTGTGTGTGGTATTTTTTTTCCATTTTCTTATAAATTATATCGTGAGGAGATCATGGAATGTTAATTTAAAAATTTGTAGTCGAGATTATTGCGTTCCATCAAGTCGATAGAAAAAAAAAAATGTGAAATTTATAGAATGTGTGGATAAAAAGTTTGACAGTGTATCGGGATAATTTAATAACAAAGCGAACGCCCTGACATTTGGAATATCTGTAGAATGAAATTCCTCAGTGTTTGTGAAATGCATCGGAAATTCATTTGAACATGAAAAAACACTTTGGATCAATAATGAGAGAAACGTAAGTTTTCTAAACGAACAATATTTTATGAAAAAGTTCTAATTGATTCTGTCTATTGGACAAATTTCATTTATAATTCACATAACTCCAATGTAATTGAATACAATGTTTATTCAACTTCCCGATAGGAATTTATTGTATTCACCCCGAAAATGAAAAATCGATTTTTTAGCGAGAATATCAAGTAGCATCAGGAAGTTATCGATGTGATTACCTATTGGTGGTTACCTATTGGTATCAATTATGAGAAAGCGATTCTCCAATTAAGCACCACCAAAAAACATCTACTACTAGTTATTCTATTGTTTTCAATTGATTGTGTGAACGCGTCCTCAAGAAAAATTAGGAACACTTTAAGATGAAGCCGATGACTATAAGAGGTAGAACCGGTTGCTATGGCGATATATAAGTAAGAAAGGATCGTAAAGTCAGATTGATTTCGAGTCTCTCTCCACCTCCACTGTATATTACTATAAATATATATCCGTATATATATTTATTTATTCATGTATACTGATATGAAATAATGTCAGCTATCGGATTACGACTCCATTTCAGTTTCGAATGGGCTGGACAGACACAATCATATGTAAAAAGATGATCGATCGTACAGTGATTACCATTCAATGAAAAATTCATTACCTATTTGCCAACGTATATTTTTTTCCACCTCAGTCGAATAATACTCATGACAAATTATACAACTGCAAAATATTTCTTAACACAACCAAAAATGGCAAAAAATAATGTGTAATCAGTTGGAAAAATTTTTTTTTCCCTTCAAATTAATTGCAATCTACTTCAACCGACATTCATTAAAATTGTTTCATCAATGAAAATTATCATTGAATTTATATATATATATATATATATTAAATCTGATGGTGTGTGATATACACACATCGGGCGTCCAGGATTCCGTCTCGTGTGAAAGCACGGGTTGATACGAGACGAGGATCGGTTTCTAAGGAGAGAAGAGAAAGCCTGAGAACGTAACTGAACGACGACGACGACGACGAAGAGCAAACCACACCGCGCCGTATCCAGAGTGCACGCTTGTCTAGAGATGCAGACCTCTCTCGGGAGCGGCTGCTACCACCACGTAACCCATGACTCTGTTCCTCTTCTCTTTTCTCTCTCTTCCTCACTCTCTTTCCCCTCTACATCTTTCCATGTCGTATGCACCCAACAACTCTACTCGTCTCTCTATTATATCTATAGCCAGCGAGAGTACACTGTAGCAAGCTAAAGCCTCATGTATCTTGCATGTGCACATTCATCTACCGCACGAATTGCAATTAAATGATCTGTTTTTGTTGCAAATGTATATATGGAATTACTTTGAATTATTATTCCAACATTATATATTCATCTATTTTCACAACAACGTCAAATGAGAATTTTTTGTGAATATTTTCTTCCCTTTCCATCTTGTCCTTTATATATGTTTATGGTTATTTACACCAGGTGCAAAGACTTACATCATGATTTACGCGAGAAAAAAAAACCGAGCGAGACGCACCGTCTTCGCGAAACTATTTCCAGTGAATGTAATTCCGTGAGTAAATCGTGTGAAGAATGAACTAAGAGAAGAGAGACGAAAACAGAAAAAAAAAACAAATCGAGAGAACAAACTCGATGAATGGAAATAAAACCCTTTCTCCATTATCAACAATTCTTGAAGTTTATATACTATGACAAATATATATTTCATGGCGCGATAGATGAAAGGTGTTTTCGTTTAAATATGTGGCCAAGATGACAGAATAAATAATTGTTATGGTGCGGCATGAAACTGTCGAAATATCCACATATACATATTTAGGGATAACTGTGTGTGTACAGTTTGAGATAAAAAAAACTTTTTTTTTCTACTATTTGTTTTAGTATATTTTTTTTTGCATCCGGTCGAGAAGTGTCGGATCACGAGAGATGCCCGAGTAGTCTCTTTCTTTTTCGCCCTCTCTTCGTGCGTTTACACTCACGTTGTAGGGAAAGACTCCTGAAGGCTTCCTAGAAAGTGGGGTTGGACACCTGTCCCTCAGTGAGCATCAACTTTTTTTTTTTCACAAATGTTATTCGACGTTTACGAAAATTGAGAGCCACTGAGATGCAAATCCAATACAATGCACACGTGTGAACATACTTGATTCAATACAGTAACCAAACACCCTACGATTCTCCTAAACTCATTATAAAACAACAAGAAATAAAAAAACAAAATACTTCCTCGGTACATTTAACCAAATGAAATTGTAATTTAAAGATTTATGTTAACATCCATTTGATTGATGTTGGATTAATATTCAACGCCCTATTTCAGTGAATAATTAATGAATGCTAATACCAAAATATGAAGAGTATAATAATAATAAGAAGGAATAAATAATGCAAAGTGAAATCGTATCATCACTCGACCTCAAGCATTGATACAAAAAGATAATTTCAAAATGAAATATATTGTTCATAAATCGTACAATATATTATGAATTCGAAAACACTGATGATTTTGATTCCTGATAATTAATCGACTTCGAATTAACCGAACTATATAAGGAAACATCACATACATCAAAAATGAATTCGATGTAATTTTCTCGTGAACAATTCGGCTCCTCTCTCCGGTCGAATCATGAGAAACAATATCAAATTAAAAAATGAATCAGTCAACAAAATAACTTGAGGTAAATAAAATTTACACTGTACGAATTGTCATACAAACTCTACTGCCGACTTCTATTTCTTTCATCAATACTACCAAACTTTTATATTTAAAAATGATCTGATGAAAATTCAATTCCCCCCAAGGCCTCAATACAGAATAAAATCGTTAAAACCACCAAGTAAATTTGTAATATAGTCGAAAGTGCGAGTGCGAAAGAGAAAGAGAACGAGCACAGTACATATAATAGGGGACTCAACAGCACGGCAGCCGGCCGGAGAAGGCCCAATGTTTTTCGAACAGGCCCTACAAGAATCCAACAACAGCAATGTCGGACGCGACAGGGGAATACTAATGTTATAAAAGTACCCATACGCGCTTATAAACATGTTGGTAAAAGCACGCGATGCTTCTGTTCAATTCACGGTTAAAATTCCATCCTGTAACATCAAAATAAATATTCCCTCCCCAATATCCACAGTACATTCAGCGCTCGAACAAAATAAATAAGAATCCAATTCTGAGAAAACCCAACACATAAATTCGTCGGAACAAAACATAAACAAAACTCTATGCAGTAACACATTCCATCGTTAGTTCCTTCATTCAGGAATAATTCTTTCTATCCAATATATCAATTGCTATTGCGAATAAATAGAAAAACGCGCCGGCTTCGAATGTTGCTTAGCAGCAGCGTCTCGTAGGAATTTCCATGTTCGAGTCATTCAATTCAATTGGAGTTTTTTTCATCGCTATTGCAGTTACTGTGTTGATAAAAATAAAAATGCGTATTTATTATCTCACCGGAGACCGATGGTATTAATGAGATGTGCAGAAGGATGACAACACTTGCACAAAGTGCATAATCCAAGTAATGTCGTTGTCCCATCTCACGGGGCTGATGATTTTTTATCCAACACAAATAATAAGACACAGATACATATCAGGCCCCGGGTACACCGTGGCAACGATTCGATGCTGCCTCACTATTCGTCATTTGATCTTGAAATCTACTGGTCATTCACATTCAACACGAGATTTAATTGTTAATTTATATTAAAAATTTTTCTACGTCAGCCACAGATAAATGCTCACAAGACACTTTGAATTTTTCTTTATACTCTGTATTCTATTTTTATTATTAAATGTTTTGTTTTTCACAATTGTTAGAATGAATTATTGACTACAAGTAGGATCATTCATTGTCACAGTTGTAATTATTATTAATTGAGATAAATAAGAAAGGGAAAACAATCACACGCGAATAAAAAACCGTATACGAGCACGACCGCGCACGAAACACGTCTGGGCTTCTATTGTCTGCTTAACGCGGTGAAAGTAGTTCCCGCATTGCGCGCGCACCTGCTCACCGGCCATTGTATCAATGCGCATCACAAAATGGCCGACAAGAGTAGCCAATGGAATTTGAGTTATCGACGAAGCGGCAAACGGTTACAGGAGAAATTTGGATGTAGTGCGACCACTTTCCGCTCTGCCGGCACTCGAAGGGGAATTTTAAAAAATTTTCTTTCTCTTTTTTGGGGTGCGTTGATGTGGAGTTCTAGTTTGAGTGTTTGGGACAGACAACAGATGTTTCGTTTGCTTAAAGGGACGGTTCATATGTGGGTTTTGAGGGAAAAGTGGTTAGATTGAATACTTTTTGTTTATTTCTGGGTGGAGGATTGATTGTTTTCAAATTTAAAGATTAAAATGGAAAGTGAAAAATTCGAGGAGGTATTTTAAGAGACGAATTCAATGAGATAAGAGAAAGATTGAATCTGAATCAAATAATTCTTCCCACCTGTAATTATAGTCAGTAACTTCACAAAAATTATGAGGAAAAAAAAAGGATTCCAACATTGAAAAATGATTGCAGAAAAAAAAAAGAAATATTGCTGTGTTCACAAAATTAATGGCAAGAAAAATCAATGAGATAGTAAATGAAATTTTTTTTCAACTTTAAATAAAGTACGAGATTAATTTTCAACTTATTGCGCAGTAGTGAAAAATGATTGTCAAACGTGCCACAGCCAAAAGCCCCCACGTTTAATTAATCCCATCTCATTGCTTCTGATTGCGTGTAACGTTATAATACATTGGGGGCAATTTTAGCGTCGTCAACTAACGAATACAAATGCTGAATTCGGTGGCAATCGACTAAAGCCTATAAAGAAAAATATGTATATATATCTATATATATAAATATACACATATATAATGTGAATGAATACAAGCACATTACATCTGTGGTAGAGTCATCGCATATTATGTATCGTCCGAGAAGAACCAGAGAGAATCCCTCGTGGAATCTGCCGAATGATCTCTGGCTCGCGCAATGCACGAGCCTCGAGTCATTAGTCCTTATTAATGAAGCCGTTAACCTTATCGTCGTACAACAAACATTCATGATGATTCATTTCAAGTCTTATACTAATTAATGCCGCTTTGTATACCATCAACAGAATAAATTGACGCGATTGAAATAACAGAAACATTCGTTTCTCAAATAGAAGACTGCAAGCTAAAAAATAAACGAAATGAATTCATCAGCGCTAATCAAATGTTGGTGGCGTAGTGACGCCAGTATAGTGGCGAACGTCGTCAAGACGACTGTAAACGTTAAATGTTGCATCGATATTTCCAACGTTGATGAGTGTACATAAATATCTGTCAGATACGTTTATATTGCGACCGTGAAACGATGGCTGATCTCATAATTTCTAGTCAGGACAACAAACTTTCAGCAATAAATAAAAAAATTATTGAAATCAAGAAAAAAATTCAACTTTCTGGTGAGTCAATACCAATACTTCACTTCGTTTCTCATAACTTATTATATTCGGTTTTTTTTCCGTTCCAATCCCTTTCTGCTTGAAAATTGAATTACAAAAGAGAAGTCAGAGTTAGGTATTGTGCGAGTAACAACAAAGTTAATTTCCCTCATCAACGCGAAGTTGATGACGCCTCCAACTCGCCTTTTTCCGCTTCTTCTTTCACTCTCCTCTTTCTGTTGTGTCGTTTATGTTTCACCCGAGCATTATTTTGCCTCTATGCCATCGTCACGAACCCTTGCACGCTGAATGAACAGCGTCGCTAATTCAGCTGCTAACTGGACGCTCTCTAGGGTCAAGTTTTACGATTCCAAGAACACTCATGCACGCGCATTCCCGTTTTTCATCAACTATACAAGCTGAGACGTTTATTTTTATTTCATTTCTTTTTTTTTCGTTCAAGCCGTTGAACAAAGAACATTAATAGTATACATTATAGATAATGCAATTGTTGTGTATTCAATTCTTGGCTTTTTTTTCTCTTTCAATGTTATAGAGGGTCAAAGGAAAGCCAATTTCGAAGAATGTGATGCAAAAATACGCGAAAGTTCAGAAAAAATGGCGGGACTTAAGAGAGATATCAAGAGTTTGCAGAATAAACACTTCAGACTGAAAAATGTTCGCATTGAGTCAATTCTATTATTTCCAATAAATAAATTTTATCTAATTGTCGCATTTTCTGTTCTTAAGAATGAAGATGCAGCAGACAAGGTTGCAATCGCAAGCAGGGAGTCATCTGCATGTGTAAGAAAACGGGGCTTAGCGCATGCTATTGCCAAAGTCGATGAGGACAATATTCGATTGAGGAAGAAACATGATCTTGTTAAATATGAGAGCGATAAGGTGATCTTATTATATATATTAATAATTTTTTAATCTTTCACTCACCATCATTTTGTCACATGAGTATCCATCGTTCTCTTCATCACAGCAACAAGAAAGACTTTCACATCTGTTGAACGAATATGAGGAATTAATGAGTGGAAAAATTCAGAAAGTAATTGAAAAAAAATTGGAGCATCCATTGAAAAAGGTCCAATACCATAGTAAGCCTATCGACTTTACACGGTTTATGATTTTTATAAATTCTAATCAAAATTTATGACTGAGAAACATATGATATTTTTATTTCAGAAAATCGTGAGTTTGGAGAACCAATTACATAGAGTTAGTGTAATGCAAATGGAGGCAGATACAGTGAGGAAAAAATATCGATCAGTCAGAGCTAATTTGAAATCGGATGCGGCATTTTACGTTTCATCTCTAAGGAATTTGGAGCAAAGTATAAAAGAACAAGAGATAGAAATAAAACAATTGCAGGTGGGGATTGAGATATAGATAAAGAGGGGCATTAAAGAACGAATTGTATGAAAATGTGGAATAGAATTAAAAAAATAATATTGGCAGGGCGTGAAAGGCGAGGCAGTTGAATTGCGAGACATCACGAAGGAAGCATTGACGCAACAAGAGATTGAAGCAATGAATAAAAGCAAAGAACGCGATAATGTGATACTGGATTGTAGACAAAGAGTTGAAGATCGTCGAATGGAGTTGGAACGATTAGAAAGAATGATTTTCCCAGCAACACGATTACCACCACCACGCGAAGATGAATTTGATGCAACAGAAAAAACCGATGGAGATGGTGTTGATAATGATGAGGGAACACCAAAAAATGAAATGACGTACCTTGGTGGAGCGTTCACAAAATTGCGGAGCGCAACGGGTGTGACGAGGAACGAGGAGGTGCTCGACCGGTTTTTAGGACAGCGGGCTACGAAAGAGAAGCTCCAGAAGATGCGAACAGCCATGGAGGAAGATAAGATCAACTTGGAGAAACGCAGGCAACAGCTCACTGCGGAAATTGAGATGCAAAAGTTTTCAGAAACTAAAGACGCTGATCAGTAAATTAATTTTTTTTTCTTAAAGATACCCAATAACTCAATAATCTTTAATATCGTTCGATATTTCATCGTATAATTTAACTTTTTGTTTAGAAATGCAGAGGAGCTCATGCAAATGAACAATAAAATTGCAGCGGAAATTGCGCGCCAGAGCAATGCTGAGGAAAAAAGTTCGCATACTCAACAAATAATTGATGAGATCGCCAAAATGCTTTGGAACTTTTGCGATAAACTGAGGGTTAGTTTGTCTCATTTCTTTATGGGAAAAAAGAGTTCAGTCTTGGATTTAATGAAAGACTAAAAATCTGTAGAGTCCTGATTCCGTCAAAAACCATCAAAACACGAAAGAGACCTGCAATTAAATTCCATCCTTCCGCGAATCAATGTTGTGTGATTGATTTCAAGGTTGTTATTTAGAAGACCAAAAAAATGAGAAAAACAAAATAGCCAGAGCGATATTTAGGCACAGAACTAATCGCCAAAGCATGTGAAACCTCTAATTGAGACAGCAAAATACTGTTCGGCACTCGTGTGTGAAATCGCCGATGGTGTAGATACACGATGAACAAAGTACATCAGACAACATACAGATTTATTGTTCTATGGCGATCCAGGCGGAGCCGTGAGCGGGCATAGAGACACCCCCCAATGAGATCCGCCTCCTTCGTACAGGTCCATGGTCGATAGATCTTTCCTAGATAGCCCTAACTGTAATTCTCACCTCTAAGAAGACCTCTGTGTATGTTTTAACGTGCATTAGCACCTCTTGTTGCCGATCGAAAGTAAACATTCAACTCCAATCTGTTAACTTAAGTTCTTGGGTTCAACCTATCACAGCGACTCTATCAGTCTTCACCATTAGAAAAGATAAAAAAATGTGAAAGAAAAGCAATGGACTATAGCAAATACGTTAGTGTAATTACCGAATAGCCGCAGCAGCATTGGAAGATTTCGAATAAAGTCGTGTCTACATTCCCAAATTTCCTCTTCCGTCTACTTATCACGTCTTATGTTTATTACTTTTTTTTCTGTTTAGGATGCTAGCGAGACATCACTTCCCGATAACGTCGGCAAACATGAAGATCCATTTGCACTTTTGGAACTTCTGAAAGAAAAAATGATGGCGGCTATTAATTTAATGGGCGGACATGAAGAGTATACAAAATGGGTGAAAGAAATTGCCGAAAAGGTTATTTATTTAATTTATTGACGTACCTCACAGTATTGCATATCTATTCATTGAATCCTTATGTTCAGATTTAACTGATATCTTATTTCAATCTATCGGTAGATCGATACGATATCCATTGGATCGACATCAGATGTAGGAAAGCACATTGAAGCTGACGATGAACGACCACTATTCCCAAGATTTCCGGGTGCGCCCACGCCCGCAGCTCCACCCATTGCATCTGAAGATGAAGAAGATATTCCAACTAGAAGCATTCTCAAAAGGCAGGCACAATTACTCGTTGATACTAAGAGTCGCAGAAAAGCATTCAACTTCAGACGATAAATTTAATGGGAATTTTTTCTGCTGATAAATTATCTTAGCAACCGTTTTTTTTTCTCTACATATTCAATTTAATTCAGAAATTTTTGATGAGAATAAAATGTCAGCTTTACTAACTGAATTTCAAATACCCAAAACTATTTCATGTAATTCGATTGTCGAAGTACAATTAGATGACAATTCAAATATTGAGGATATCACAACGACTATTGACATTTGGAATGTTAAAGAAGTTCCTTCGGAATTCGGTAAAAGAAATGTCTTAATAATTGTTTCATATAAATTGAAATTTCATTCAATGAGTCTTTATCGTCATTGCTTAATTCTCTTCTTTCCAATATCAGAAAGTGTTTCACAGCCTTCAAAGATTGTAGAAGAATTGTTACAAAAGAAAAAAAAATTACGTGAAGACACATTGGGAGAAATGGGAAAAATACTTGACGACATTCAGGAAAAATGTGCCGATGAAATAAGAGGTTGCTGTAGCTCTATGAAAATGAATATAGCGGATATTCGCAAAAAAATTTGTGAGATTCAAAAAGAATTTGAAAACGATGTAATATTATCTTCGGACAGAATTTTAGTACGCAGTTGTGATGTTAATTCCCATTTCAAAATTATTTTTCTCCATCATTTTTAGTTAGCTAGATATTCTGATGAAGGTCGTAAAACTGTCCGAGAAATATTGATGACACAGTTAGAAAGAGAAACGAATTTAATTGATGAATTTCAGTTAGAACTAAGAGGCGTTGAGCGACAACGTGTTCAACGTGTAAAAGAAACAATCATAAACTATCAAGAATTATTAAGAAAAATCGGCTGCATGTCACTTGAAAATAGTGTGATCTTAACATGCGATGAAATACGACAGTTTAATCAGATCATATTGAGTAATCATAGAGCATACGAGACATTAATCCTCAACATGAGTGTTCGTACTGATGAATTGAGAGAGAAAATCAACACTTGGCTAGATAAGATTCGAGTATGGCGTCCAAAATCCAAAAACTTCCCTCAACGTATCAAATGTCGTAAATAAAGATGCTATTGAAATGAAGATGTCGGCTTAAATAATTTTATACAGTAGAATAGTTTCACACAATCAGACTAAAGAAAGTATCGATTCCTTCGGTCGCATATCATCAAACACCCGATAGTCTGGTTCATCGTCTGGTTCAAATTCAATATCCATGGGATCGATTTCTTTCATGGATTTACGATTTCTCGGAGCAGCTCTGGCCATCGGTTGAATTAAACGGGCTTCAACTCTTTCACAAACAATTTTTTTTTCAGCCATCGCATCAATTACTTCGGCCGATTCTCCTGCATATTGTAACATTGCCTCGACATTCTCTTCATATTCTTGGAGCTTCAAATAAAATCTCATTTTCATTGAGATTTAACTAAAAAGTTGAATTACAAAAAATACATGCATACATCCTGTTCAACTCGGGCCTTATAATCCTTTGGATGCATTGCTAATCCAGGCATCTCATACGCCTGATAATTACTATCCAATGGCAAATGATGTTCACTTCCAGTTATTATACTGAATCGACGAGATAGTAAACGCTTCCGACAAACCGTTTGGTCAATATCCAAAAAAATAATTCTATAGACGAGTAAAAATGGATAAACACAAATAAATCCCATAAAGAAAGGTTTAAAAGTGTTTTCAAAAAATCACTTAGTGTGAAAGAATTAATTTTCATATGAAACCTGTTTGGGGGTGTCGTAAGCAAATCCAACAACTCAAAGTCCTTGACTGTTATCGGATAACCAGTCAATACCCAACCTCTCTTAATACAGTCACGGTCCATTAATTTATTCTGTATTATTCAAATGAGAAATATGGAAGAAAAAAGAATTAAGTCACTGGTATTTTCGAGTCAATTGTCGTTAAAAAAATACCTCGACCACTTTAATCCTCATATCAGCTTGTGGCATTATTCCCCAGCGACGCTCAAAACACTGAAGTGATTTGCCTAATGGTGTTTTTTGTAGTCTTGTTTGCCTCAATAAATAATGGAAATCAATATTCACCAAATCATATCGATGTGAAATGTACTCTGCGACACATCGACGTCCAGATCCACGTGAACCAATTAGAAGAACGCGGAAAATACATGGCGCAAAAATTCTTTGCTTTCTCGTCAACGTAATACAAGCATTTCCAAGTTCTTCAAAACTCCTTCCTGCAGTTTCGACTGTCTAATTGTAAAAGAAAACAAATAAATTTGATGGTTTCACCTACCAAAGTATTCAAAAATTTGTAATAAATTATCATGAATTACAATTAAGAGGTTGGTATAAGCCTCACGAAGACCACGAATTCGTAATTCGTAATCATTACAAATTTGAGATTTATCGGCACTGCCATGTAGGCTTCTAACGGAATCGCGGCTCTTCGCTACATTATGACTGGTACTTGAGCAATCTTTAAACAAAATAATTATGATAAACAACTCATTCCAACACGATTAATTTCAATGATAAAAAATCAATTTGCCTGATGGTAGACCAGTCCACGCTATCTCTATTACGTGAGTAGGCAGAATCCCAAATCGTTGAAGAGCACGAGCTTCTAATTTGTTTCTTGGGAAGTCTTGTTTTTTGAAGGAGCAATAAATAATCCATAAAGGATTAATGAATAATGGAGAATTAAATAGGAATATATATTCAAATGTTCACCGGTGAATATCCAGCCAGCCTCGCCGCAAAGATAATGTTCTCGCAAACGACGTCGTGTGTTTTTCGCCAAGTCTTCCGCTGTTGTATTAGTTGGTGATACGATTTCTAATGCTATTGGACTGATGTTCATTTTTTTCCTCAAGTATTCGACCAATAAATCTTTATCTAAAAAAATTAAAATAGCCACGATGAAATTCATATAGAAATTTTATTCATTTACCCAATAGTAAATGCAACTTACCGAAATCAGGGGGTGCAAATAATATAATTCTTGGTGAATCACGACATTTCGCTGCATGATGCAAGCATTGTTTCATATACAAAATATGGTCTGACGGTTTCTTTATAACCAATTGGATGGCAATTTCCTGTATGAACAAAAAAAAATCACAAAGTGAAATGCTAGGCAAACTGATATTTAAAATATATAAATATGTCAGTAGTACATGAAAAAGTTCGTATATTCGATGTTTTTCCATATAAGGAACGAACTTTGGTGGAATTCTGAGTGGCCTCTTTGTTGCATCCACAGCACCCAACATTTTTCTGCTCTATCCACCTGAACAACAAAGATAAAATTTATTATATTTATGGCGCTAAAATCCTTGATGTATAGTGCTGCCCCCAGTGTACGTCGTCGATGCGACAGAGTGTATAGTTCCTCATTTTACTCACAATTCAGTGGAAATGGCGCTGCTTTGATCACTCGAGAGAGAAGAAGAAAACGTGCTTGGTGCTCTCACCACGTTTTTCTCAAGTGATAGGTGAAAGCGAAGTACTGGACACTCGTGCTCTCGCTGAATTGCGTGTGTCACTTCACTCATCCAGTATGTCATCAAAAACTGAAAAAATTGACAATGTCACTCAAAAAATATCCGAAATGGATATGGAAGAAATGGGAAAAAAGTTGACTCATAAGGAGAAAAAGAAATTGAAAAAGCAACAGGAATATGAAAAGGCCGTTGAAATGTTGACGAAAACTGGTGGACAGGGACACAGTGAATTGGAGTCTAATTTTACTGTATCCCAGAGTCAAATGCAACAACGTGGTACTCAACAGCTGGACAATGCAGTTGATATAAAAGTAGAGAATTTCAGTATTGCTGCCAAGGGTAAAGAGTTATTTACAAATGCTAGTTTGTTGATTGCACAAGGACGACGTTATGGTTTGGTAGGACCTAATGGGTGAGTTTGAATTATTCTGCAACATTTTTCTTTCAATGTATGAATCAATTGAATTAATCAACTATTTTGTACACTTTTTCTTGCAGCCATGGTAAAACAACTCTATTGCGTCATATTGCGAATAGAGCGTTTAATATACCACCGAACATTGATGTTCTCTATTGTGAACAAGAAGTTGTAGCTGATGATACACCGGCAGTTGAAGTAGTTTTAAATGCCGATGTTAAATGTAAAGAATTGCAGAAACGATGCAAGGAATTGGAGGAACTATCTGAGAATGGAGATGAAGCAGTGCAAGCTAAATTGCAAGAAGTAAGATGATTGTTATAATTCAGCCTCATTTTTATTCTGGAATGAACAATTTAAAAGTCGATTTGAATAGGGATGATGTATTAGGAAAGGAGATTAATTATATATTGACACATGAGGTGTGACATATTCAATTGTTAATTCTGTGATTGTTCTTCTGTGCAGGTTTATGAGGAATTGAAAGCCATTGGTGCTGACTCAGCTGAGCCAAGAGCTAGACGAATTCTCGCTGGTTTGGGATTTAGTAAATCAATGCAAGATCGTGCAACGAAAAATTTCTCTGGAGGATGGAGAATGCGTGTTTCGTTAGCACGTGCTCTTTTCCTTGAACCAACATTATTATTGCTTGACGAACCGACCAATCATTTAGATCTCAACGCTGTTATTTGGTTGGATAACTATTTACAATGTTGGAAGAAAACTCTTCTCGTAGTATCTCACGATCAAAGTTTCTTAGACAATGTTTGTACAGATATTATTCATTTGGATCAACAGAAATTGTTTTATTACAAGGGAAATTATAGCATGTTTAAAAAAATGTTCGTTCAAAAGAGGAAAGAAATGATTAAAGCTTATGAGAAGCAAGAGAAACGTATTAAAGATTTAAAGGCATCAGGTCAAAGCAAAAAACAAGCCGAGAAAAAACAGAAAGAAGCTCTAACACGAAAACAAGAAAAAAATCGAACGAAAGTACAAAAACAAGAGGATGATAATGGTCCTCAAGAACTTTTGCAAAGACCTCGTGAATATATCGTCAAATTCAGCTTTCCTGACCCACCGCCACTTCAACCACCGATTTTGGGACTTCATAGTGAGTAAAATGATTACTTTCATGATTAGAATTGAACAAATGCTATGTTTAACATTCACAATCTTATTCCAGACGTTACATTCTCATATGAAGGTCAACAACCATTGTTTAAAGGTGTAGATTTTGGAATTGATTTGTCTTCACGTATTGCAATAGTTGGTCCCAATGGTGTTGGAAAGTCTACATTTTTGAAACTCCTCGTTGGAGACTTGACACCTTTACAAGGCGATTTGATCAGGAATCATCGATTGGTATGCAAAAATACAATTTTATACTGCTATTGCAATTCCAAATGGAAGAAATATTTCTCAAATACAATAATAAAATTTATTCATTCATGCAGCGAATTGGAAGATTTGATCAACACTCTGGTGAGCATCTCACTGCCGAAGAAACACCTTCAGAATACTTAATGCGCCTTTTCGATTTGCCTTATGAAAAAGCACGCAAGCAATTGGGAACATTTGGTCTGAGCTCCCACGCACATACAATAAAAATGAAAGATTTATCAGGTGGCCAGAAAGCCCGCGTAGCTTTAGCAGAGTTATGTCTCAATGCTCCGGACGTTGTTATTCTTGATGAACCCACGAATAATTTAGATATCGAATCGATAGACGCTCTTGCTGATGCAATAAATAATTACAAAGGAGGCGTTATAATTGTATCTCACGACGAGAGACTTATCAGGGATACCGAATGCTGTCTTCACGTCATTGAGAGTCAAACGATCAATGAAATCGATGGCGACTTCGATGATTACAGGAAAGAATTACTTGAAAGCTTAGGCGAGGTGATAAACAACCCCAGTATAGCAGCAAATGCTGCTGTTCTCCAATGACCAATAGTAATCAACGGGCTTCCGACCTAGTCTATTAATTAATTATCAAACAACGTACGATCCCATATTAACAACCAAACAAAATTAGTAACCGAATACATGAACAATTTTTGTATAAACAAAAGTCATTATCACGTTGGAATTTTGAAGGTTTTAATTATTATGAAAGTGGAGGATGCATTTATGATTGATATTTTATCGAAATTAAAGAATGGTATTTGCATATTTAGGTCTTCCCATATCTATTCCATATCCAATTATCATTGTGTGTATTTATGCGACAACCATACTAAAGATCGAAGTACCCAACTGCCACTTAACTGTGTTACCAAAACTTTGACTTGAACTCCCCGCGTGATAACGCGTCCAAAGTTGTAGTATGGATTTATCTACACCATTATCTACACCAACAAGTAAATAAATCCTGTACCATACCGATGAGGGCGCTGTTGTACATTGCTGTTGGATTTTCATCAGTAGAGTTGGCTGATTAGCGCTGTTCGCTACACCAGTGGGGACACAGACTGGGGGCAGCAGGCGCCGTGGAGTGATGGTGAAATTTGTGCATTTCATAAATATCTGTATCAGAAGTTGATCATCATCTGTGCATGCATAACGTTAAAATATAATAGAAACGTCAAAATGTCGAGCACATTGGAGAACAAGATCCTAAATTTGCAAGAACGTCTTCGCGCTGAAAAAGAATCGAGTAATAGGGATAGACAAACTAATGATATTCAACCAGGAACGGCTACCCAACCGTCATCATCTAATCCACCATCCACTCCCGTCGTTAGAAGACCACGACAGCGTAAGGGTTTTTCTGTATTGTAACTATTTTTATGTAATTCACATTCCAGAATTGTTCATATTTTGGTATAAGTGGAGAATATATTAGAGAAACGTTGGTTGATTTAGAATTTTGTTTGAAATTGTCCTACAGGTTATGATTTTTCTCTATTATTTACTACTTCACTACTACAATTGACCTGTGAAGAAAATGCACGAAAATGCAATTTTATTTTATTGTCGATAACATCCTAATCATCAAACTGATGATTCCGTCTTTCTATATTCGTAAACATTCGATAGTCAATATTATGTTGAATATTTGAAATTGGGGAGCACAATGGTTTGTCCTTGAATCAATCAAATATTCGATAGTTTATTGTGATGCAGGATGTGTGAATTGAATACCTGACTGCGAAGTAGCATTTGAAACGATTTGAGATAAATTCCTTTTCAATGTTATTGGAAGCTATCAAATACATCAAACGTTATTGATATTAGGCTTTCACTATGGAATAAACTGTTTGGAATGCTACTTTCTGATCAGGGAATTTATCGTATTTGTGTATTTATTTTGGTTCATTTGTGTAGTTGGAGATATGGGAACACCAACGAGGCCTAGAAGACAATTGGATTTGCCAATTCAAGCAGCACCACCAAAAACATGCGATAGTGAATTTGATTCCAAGCTACAAGAAATAATGAAAATGAATGGTATACTTAATATAGATGGTCAGAAATATCAGACTGAAATGAAAGATTTAGAGCACATGGGTGAACTTGGTAATGGAACATGCGGTCACGTCGTTAAAATGAGACATAAACCGAGTGGTGTTGTTATTGCTGTTAAGCAAATGCGACGATCTGGTAATGCTGAAGAAAATAAAAGGATAATTATGGATCTTGATGTTGTTCTTAAATCGCATGACTGTCCATACATTGTACAGTGCCTAGGATGTTTTATTACTGAATCTGATGTATGGATATGTATGGAATTAATGGCGACGTGTCTTGATAAATTATTGAAAAAATGTCGACGGGCAATACCAGAAGATTGTTTAGGCAAAGTTACTGTAGCAGTGAGTTCTCGATTTATTTGCATTTTACGTTTATGATCATATAACATTTAATTCTTGTCAATATTTTCTTGTTTTATTGTTGACAGACAGTGAAAGCATTGTCGTACCTGAAAGAAAAGCACGGAGTCATTCATAGAGATGTTAAACCTAGTAATATTTTACTTGATGAATGTGGTGGTGTAAAACTTTGTGACTTTGGAATTTCTGGAAGACTAGTTGATAGCAAAGCTAAAACACGTAGTGCAGGATGTGCGGCATATATGGCAGTGAGTATTTAATCGTGAGTCTTTGAAATCAATTAGATGAAACTCCGAACATAAATTTTTCTGTCATATTTCAGCCGGAAAGGATAGATCCTCCAGATCCAACGAAACCAGACTATGATATAAGAGCAGATGTGTGGAGTTTAGGTATAACTCTAGTGGAATTAGCGACAGGTGTTTTTCCCTACCGAGACTGCAAGACTGATTTTGAGGTGAGAATAAAATCTAGGTAATCGATCTGTTTTGTGAGTTTTCGTTCATATTATTGCGTTCATTTACAGGTTTTAAGTAGGGTAGTTCAAGACGATCCACCTACCCTTCCGTTAGATACACATTTTTCGAAAGAATTTCGGTCATTTGTTACATGCTGCCTGACGAAAAATTATAAACATCGGCCTAAGTATCATAAGCTCATGGAACATTCATTTATTAAAAAATATGACGAGGATGAAGATAATGCTAATCAATCGTTTCAAAATTCCGGTTGTCAATGGTTTGGTAGAATTATGCAACAGCTAGAGCCAAGGTGAGTTCTTCAAATATATTTCGTCGCATTTTATTTTCAAATTGATTTTTGTGAGAGTTTGATTTTTTTTTCATTAAAGACTGTGCGACAATTTTATTTATTAGTATTTTTATTACATTGCTATAGACGTAACTATTTAGCTGTGGTATCTTTAGTGAGAAATCGAATTTGATTTGAATCATTTTTTTTTCGTTTAACGCGGCATGAAATCCCGACTAATGAAAGTAATTTTTTGATTCAATAATAACCGGCGACGCCCAACAGAGTTCGAAACACCAATAAATCATTTTTCCTTAATAATTAAGTTGTCGAGTCATTTAATGATTAATAAATATCTAAGTGATTGTAGTTTCAGAATAATTGAACATAAAATATGAATTTAAAAATTAGGCACAACTTCAAATACCAATTTAATTAAATTGAAATGATATACTCTCGACTCTCAAATTAAACGTTTCCGTGCGTGTTGAATTGTGTTGCAGCGTTGAGCTTGAGGGAGGCAGCGCAGCGTAGCATCCCTGCTCCCTCGCCCCAGATTCACACAAACACAAACATACACACACACTTCAACACATCCCCCTATGACGAATAAAAATGAAAATCAACAAAGAATAACGAAAAAAAAAAATCAGATGACAAACAAATTTTCAAACTTTCGCAAGTTATTGAAAAACGGAAAGAGAAACATAAATGAAACTGCAAATCCGAACCAATACCTGAGTGAGAAAGACACCCGAGATAGAGACCTAGCCCAATTTTCATTTCAAGTTGTTTGGTTTGTGCACGTGCCTGTTACACACCCCACCCTTCAACCCTCACACATGGTAAGCATTCGTTTTGTTTATTTTTATTCAATTTCTCTCGTTATTTTGTCATTCGTCGAATTTTTCCTCTTTTATTTTTTTTTGCAAACGAAAAAACTATATATATATTTATACGACCGATGTAAATTTCCTCTTCTTCTACTATCATATTTTATTCGCTTCTTACATCCCCTTTATGGATATAGTATCTCACTATCGATTTTCAAAACCATCTTCCTTTCTACCCTAGTACTCTATTGCCATCGTATATCTCACTACATTCCTCATTCCTTCGTGTGTTGCATGAAAATTATAACTAAAATTCTAACTTCAATTAACTCTTTCTAATCATTTGAGCACATGATTTTCGCTGAATTCTTCCACATATATCAGTCGTCATCATACGAATATATTCTCTCTCTCGTAACTTTTCAAATTATGAAGTTTCGAACAATTGTAAATCAATATTCCAATAATCAAATTCAGTTTCAGGTTGACCGAGAACGAAACACCTCGTGTCACGGGTCACGTATCTCTCAAACAAACAGTGCATCTACGAAGTCATTCCGACACACCGCCTGCATTTTTGAACAGTAATGTAACCAAAGAGCCAATTAAAAATTCAAATTTACTATCGCATCAGCAACAAATGACGAACACTGGAAATGGCGTGACAACTTACGTTCCTCATCATAGTCCATACGCGCTGCGACCTAAAGAAATGACGAGGCCTTTCTCACCGCCAATGCATAAACCATTATCTAACGAACAAGATTCAAATATTGTAGCAAGATCTTATTCGCCTTTTCGACATATGGAGTCAAATCGAACTGCGATGAATGGACAAGCGTCTTATAAAACGGATGGAAACTTAATGGAATCTAGACGACATTATCATAATCGATACGATGAACGTGACAGTAGTCTTGATCGATGGCAGGGCGTCTCACGGTCGCTAAGTCCATTCACAAGAGACTATTCACCATGGAGACGTGAAAACGTGGATCCGCCGGGTGTCATTCAGCCTATCAATGAAACTGGAAGATATTCACCCTTTGTTCAACGAAGATTAGGGCAATATCCACCACCACCATCAACTCATCCACCCTCTCATGATATTTATGGCAGTCCCATGATTAGTCGTAGAAGGTATTTCGAACTATATCATGATTTTTTTTTTTTGATTACTAGTTTCTAAGCGATTATTGAAAACTCATTGACCTATTTTTTTCCCTTTTAGATTCCCGCCTGAACCACCACCAGCTCCGACTTCTCAGGGCTCCACAAGTCCACAGTTTTTAATTTCACGTTTTGCGCATCAAATGAAACAAGATATTCCACCACCGCCCCCATCCGCGTCCTCAGCGAATCAATTACAACCACAATCCAAAGAATCAGCGAAAAAACGCTTTGCGTCGTATGTTAGGTTGAGACTTGGTGGAGATAGAGCACCTTCGCCGGAGCCACCACCCAGAATGAACCGTGTAGAATCACCACTTGCATTGCGAAGGAATGTTATCGACCAACAAGCATCACCCTCATTTCCACGACGGTGAATTAAAATTTTCATACAAAAATTACTCATCAGTTAGAATTTGGATTGTTCTATTATTTGGTTTTTTCAGATATGTATCACCATCACCGCCTCAACCGCCACCACGACGTTTATCTGAAAGTAGTTCAGTGCCTGGTAGTCCTCAATATGTACGCGCGCGGCTTCATTATACACCAGAGCCCCAGAGAAGGCCACCGGTTCCATAACCCAACGTTTCTATTGGTGCGTCATCAACATCGACATTGGTGTCATGCGATATTCAACCATTAGAGAACATGGCCATATGCAATAAAAATAAGTCTTATATCTCAAAGTCGAGTTTTAAATGTGGCGCATTCATGTGTGGAACAATGCGACCCAAAAAAAATAGAAGTGAACATGCTTCACCTGGAAGAGTCTCCGTACGTGGTTAGAATTATGATGAAAAGGTGCGATCAACGTTCAATAGGCATGAAGAGATATTAAATGTTTATTAATATTCTAGAATCGTGTAATTAATGAAACCAATAACTTGATGCGAAAGGAGAATGAAGAGTAGCAAGGAAAATTATGTTTACCGACTAAGTCTCCTGTATTATTATGTATTTATATAGAACGCAATACGATGCTCAACTTTTTATATCGCTTGTAAAAAAAAGGAGACTCAAATGGAGAAAAAAACAAATTGAGAGTTAAGAGCAATGAGCGTAAAACTTTTTTTACAAAGATATAATTATTGGGAAGGAAGATATATCTAGATTAAAAATATTGGCAGCAGCCGTGACTCGCCGTCATGTTTTTTTTTTTAGTGATGTTTAACACACCCAACTGCATCATCTACCTTTCAAAAAGAATGCATCCAATGTTATTCTTATAATTCATTTTAAACTCATCACAACTCGTCAGGGGGGTAATATTGCAATATATTTAGGCATAAATTTTTGTACGATTCGCAAAATAGGAAATAGAGCACGTGGCGATCTACAAATCGT
Organism: Meteorus cinctellus; assembly: GCA_030523045.1. Classification (NCBI taxonomy): domain Eukaryota; kingdom Metazoa; phylum Arthropoda; class Insecta; order Hymenoptera; family Braconidae; genus Meteorus; species Meteorus cinctellus. The sequence continues at coordinate 316,094 of JAPYZF010000010.1, read as the reverse complement.
GGCTGTAAAAATTGAAATGGCCTCGCAATAAACGAAATCATGAAATGATGAATAAAAAATAGAAGGATATGCACAAGTCTGTATATGATAAATATAAGAATGCAAAAAACAGAATGAATAGCATGATAAAATTATGAAATGATTGTATATTATATTTAATTGATGCCCATTGCAGATAAAGAGCTGAAATGTAATTATTAATTTTAACTGATTAATTCTGCGATCAGATTACACATAAAAAATCACATACGCATATGTTCAACAAAATCTCTGTCGTTTATTCGACAAGAGGATCTGTTAACGTTGTAAATAAACCTATATTTATACGAATCGGAATTTTAATCTTTTTCTTCATTGATCCCTAAAATAATTCCAACTAAAAGTAGAACCGTCACATCGCTTCGACCTGCTAGCAAGATCAAATGTAAATTTATATTAGAGTAACAATCTCTTCGTTAATAATCATGACAGCAACGATCTATTTAACTGTTATACGAATCACCCAATCGCCACGTCAGGGTAAATATTACTACAATAAAGTGAAGAATGAAGCCTGGACTCTAGTAACTGTGCCACATCGAACGTACTGTATCATTGGCCAAGGAATTCATTATCTTTTTTTTTTTTATTTCGAGAGTGTAGGTGCGCGCAGGGAAAACTATTACGATCGTACTTATGTGAAAACTTTCATTACTATTAATTTTCCTAATTAACATTTCAAATTGCTACTCAACCACACAGCCATCGATAAACATCCAGAGAATTATTGAAAAAAAAAATTAAATTTACAAAGGTCTAGGTGGAAAGTAAGGATTAATGCGATAAGGGAACGTGGCGAAGAATTATAAAAATAAATTCATCGCGTTTGGATCGGCCCGTCCCTGAGAAATCAATATGGCCTCCGGCCGTACGAGGGACACGCGAGCATAGTCAAAGTTTTTCGCAGTAAAATCATCTATTAATTCTCATTTTATTTATATTTAGTTACTTAAAAATATACAAAATGTGTTACAACAATTAACTATAACATAACAATAATTAATTATTGCAAGGTTATGTCAATACGACGATAAATCGTCAATATTTCGATTGTTTCGTATTTACACTTGCTGAAGACTAATCGCGTATTTTGAGTAGAACAAAACCCACCCGATTCGCATTGTGTGTTTTCACATCTATAATTTATTAATATCATTAATTAAATAATCTGGGAAATTGTGCAATGTTCTCAGAATTGAGAAACAGCTGATAGGAAGAAAATATAGTCGGTAAATTCACGTCATGGACGAAAACAGTCAGGAAAAAAATGTGATTGAGGGAGGTTGTCACCATCAGGAAGAAGAGGTCGAAGAAGAAGACATGGCGTCGAGTAATGTTGGAGATAAAGTCAGTATCCAACAAATACTCGAAGGAATGACAAACGAATTTAATCGCAGTGTCAATCCAAATAAAATAATTATTGACGATGAGAAATGTGAGGAGGAACTTGGTAATGCTGATTGTGAGGTGAAGGAGACTATTGGTGTACAGGAGGAACCACAGGCATCAGCTGTTACTGAAATTGAGATGGAAGAATCAAAAGAAAATTCTTCTGTTGTTTGTGAAGAGAATATAATTGAAAAAACACCAAGTGAACCGCCACAGGAAGTGGAAACATTGCATAAACAACAGGAGATTTTGAAAAAAGACGGTAATATACCAAGAATTGTTCTGACATTTCGTACTATTGATGAAAACACTGACGATGGTAAAAAAACGAAAATATCAAGTTGCGCATCCAATTTGAGTCTTGTACCAGATGAATTGAGTGATTGCGACCAAATTGGTGGTGTATCTGTTAAAATTGAGCATTCAGGTGATCATTCGGACACAGTTGATAAATCGGATACAGAAGAAGGGAAAATCGACGAAGAGGTTAAGTCTGTGAATTCGAAAGATAATGAAATTCAAGACTGTACTAATGTTGAACCAGAACGGAACGAACCAACTGAATCGACCATGAATAATGAATCAGTAAATTTGGAACAAAAGAAAGAAAACGGGGAAACAAATAACGAAACGATAAATAATCCTGAAGCACCAATGACAAGGAAACGACGAAGTAGAATACGCATAAGGGCATTCAGTGATTCCAATGAAGAGCCACCAGGGCCAAAACGATCAGCTAGGCGATTATGTAAAGAGTCGATAAAGAGTACGGTGCTAGAGAGTGCCATGGCGAGGAAAGAAAAATCTAACTCAACGGAAGAGAATAAAAAAAGGAAATATACAAAGCCAGGAAGACCGAAAAAATGTGTAGCTCCAAAAGAAACATCTAAATCGCAAATTGTTGCGAATCCCTATAATGAATTAAATAATTTTCAATCTGATAGTAATTCGTTCTTGGATAGTTCGAAAAATTCGAGTCCTGGAGAAAGTACTGCCAATGATACTTTGGATGATTCGCAAAATTCATTGACAGATTATGATGGTATGCCGAAATTATCACCAATGGTGAAAAAAGATGCCCAGGCGAAATCTAATGATGGAGTTGATAATGATTCATCACCAGATTCTGATAAACCGTTTTTAAAACCAGTCGCTGCACGAACCAAGAGAGATCGTGGTAGACCACGTAATAATCAAGCAGCAAGAAAAATTGCGAAGACGGATTCATTCGAAGGTAATTTATTTCTGCATAATTGAATATGTGACGAATGGAAAATATTATCGTAATGCTGATGATATAACCAGGGAAGACTAATTGTTTACTCCATACTTATGAGCCGTGATACATTGGCTAACCTCGCATTATATTATTTCTTTTCCAGATGGATCATCATCTGCCGCTGAAGCAGGAAAAAATAATGATTATCCAGAAGGTTAGGAACAATTGAATTCTGTATTGATATTTGTTTGTTTTCCTTCGATAAATTGGAAATATTTTCAACAGAGTATAACACTCCATCGAAAAGAACACGTCGGAGTATGGTCCCAAGTCCAAGTCCTGCTGAAGGGCAAGCATCAAAGCCTGAATCAACAGCAATATTGAGTGAGGTATGGAAGAATGCATAACAACAATTAATCACAGAAAAATAATAGCTTCAATGCTTAAATCACAATTTTCTCTCTGGACTATTCAACAGACTTATGAGAAATCAATGGTGTGCTTGTGCCAAGTACGATCTCAATTGTATGTAACAATAACGGGTTCAGGCGCGCCATTATTTTGTACAGCACTTGACTCAATTGACAATAGAATGATTGGCTGCTGCAACGAAGTTGACACTAATGACGTCGCAATGAGACGTCCAAGTACACGTGTACCATTCATAATTTTATGTCGATCACATAAAGAACGGCTTCTTCGGCATAACTGTTGTCCATCATGTGGACTTTTTTGCACCCAAGGAAAATTCTCACAGTGCACAAATAGTCATCAGTATCACCGAGACTGTGAAATATTTTTAAATAAAAAACCCGTATGCCCACACTGTGGCAATGAAAGTTCCACATATGATGTATCAATATCAATGGCTGGATCACGAAAGCCTGTATATATTCCAACAAGAAGAAAATTTTCGAAATTGCCTTCCGCCAAAATGACTCTGCCTGGCAAAGGTGATAATACGAAATTAGCTGAGCGACCACCAAGTCCATTGGTTAAGCCTGATGACATCAAAATACCTGAGACTACAGTAAATACAGAGAGACCAGAGCGTTACACAATTATGAGCCTATATACATCTGTAAAAAATGGCGACCTAGAAAAATTGGTCAATGTTCTGGGTAAATTATTTTCAACAAAATATGCACCTTAAAAATTGAAGCAATGCAATAAAACAAAACATTTTTCAGCGTGCGGTTATAATGCAAATCATACTTTCCGCGAGTATTCACAGCGTACGGGATTACACATAGCAGCAGAACGTGGTCATTTAGGTTGTGTTCATGTATTAATTCAATCAGGGGCTCAAGTTGATATGATGGATAAAAATCAGTTAACACCACTGATGTTAGCAGCAACGGAAGGAAGAACTGAAATCGTTCGCTATTTAGTCCGAATTGGGGCTGATGCTACATTAAAAGGTGAAGATGGAATGACTGCTTTGCATATGGCTGCAAAATCAGGTCATCTAGAAGCCTGTCAAATAATACTTTCAGAGTGTAAGGTACCGCGAACATTAGTAGGTATGTACATTGATATACCATTGTGCTGAGATACAATCAAGCATTTGATGTTTATTAATTCCTATCATTTCCAATGTGTTCATTTACAGATTCGGTCGATGATGGCGGTTGGACGAGTTTAATTTGGGCATGTGAATTTTGTCATGTCGATGTCGCCAAATTTTTGTTAGAAAAAAAATGCGATCCTCTGATTAGAGACGCTGAGCAAAACATTGCGCTGCATTGGAGTGCGTACAGTGGAAGTTCAGACATAACAGAAATGCTTTTAAATGAGGGTTGTGATGTGAATGCTGTGAATGTTCATGGTGATACGCCATTACACATTGCAGCAAGGCAAGATCAGTATGCTGTTAGTGTACTGTTATTGGCTCGTGGTGCTAAAATTTCTGAGGTCAATGCCGCAGGTGAAACAGCAGTAGATTGTTGTGCGTCCGAAGGGGACACTATGGCCGCGTTAAGATTAAATGCGAAAGTCAACTCATTGACGGATCATGTCTGGGAAAGAACAACGAGAATATTGACGAATGATATATCCAGAGGAAAAGAGTCTAATCCGATTCAATGCATCAACAGTTTTGATTCAGAAGACAAACCTACTGACTTTTTATACGTTGTAGAAAATTGTTTTACCAGTAATATAAATGTTGATCGCACTATAACTTCTCTCCAATCATGTCATTGCGTAGATAATTGTAGTTCGGAGAAATGTTTGTGTGGCAATATAAGTTTGAGATGTTGGTATGACGAAGACGGGAAACTTATTCCAGAATTTAATTATGCTGGTTAGTATCAACTTGATATCATTGCTAATATTTCATTGTTCCCTGACAAAATAGATTTTATATGAAAGCCTTTATGTTTTTATTCTCCTGCAGATCCACCAATGTTGTTCGAATGCAATCAGGCATGCGCTTGTAACCGGATCACGTGCAATAATCGGGTCGTTCAGCATGGCTTGACTCAACGTTTTCAATTATTTAGAACAAAAGGTAAGGGCTGGGGATTGAAAACTCTCCGGTCCATTTCAAAAGGTGCTTATGTTTGTGAATATGTTGGTGAAATTATCTCGGACTCTGAGGCTGACCATAGAGAAGACGATTCATATTTATTTGATTTAGATAATCGGGTGAGTGTCATAAAAATCGTTTAGGTGGATCACCTGTTTGTTCTCGTCGTTTAACATTTGGAATTCAAACATTTCTTCACTTTTTACTATATTTAGGACGGGGAAACTTATTGCATTGATGCAAGACGTTACGGAAATCTCGCTCGATTCATTAACCACTCATGCGCGCCAAATTTACTTCCTGTTCGTGTTTTTGTCGAGCATCAAGATCTCCATTTTCCAAGGATTGCATTCTTTGCAAATCGCGACATTGAAGCTGATGAAGAACTTGGGTACATGCCAAATAACTAATTGATTGCATCACTTCACGTTCGTATTAACTCATTTCTATATTTTTTCTTTATTTCAGATTTGATTATGGAGAAAAATTCTGGATAATTAAATGTAAATCATTCACTTGTACCTGCGGCGCTTTAAATTGTCGATATTCAGAGAAAACAATTCAAGTAACCTTAGATAGCTATCGAAAGAGAATGCAGCAGGAAGACATTCTCGCTGGTCAAATGACGTGAATCTATTCTATTGCTTATTTTTTTGAGAAAAGTTTAATCCTGCCACGTTGATCTCCGAGAACGAATAAAATGCACAATCACGAGTTCTGTGAATGAGTTTTGTCAAAGTTAATGAGATGAGTACAAAACGAGGAGGGGTAGAAACGTTGACCTCATCGTGACAAGCAATCCCTATGAGAATTAAGTCTTTCAATTGTAGCTCAAGAAAGTGTTTTTCCACTATGTTGAACTTCTGTTTTTTTATTTCATTTTCATTCACGAAACCACGGACGTCACAATCTGCCATTAATTGCCTTATAATTTTTACGAGAAATTGAATTCTCTGAAAATTATACTGCTGAGTAAGATTTACTTGTATTCAATTGTAAAATTTTGCGCATAATATTACGAGTGTAATAGCTCAATACTTATTCTGAATGATTAATTGGAATGTGAAATGCTATTTTCTCTTAATTTTTTATTATATTTTGTCCATTTGGAGTTTATAATACTGATGAATTGAGTGTAAATGGTGAGGTGAAGAGAAATTGTTATCTAACACCCGATATTTCGACCGCGAAAGGCAAATTGATGAAAAAAAATCAAACAATTAGGCAAAATAAAATGCCATCGGGCAAAATTGTTATCGATAAGCTTGCTCATTTTAGGCTATTCCTAATTTAAGATTCGTCTTGTGATGGCAACAAATCATAAAAGAATTGAAAAAAATGAGTGAACAATAAAATAATGCAATTAAACCTTTTTATAAATCATTAAAATTTTATTCAATGAAGAAAGTTGTAGATTATTCATAGATATCCCATTTGTCAATATTTTATTGAATTTAAGTAAGGGCATCTTGTGGTCTCAAAGTTCAGTAACACCCTATAATGTATGTGCTTCAACGAAGTGAAGGCACTTTGAAAGAGAGAAGTTTTGAATTTCTAAGAACCCGAACTTCGTCAAGAAGTTCAACAATCTGGTTGATGATTGTTGTTCTCAAACCTCGTAGTATTTCAACTAAATATCTTATGAAGTATTTATTCAACTTAATTCTACCTATTCAACGTAATTTTTGACCATCGATCGCAACAGTTCCCTAATGAACGCCAATTGGACTTTCAAAAAATCATGTAACCCATCTCAGTTGTGCATAATAATAAAACTAAATTATATTTATGTTCAAAAAGTAGAGAAAAGACTCACCCTCTGCTCGATTAACAATAATTCGGCCTCTAAACATCAGCAGTTGTACTTTTGTTCTCAATCACCTACAGAAATCCTTGGTAAACGATTAATTTCAAGAGTAACGTTCTCCCGCTCAGATAAACGGAAATCTCGCGACGCCATCTGTCCAGTAACTGGCGAGAAAGAATAATCTCGAACGCAGACATTCGATGACTCGCATTCTCTACCCAATACTTTGAATTATTCAAATCCACGAACGTATCAACAAAAATTCAACAACTCTTCTAAATTTTCTCTCAATATTAATCAAATATTCACGTTTATACTCCATTTATAATAGACAAAATAAGAAAAATGAGAGTGATATGTTTTCCCTCGCGCGCGAATTTTTTCAACATGTCGTCACGTTCGATTTCGAATAAAAAACTGTGATTGGCCATCCATTTTGTGCAGCATGTCACACGATTGGTCGTGAGGATAGAGACAAGCCAATTGTATTTGGCATTGAAGTTTCAAAAACGGAAATTCTAAGAATCAACTTCTCCTTCCTCCAACAATCTAACACGTAAAGAAACCGTTCAAAGAAATTTGATATTCGTCAAGCCAGTCTCTAGAGATATGTTTATAAACACATCGTGTTTTTTTGCATCAAGCACAGTCGTAGGCTAAGGCAAATAGTAATAAAAATAATGACAACGCGGGCGAATAGAATGGGTACATGCGCAGAAATATTTCTCGTGGGATTGGTCGTGCGTATTTGTACTGTTCAAAATTGAAATTGAATAGACGCGGCCAGTTAGTGTAGCGACTGTGGAGCGCTTGCAAGCGCTGTGCGTAGCCGCTTAGAATTGTAGTTATTTTTTGTTCGAGTTGGATGACAAATGATTCGGTATATAGCTATTTTTTTAAGCCGGAAAATCATAATGTTAGTAAGAATAATTCGGAAATGATTTGCGGATTAACATCAGTGAAATAGTAAAGTGCCACAGTGGTTCATAAAGTTATATTCAATGCATTTTCGTAATGAAAAAATTAAATATAAGTGTGATTGAGTTATTGTTCAAGTGCTTTTAATTTCGAGAAAGTTATTGTCAAGAAAATATTCATCATCATGACCAGCTGACGGATAAATTGAGCCCAAATCAGTGGAGTGTTCATTGAGACGACAAGGCTCAGAGGAAAGGAAACAGTGGAAGGTAGGAAGACATTTTTAATTGATTTATTCTTGGTATATTTTATTTGATGAAGTGTTTTAGGATTTCAATTTTTTTTGAAGATCCACATTTAATTACTCTTAGGGCTGTGGATTCCTGATTTTTTTCTTGATTTTATGAGATTCATGACATAAAATTCCGTCGCCACAGTGAATATTCGTTTAGTGCTTGAATATTTCACAAATGAAATTGTTTCGTTTATCAATTGTTCATTATGAATGATTGAAATAGAAATAATTGATGTAGTGGGTGAATGATGATAACGGAATATTCTTAGAGATTTAATAATTCTCAATTGAATATGAAGGGGGAAAATAAAATAAGGGAAATCGGATGAAGCAACAGATAACATCACGATTTCCTGTTCACGTTTTTGGGTTTAATATATCGAACGAAGGTCGTGAAATCAAGTTGTTACATATGTACTTGGGTCAGGTTCACGTACACTATTCGAATGGAAATGCCACAAAAAAATACTTTGTGATTTCGTGAAAATAGTCTGGAATGTTCCATGAAAGTTCTGACAGAAATATACAAGTCTGTTATTATTTGATTTTTTTTTTTCAACTCAGTCTTGTGTATACTTTAACACCAGAACATGTTGAATAGAGACGCAAAAAAAAAAATAACTACTCGAGACGACGGAAGAAATAATAGTGAAAGTTTTTATTGTTCGATATTCAATTTTATAGAGGAAAGTTGATTGTTACGTCTGAAGAATGAATTTATATTAGTGTTGAACACTAGACAGAACTTTGGTAATAACACATAAACTATATTGTATTTTTTTTGATACATTGAAGATTTTAATCTAGACAAGTAATTTGATTGGAAATTTGTTAGAGTACTCTGTTGAAAACTACTTCATCTTATACAATTATTAAATATGATGAGTGCTGTTTGCCGGAGACGTACATATAACATTTCAAAGTTCAAAGTCTTGTTTGAATGTAAATGAGAACTTTTGCAACCTCCGTCATCAAATAGTGTATATAGAAAATGATATATAAATAGCTATTTCACCGAGCAACAGGATCGTTGCATGTAACCGTCTCGTCGTTACTTTATTGAAGAGAGATATAAGAAGAGTTTTGAGTTTGCTGAGTGTCATATAAAATGATGAATATGAAAACTTTTTCATTCGATTTTTTCTCATTTTATAAGTTTATTATGAATTTATTCAATCATTCACTATATTCTCTTCCAATCAACGCCTCGAGTTTATTGATTCATCATGAAAGAAGGAAGAAAACAATTTCGTAGTGTATTAAGAAATTACAGGTGTTATTTTATGAACAGCAATCGAGTACAGGTATCAACTGGTGAGATCGCGACAGCTGAAAATAAGGGTAAGCAACACAGTTGATATCCACAACCTCGAAACGCTTCTTGTAAATTATATTTAGAGAAGTTTGGTTGAGTGAGGGTGTCCATCGGGGAGAATAATTGCAGAACAGGGATTGGGTGTGCCAAAGGGGTAGATAGGCAGAGCGTGAATGCTGGCGAGTTGTAAAACCTGTTTATATATACACGTATAGTACAAAATCTCGATGTTTTATTTGATTCACGATCGACAGGGCGTGATCAGGGCGAGCGCTAACGGATGTGTAACAAAACCTACTGGCACGAGCACGAGATTTAGCGCGTGTTTTGTTTTGTTTCTCTTTTTTTTTATGTTATTTTTGAGCGTAGAAATTCATGGATGTATATTATATCTATAAACGTTATGCAGTTACAATGGTGTTCGAGGGTATTTTAATCACAATAGGCATGAGAATTTTTCTCTTCCCATCATTTGCTTTTGATCGAACATTTATTAGAAACTTGTGAATGGAGACTGTTGTTGATAAGCAGGTCACTGGTCAAAAAGGGCGTGTGAAATAAGTCTTTTCTTTTCAATGATTTCAAGGGTTTGCAGTTCATTTTGAAATCGGTTGATAGTTGTTCTCATTGGATTGCACAATGTAAATGAAGGTATTGGGCAATTTTACCAACGATTTTCAAGTGTGAAAACACTTTTCAGTCTCACAGTAGCAGTGGATAGAGTAATTGCTTTCATCATGCCGTTGGAACGAAATGAATACTCGAAATAAACAAATAAAACAATAGTTTGATTTCATTTCGACACTGATTGTCAAGCGGGGTTTGTTGTAGCTGATTATTATTCGTTTGGTTTGTTTTCACAATTCACCTTTGATTTTATAGGAATTTCTGTGTTTATTTTCAATGAACGCTACTTTTTTTCAATGAGTTATTCGGGATCGTGTGTCCCGCAGTTTTTCGATGTTTATCTACCGCTGTGAATATCAGTCATATTACGCATAGTACACAATGCAACATGAACGTGCATGCAATGGTATGAAAATACAGGGCTATTTAAATATTGATTGTTACGAACATAAACATTTTTCATTAGTATTACTCAAAGAGGTAGGCTGCTATATTAAAAGTAATGAAGTTGTAACACCATATACAAAAACGCTGGACGATGAAAATTTCATCTATCTGTTTACTCTCAAGTGCACTCATCCTATAGCAATATCTCATATTATTCTTGCACTTTTTTTATCATCCAACATTCTCTACATATTACTCAGGAGCTTGATGCTCGTGAGGGTTTGCGAAAAAACATGTGTTTACTTAACGATGAATAACCAGGAGCTCGTGCATATAAAAATCCTTTTATGTGACTGAGTAATAATCTTCCGTTTCATACATAAATCTTAAATTATTAATTATGAAAATATTTCGTAATTCATAAATGTATTTAATTGTATCAGAATATAGTGAAGCAGTCATTAGTTAATTGTCAAATGCAGATTTACTGTCATATAGTCCATTATAGACCCTCTCAATATCTCAATATAACGAAATTGATCAGCATTCGAGTCATCCATCAATTTATTGCGGGAGAATAAATATTTCAATACGCTCATTATCCATTGAGTATGAAAATGGATGTGAAGTGTGGCAGATAGAGCTTGAAACGAGGATAATGTTGTATATGCAATATTCATTATATATGCATACCATGATGGTTAGTTTGTGCAGTAAGGACTTCAATATTAACAATGGTTCATTTGAAAGTACGAACACTAAATTGAGATTCATAAAAAAAAATCCCCATCGTATAATTTATTCTAAAATATTCCGTTATCGATACCTTAATTAATATCCATGAACTATGGAATAATAAATTGATCAACAGATTTTATTTTGCGAGAATTCCTCACACATATAAGTAGATATGGTGATATCGAATAATATTATGTGTTTGATGTCAATTGATTGTCATTTAACTTGCACTTGATCGAAAATCCAGTCTAATGCACTTGTGACAGTAATTTTAAATGATCCTCGTTATTTATTTGATGAGCTTTTGTGGATTTGTGATGGGAAAAGTGGAAAGCACTGCATCAGGTGGTTTGTTGAGATGGTGAAAATATCGTTGAAGTTGGCGTGTTAGAAAGACAATAAATTTTACCGGTGGGTTCCTTGTCGTAGCGCATCATGGGAATGAGCGACTTAGCATTTGCTGCATTGATGTGCATTCCATTTGCGGCAGTAGATTTGTGGAAATACCACAGTGGTTTCAACTGCGCAACGTAACAGAAACTTTGTTTGAGTCTACTGGTGTCAAATAGTAAAGCTTGTCTCAAGATAACTATGTAGCAGGTTGTGTATACCAGTCTTGATGACTTGTGACAGCGGTTACTTTATACATATACAAATGTGGATGTGCGGATCATCTCGGGTTGTTTGTTGTGTATTTGCAGAACGTTGGTGGTGTCAAATGATACCAATTGTGAGGTGAATATCCGGCATTATGTAAATTATACAAATAACTTCATTTTTGATTAGATAAAATATAAAAATTTAATGATAAATTGTATGAAATCCATTGGATTTTTCGGAATTGTAACGTATATAAATTTGATTGTCTATGAAACTCTCTATATATAATCCATGTACATGGAATTGAGTGAATTGATGTCTCTATACTGTCTGCCCAATATCACAATGATGTTCCGAGCCAGGACATTGTAATCAAGTCTTTGATGCACGGACGTTTACTCGCATACTAAATTACTTGACAACCCTATATACGTTGACGTATTGGAAAACTGAGAGAATAAAAATGAATATAACATGTAGAATTCAAATCAAAACTTTTATATATTTATTCGTGGAAATTATATGCATGAATAAATTTCGTATATAAAATTGATATAATCTGATGAAAAAGGATTTTCATTTTCATAACAAGATGAAGCCTCGTTTTTATTTGAATATTTTCACTCTCGTTTGCTTTTGTTCTATTTTTTTATCAGACTATTGTAGAATAGTCGGACTGTGAGAAATAATGATAAATGAGAATGTTAGAATATATTCATATTCATTTTTTTTTGCCCAATATGTATTTTTTTTCAACGGGGATTATTTTTGAATTTGAATAGCGAGCGAAGAGAAGTGGATTCAAATGGAAAGAAGTGTGGGTTATGTTGGAGTGGGATTTATTCACAAAAACGGATGTAAACCGTGGGCGAGGATGAAAATTGTATATTCGAGCGATAACATTGATTCGTTGAAAATAAATATTTACTGTGGTTCATGTATGACCGGTGTATCGACTGTATTATGATGGTTAAACAGAAGTGAATCGCAGAATGGAATCACATTTCGTTTTTTTTATAAATGATATTTGACTTTGAATAAATTTCGATAATATTTCCCGGCAATTTGTAGATGTTTTCTTTAGTTCTGTTATGAATTTTTGAAAAATTGTATTTGAATATAATGAATATGAACAATTGCTATTGTGTTGATTCATAACACACGTAATCATTAATGTTTTCCATACCAACAAAAAGGTGAAGAGGCGTTTGCGTACGTAAAATGCGAGAGGTAAAAGAATGGGGTGGAAAGCAGTTAATCTGCGTTTGCATTATTGCGCAAGATGTAATTGGAGGAATAGTAGGAGAAGGAAAAAAAGATGGGAGCAGAAGCTTCTTGTATTTCGCTATAGAATTTATCGTCTCAGCATAATAATGAAGGGATGCTTTACCTGTCGTGAAAGGGAGAAATGAACGGAGATGGGAATGAGAAATGTCCTGACTTTATTAAGCTCCATTCCAATAAAAAAAAAAAAAAACACACACACACAAAGGGAAAGTAAAAGATAGAAGAAAACAAAAATAAACACTCCAATAAATTTTTTATAAGTGATCGTATGTATTTGTTCACAATTCCTTCTCGGCGTGAAGAAATTTGTGATTATTCAGGGGGGAATATAAGATTAATGACCAGAGGAATTCGGTTTTATTTTCTTTGATTTTCATCTGCTGTCGCAGTGATAAATGAAGGATGGAAATCGATTGAATATTTGGTCATTATCAGTACGGATGAATCTAAGGATGCCAATGAAATTAATTCAATTCGTTTGGGGAATTTCAATAATTAGTAAATGATCAACATTTCATTATATGAAAAACACATCAGCAAAAAAATGGATAAAATATCTTCGAAAGGATGTTGAGGGGATGTGTGGGTGTGTTCGGGAGTTTTAATGTGTTATTGTATGGGGGTAGGCGCGAAGAGGAATGGGTAACGATGCCAGGGGTTGCCCCTGAGATCCGTGTGGCAGGGGAAAGCGAAAAGGCGCACACAGTGCTTGCTATATATAGATGGCCGCCCCGGGCATCGATCGAGGAAACCCCTGTGCCTGGGAGAGAAGTCCGGATTCACTATTCCCTCTCACTGGCTCACTCACTTTCTCTTTGTCGTTCAGGCACAGCTACATAGTCCTCATATATACGAATCAGGAGACTTCGAAGCTTCACAACAGTGCAGTCCTGCATTTTTCACACATTTTTGCTAGAATTTTACATATCAGAGTCATCTGACCGTGTGGATATTCCCGTATGTCTCCATGGATTTTCTATTCAAAGGATCCATAGTCAAACCATATTCATCGCTTGGTAGGATCAGAAAGCGTATGAATAAAGGTTTCTTTCTTTCTTGCTCAATATTTTTTTCTTCAACTCTGTTCCATGTCATTTGATGTTTCTCTTTCTTATATTTTTTTTCTATTCAAACGTGATTTTGGTTTGATACCTTTTTTTTTTTTCGTCTCACGTGTTACTAGGGTACGAGAGTTGAATTCCAATTCGTACAGGTCAATTGCACAGATTACCGTACAAAGCACTTGGTATATTCGTTTTCTGCGCGCCAGTTCTGTAAAATGTGAGTTTCCCGTCTCAAGTATGTGAAAGTTCTCTGCTGACTCTCATCGTAGTTCACTTGAGTTGTGTCAACCAGCCGCATAAGCACGATTTACACTTTCTTTTGCAAAAAAAAGAAGAATTTTTTATTCAATAACATCTGTCACGCTGTTTTCTGTTCGTGATAGATTTTTTAATGATTACCAATTTATTTGAATCATTTCTGCGTCTCATCTTTTAATGTAAATGATAATTTTGACTACACTTTTGAAAAAGCTTCAGACACTTTTATGGTTATATATAAATACGTCTTTTTTTAATAAATCAAAGAAAGTTTCTGAAGAGGAAATTCTATTTCGTCTTTCACTTTATTCGAACGTATCCCGCAGTTTTTCTTCATTCTCTATATATTATCGCAATGAGTTCGAAGTAAATGTGGATATAGAACATGAAAAAGCTTTTTGTTCTTTTGCTTTTCTATACTACTGCGAGAAAAATAAAGATCACTACAATGGCCTACACTCGCCGAAAATACAAAAAATAAAATATATATTCTGTATATAAAAGAATTTTAGGTCTTCGAAGCTCTTATCTCGTAAATCATATTCACTTCCCTCGTGAATCGCGAACAGCTATGGTGAACAGTAAAATTTAAAACCGATCAAGAACCGAGTTGATAATTCAATCCATCTATTTTCACAGATGAAATCTATGAAACACAGTTTTTCGAGAAGTTACAGCAGAAACTTTAGCAACAGAAGCTTACAACTGTGATGTAATAGTTGATAAAGCACCAGGTGAAAATGACACAACATACAATGCTTGTGTTATTCCATCACATCTATTACATAGTAAAATTCCCCTCTTGTTGTACGTGATTTTATCAAGCGCATTGTCTCAAAATCTAGCTCGAATGAAGGTCGAAAGTATCGTCTCCAAAATTTGTTTTGACATATTTTGTTATCTTTAAAGTAGAATGAAAAATGGGGGTGAAGTATTCTTTGAATTTTCATCTCTAAATTGTGATTCGTGTTTGATAACTATAAACTCAAATGTTTTCATTCTCATTTCCATTGTCACTGTGATGGATTTCATGTATTTTACGAAATAGCTTTCAATTTGTCAGACAATGCAGAATATAGATTGAAGATTTTACTGAGTATTTGAGTCAATAACAATTTACTTTATTGTTAGAAAAAATCACTGACTGATCTTAGAGCTACGATTTTCCTTGTGATGTTATATTGAATAATGTATTTATATAAATTTTACATCAAGCTCGGTAACTCGTTATAAACCATCATGTTCTTTTAATCTTATTTTCATCTGGGCTTTGTTACATATTGTCGTCTTTGGCCTTTGTGTGCGCATATTGTGTGCACATGGATGCCAATCTGTTATATAATGTCCTTTGTGACAATGAGTTGAAAATGGTCTTTCCCGTTGGTGTTCCCTTTGCGCGAAAGTTTGAATTTCTCTCGTGAAACCGATGCAACCATATGCATATGTAGTCGAGCATTTATGTCAAATAACAGGATGTGAATATCGCTGAGTGGCAGGTAATGAAGTTCTAATGTTAACATCAATGCTTTGGAACAATTTCCTATTGAGATTGAATGGATTACATTTATACAAAGCAGTGAATTCTCTATTCCATATGCTGTTCTGTACATGTTATACATTCGAAAACGTATGAGAAATTCATTTTTCTCTACCATTGAGATGTGTGGAGAATATTCTTCATTATTTTCAATTGAATATTCAGGATGAATATTTTTTCGTAACATCCCTTGTGGATATATGTGAAGAATTACCGCGAAATAGGTATGGGTTATGTGCTGAACAAATACCACAGCTGTTGGGTTATAGAGGTTGAATTTTTTTTCTCCCTGGGTGTTCATCTTAAGTTTAAAAAATGTAATTCGCTCAATTAATCAACGAAAAGTTTGAGGATACCACACGAATATTGAAAAAGGAAGTGTGGAGGTTAATTCAAGAGTCGATATTTGTTTTTGGCATACAATTTATCAGATTAAAAATTTCACCGTTACTTTCAATATTCTATTTTTGTTCTATGACATAGATTTTTATCAGTCCGTTCCTGAGCTGTACTTTTTCATTTTCTTTTTTCGTTTGCTCCATCTATCTTTCCATACGACCAAGTGTCACTACGTGACATCGAATATCACGTTTCTCACAATTCTGTATGCATCAGAGAATTTTTGGAATTTTTAAACGAGCTTGGGTTAAGATTATTCGGGAAACTTCGAGCTCGAAGAAAATACGGATTTTTCTGAAATTTCAGTGTCCATAAAATTCCTCTTGATAAATTCTCACATCAGAATGAGTTATTTGTCAAGAAGAAAAGTGGATGCTTCATCTACTAACTTTAATATTGCACGAATTCGATTTGGGAGAGGAGATTGATCGATAATTCTCTCACTAACATGAAGTTTTATTTTCCCCATCATAAAAAGGGATTAGACCTACGTCAAAGGGTGATTAAAATGTGACCTTTTTTATTTGGATAGCGCCTCGAAAATCTTAGCAATGTTTCCCCTCTCTTTCTCATTGTTTATTTACTGGAACATTCATCCGACAGAAGGGAGAGACGGAACAAGGTTAGATAAGGGTGTGAAGCTAGTTGTGTATTGTGGTTTCAAGGCATGAGAAGTGGTTGGAAGATTGGGGTGATCTTCATCCGCGTCCATCAAACAAGACGAAAAGCCAAACAAACTAAATTATATTGGGTTGGTACAGGGGTCAGGTCTGTTGGTTCACATTTTTATAGATCTTGTGATCCCCAACAGGGATATTACGCATGAAGAATAAATACACCATAACACGCCAGAAGATTGAAAGTTATGTCTATTTGGTTGTGGTCTGAATTGATGTTTTATTCGGAATTTATTTAGTGTTGTAATAGAGATTGGTTTGTTATATAATAATTCATCCGTATGAAATAGCTCATGAAAATCGAGTGTCGTAGAAGATGTTGCTTTTATCAGTTTCGAAGCCGAACCGTGTTGCAGTCTTGGCTGATGCGCGTTCCCACCTGTTGCAAGAAACGATATATCTTGTTTCCCGAAAAGACTTTAGCAGTATTGAGAACAACCTCCCATAACATATGCATGTGAACCACAAAATCAAATGGTCAAGGTAACTTTTTCTATTGTATACAATCCCATTAATTTAGCTTGTTATTGATTTGGATATATTTTATAAAAAGTTGGGCTTTTATATTTATCATCTGTTACCATTTCTATAATGAGGTCACTATTTTCCGCATAATTATTATGTACTCGAGATATGAATGATTTATATTCAATCAGATCTGAGTTGATTGGGTTTATTGATATACATTGTTGGCTGACTTGATCGCAAATTCTAATGAATATGTGTTGATCATTACTCATAAAATGTTTGTTTAATCAATTATGCAAAAGAATGAGGCCACAAGGTTTTATTTACTTTTTTTTTCTTTAATTTCTTTGTAAAGTTTGAGCGATATAAAAAAAAATGCCCTTGCCTATTCTGAGAATAAGAACACACACGTAAGACTGAGGAATTGTCGAGTGGAAACTCTCACGCCATCCATCCAACAAACTTTATAAAGTTATTTTCCGTTTTTTTTTTTCTCCTGCCCTTAGTCATTTTTTTTTATTTTATTTTTTCTTCTGTGACGCTTCTGTGAACTTTAGCGTGCAATGTAACTCGTGAATAAAACTTTGAATCGATGTGAAATTTACTGAGTTGATAAACATTAATTTCGTATCTATATCGAAATGCCTACGAGTACTTTATATCATTGAAATGTTTTATTGATGACTGAATTGGATATTTGCATTCTGGCTAGTTTCTCTCAGTTGAAAGGAAATGAATGAACTTTGGAAAAGTTATAAAAATTTATTGTGTCCAGCTTTTTCCTTTTATACATGTTCCACTTTCTCTTGGGAATGTAAAATAATCAAAGAACGCATATTTATCTCCCTTTTTGTTGCTTTTTTTTCCATTCACGTTATGAGCAAGGATCGAGGGTGAGATGTCGACCTTTTGTCTAAGGCCATCGAGTAGAAAATACAGGCGTGAAAATGGGATTCAGTGTTTTCCCTCTTTTCATTTCCATGAAAAAAAGTTAGTTGAATTATAAATGTTTTCATACAATTAATGGTTACTCTTAGAATAAATAATCTTCACGAAGTTCTGGCTGAAGAATAATTGTTTTACAATCAGGAATAATGAATATGTTATGTTCTTGTACGACACATTCTATAGTCAACGATGGAAATTAATTGACATGGTGTCTTAGTTGAGAATAATTGTAAGGAAAATCTGTTCGAATGTTCCTCTTCAATCTTTCTATATCTCATGATGTAACCTAAGAATTTTCTGTGGTTTATGTTATTATTCTTCACAATTGATAGCTGATCAATATAGGAATAACAGAAAAAAAAAACAATAGTTGATACTATGCTAGATATGCAGCAGCCAATATCCATGAAATGCATTCACAAACCACTTTATGTCTCACTATTATTTTTATTACGTCATTCAGACTATTGGAATAGGCGACACAATATCTTCTAGAGCAATACAATATCGACTTTTTCTGTATGTATGTACAATATGAAAGAGAAGAGTAACGAATGTAATCGAATTGCAATTATATCCCTTCAATTTTCAATAGAAATAAACATTTTCATATTGGATATAGATCATATTCACATTTTATTCAATAGTTTCAGTTTTATATTTCTACTTTCCAGACCCCTTGAAAATAATGTCACGAGAATTGAAACCCGTCAAAGGAATATTATTCAGTTTCGCTGATGAATACATTGTCGTATGAGTGTATTCAACCATATTCCTTTGATTCATTTCAACTGCTCTGCTGGAATATGCGCAATTGTCTGCCTACTCGAATCCTACAGGTGCTCGAGAACAATTCACTAATTACTGTTGCATCTCGACAGATTCTCGCCATTATTTTTCAATAAATTATTAAATGTTCGCGTTATTATCATGAAATTGGCCACAGCATATTTCTGTTAATGTATACGATATCAATAATTCATGCCAGACGTGATTCAATCGAGGACATTGTGGTATTCATTTGAGCTTCACAAGTATATATAATCCGTCCACCAGTTTATGCCTTAGAATTGTATTCGCACGTATAAAATCGTGTTTTATCTACAGTTGAAGTCTGTCGTTTCCCAGTTCTCGCTAAATAATAAGAATGAGATAAATGAACGAACGTTGAGTTGCAAAATGTAGTTACACCCTCAAGTAGGAATGGAGTTAAGTGAGTGTGCGGCACTAGTAAAACGACTTTAATGGTCATGACACGTTTTTCTAACCTTTCCCTCGACTTTTTCCGTATTTTATATACAAAATTTATGACTTTGAAATGGTTTGAGTCAGTAGGGGGAATATTTATTTAATGAAACTAATGGTATAAAATAATATTTTCATTAAACGTTATCCCAGATTAATTTGTGTTTCAATCTAAAATAAAATTTCTCAATGGGAGTAATTCTATGCTCAAATTGGATAGGTCTTTGCTCGATTGATTTTCGTAATATTCAATTAGCAACGTTGGTAATTCGATAATAATTGCTGGTCTCCATTGGCAAGCCATTGCTTTTAATAATGTTACGAATGTTGAATGCATGTGATAAACTAGAATTGGATATAACCTTTCAAGCCACCATTACTGCAGAAAGTGGTTTCATTCTTCGATATAGTCAGACAGTTTATAGTCAGTGTGCTATTCAACGGATGATTCGTATTCATCTTGTGACTAATGCTCTGAATAACATTCAGGCAGATTAAATTGAGCTACAAGTACGATATGAAACAAGTCACAATTCTCTTTTTTTTTCTTCAAATTTCTTTGTTTTCTCTTATTCTTTCTTCTCGTCTGTTGAACTCTTTTTCTTTCCATTTATTCATACCAGCAGCAGAATGAAAAACGGAGCAATTTGAGCGTTACTGCTGTGTGACTTGTTCCCCTTTCATAATCTTCTTCAGTCTTTCATTTTTTTCTGTCTAAATGTCTCGTGAAATTTGATGTGATTTATCGGGTGGGTTCTCTTTTTTTTTCAGCAGGTTCATTTATTAAATTAATTCTCGAACTATTTTATTCAAATTCATCGAATATTTCGTTGCGGTACATCAAATCATATATTGAAGATTAATTTGAATATTTGATGTTTGGGTTTCGACTCTTCGGTCTTTGATGTCGAATATATCATTTTCGGAATAGAATATATTGATCTTTTCGTTATTTAATTCATTCCACCATGACGAATTGATATTTGGTTGGGGATGGTTGTTGAATAGTTACGATCCTGTGAGGAAATATAATAAAATTGATGTGTGTTATTAACCAATGAAACCAATCGTCAAATGAAAGAAGTGATATCGATTTATGTACCACACGCACAACTCGGACCAACTGCAATTGAAGAGACGCCATTATAAGCTCACATGAGCTATTCCACTTGTAATCTCAGTTCTTATATACAGCCCCATTTTATCAGCTATGATATATTTCTACCATTCACCCATTCGCCACAAATCTGTCTGCGAATCATCAAAGCCCTCACTGCACTCACTTTCAAAACGTTAATCACTCAGCATCCATGGGCAGTTTCCTATTTTTGGAAAATACTGAAAAACAGTGTAGCACATGTTGTGAATGAGACGTTTATACAGTGCGGTCACTCCACGTTATGAAATGATGATATAAATTCATCTGATGGTAGATATCCATTACGCGCAATTACTTTCCATGAACGCTTGAAGAAGGTCCAATAAAATTAGTCAAATGAATATTATTTCTTATTATTTGATATTCATCTTTGAATTTGTTTCAAGAATGCACTGAGAATATCAAATCTTGATTCTTTTGTTTATTGATATATAAATATTTATGGATATTAGTTTTGTGAAAATTATATTTGCTTTCGGAAATGAGTTCGAACATTCGGTTTGATTGATAGAGACCCCTCCAAAGCTTAAGGGAATATCATCTTCATCATTTCTATCAACATCGCTTATCCGATAGTAGATTCCTTCTTATTTGCTCGAAAATCCAACCAATGTTTACTTTAATTCGAATTAATATTGATCTTATATCAAGTGAAATGAGAACATGCCGACAATGACTTCAATAATAAATTACGGGTCATCACAAATGTTGGAAAACTTCTTTAAACTGCGGTTTGTGGGAGTGTACCATCATAGACGTGGATGCATCCCTGAAACCACACGCTCTAATAGTGATTTTAGCGAAATTGTCACAGACAGCGTAGCGATGAAAGTGATTAGGGCGGACGGTGATTTAATGTAGGAGTGACCAGAGTGTGGTACACTATCATTAATGCGCATCTATGGGTAGTAGAGTAGGGGTTATCGCGTATACCAAGAAAAAGAATCGTAAAATGAAGGGTATTAGCCAACCCTACGAGGAATCGATTCTGGCAGGGAATGAAAAATAATAGTGAGTTGGCTTTCAAATAAAATCCCCTATCTTACTTCGGTATCAGTATATATTGATCATGATTACATATAAAATTGATCAAAGTCAGCATTCGTTTATTTTTCACATTTGTAAATTTTATCAACCCCTGAATTTACGTTGTATAATAAATATTATCATTAGCCTGCATCGTGTTTTATTTTTCAAAAATTTCCTAAGTAGTAGAAAAACCCCAATCGCTTTAGAAAATGTTGATTAATTCATTCAATTGAAGATTACTGAAATGCGATGCAGTGAAACTTCTTTTGTTTAACTGTCCATTATTCAAACTGTTAGATGAGGAGACAACTTTTTCACTTTTTGTCTGTTTCGAATTGATTCGGAGAAATTGATTCACCAATTTGTTAATATACAATCGAATAAAATTGATTTTTCATTTTATTTTTATTTTTGATGAATAATTGTGTAGAGAATAATTTGATTTGTGTAATGATGAACTCAAATCACGTTTAATAACTTGTCTTGGTATCAGAATTGCGGGAATCGATAGCTGATAAACTTGTTGCTTCGGCGCATCGTGTATAGCGATGAGTGAATATATATATATCGAAGCAATTATAATTGTATCCTGATCTCCGTATTTTTTTTTTCTGTTCTGGTCCTCATTGCAGCGTTTATTATGCTGATATTAATGAGGTTGAGACAAAAATTCCATCAGTTTATATCGTAGCATTATGATGTACGTCAAGATTTATTCGAGTAAAATTCTCAAACCATTCAATACCTTGGCGTCTATTAATCGAGAATACTTTGCAGTTACATAATTAAAGTGTATTAGTTTTACTGCAAAAATGAATAATCTAATTGACAGACATTACCTTGATCGATCCCAAATGAATTTAATAATTGGAATTAGTTTGATACTTAATTGCGATTATTCTGTTAACGTTCATACACCGCTTCTTGTATTTACATTTTATGTATGGTAAACTTATTAAAATGCGCTGTGAATGCTCATACAATTTTCTGAACGTGACAAGCTCTTTATTCTTTCACCGCACAGCGATGGAACAGGCTTAATAATTAAGAGCATAATAGAAGAAAAGCCTGGCGTATTTATTATTTTTTTAATTGTGCATAGAGAAACTTCATTCATTGCTTGTTTCTGAAGCTCAATAAATACTACTGCCATTTTATTGGTGTACGCATTTTTTCTGTGTTCTTCCTTATATAATTACTCAAGGACACATACGTTATAGATTTTTTAAATAGCTCTAGCTTTGGAAAAAAATAACCCCGTTAACACGTGCATGAGGCGATTGCCTTTATGGAGTTTGTATTCAGGGAGGAACTTTTACCTCGTGCTAATTTCTATTTTTACTTTAGTAAATATGAGAATCTCTTTTCTTCGCTATATGTATGCGTGGAAAATTCAGTATTCAATTTTACAGTGTATTTCAATTTAGCTGTAGGGCATGACGAAATTTCAGCGAATATTACCTAGACATTGAGAAAACGATTATGTTACGCAACATAAATTTCAACACGTCATGAAAAATAAATAAAAAAATGTAGTATTATACAGTGGAATGATTATTTTTTCAATTTAAATTTTTGGACAATGATAGTAACTTTTATTGACATGAGTTGTATTCACTATTCAAAAATTTCCACCAATGATGATGAATTTTCCACATATTTCGACAGTTTCGTCGAATCGGGATGTCAATTTATATCACATTGACAATTATTGAGGATGAGAAACAAAAATAACAACGAGTTTTTTCGAAATATGAAAGTGAATAATCAAATGGACGGTGGATCAAATGATAAAATTCGATTGATATGACGTTGAACATGACAGAAGTTCGATGAAAAAGGTATCAAACAGTAAATAGACAATTTTTTATCCCGATTTTCCATTCTGCTGCTGTACATGAATATGTATTTAGATGTCGACGTACTATGTAGGTTATATTCATATATTTCAGTAGAGCCGAATGTAGCGCGCGAGTTGTAGAGCAAACCCAGAAATGCAACAGGCCGCTCGTAAATTAAATACCTTCTCACTACTCCGACACGTTTCTATATCCGTTCTATTTCAACAACAAAGATAAAATTATTCGACTCTTCATTATTGATTGCACAAGAATAATTCATTCTTTGTCTATCACATTCTCACCGCAAAATGACAAGCAAACTTTGAGATAAATAGAATTACTATGAGATGTGGAAATTATTTGGGTAATGTTTGTACATACTAATGAATCTAGAGGTTGATCTTTCGCATTCATGCTTCAATGTACATAGAAATCCAAGGGTAGGTACATTAGCCAGGCGACGCCATTGTAATGATGTCGGGCAGGTTTCCGATTTGGTTCCATGGTTTCACAGCATGAGATAAACTAATCTACGTCGGGTAATCCTCGCAAAAGCATCTCCTCAATTCAATTGGGATATATATTTAGCAGAGAATATTCCACAATAGTTGATTTATATTTTTCCCTTACTCATCATTGAATAATCAATATATATATATAATATTGTATTATTACTTTTGCAATGAAATACGACGTTGGTATTTTTTTTAATACTAAATAGAAAAGCTTTTCTATATATTTTGGAATGAAAAAAGTAATCAAGTTTGGTGGGCTTGAATTCGCTGAGAGGAATTTATACAAAATTCTTAATAAACTTTATATTTTGTATGAAATGAAGTTGATTTGCATGTGAACACGTCGAATTTCTAAGCTGCTTTACTGTGGGAAGTCTGAAAACGTAATTAAATATCGGTGTACGTGTACACTCGTATAAATATCCGTATAGAATTGCGAATGAATGTGTGTGTGCGTGAGTTTCATGTGTATACTCATGTGTGTATAATAATAAGTAGTGTTTACCTGCACAGCTCATGTAGATATAGGAGCCGCAAACTACTCATCTACCTCGATCGATAATCCATGGAGAAACATTTATTCTCCCTACTATCAACCCCTTGTCATCTTACAAGATTCCGGAAAACGTTTACTCTCACTGTTATCTTTATGCAATCGCTTCCGCCATAGACTATACAACGCGGTGGCTCATCGGTCTCTTTACCTCGTGATAACAGTGAGAACTTTTTTTACAGGTGATTTATTTCTGAGATTGAGAAAATTGTTGGCGAACTTGTAAATAAAGATCGTTCATCCTGACTGCTTAAGATAGTTCTATCATAGTTGAGCGTATGCTTTAGGTGAATGATGGAGCCCTGACAAAATCAGATGCAAGATTCTTATGTTGTTTATCTTTTGTTTATTTTTGGTGAATGATAAACAAATGAAAAATTGACATATATAATAACTATCGTTCTTTACAGTTATTCTCGGATATATAGTTGGGAGATATTGAATTCTGAAGATTAAGGTTTTGAAAGCTTTCTTTTCGCAGCTCTGTTGTTTGAGTGCACTTTATACGTTTCAATAGTTCTCAAGTGTCGTCAATAGTGTGCTATTGAAATTTTTTCTCTGATTCAATTTTATTCAGCAGAACATTGTGGTGAGAATTGAAATATATTTTCCATATTCCGTTTCGACATGAACATATTCAAAGAATAAAATTGGCGGAACTTTTCAATTATGAAATGTTATGTTGATAGGAATATGAAAGAACAATTTAATGGGTTTGGTTTATTCAGAGTATTTCGAGCTGAGTTTTATTAATATATTGATAGTGTTTACAGAATTGATCTCATCATGAGAAAATATGTTAAGTCGAATTATTACGGTGATGTACCGCGGTTACAACGTCGAAGTTATCTATTCCGTTACAATGTGAAATCTGTTGTACTCGACTATAACAAAAGATGAGAATAATACAACAGGAGCTCTACCTCACGTCAATAGATAACAGTGCATTAGTGAATCATACGTCGTTCACAGCCTGACACATAAAGATTATTTTATTCTCGGAAAAATTTTTCACAATTTTCTATGCACACCCCATGAAGAAAAAAGAATTGTTCCACGTCATATCTACATATAAATTCGATCGATATAAGCGATTCACTTCTACATAAAATGAAAAAAATCAGAGAACTCGATGGAAGGATTTTGTGCAACGGACCAGTTAAGTCTAATGGAGTAAAACTTCTGTGTAGAGCGTTTGATTGCATTTTAATGTGAGCTTAAATTTGACGTGCTGGCCTCGCGTGTGCTTTCGAATAGAAGCTTCATGCACAGACCCGCAATTTCACAATGTATTTGGTTAATATCAAAATTTTCATTGGTGAAAATGAAAGAGAACTGCGATAAAGTTGTAGGAAATGTCTCCAAAAGCCTATGTCGAAAAAAATAATACTTGATAAAACGAAAGAAAAAAATTTTTATGAGTGATTGATGAGACGTTTTACACAAGTCAGTTATAATTTGCACGTGTGGTAGTTTATAAATATTCGGTGACTCTTGGTCAACACATGGAGCATAGTTGTGGCCATTTTAGTATAGATAAACATCTACAATCTAACAGTACGACTATCGATGTAATCCTTCTCGTCGTGGCGACTTCGTAAACGAACGTGACCTAATATTCAACGAAGGGTGTATGACCTACTCGTTTGGGTTAACTGAACCTGGATAATTAATTTATATCCACAGCAACTTACTGTTCACGAATTGTAGTTATCTCTGAGTCAAATAATATCGCACCTGCATTTGTAATCATAAAACTGGTAATAAATTCACTGCTAAACTCCTCATTTCCCTTCATTATATTTCAGGGTATAATTGTTGGTACAGGTGAAACATATTTACCTTGCTGGCATCACTTTTGTACACTATTTTAACCACAATTTATTCGTTCTACTCGAGACGGTTTGAATATTGTTCTTCTAATGAATGCATTCATTAAGTTGCACTTTTTTTCATTCCAATTCTGTGTCGAGTGTCCATGTGAAGGGAGTGTTAATGTAGTGGGTGGAGAAAAGCAATAAAAAAGAAGCAGAATACGAAAATCAATACTTTATACCCAACACCTTATCTCGATTGTCCCGGTTGACGTACCAGCGATCGAATATAGGATTTGAAGTGGCAGATAACGAGCACCTGTGTAAAAGTCTCGTGCATATTGTACTAATGGGTGTGGACTTTGAGAGTTAAAATACATGTTTAGAGCTCGTGTAAAATTAGAAAAAAATATTTACAGGCCGTTAACTCCTTTTGAGGTAATACTGGGTTTGCGGTTCTGTTCTCTTTCGTTCAATTTTATCAGTGGTTACATCTTGAATAATCAATATGTCTCATTATAGAGTGAAAATAGTCTTGCGAACAATCAATTTTCATGTATTCACTGCTTCCGCAGTGTAATTATCTTCATATTCAAGTGATTGCTCATTGGATGCATTGATAAAGTATCCTTTCACAATTTCTGAGGAAGAATAGACTTGTCAGGATCATTTTTCAATGGATATTATGCTTGGATGGAGAAAAAGTTGTCGTTCTATTCAATATTGCACGATGTGAGACGTTTTTAAAAAATTAATGAGAGTAAATATTTTTTTTTTAGAGACACTTTTGATCTGGAAAGCAATGCAGCATTTAGTTGTATTGCTTCAAGTAGAACTTCGGGTTGATCTTTCACATGTTGAATGTGTGAAAACATTGCTGTTATTGCGTTTTCGAACTGAAACTTTTATGTGTCAGTGGTTTTACGTTGTTTGTTAGAGATATTGTTTTCTGTTATATCTTTATATATATATAAATATCAAACGATGACTTTACTTTCTAATTATTCATTAGATTTTATAATGGAAAAAGAAAAAATTATAATTTCAATGGGTTTTTTCGTTTAATCTTGTTCACATTGTTTCATGTCAGTTTGTTTTTATTAATACGACTAAACGTTGTGAATTACATGGCAAAATTGTCCGTGGTAAAATTAACTCGTTACAGTCTATCAACGTTGAAATTGCATCGCAATTTTTTTTTTAGTTGCTTTTTCTTCAAACGTGATATTGCACCTCTGCTTTCCAAATCTGGACGGTGTCCTCACAGCTAAGATAAACGGATTAACTGTTGGAGCGAGAGTTGAGCTGCCATCAGAGGATGATGCGCGTTTTAGCTACGAGTTCAACTTAGTAATTTCATCGCGTTTTCATGACGATGCCGCTGATGATACTGAGTATATTTTTCTTTTCCTGAAAACTGGTGGCGTGTTTCTTTTAATTCTATTCGCAAACCACGAATCTAAATTCGTCTAGAAGAACTTCATTTTCTGTTATTCAATCACATGAATTGTCATATAAATTTATGTACTTCTCAATTTTTTTTTCTGTCACTGATATATCAATTTAGGAATTTAAATATTATTAGTCCTTTAGTTGCTGAAACCGCGTTGTACCTCTATAGAAATTCAAACGCTATTCGGGCATTTATCAATGAACATCCCCAATATTTTTATGGAAATTTTATTTCGTGTTGCGTGAGTTGCGTGACGTATTGTACACTGGTGATGATATATACGGCGATGGGGATTTTCACAGATTCCAATTAATGTAAATTGACACTCTCACACGACTTTCGGGACAATCAGTAATTGCGTTTCCGTCCTTATCCCCAATAGATCTATATTCGGAATGGAAATGAAGTATTCTGTTCAGGGGATTGTGAGAATACAAAAGATGAGAAAAATGAATGTGGAAAAAATAGTATTAAAAAAAATATCAATGCATTTTTGATTAAATTAAATTTCTATACATACATATTATATTATCTGCTGATTGTTATGGGAAATGCATTCAATGTAGGTCAACAAACAATACAAAAAATAATACAATAAAAAATTGATTGGATTCATTATTTTCTTTCATTATTTGTTATTTTGATGAATAAATGTATTTATAGAATGCGTATATTAGTCAGATATCTAGATCATATTCAAATGATTCTGGAAGTTGTGAAAAAAATTCTGAATAAAGATATTATCAGTTTTCATAACCTTCAAGTAATTCAAGTCAGGGCTCGATTATTTTATTCTAAGTAACTCTCACTTCGTATTTTCCTATATCTCATAAAAAATTCATTCGCTTCTCTGTTACTCACAGTGAAACATTCACATCTCTTTGTTTTTCTTTTATCTAAACTTTCTTTTATTTAATTAAATGACATTTCGAAGGTGAAACGTGTTGAGAATATATCGTCAACTTTATTTGTCGTGAACTGAATATACAAGTTTTTGAATTCCAAACATTGTGGGGAGAAAAAAAGTCGACGTCTACTCCAACATCGTTTATATAATATAGATTTGACGTGAAGTTAAAGGTTTTGAACCCCATTTCTACCATGAAACTGAACACTGTGACACCATCCCAAAATGTTGAACCGCAGTCGCAGTCAGAGGGCGAAAGAGAAATCGATTTTGCCTGTCCGTCACTCAGTTATTCTCTCGATGTGTTATATGTCCTCTTTCATAGTTTCTCGCTCGCGCTATCATGTTTTACCACCTAACTCTTCGCTTACTCTCTTTCTCTCTCTCTCTCTCTTCCTCTCTTCCTCTCTGTCGCTTTCACTCCAACGGTACTTAATTTCGTTCGTGAGCACAACCGGTGAAGTGGTCCTGTCATTTCCATTTCATTCGTTTACCTGATGTGATGACTCGCCTCGCCAATCCTCGAGCCACGGTCATCGGCCATTTCAATACTTGATCATATGAAGTTTGTTCGCTTTCTTTGAATTTTTTATGGATTCATCTCATCTAAAATCAAACCGTAGAAATTATTTTTATATATAAGTTTTATTTTTTAATTTATTTGTACAGATTCGTTTGGTTATAGATATGAACAACACAATTGAATGCTCTTTTGTATGTCTGGAAATTCTCAATGCTTTATTGAAGGAAGCTATTCCAGTTGTCGTAGCATGAAAGTTGCGTACCTCTTACAGATACTTATACGTGTAATATCTTTTTTTTTTGTTATGGACTTTCGCAATAATCGCAAGTGCTGTATTGTGACTTTTTTTATTTATTGCAGCCTTATTCTTTTGTGTATCTATACACTCAATCCTTTTCCTGGGTCTCGGGAGATTTAGTCTGAACAATCAATGTCTAAATAAGTACACTGAAACATTATTAATTGGAAAATGGTTTCTTTCCTTTTGTGGTGAGCTTTTATATAGTGTTTTCATTTTTTGTTTACATTTACTTGACATTGTTCAAACACTTTTCTTCTAGTCTTGCAATCCGAATGTGTCTTACTGAGTATTGTTGTAAATCCGAAGGTCTGGAGTCATTTCAAAATGTGTTGAGGTGACAATTGAACTTTAAATGAAAAATAACACACTCGCTTATACTCTTTAAATTGTATATTTTCCTATTTTTTCTACATATATATTAGAGTTGAAAAGGCGTCGAAATAATTTCCTGGATTGATTTTATCATCTTAGATGTAGTTTTTTTTTTGTCTTATGTCCGATCCAGACTTCGTATTGTATAAGATAAATCGTTGAAGGAACATATTAATTTGAGGAGATGTTCGCTGCTGGAGTTAGAGCCCTTTGATAAGATATTAATATCTTGGGTATAATCGATCACACTACAGGTTCACTGCCATGTCCCACATGCCAGATAAAATGAAGCGAAATTTTTTTCTAAGTTTGTTTGTAACTTCACAGAAGTCAGCATGAGGTAAATAACTATAATGGTAGATGAAGAACGATGACAAATTTAATTTAATTTTGAATTGATATGGATTATTCTTTCCAACCTCAAGATAAGAATCACTTCAGTGGAAGTTTTAGCTCACGAGTAAATTGTCCAATCGTATTTACGGCATGTGGCTCCTACTCTTATTAACGGACGTGACGGGGAATTTCATCTATCAACGATTCCTGTAATTTGAGAATTGTTGTATAGATGTGGTGGAGAAAGAAATAAGTAAACATAAAGCAACAATTCTCCTTGGTAGATTTTTACTACACGTCTTTAATCCCCACGGAGAATCGTCTCTTATTATTGATGACGATTTCATTTTTCATTGAATTTATTTTCTGTTCTCGCAATTATTTTTAATCATTTTACAGATATTTTTTTATCTAATAACAACCCAGTGTGAAATTGGAAATTGGTATTTGTATTCTTCGTACAAATTGTTAGTAAATGGCCATGTTTTTCTTTTATTCAATAGGCGAATGTATATATATATATGTTTTATCAAGATGAAGTCAACATCACCGATAGTGTTACGCAATTTTTTTTTCCTGCCTGTCAATCTTTCACCCTTAGAGATTTAATAAAGACCAAGTTGTTCGAAAGATTAACGTCAGTAGTCTTTCACTTCTATTTACTTGTTTTTTTTTTGTTTTTCATCAAACATAATGATGTAGAGTAAAGCTTCACGATCGGAACAATATATGAAATGAATATTGGAGATTCTAGCACACACTAACACAATATCATGAAAAATATAAGCAGAAATACAGTCGACAATGATGGATACGTTCATGTATCATGTAAGAAGAATAAAGAAGAAGAGAATCTAAAGAATAGTCAGATATTTTTATTTTTTTATGTCATGCCATTTTGTCATTGTCTGAATTGAATTTAGAAAATTTACATTCAATACGGATACTTTTTGTATAAGAATTTTTGTGTATGGCACATCAGTCAATTTCTATATGTTTTTCTATCATGCGAAAGTTCGAAGAATTGTGGCACAGTAAAAATAGGAGGGTGGATGTAAGCGTAGGCGGCATGAAACCGGATGAGAAGAGAAAAAAATAAGCGAAAGTCGAGATAGTCGGATGGAAAGGAAAAAAAAAACCGAAACCGTAATACATATAGAACAAGAGAATAGTAGAGATAGATTGGCTCTCGGCTCAGTGGAATTACGCTGTGACCGTTGCTGGGAGACTAGCAGTGTCGGGATGTGAGAGTCCCCTAGAGGGTGCCTAGCAACAGGTTGCCATCCGAAAATTTTCGATGTGACGCGAATGCAATCATCTGAACTTGGGGACGGCAACCTCAAGCCCACACAGATATGATTGGAAGGAAAGTTGGTGAAGCAGAATGACCTTCATAAATTCACGTGTCTTTCATTTTTTTGTTCTTCTTTCTCCTTGTTGGTTTCTTGAATTTTATTAAGGGAGTGTTCTAGTCTCGAAGGCCTTGCCTCAAGGAATTTTCGCAATTTGTTCAGGAGGGTTTAAATGCGTTCAGGTTACAAAAATTGTAACATATATTATCATTTATTTTTACCAGTACGAAAATTGTTGTGAAATAAAATTCGTGTGATGCTTATCAAGTGTAGAAGTTATCAAGTTCGTCATAGGTCGCAATTGTGTGATAGCTATCGAGTAATTTGTAACGGGTTTAGATTAGGAATCAATACGATCTCATTCTTATTTATTTGTTATCAGTGTTGTCATCGTTGTTACTGGAATGACTGTTGGAAATGAAAGTAGTTCTGTTCACTAAACGTTATTCGGGTTTCATTGTGACTCTTTGCTGTGATTTTAGACAAGCAAATTACACTTGGTTGGTATCTCATTTCCTTTCAATACGTTGGTCGTTCAATAGGTTTATTCATGCTGTTTATTTCATACCTTTCAGTATTTATGTTTCCTTCAAGTTGACTGTGACATTTCATACGATATATTCTCGCAAACAAACTGATGAGATGTTACTTTTTTCCAAGTTTCAATATGTGGCATTTTCATTCTAGATAATAATGAACGTCAGTTATCAAATAATAATCCATAATGCATATGGGATTCTAATATATCCTAGAATATTAATGAAAATTATGGATGATCGATTCGTGTAGAATAATATTCAATGCCGCAATGTACATCCATCATCGTATTAATACTATCACAAATTTACTGTTCACGCATTACATATATGACTTGGCGTTTTCATGTGGTGAGAATTTCGTCAACAGTCATGCAATTATGATTCAGCTACATACGCACACTTGTTCATTGGATGGTTGTATGTATACAATGTAATTGTGTGCGGTGACAGAGTACATATATATATCATATCAAGCAGAATGGAGCGATGGGAGAAAATTGGAGTTATGAATATTCAGTATTGCTCGCTTATTTGTAAACATTAATTGAAAATTTTTTTTCAATGTTCTTTAATC
This sequence comes from Meteorus cinctellus, assembly GCA_030523045.1. Taxonomy (NCBI): domain Eukaryota; kingdom Metazoa; phylum Arthropoda; class Insecta; order Hymenoptera; family Braconidae; genus Meteorus; species Meteorus cinctellus. The sequence goes on along the minus strand of JAPYZF010000010.1, from coordinate 283,079 downwards.
TGTATGAAAAATTTGTTCTCTTTTGAAATAATTCCCTATGGTTTTTTTAATTCATCATGTACAAGTGTTCAATTAATATTGGTTGATATCCCTGGAGATTACGAGAGATATATGAAGTAAATCAAAAGCGGAAGTTTTTTATTTGTGTATTTACTCGACTACTCTGGTGTAGATGGCATAATATAAAATTGTTCAATTTTAGCATCATTTCATGATTATATCTCTCGTGGTTATCGAAGTTTTTAACTTTTGTATTTTTCCGGATATTATCTGTAATGATGGCAGGTTATTGATTTTATGTTGGAATATTTTTGTGATATAGATGCGAATAAGTTCATGATTTGATGCCAACAACACGTTAATTAGTTTGTTATTGTTAGAGACTGCTGAATAGAACGAGCATATAATAATTATTTATTGATAAGGAGAAGGTGAATTGTTTTGAATTTGGAAAATTGTTCATTACTCCATTTAAATTGGTGAATATTATTTTAAAGTTTTATAATAAATGATATGCATTATCTAATTTTTTATGTTATCCCAATTCAAAAGTTTCAATGAAGCTTTAATAAGAGTGTCGTTTGATGTGTCTCAAAAGATTTTCGAATGTCTTGATTATATTGCAGGATATAACATTTCATCATTGCCATCAGAATGAGCACAGCATAACTTTGTACGCACTACAATTAAAAGGTATTCTATCTACCCAACCAGTATAGCATTACGAAAGTTCGAGCAGCTCACCAAACTTGTCACTTAAATTTATGCTTCTATATAATTGATCTGTCAAGTTACCTAGTCATCTTCGACAATATATCAAGTTCCATTTCTTAGTATAAATAAGTTAGTTTCAAGTGATGAAAAAAAATAGACTATTTGTGTAGATTATTCACATGGAAAATATAGATTCAGCATTTATTACAAGATATGTAAATATCGATGATGGAAATATGGAAATTATAGAGGCGTGGAACGAAAATTAAAATATGCAAATTTTTAGTGAGCTGGAAATTGGATTCGTTCTATTCTTGGAATCGAAATTATACTGGGATTGAATTTCGGTTTTCTTAATTTAGATATTTTAATTTTAATGTTCAAACGTCTCGTTTTTTCAGTGCATTAATTTTTGTGTATAGTCTTGGATTGAACGATGATGGTTCTTTACAATTTAAATAACTGCAATGCTGATAAAAAATGTTTGTGGTACAGATAAATGTAGTCAAGCTGCGAGAAAATTAAAAAATACGACTGTGTGGTAAATTATAATTAAACGGATTAGCTGTACGGAGGTTGCCACAGTGCTATTACTAAGATTTCTCGGTTGATTATCATCATTCTTATAGAGTTATAACATTTAGCTCATCATTACAGTCGACATGGTTTCGCATACAATATGGAAAAAGAATGCAAACAGATATTAATTTATTTTATAGTTGAAAACAAATTGCATTAATTTATATCGCTAAATACAATACAAGTCCACGAAAAAAATTGTGCCCACGCCCTTATTTTTATTGCGATGAGGTGAACGATAGTTATCTCACCTGCGTGTGCAGTATTTCCAGGAGGTTTACGATTGAGTCGTGAATTTTTTTTTTTATTATACCAATTTCATTTCATTGCGGACAACAACGAAAATAAAAATACAAGACTTGGTAACTTACTATCATTAGCGTGATTGATGTTTGAAAATAGACAACCTCAAAGACGTTTCATCGTTTTGGAATTCATGTCATTAAATGCGAATTAAAATTTAATGCTATTCAATATACGCATGCTGGCTGACTATTAACGACTTATATCACTTCTATGCACTCTTTACGAGAAATAAATTCCTTAAAGGTCCTTGAATTTGACAACTATTTTTTTTATTTATTCTGCTAAATATCAAAGGTTTTCTCGTTCACATTTACCATAATTGAGTTACATATATTTCGGTTTAAAGTATTACATAATTGCGTGATATAGTAAGACTGTAATTTATTATTTATAGATCGAACAGTAGAATCTAATGTCCTTGTTTATTTTTCACTAGTTTCATACAAAGCAATTTTTTTCATTACAAATAAAATACAAATTTGTGTTGCAATATAACTTGATGAAGTTAAATTATCATATACTGTTCTATCACAAAACTTCAACGTCAAAGTGGATTAAGCGGATAATATAGACTATGGCAAGAGAGAGTATATAATTTATTCACACTTGAAGTATTCTAACAGCTTTTCAAATAAATGGACTTACTAATTACAAAATTAGAAATTCTGATTACTATAACACTCGGCTTCGACAAGCGTCGCGTGAAATCATTCTGAATATCATCCGATAAAATTCATCAAGCTCTGTTGTATGGTTTGTTGACAATATAATTTAATATTGATCTGATGTGATAGGAAAAAGAGTTGTAAAAATTATTGCTACTAATGTCTTCGATTTATTTCTTTCTCTATACAAAAAAATACGATTGAATCACCAATAGAAAACGATTAATCCCTTTTTGTATATCAAAGCTACAGACAAGAAAGTCAGGTATATACACAGGTATACTTCTCAACTGTGAGTGTGGGCACGGGATCGCGTGTCTGACTGTACTTTCTCGATGATCCAAGATTAGGCCAGTCAACCTAACCTAATTAACTCGGTGACCGTTTTGCGAGATTTTTTTTTATGTGTCTACGGGGTCGTGAATCGTAGGGATATACACATTGTTATTACCAATAAAACCCTTATAGATCTGACATATCATATCAATGGGGTTGGCAAAAAAATTTCTGCAATAATGTGGTCTTATAAAAAAAAATGTCTCGCTATCACAATACATTATCGATAAGGGGTGGTTAGAACGAATCCACTGATTCTTATCATTCGTCATAAATCTTCTCTTATCTCATGTCGTTTATTCATTGCTAACATTAATGTTCACATATATATTGCAAATATAAATACTTGGAATGAAAAATATTCTGAGTCGTATACAGCAAATTTTATTTAAGGTGGTTTTCACACTTGGGGCAATGTGAATAATTCAACTATGATAAGAGTTATGCATTATATTTTATTTTATTTGATTCTGTATATCAAGAAATGATCTTAATTAAAATTATTAATTGGAATGTCATCAAGATTTTAATTAAGATGAATTTTTATTGGCCAATGCCAATGGAAAATTGATGAAAGCGAGGTAATGAGTACAATTACATTCAATTGTTAATTTTTCAGGATGCTGGGAGGTGTGGGAGGCCGGCACGTGTCTACGCGTCGGCGTGGCAGTAGCCCGCTGGTGCGTGGAGGTGCGGGCCTCAATCCACATGGAGGAACAGGGGCCCTTGGCGATGGCAGTCTTATGTTTCCTGATGGTGCACCAAGGTACACCAGACGAAGGAGGGCTGTTACCACCAGCGATCATAAAAGCTGTGCTCTCGTACAAACACGTCTTAAGCTGGACGATATTATGTGAGTTTATGAATAACAATTTAATAAGATTTTATAGAAAATTTCTCATTATTGTGGTCGTTGTCATGGAAATAATCGACTTGGGGTTCATTGATAAGAGGTTTTGCGAGTTGAATTTTTATGAGGAATTTTGCTATCATCGTTCTATTGAATTGTGTGACTCGAAGCGATGTTTATCAATAGTATCTATCTCCACTCTACCAGAATCAAAAACTCTGTGATATCTATTTAGTTGGCACACCCAACTCGTGATAAGTTATCAACAGCGAAAAGAGCTTTCACCATTGTACAATATCATAAGACACGTACACTCATGTTACTGACAGTGTTCCTCAACACATTTACCAACAGCATCACCTCCATTCCTCGAATTCTATTTCATATGAACTGTCGATAAAGCAGCGTAGAAGCTCTCTCTTTATCACCATAGAAAGCTCATGTTACCTTCTAAAAATGTTAATTACCGACAAAAGCTTGCAAGTATTCGCTACTGTTATTACCGATAGTTGAATTCATACTACTGACTCAATTATGCTAAATGTCCAACTAAGGGTAGAAGATCAGTTGATAAATTTCATCCCTTATCACTATTTTCTATTATCGACAGTCTTTTACACCACATTGGTAACAATAAAAATTGTTCAAGGCTTTGTGGTGGCAAGGTGGATGAACAGACAGTTGGTTTTAACGTTTATCGATTGGACTTCGATTATTTGGCCATTACTTTTTATTTTTAGACGTGACCTGTCGTTGCCCGATACACGAAGCCTAATTGGAATTCCCCTTCAGTATATAAATGCTGATATTTTTCTTTTGTTTATTAATACTCTTCGATTTTTTCTTTTTGATTTTCATGAACAGAATTATTGAGATACAATGCGTTTATATATATGTTCATGAATATATACTCGAATATGTATGCAGATATATTATTTCATATATGTGTAAGGATAAATTTAACTCTGGTTAAATTACTGCTATGCGAAATGGATTTTGTTCACTATTTTTAATGTGCATTGCGCAGCCTCCGGGGGAGGAAAGGAAAGGGGAGATGGGGGGTTGTTGCTTGCTGATCTGTCCGTCGTGAACAGCGATGGCCTCGTATTCTCGGTACTGTTCTCTCATTTTCTCACACTCACTCTTGTTCGTATTCCCATATCACACTTTGACCTTTGATCTTGCACCATACAGCTTCGCTTCGTCGACACAAAATCTCGAGTAAATTCAGATTTGTTTTTCTTCAACTATTGTAAAAATAAAATTGTCGTTCGGTTTCATTTCAATATTTTTCTTTGACTCGTGTTTTCGTTATTTTAATTTTTATTTTGGTAAATTTTGAAATTATCGAGACCTTTGTTTTTCTTCTTCCTCTTTTGCAAAGTATTTTGTGATGAATTTTTCACATCTGACACGCGATTGCAGAGTTTGAGGAAAAAATATTTTTCGTTTCTCACAACCAATAACAAATAATGTTTGCCATATGTTAGATGGTAGAACTAGCTCATTCTCGTTTGTAAAACTTTCCTAATAGTCTGATCATTCATCTTTACCTACTAATACTAACGTGTGTTTCTACATATATTTCTCTTCTTTCCACCTCTCGGTATTTCACCCGTTCAAAGTCGCCGTTGCCATACGAAACTTTATGACACACACCTACACACATATAGTATAACTCGGTATTACTTGCAATCTCGCCCAGCCACGTTTCCGCTCTGCGAAAAACTAAAAAATACTTCAATGCGCCAATGATAATGTGACCCCATCAGAATCATAAGTTTCTATTCTACGAGTTATCTATTTAACGTAAAATATTTGTCATCATGAAATTGAATATTATTCATACATGAGATTGAATTTATTTATAAACTATCATCTTATCAACATTCATCAAGCATTCAGTTGTCGTTTATTGACGAATACATTTATATCCACATTGGTTGAATTATATGAAGCCATATAGCATAATAAAGATGAAAACGAGTATGAAGAGGTAGTAAAGAGAAAAAAAAGAGACGAAACGGGAGACAGTTTGTAGATTTCGGTGAGACAAGTCGACGGACTCAATTCAACTCGAGTCGACTCAGGGGCGCCTGGCTGCCTCTGCTGCCGCCGTGAATCAATACCCGCATTGCGCGTGCCGCCTCTCTTTCTCTCTTAGTGTCTTTCTCTCTCGCTTCTACGTTCGTACAACGCCCGTGTTCATTTCCCCTACACGGGGCTACGTTCTCTTCTATCGCGCACTCGCCCTTCTCACTCACGGTCTATATTTTTTTCCCTTTTTTTCTCCACTCGTGTTCCCCTTCTTACCAACCTCGATGTCGGCCCACCATCCCTTTTCTGTCCTCGTTCCGTCACGGGTCGTGTAGCGACATTCGAGGAGAGAAAGTGATGAGCATAATATATCTGAACAGGGGGATAAACGTAAAGAGGGAGAACATTGAGGATGGCCAGTGCTTGAGTACCAATCAAAGATGGGATGAAGATTATATTGTAGATTAGGGGTGGGAAGATCAGTTATGGGGATTATGTAGACGAGACAATAGTGCATTGAGGTTGCAGCCACCTACCCGCACGAAGAAATATTTATAGGAGAAAATTTACATAAGATGGTATCACTTCTGATAATTTTTTTAAAAACTCTCCATTAAAATGGAAGGATCAGGTGATAAATTAACGAATACCCACCGAGACCATGATCTTGATACTCAATAAATTTAGGATCATTAAAGAAAAAACACTTGGAATATGTTAATTGATAGTGATTTGTGATTGATTCAATGATGGCAACTACCGGACTCGAATATCGCAATCACATGAGCGAAAAATGAGTGTGGAACACGAGAGTTGTTTTATATATTTGGAATTTTATTCCCAACGGGTAGAAAAATAATCTTCTCGAGTAATATTATTGGATGTCATCCACATCATTTATATCTAGCACTGCACAAATTTATATTTTTATTTAATATACATTTCAATAAGTTGGAATAGAATATGAAAAATGTAATTCAATATGTATTGAAAATTTATAATGAGAAAGTTCATGAGTTATTATTGAAAAAATATTAACGTAATATTCATATCAATATTTTATTAATTTGTATTTCAAAAAAAAAAGAATTCAAGTATTATTATAGTTTTGTGTAATGCAAGTTTTTTTATTTTCAAGCGAAATAATTCGAAATTTCATTTGCACTATTTATACAGATATCAATTTATATATTCTATATTCATATACGTATGAAGAATACATTGAATTTTCTTCAACTATCGAAATACACCATCATGAACAATGGATGGGTGGTACAGATTCTTGTTGAGATGTGTACAAATTCAACTATTAAATATTATCAAACGACCTGTGTACATATTTCAATTCCTGTAATAAACAAGGCACAAGTGCCCATTCAAAGTAATGAAGTAGAAATAGCTGCGATAACATTATTATTATCATACAGTCATTCTCTTTTTAACTAGAGATTTATAGTTAATATTAGTAGGTTTTTTTTTCTTTTTTCGTTTTTAGAATGTAGGGTAAAGTTGAACACACACGAGGTTAAAAAAACAAGTCGTAGAAACCTTACTGTACCATTTGCGATAAGGAGACATAATAAATCCTGAATGCAGCGATGCCACACAGTTTATATATACGCGAATATATCTCTATATGTATTATACGTTAGGATATATATAAACCGGATGAGTGGACGACTCTGTTGGAAAACCGCAACACATATAGATGACAAACCAAACCTGTCACTGACCATTGGCGCATGGATAAGTCTTGCGTGAAGCGGCAACTGGGTGGGTGAGGAAAGGGGCGAACACAAAGAGATATATGTTACGAAATCTTTTGCCCTCTTCCAAGACGGATTATTATATTACAGCAGACTTCAACCACTGCCATTTCTATTCTTCATCGTTGATTAAATTGTCTTGCTTTATATGTCTATGATTAATTGGATTTGACGAGTATAAAATGATTTCCAGTTCATATTTCCGATGAAAATGTTGAGCTTGAGGTATTAAATGGAGGTGTAAATATAAAAGAAGGGTGAAGAATGTGGTGGATAAGGATAGAGAATAAAAAAAATCAAAGTTCACCGTGCCATCCGACCATTGAACGAATTGATTTCCCAGACGTGGTTGATATAGATAGACCGTTGCTATCTCTTGCTTTCTTATGTACTCTTTTACTATCTCTTACAGCGTCTCTCTTTCTTTCTTTCCTCTTTCTCCCTTGAGAAAAATGCCGCGGTACAAAGTGGTCCGTTATGCGCCCGTCCTCAAACTTTGCACACGTGGCAACTTTGTGTGTGTGTGTGTGTTTTTTTTTATAATTTACGTCATGAACCTTTACTTTGTGTTTATTGGCATTTTTTTCAACCCTTTTTTATTTTCCTTTCATCACTAACGTGATCATGGGGCTTTTGAGAATGTATATGCCTTTTTATGTACATAACATCCGAAAATAATACTTGGGTGTGTTATATTATATCGGCACACGTGCCAATAGAAAATCGACAAGTGAATCGATCACACATTTTGACGCGCACGATGAATCGCTAACGTAAATCGATTATCTATGCTTCTATCCATTATGTAATTAAATTGTATCGGGCCAAGTACGTCAAGCTTGAGAACGCACTCCTCTCTCCATTCTCTATGCATATTCTGCCATCATATATTTGTATAGGTATCTATAACTATTCTCGATCAGTCAATGAGATTCTGGAGCTAATTGAAACTGACATATGGGATAAAGGACTAGAACCTTTTTTTTTTCATGATATTAACTGTTTCAATCAATTAATCATTTTTGATTTTTCACAAATTATTTGGAGTGTCATCAGATAATTTTTATTGAAAGAAAAAAAAACAAATGAAATATGGATCTGAAGGTGATCGATAATTATTCTGGGTTGGAATTATCTGTAAATTTTCTTGTCATTGGGGAAATCATTTTTTATTCATTGTGTTCATTATTCATATTTCTCTTTGTGTAATTTTCATCAATTCTGAATAAATGGGCGGCTGTTATTCAGCATAATTCACATTACTTAGATGTTTAATAAATAGGCCCTTGACATCAAATTATCCTACGGAATTATTTAGTAGTATTTGGGTGGTAGGTAAATTCATTTGTATTATTCTTTCGGGATTGACGCAGGTTAATAATGATAATTGCCTCTACGTTATATTCTCAATCTAAATTTAGAGAGGGGAATGGGTCGAGCACATATAGGGTGTGCTGATTATATAAATTCAACTAGCATGACAATGACGTCATACACACGAGTCTCTTTGATCGATCAATCGAGTGATTCGATTAAAATCTCGATGAGCGAATTATCGCTCGTTCATAGCGAGTTTCAACGACAAAGATGTCTTGCCACGCAGGAGGAGGCAACGACGTCGACCTCGACGTCGTTGACGTCGCCGCGTGATCCTAAAAATCAGAGACAAAACATTGCGATTATTTTTTAGCAATGACTATGAAACAAGAATTTTATGTCACTAACGAAAGAAAATAGGAGATGATTAAACAACTCTACTGACTTATCTTTGTTGGAAGGTAAAAAATATTTTTCCTTCTTCTCTTTTTCAATACACTCAAGAACTTCAGCTTATTCTTTATTTGAACTGTCGCAGAAGTGTTTCGCCCATATTTCATCGAATAAAAGACGAAGCACCTGAGAAACATTCATGCATAAAATACCATTTTTTCGTTATCCATCATTCTGCTTTACCCATAATACATACATCTGAATATTCAAGTTAAACTTGTGATGAAAATAAATACATTCTGTGCTCTTCCGGTTTGACTTGCTATGAATTTATATATATGTCATATGCAGATGGTATAGGATATGTTGATGAAAGAAATAAAAAAATGCAAAGTACAAGAGAAAAGAAATAAACGAAAAATGAAGAGGGATGATGCGACAACGACAACGACGGCGCCAACGGTTTGGTGATAGAGTTCCATAGGCATTCTTACTCGAAGCGTTAGGGGTAAGAGGGACAGGGGAGGTGGGTTCGATGTCCCACATTTTCTCAACCCTGTGACAAAAGCATCTCTCTTCACCCTTGCGCGACTCTTCTCGCGTCGTCTCATCCTTATCCTCACTCGCGCCCCGATCCCATCAACAAATGTGATTCTTTCTCCTTTTCTATACTCATTTGCGTTTCTTCATTTTCCTTTCTCTGTCATTCGCTCTCTCTCGATCTCGCTCACTCCATTTCTGCCAACACAGTGGTGCACCTCATTGCACTTATTGTCTTTTCGCTGAAGACAGCCGCGAATCCTAGGGCATATAAATTCCCAGCGAAATGGAGAACGTGATGTGACAAAGAGATTGACAATGAGCGTGCTCGGTCAATTGTCATTGCACGTGTGCGCGCTATTATATATATTTGCCTAAGCGGTTTTAATCGAATGGAAAAAAATTGTCATTGAATGAGATATTATTATACGACATGGCCAACTAAGATAGGTGCTGTGAATAGTACTAAAAATATCTGTGGAATAATGATGAGGTAGGACGGCAGTGGATTATGAGAGGGTGAATGGGAAAAAAAAATTGATAAATCTGCAATAGAAAATATGCTGCCAATTAAATTTTTTGAAAAAAGAGTCAAGCGATGCGGATATGATTATGGAAATAATTAGAGCAATAATTTCTTTTGCTGGGTGGAGAAGACAGAACACGCGAGGTTTATGGTACTAATAAAGCACAAGTAATTTCGGGCTTAATTTATATATTTTTTTTCAAATGAGCTTCTTTTTTTTTTGTCAAAAAGTACAAAGCAATTTAAATAAATTTTTATTTGCGGGATAAAGTCGTGTCTGTGGAAAGAGGAAAAGAAGAGAATTCAATTCAAATTTATGGCCATCTTTATAGTTTTTTTTTTCTTTTCTTCATATCATATATTATGAACTTAATCGGGGACTAAGATATAAAGTTCGTTCTTTTTTTTCCTTTTATTTCTATGAGATATAAAAAAACTTTTTATTTTTATGGACTTCCGCTCTAATTAGTATCGCCATTCATCGCAATGATTTTACTGATGACAGCACGTGTCACTCATATTTAGGCCATATTAAAAGAAAAAACAATGTTGGATTGTACGTGGGAGAACTATTTAAATAATGGAATTTAAATTCAAAACTTTCGAACAAAATCATGTTCCAACATTTAATTTTGTTTCAAATTTTGAGTTATTCTTGATTCGTTTAATCATTTCGATGTTTTGCAACGCCTACGATTAAATTGGGAATTAATTTTATTCTGACTCGAATTGCTATTGATTTTGAAATTCATTTGTACTCTGCTCGAATAAAAAAATAAACGCGAATGAATAATTTCATTTGATGATAAATCTCGGTTTACTTCGTAGAACACAACGATTTCCAACGCTAATTAAATGTATAAAATTTTTTTCGTTTCCATTACAATATGAAAAATTATTTAATAACAATGAAAAACATATATAAAACAAATTATTTAGTACCCACCAACAGCACCTGTTTCCTCTCGCTGCAACCGTACAAAATGCACACTCCATCACCAAATGAACTGCAAAGCCTAATTTCCTTCGCGGAAGCGTCATGTCCGTCTAGCTCATTCGTTCAACTCATCCTCTATTCACATGTATATACATATCTGCGACCAATAGGTACAAACCTTCCGATTTCGATGCCTGGATATACAATTATCCGGACGATGCTGCGACCTCATGCGAACGGAACGGCTCTGTTTCGTATACGAAATTATAATTTCCTACGGAAATAGTATTCCATTCTAGGAATTTCCATTTTGATTTTTTTTTTAACCTACCACTTTCGCTATTCTATCATTTTTCACCGCACCCATTTATTTCACTTACAACAATTTTCACACTCCCTCAAACTAAATAATAAAAAAAAAACATGTTTCAAAGAGCGCGTGAAAGTGAAAAATATGACGAGAAATTAGAACGAAATAATTCTTGTTGGCATTATAAAAAAATTTCCTTTTTCTACCCTTCTTACAAGTGTTTACATAGCGTACATTTGTGTCATGGGGTTGGTAGAGCAATATATACATATATATATATATATATATATATATATATGTATGTATGGGGAAGGAGACCATGGTTCACCCTCATAGTTGTTGCCGCCGTCGGCAAAATTGTGTGTGGTGGGGAAAAGCACAATCCGCAGGGGTTGGGCTCTCCAATCTGGGTCACCCTGCACCCGGATCCAGAACTCGGTCAAGTTTTCTGCACCTGCAGACCAGACCACACGACCAACGGCCTCTATGTGCGACATCCTATTATTTCTATGTCTGACCGATTAATAGGCTTATCTACTTGAAAGTGAAAATGTGTCGACAAAATGATAAAATCTCTGCGACAAATAGTCTTTATTCATTTCTATTTTATCGACAATATGAATATTTCACTATAAATCGTATTCCACTATCCTCTGATGATGCATATCATTTTTATAAAATTAATTTTACAATTATTATTCTTTTGAAGATGAAGTAAAATTGGAGGCAAATATACATTACGAAATGGGTTAAAATCGCAGCATCCCAGGGTTGCATACATATGACCCCGCCTGACTCGCGAACCTAAATGTCACCCTTCCAGTTAATGTTATGTATACACATATATAGGAGAGAAAAGAAATAGTGAGTGTGTAAAAGAAGTAAAAAGAGACGCATGGCCTGTGTAAACTGAAGTCGCATAGTCATTAGCATGTTTCCCTGAGACTGCCAGTCGCTATATAGTCATTGGTCGTTGTGTTTGTGAATATGTAGTTATATGACATAGAGGGATGTAGACAGGAAGTGATTGAAAAAGTCACAAAATGTAATACAAGCGAGTGACTTGGGGGAATATATATATGTATATATTGAAATAAAAACGAACGGACAAGGAAGTAAAGAAGGTTTGCATGCTCTAAAGTATTTCAGTCGATACTTTTGTGGCAACAAACTTCACGAAACTCACCCCAAGAGCTTACTCATACTCTTTCCTTCCTCTTTTCGCTATTGCTTTATGGCAAGAAAAATTGTTATATGAAATCGAATATTCGACCAACGACGTCAGCATGATGAAATGAAATAAAGAATAATCATGAAGACTTTTATTGAGAGTTCATGAATGTGGAAGTAGACAAAAAAATTCACAAGGATGTGCGGTTAATTTTTTTTTTTTCTTTCTGTGAAAACAAAGCTTTCAATCTTCAATTACAATAGAAATACACACACACACACACATATATAAATATATATATATATATATATATAAATATAAATATCTACATATACTCGATCGAGAGCTGAACATTTATCAATTATTCTACGTCTCTCTTGAGTTGGGAAAATGGACGTTTCAATGATCGATTTACACATGAACACACAGACCATCGACGTGGGCTTCATCGATGCACGACGTGGGGGTTAATAACAGCCCCCCCCATCAGTCCCCACTCGTCGTAATTGCCAACTATTGGGGAGGGAAAGGGATAAAGTAAAAAGAGAGAATAGAGAAGGTTCAAATGCATTCTGATCCAACGAACAATAAAATTTCATATCATCAACGAGAGTTTAGTAATGGAAACGTTAGTAAAAAATAATTTTGCATGGAATAAAGTTTGTGATACAAATCAATTGAATAATATATGTCATTATTGTACTAATTATGTATTTAACCATTTCTGTAACTATTATTTATGGATGAATGCAGATAACATTTACCATTAATGTTTAAAATCTATCTGAAAATTATTTGTCGAGCGTCGATAACGTAAAATCAACTTTCAGCGCATTCTGCACGGTCTTATCGAAATACAAATCATCACATGGCGTAATGTAACGCAATTGGTTGTACACACATACATAGATAGAAACATGCATATAAATATAAGTATTTAAATGTACAGTGGTCGGAACGAAGAGTGTATGACCCTATAGCATAAATAAAGAGCGAGACCGAGTGAAAGATAGCCGCTGGGTGAAATGAAGAAGAGGAGAGAGGGATATATAACAGAGCGCGGTTGAGAGCGACAGAGGCTCGGGTATATAGCTTTGTGCATAAAAGGGGATGATGGGGGGGTGGCACAGGCCACGGGGGTCACGGAGTACGCTGACCTACTGTTCCACATTCGCTCGTTCCAGCCTTTCCGAACTTCAGTTCGCACCAAACGAACCCAGAAACCTAGAAGCTATATCCAACTCTACTATTTCTCTTTATGCTCACACCAAGTATCGTCTCTCGTTGCTTCACTCATTTTGTCGCCTTTGCCTCCTTCAAAGCTCTTGTGCTTTGCTTCACTTCTATTATTTTTATTTTCTCCAACAGAGACCCTTATGCCGTCTCTTCGATAAATGAAAATCCGAACACAGTATTAACGTTCTATTTATCGTTGCATTATTGCTGTAACGGGAGAAATAGTATTTTTAATACTTTGCCATTTAGAGTGGAGTGATGGAATAAAAGAACTTGGAAAATTGGAATTATGAGCTTGCCAATATATTTAGGAATTCATTCTATTTTTCATTTCTTTTTTTGGGTTTTAATGAAATGATTTTATTTTTTAAGCGACGTTTTTTTTTCTTTTTCATTAACATAACTTCGATATGATGCAAGTTATGCTAACGATGGCATGTGAAATAGTGAGGCAGTTAATGGCGGATGAGCAAGAGCTAATGCGGTAGAAATTTTTTTATCCAACATCGGTGACTACCACCGATGATTTAATCTAATTCCCCAGGGGCACAAGATGGAATGTTTACGTCCCTATGTTTCGTAGCGGGTTTGGCATATCACAAGAAGCGCATGCTTCGTACACCCCCCGCAGTATCGGTCATACACACACTCATCTCAATCCAGCCTCACTTACGAGATTGTTGTACTACTAACACATATTACCTCGTTGCCCACTGGTGGCATCTAGTGATTTATATTGCAACCATTGTTGTACAAGTGGCGCAAACTTATTGTCCAATTGGCGGATATCGTTTAAAACTACCACCAACAATAACAATTAACACTTGATTGGAGACTGCCGTGTCCACCTTTTAGTTTCAAGATAAATAATTGATAACGATGAAACCCTACGATTTTGATGCAAAGACAGTTTTTATTTATTTTTAGTAACAGAAATTTTGTAACTTATTGGAAAATGAATATAATACTTTGTATTGTAATTGAAGTAGGGATGAAATGATATTTATTGATTATCAATGCTGATGAAATGATGAGGATTAAATGACGGATATGAAAATAAACAAAGCAAATTGCAATGTGAAAAGTTGATGCCATCACATTTGGCTTACGGCCCTGCATTCTCGGTCGTTCCGTTGTCGGTGCAAGGCAGACTATTGCGTGTATATGAGTGAGAGGAGTTCGCCCGGGGTGTGATAGAAATAATAAGAGGGAAAAAGATAGAAAGCAGAATGAGGGTGGAAGAGGGTGCGAGACTGAACCGGCACCAGCTCGGGGGTTGTAGGTAGTGGGGAATTGAACGAGAGAACGTAGTCGAGCGACCGTCCCGCTGTGGCCACGAGCTCGATGCTCGCGTAGGTAGTGAGTGACTTTTTGCGAGCGGACAAACGCCTCTTTACTTTCGGGGAGGAGGGTGGTTTTTTTGAAACGGTAGATGGTAATGAGAACGAACAACAGTAAGGAATAAGTGCGGAAAAATAATGTGAGAATTAGTTTTAGTTGATAGAGTATAAATTAGGTTGCGTAAGTTTGAGAGTGAATAACGACAAAACAAAAAAATAAATAAATGATTAAGTACAACAAGAGTGACGCATAGGCGGGCGGGAAGTAGTGTGCACGCAGTGCTGGTGGTGCGGTAAAAGGCAAAGAGGGTTAAATAAAAATAAATGTGCAATGAAGCAGTGTGAATATTACACAACGATATGAAAAATCAAATAAATGAATAAATAAATATAGATATAAATATTTATTTATATATATCAACGAAAGTGGACGGTGAATTGTGGCGGCGATAACGAGAAAGAAGAAGGAAAGACGACGGGCTGCTGTGGTGACGGCTGTGCCTCAAACGTATCGGATGTTATGCGCCGGTGGTACAGTGGTGGTTGAAGTGTCGCGAGGAGCGTGTAAGAAGCAGGAGGAAGAAGAGTTGGTATCGGTTAACGAGTTGGTGATTGTCCCCGTGCTGGCAGATAACGACGAAGACGTGGACGAGGACGAGGACGAAGACGAAGACGACGAGTGGAACGTGGGGTACAAGTACGATTTTGGCAACATTCAGGACAACATCAACGTTCTAATTGGAATTGGGTGTTGCTGCATCACGAGGTGTTGACACGAAAGTGCGGTGGCTTGTGTTAAAGTGGTGTTGGGGGTGGATACCACGGGGATCGCCAGCAGGGCATAGGCTCGAACGCATGTAGGAACATGGCCGCATCCAGCCCCTGCCTCCCTCTAGAGGTGAGTGCCACCTGAGTGTATATAGGCAGACGTCTGGATTATTCACTCAACCAATTTATTTCACTTGTTTGAATTATTATTTCAATATTGGAATGCCAATGGAATATCTTGTCTTCCAAGATTTATATTGTTGTCACTTAGCGGTATATATCATCATTGGCTGACAATGCTCTTAATCAATTTCACTTTATGGAGTTACTGCTTTAAATTTTATTTACATATTTGTGATCAATACACTAATATGATGTGTACAACATGGTGTAATCTGCTAACGTATAATTATGAGCCAAAACTATTTTAGCTTACCCTGATGTAATTTTCATAATGATGACGATGATGATGATGATGATGTGATTATGACTGACGTGTAGGCGCAATAATATTGATTTGAATTATTGTCGGGTGGGTGTGATGAGATTCGGATATGATTTTTGGTTGAATTGACTTGATTACAACATGCTGCTAAGCACGATGCACGACTTCTGTCGACAATATCACTGGATCTGACTCGCCACAAGTAGTTATGGCAATTGGATTATCTGTTATCGGATCAAAAATTAGCGAGATTTGTGGAAATGCGAACAGTATAAGGTATTAGATAGGAAAAATGAATTAACTGGTTTGCAAACGATGTATGCAAGCAATAGAAATTATTCTGTTCAGTATCTACTCGGATATCGTTTCGATTTTTTCGGTTTACTCGCTTTTATTCCAATATATTTTGTGCTGCATATTTTTTTTTGATTTGCATGTAATTTTTCATTGATGCGTGAAGTTATGACGATTAATAGTGCATTAAAAGATGGACAGTACTCATCCAATTTATCAGTACGACGAGATTCACGATGTCGTATAAAAAAAATATCCCGAAATTCATTGCGTGTTAAATTTGCTATTGAGAGCAATAATGGAATCCTGGAGGATCATAAAAATACTACATTGAATGCATCAAATGTTGCTTCGAATCTTATCAAAACGTATGTGTCACATATTTGAAGGGAAACGAATTCTATAGAATATTTGTGCGTCATTCTAACCTCACTTTTTTATACGAAGAAATTCGTATGTGCAGTCGCTCAGCGTCTCCGCTAGGGTAAATCCAGCGTTTCTCAATGAAAATCCATGCGATCACGAAAAAAAAAAAAATTGTTAGCTAGATGATCGGATAATGAAAGTATAGACAACAAGAATGAAGTGAAAAGATCAAGGAACAGGGAAACGGTTTGGAAGTTTTATTTAATTTCTTGTTTTATTTGCAATTTCATTCAGATTTATTATTTTTTTTTATGAATTGATATATATGTGTGCCAATAGACTTATAACTCGTTTGAAAAATTGTCCACATTTGATGTATTATGGAAAAACCACGCGTATAATATTGTGCCCTTTCTTGAAGGACATATCGTTGACGAGTCGCAGTGGTTATCAACTTCTCATTCTATCCTTGAGCTCTTTTTATTTATTATCATTTATGTTTATTTTGCCGTTGCTGTGTTATTTTATATATGAAAATCTACTGGTCGTTTTACAATTCATGACAATAGAGAATTGAAAGGCGGGAGGAATCGTTAGGAGGGGAGCGATAGAAAGAGCAGCGTATTGTCCTCTTCAGGAAATATAAAACTCCGTCATGAAGACGATGGATAGAAAGAAAATATCGGTCATGCATTAGAATATATTTATGACAATGAGTATGCGGTCAATGAGCCGCATAAGTTTGAAATACGAATTATTATTTAATAATTGAGGGAGGTAGTTTAAAAAAGTTTACATTCCAACAAAACAATATACATCAATGTGAGATATGTGTTTGTATAGGTGAAATGTGGAACGTCGACTGTATCCATTATCGTAAATATTACGGCGAGTTGGTTTCAATTTTCGCTGGGTGCTCTGAAAAAATAAAAAACAGAAAACAGAAAGAGAAAAAAAAATAATACAAACAATGCAACAGGAAAATTTATTTATTTCACGAAAAATGTATTGTTTCCATTAAGTTCTTTAATTGTATCCTGGGAACAAGTTGAATGTACTCTTTAAAGTTTTCTGCAATTTTGTTTACACTGAAAACATTTTGTGTGACAATACATAGGAAAAATTTTTCATTCTTCTTTATTTGTCTTTAATTAATTTTCTCTTTCTCATTCAATATCTATCGCATGTTGAAAATAATTCAATCTATAACTGGTCGCGGATACTTTTTTCATCCTGTATGTTTAGTTTATTCTTCTTTTATTTCTTATAAATTAGTCGTGGAGGTCGTTATCACCAACAATTCTCTACTGTTGGACAGATTGGCATGGCGTGCGCGTCGAGTCGCTTTCCATTTGCTAGATTGGCCGTTCGTTTGATATATTCATTGAGAATGGGATAAAGAAAATGAGTCGAGCAAAAAACAGAACAGTGGCTGAGAAATATATTTATAGGTCGGGTGATTAAGGAACAGGTTAAATTCATGTTATTCGTCAATTGGATAACGTATGAAGTCTTTATTGACATTTTGTCAAAAATAAAAGAGGGAAATCTATTTCTTTTTTCTAAAAGTCGACTCAGTATGATATTCGATTAATCTTCAACGAAAAAACTGTAGAGAGGTCAACATTTAGTTAGACATTATGCAGAATATTTGCAGAATCATCATGCATTAAATAACATAAGTATTGCAATAGAATAAAATTCATTTGTGCAATACAATGAAAAAAAAAATACGCAGGCTGTTTTTTTGTTGGATATTTCTAGTCAACGGTTGGTACGTGTGAGCTGACGCCACGTGTGATGAAAATTGCTGGATTAGATTTTTGGGGGTTGGTAGACCTGCGCCCCGGCTTTATATAGGTTATGGCGATGAGGCAAGAGCTTGTGCGATGGGCGTTTGGTATAGGTATAATACAATGGGGGGGAGAAGAACGATGAAGCGGCATGAATGAACGATCAATAGATATATATACTTATATACTTTCTTACAATATATGATACGTTCATTTTGCTTTATTCATCACATGGAAAAATAATAAGAACTTCTGTTTTGTTAGGGCTAGTTAAATATCAAAGTTATAAACGCGGAATTGTAATGCACAAGTAGACTACAGAAATATAAGCAACTGCATGGAAAAAAATGAGCTTATAATAAAATTCATTTGGTTCTTAGTTTTGGAATTATGTTAAGTTTACATTTTTTAATGCATATCAAGGTAATTTTTATGGATTTTCTACGTGGGCTTCTACTGGATTTATGCAAAAGTAACTTGGCTATAATTTTAGGATTAAAATAGGAGAATTCAACTATATACTGAGTATTTCTCCATTGCATATGTTCGATAATAATTAATTATGCGTTCATTCTAGTTTGAGTTCACTATTTTTTTAATATTCTTAACTCAAATATTCTGCTACTATTTTCTGTAACAAAGTTCTTGGTGGGTTTTTTTTCTTTACGCACATACGAGCTTATGTATTATTACTTTGTGCTTGTGTACACGTACACAGAAGTATATTGTTTCCACTGTCTTATTTGCGGATTGCCTTCACCCACGGTCATTTATTCATATGTGTAATTGTATTCTTTGGAATTACTCACATTGCGTTATAATTATTTTTTCATTTTTAACATTCAACCCGAATTCACTCTTGCTGTAGCCAATTATAATTGGATATTGTAGAAGTATTTCTACAGCTTCAACTTCACTTCATGAAAGTCAACAAGAATTTTTCTATGTCTGTATCTGTTTTATCAGGGATGAAAAAATTCTATGACTTTTACATGTATTTGTAAAATTAAATACTAATTACATTTTATTCTAGTGTGAATTTCATGAATTTCTGGGATTATTCTATGAGTGTCTGTGATCATTGCCAACACTCATTTACAATCCGAATGTCAATACAGCTGAAGTTACAGACATTCATACAACTTTCATAGAAATTCATGTAACCTTTAGAGAAATGAAATGACATTCCTATAATGATATACGCTTGCATAATAATTAAATTAAATCCCTTTACATTATCTACGAAGTATTTGTGAAATATTTTTCTAATACAATCGATTCAACTGAGGTTTCAACTCTTGAAGTATGTGGGAAATGTATAAATATATAGAAAAAGCAATTATAATAGGATATATTCCAATATAAACATTTGTCAAATATTTATTTCAAATACTTCTCGAATATGCATTTACAATTCCAAAATATATCTCATGTGGCGGAGAAAATTGCACAACACGAATTATATGAAAAGAATATTGCATCCTATATATTCGTGATATAAATTTCGCCCTATAGGGAATGCATATGATTGCGTTGCTCTCCCAGCCAAATTTTTTGTGTGTGAAATAATTGAAAGAATTTCTTTTTCCGCCTAATCGCGACAATGAAACGCTATCTACAAACTCGTAATAGTACCAACAGGGAGAAACAAAAAACAATTGTTGGCTTTATCACAGGAAAAAATTGAATTCGCAAGCTTGCTACTTTCCCTACGTTTTTTTTTTCTTCTTTATCACATTTTTTAGTTTTATTTTCTCTTCTTTCTGTGTAACCATCATACTTCCTCTGCTTATTTTTACACCCTCACTGTTCGCGTGACACACATTTCGGGAATCCCACACTAGACGCGCCTATATGTGTGGGGGAGCACACAGTCACGACATATTATGGCGCTTTCACACGATCGTCAGTAATGTTGTTTGGTATATATAGAGGTCATAGTTGTTGGAATATATGCGTTTCGTGGAATTCTACTTCTAATGCGTATACGTATGGACAGTACCGCATATTGAATCCTACGTTGCGTGTAGGAGGAGGAAAAAAAAAATTATATGGTGTACGTAAGTTTTGATGTAGGATATGAGCGCGTGTGTGAACGGACGTGTCCTTCACTCGTAATAAAACATGATTCTCTGAGGGAGAATGAGGGGATAGATAGGGCGGAAGTGCGAGGATAAAGGAGAAGTAGAGTGAAGAAAAGGATCTGCTACTGGCACGTCAGCAAGGGCGAGAATATCAGTTTCCACGGCTGGCTTGAGCCATTTCTCCCATCTTTTCTTTAAACTGGTCCTCATACTCACACACATTTTTTCTTCCGTTACTATCTATTCTTTTTTATTTTTTTTTGCCGGTTTTTCAAGTTGCATCCATGGCAAACACGTCCGCACTCGTTGGCTACTGTACGAAGTTTTGCAAAATCGTAGAATCGATTTTTAGAAACGTAAATCTACATCTGACAGAAAGCCAAGAATTTTTATTTTCCGGATTTTAAATTTAATTTATATGTTGAGGAATCATAGAAATATGAGATGATGTAGTTATTTCGGATATCAACTCGTGTTCCGCATGCTCACTCATAAATTTCATGTGGTTATAATTTTTTTTTCTCCAATTTCATATATGTAGTTAAAATTTTATTTTTCAATTGTCGAGATGACTGTGATTGAAATTTTGCGGAATTAATACAAACAATGAGATTTGTTTTTGTTTGAATTGATAAAATGAAAAATCTCAACATTATGTTGAAGTAATTGAAATAAATTTGAACTCAATGGTCAATCAATTAAGATAATAACGATTATCTAAATTAAGAGTAGAGAAAAGAAGAGATGAAGAGAAGTGTAAGGGCCAAGAAATCGATAAGCCGTCAAAGTATTTTTACCCGTGGTGTGCCGCCACGGCCCCGGCTCGATCTCGAAGTCTCGACGTTCCTTTAGAGACCTATGGACAAGACTCTTGGCAACGTGAAGACTAACCTAATTTCTCCAATGGCGAATGAAGAAAAAAAAACGAAAAAGATATAAAAAATAAGAATAAGAAAAAGAAAAATCGAAAAAAAAATACTGAGACAAAGATAAAAATTCGAAAAATAAAATATACAATGAATGAATTCCTTGTGAACTTTTTGGCAATAAATGTTCAAAGTCAAAGTTTGTCCTTCCACGCATATTATTTCTGGCACACTGTCTGACTCATAACGCTTTCATACGACTTGCCAACTGCCATAATATCGTCGGCCATTCGTGAATATGCTGAACGATAATGAAATGAAAATGAATTATATCACGCCCTCGTTATTTCCTCCCTTTTTTTTTCTTCAATTATATTTAATGATTAATAATATCGCACAGGCTGTCCAATTCTATTTATATTCTGTGATATCCGAATTATTGATGACTAATCAACTGCAGGAAATATACGCCCTACATATTCCCCTGAAATTAATTGCATCGTATCACAAATTAAATTTCAATAAAAGCAAAAAAACGAAGCCGGACGCCAATCGATTTTAGTTTTCACACCAACATAAAAAGAAAAATCATTACGTATGTAGCAATTAAATTCATCTGTGAAGTAATGCGGAAGTCACTGGTTTTATTCTCTTGCTCAGAAAAAAAGAATTTTTTGTGAACAAGACAATAAAAAATAAACAACAGCGATAATGGTCAGCCATAATGTTATATACGTCACACAACGTCAAGTAACTCTGCTGTCGTTCTACTTCACAACTTACTGGCCCAGTGATAATTGTAGTGGTCGAGGCAGAATGCTATAGTTCAAGGATCCCTTCGACGAGTCACTATATAGAGTTTGATGATTATATGCTTAGGTTATATATACACTATAGATAGTAAAGGCAGAAGTAGGAATGGAAGTAGTAGTAGTAGTCATCGTTTGGTCAACCCAAAGGGGAATAAATATAAAATAGGAAACGTTTCCTTTATCTCCAATCGGAATCCCAGTTTATATCCTTCTATCTACGATTTCCTACTATTTTCGTATCATACACTCTTATTTTTCATTGTTTATCCAGGTATATGAGTTTATACAGAGATTGAGTGTGTTGGTATTCTAGTTAGTGAGAGGAAAAACATAAAAAATACGAATCGTGTAGAAGAAACTCGATCATTGATTCATGACAAACAGGGCAGTACACTCGACACACGGGAAAATCGATTTATGCTGACTGTAGATTCAATAATAATACCTCCCAGACTGCATGTGCGTGTGCGTATATTTTATTCATTCTTTTTTCACTCTCTTCCGTATTTTTATAGAAAAAAAATTCCTGTACCATGGGAAATGATGTTTTTACTATTTGTTAAAAATAAAAATACAGATAAATCTGCAAAAACAGCTCTCACGGGATGTGTGATGCTTTTTAATTTGCATTCTATTTTTCTATACTGATATTTTAATATTTTACAATGATGGTACGTGTATTTTTTAATATTTATAACTTCAACTGTTTGTTCGGTTGTCTTCTTTTTTTTTCACATTAAATATGCTTAACTAGAATGGAACTCGTCTTTTTTTTTCTATGGTTTAGAATGAAGAATTCATGAATCGTTGAATTAAATGACTCTCATCAACACGGATAGTTTGATGTAATTAATTTATCTACATATAAGATTCACATGTGGATGATTGAAAAATGTCGTGTTAATGGGTCACCACACGATTGTGCTTGCCATCATTTTCTCTCTTATATATACTGAATTCGTGTCTAGCTTCGTTATGGAATAGTGAACTTCAAAATAGTCTATTGTTCGATTCGAGACTTGTCCCGCAGTGCTTAATCTGCATTCCAATAGACAATTGTGAAACCCTTGTCAAGGTGTTTGACTATAACACTCACTGTGATTTCGCTGTTCATCGAAATACAACACTCAATATAAACCCAATGCATTTGGATCAAAGCGTCTGTTGTGCACATCTATATTGCAGCCAAATGAAAACTCATTAGACCATTTGATTAGTAGTATAAATTAAATGTTAATTACCCATAATTAATGCGTTGATAAATATCCCTCCTACGGAAATATAAAATAAATTGAGTCTTCTATATAATTTACGCGCAAATTTGTCACTTTTGCTTTATTTTAATGAAAAATTTGTTGGTTCACTTATTCGATAGCAATTATTCGCATAGTAACAGATAAAAAAAAGCTCTTGATTTCTTTAGTCTACATAAATAACTTGATATTATTTTTCACCAAAGAATGTAATTCATTTTTATTACACTTATCAAGGGATTACCGGTAAGGGAAAATAGTCAACAGTGTTGTCTCTCACTGTATTAATATATCCAACAATAAATTGCTATGTTGACCCTCCTACTCTTTTACTTCCACTGCCAGAAAAAAAGACAAATAGAATGAAATTCACTCTAATTTTTTGTCTCAAACCAATTTTTAATGACTCCAAATGCATAGCAACTCATTATACTCATCGATCTTCTATTTAATTTCCACAAATGCACGATGTCAGACAATCGTGATAATAAAGCATTCATGTATGATGAATAAGCATAAGTTTAGTGGTAGTAGTATGCCAATGCTTTGAGGATGTGGTTTTGTCAATAGCATCAGTTGAGATATAATTTCAGATGTGGTGCGCGCCACACAACACACCTAATACAAATAAGTGAATAGCGAATCACGGCATATGGCGGGGGTTAAGATATTGCGCAGTAGTACATGTCATGCATGTGTCAGGCACACTCAAATATATACATGTAAAATAATTGTATTGTCATATAACTCTCGATATCAATGACTTGCAATATCCCATTTTGTTTTCCCATATTTATTTATATTCATTATTCACATCTCAATTGTACCATTATATCATCATTATATTACAACTTTTATCATGCACCATTTTAGCGATTGTTATCAGTGAAAAAGGCAAAATAATAATAGAAAAAAGAATAACAATGATAAACCATCCATCAACATTTACAAAATAGAAATTCTTTATTCTCAAGCACTCGAAACAAATCACGAGACAGTAATGCAATGGAAGAATGGAGAAAGAGAAGAGAAAAAAAACACCAATGAGAAATTCTTGAGCGTTTATTATTGGTTGGCAAATGGAAACTTAAACTTGATGTCAGGCAATAGAGAGACAACGAATGAGAATGAGGGAGAAAGAATAGATAAGAGATACAGAGAGGGAGAGAGAAGGCGAGGAAGATGCCAGGCGCAAGTAAAGGGGTAACTTGCGGTTCTCGAGAAAGTGTGACGGCGCAAGTCGTGACGCTTCGAGTAGCCGCTTCGGTATTTCTTCCTCTCTTTCTCTTTTGCCCTCTCTTTCTGACCCTTCTGCAACGTGCATCGATCCAGATTCCAAAATCGAGTATTCTCGCGCTTAGCAAGCGTTGCTCGAATGACGTCAGTCTGGTGGTGGCCAACAACAGTATTTCTATGTGTATATTCCAAAACTACAATAGCTAATTTTGTCACGTATACATTTATGTATTTTCTCCCGAATTCAAATATAAAGAGTCGACGGTGGAGAAAAAAAGTGAATAATAAAATGCCAGCTATTCAAGTTTACTATACGTGAAATATATATTTTCATATAATGATATTAGTTAAATTATATTTCACCGAACAAACAAGAAGTAAATCGATTAATTATTCACTCAATGAGTATACAAAATGTAATATTAGAGTACACGCCAACGCGCAGTAACCCATTCTAACCCTGTATATTTTTTTTCAGAAATAGATAGATAGGGGACATTTTGTGCTGACGCAATGCAAACTCGTTTTTCTCTTTTATTTGAATTTATTTGTAATTGTGAGATAGTTTATCAGCGATATGATTATGATGTCTGAGCGTTATGGTATTATTTAGTCAATCTAAACTGCTGCTTTTTTCCCCCTTAGTATATATATTAATTGTGTAGGTGGAAGCAATTACATTCCACTTAGCTTTTTCGTTGTGACACACGTGCATCCATTAACATTACTGGCAATACTCTCATTTCCTTCATGGTCTCATCTTGTCATCAAACAATGTTTACCCGCAGACTGTACGTAGGCAGCTAATGTATATACGGATATAAATATATACAGGTATATTGGATCTATTTATAGACCAATATGTAAATTGTTTGTCTTCCATAAAGCGCTAAAGTCTGAAGTTTCGATAAACACAATGCATACACAATTACACTATAATTGATAAATATTTATCATGTCAAATTGTAAGTGAACCCTATCGGTTCTTCAATGAATATATAAGAGGACAATTCATAAATACATTTGTATATATCAATTGTATATTTTTATATAGCTCCAACATGTATATATATATTTTTTTTATGGGCATTCGAGTTTCAAATAATCGCGAAGCATCGAGGACTTCAACTCCGAGTCTCGATTCCCCTGAGATTTTATCGAGAGCATCAAGATTCCTCGTTGATATACTTTATTGCTTTTACTAACTGGTAAATTCTCCACTTTCACGATACAAATAACTCTTTTTAATAGATATATTTTGAAAGAGGAAACTATTTCTGTATAACTCAATTTAAAGATAGCAGAAATTACAAATAAAACTGGATTTTTAAGTTTTTTATGGAATGAAAGAAAATTGAATAGTTGTTCAGAGGAATTTGCTACTCGGAAAATTAGAATATCCCAATTGAGTGGAAAAAATAAGAAGGAAAGGAGAGAACTAGTATTTTTTTACAGTCTCTCGGTGCTTATTTCGAGAACATTTTACCTGGAAATCATAATCATCAGGACTTTCAACATAGTCCCAACATTGTTCGATATTTAATAATATAAACTGAATCTCAAAGTTTCATCATACATCAAAGGTTAACATCCAATAATTAATCAAGAAACGACATTATTTTCTCAAATAATAGACAATGAATTGCACAAAGACAAAATCCGTTCTTCATCGTCGAATAGTGACGGCGTTATCATGACCAGGCAAATTTCCCAGACTAACTGGTATCGAATCACTTGACGTTGACAATAGAGAAGAGGGAACAATGCTCGTTTCTTGATGCATCTGCAACTTGCTTGGAGCATTGGTGGCACACACAACGGTCAGAACCTCAACCCCCTTCTCTCTAAATTGCAACAACGCGCACGACGTTGCTGGTTGAGCTTGATAATGATGTCTAATCAATCAGCAATGAATGTGCAGCATTGAATATTGGTTGATGGTGTGTGCTTTAGCTGGAAAATTTCATTCGTTACATACTCATATCTTTCCAGTGTTTCTTCAAATATATTTATGCACATATATATATATATACCTTTATAAAAGTGTAGAAACACTAACAATGGAGAAGACGAGCGATTATTAATTCATTTCACCTGCAAACTCAGATTTATCGCAAGCGTACAGATTCTTGATAATAATAGAGGGCTGACCTGCTTGGCCTCTTTTATATCCTCAACTGTGTGCTTGGCTCTATTAAGATATGGCCTTGAGAATATCTCCAAGTATTCCTCGAACGACTATGGTCATCCTTTTCTTTCTTCATTTTTTTAATCACTTCTCGTTAATGCGGCTCATTCACTTTTCTGGCTTAATTTTCGATTGGCCTCCATTCAATTTTATCTAATTAATAAAATTTTGTTTATTCAGTTTTTTTTACATCATGGAAGAATTAAATGCGCAGTCGTACGAACGTAAAATATTTTCGCTTTACTTCTCTATCTTTACCATGACAAGTCTGTTGCAATCGGTACTGTGTTATTTTCAATTAATAATGTCCGAGTATTGAGCAATGCGGCGGTTATTCATCGATGGTGACCGCAATCGTACCGCATTTGCAAACACTACGCACACAAATGTCAGAGTCAGTTTGACACGAGGGTATGGGGAAAGTGTAGTGAAAGAGAAAGAGACGGATGGCCTGCTCACACGCGCAAAATCTGCAGCTCCGGTGTACACGCAATGCTCGCGACAGGAGTATCCAACTCAACCTAATAATCGCTGCATCCATAAATCAATTTTGTATATAAACTTATTGATGTACGTGCATATATCTGTCACAATGTATTCACATTCGTGAGCTCAATTGTTTATCAACCCCGGCGTATTTGTTCCATATTTAGGAAGAACAATTGGCACAGATATAAAAAATTTGATTTTTGGATTTTCTCGGTAATTTTGGGATTTGATATAGATTTTTTTGATTGGAAAGCTTTTACTATTTCTTTTTTTTTTGTTTATATACTAACTGGATAAATTTTATGATTTTTGTATAGATATAGTTACTGTAACGCTCTCACACACACTAATATGAATAGCCACATCAATGAACTTGTAAATTATACCATAAACGAATTTTCATCGAACTTTTGTAACGTTTCTCTTGTACTAAAATTTTTCGCAGTAAGTAACATAACCATAAATATAAAATTGATGAACATCTACACATATAGAATTTTGTGATATGGAGTTATAATAAAAGTAAAAGGAATGGATGCACATAAGAATGTTATTGTATGGGACGGTGTCGAGTGAGATAAGACCCTCTGGCAAAATGGGGCCCACGGAAAAATTATTGATGAAATACAACGAAAGAGCAGAAAGATGTTATTTATCTTTATATATATATATGTATATATTCGTACATTTTACGAGCTTTGGCATTTGATTATCAACATTATACTCTATTTGTGATACCAAACTATTTTATTTTTCTTCATGAATTTTATCAGAACAATAAAATCTGTCTTGTTATATTTTGCAAAATTTGATTACCATAAAACAATTTCTAAATCAAATATCTTGAATATTCAATTGAGATACATATCATAAGAAACTGAATCTAAAATTGGAATTGAACATGCAAACTCCAAAACCTCATAAGCAAACATATCATAGGACTTGACTTGGATTATATTGAAACTTTGAGAACCTAGACCAAAATAAAAATCTGAATCTTGATGTGAGTAAAAAAATGTGTACTCGTGCACAAATTCAATTCAACTAATTAAACAAAGAGAAGGAAATTTGAACGAAGTGATTATATTTTTGCTTTTTTAGTTCAACATATTACCTTTTTACTCATCACTTTTTAAAATTATATTGCATTGAAATTAATTGCATATAATTCAAAGACATTTTGCGTGGGTTAAACTAACAACAAAAGTGAGTTTGTTGGTAATGAAACCCACGAAGACTTTGTGAACGTCCAATGTCTCTAGGTATCTCCACTTTTCTGACACGCCTCCTTTCAAACATGACATATAAGAAAAATATGAAAGTACGGAGAGTTTGATAGAAATTGAGTGTATGGTTGCAAAGAGACAAAGAATATGGGCGCAAGCTCAACACCCACACAGACACACATTCACAACGTGCGAGAAGACAGTAGTCTCAGTAAACACGTGCGCACTTGGCGCAAGGTGAGACCGGTATATTCTCTGTAGACGCGCGTGGTTTGTATGTATATATATATATATACTGTTACACTATCGTTGACGTTGCGTTATCGCGTTCTTCCTCCTTCTCTTTTACTCCACACCCCATTCCTATGTTGCTTTCGTGGTACTGACGTCACTCGGCAAAATGGCGGCGTTGAAATGACGTCACAACTAAACCACCCCCTTAATGAACAGTAGCGCGTGGCGGCCAGGGGATGACGATGAGTCGTGTCGCATACTACGAGCATAAGTGTGATAGAGAACAAAATATATATGTTTATACAGATAAATAAATGACTACTTCTGCATTATTGGATTTTAACGAGCGCTTATTCACCCAATCACTTAGCAACATTATTCTTTTTTTTTACCCCTGTAATTTGATCTAGATGAATTAATGTAATTGTTTTGACAGTCATGCGAAACCGCAGTTATTGACAATGTTGAAGTTTACTTTGTCGAGAGGGTTGAGGTCATTTTGTTTTTTGTGTTTTATTTTTTCCATAGAATTCTCGTAACTATCTTTGATGAATTTTTCGGATAAACATTATTTTTTTTTTGGTGAGAAATATTCCATTGTTTGGAGAAGATAATTAAATATTATTAAATATTATTACGAATGCCTTGATGGATGCATCATGTAAACTTATTATACAAATGAATAATTTAATTCCTTTTGAGGAAAAAATATTTTTAATTAAAAAGGCGAAAATGATAAAGTGAAATTGATAGAGACAGGGTCTCAGTGGATTTCGTTACAGTCGCGCCAGTCCCATCTCATTTCATTCGGTTGGATAGAGGAGAAAAAGAGGAAGAGGCGAAAGGGATGGCTAGTTAAGCCTCCCCCTAGAGTATTCGCCATAGGATGCGCGAGAGAGATAAGTCGATGATATCAAGTGTATATATCCGAAGGCAGGGCAAGTCACTGAATCTTCTTCACGTGGTTTATTGAATTTAATCGAGACTTTTCATGACAACCTGAATGGTACCATAAAAGTGATACAAATATTCTTGGTAAAGAACCACTTTTTTTTTATTCCACAACCTCCCCGAATAATTTACAATATGCAGATAAATACAAGGAAATAGTTTTTATCGTTTGACAAGAGGCAAAAAAAATTCAACTATAAAAACCTGGACGAGCCATAATGAACGAGTGCAAAAATCAATATGAAGTCAGAAATAACGCGAAGTTGTGCGAGGTGAATGAGGGCGGGTTGAATCATATCTATTTGCAACAGTGCAAGGAAAAACAATGACATAACCATTTGGCAACTGCAGAGCCCACGAGGGTCCACTATATCAACGACAAAAACATCTTTTCGATGTGGTCGTTACATATAAATTGCAATAACACGAGGGAATCATACATTTTACTTTTTGTCAATTTCAAACATACTGTTTCACAAAGTCTGTTTGAACCACCACAATTACTCATCAGGAATTGTTCTTTATCTTCTGTTTTTTTATATTACTCAAAAACATTTTTTTCGATTAGAACTTTTCCTAGAATTGAATTACCTACATTTTCATCAATTTATGTATTATTTAATGCACCGAGTATTCATGAGAATTTAACAAGCCACTCGCGGAAGAAATTAATTATATGATCACATTCAGTGATTACTAGACAAAACAACGCGAGACAATTGCATGGCTCTTGTCTCCGATTCTCTTGCTCACTCGTTCTCTTGCATCACAGTGTCTTTCTCCTCTATACTCTCTATTTCATGCTCAGTACAGAGTCACATTGGGAATCGAGTGTTAGTGAATGCTGTTGATGTACCAATGTTGAACGCTCAGGGCTCGATTCCGGCCTGTTGGACCTTGACCGATGCCAACGATGAATTAATTACGACGAAACGGCCCAACGATTAATTACGCAAACGCGTATTCAAATACTCCCACTACGTTATACCTTGACTGTACCTCTTTCTCTTCCCCTCCATTCGTCTCTTGCACATACATATCTCCATCACCCTTCAACCTCGCGCATATACCAAATGTCATTGTTGGCTTTGAGATACATACATACATCCTACAACATTTATGCCCCAAAATGTCGTGCAATATGTAGCTGTTCATGATACCAAATCGTATTCCCTGTAGCTTCTTCATGTCCCTCTTTCTCTTGGTGCTTTTTGGTCATGTGACATCGAGTCACGTGAGACTCAGAATCTCCTGTGGTTGACTTATCGTTTATTACTTCTCTTCTTTAAATTCGTACTGTCGAAACGAGAGCGATGATCGTAATTGAATGAATTGAGTTTTGATTTTTTGTAGTTCTATTTTACTTCAATATTTATTTGTATTTGTTTGTCATTGATGTTTGAATAAGCTAAATATTTATGTGTTATTGCCGTTAAACTTTTTTATTATAATACTGTCATGAAATGGGAAACACTAAACTGATGAGATAACAATTTACAAATAATTCCCATTTCTAAAATAGAATTGTTTCACCAAACATTCCAACTCCCAATGTACGTAAAATACTACGATTTACTTTTCTCATCAATCACTGTGATGACCAACTGACTCAGGGAGACTTGAAAGCAAATCGTTTTTCAATATTTTCAGTTTTATATTCCCCTAATGTAGGGTTATTTAAGGGTTGAGTACAACAAAATTGTTAATTCCATTAGGGAAGAATTCGATGCAATCGATTGATGCCTCGTGACCTGGAAACCTTTTTTTTTTATTCTCTACTTCGGTCGCCAACGGTTCTGTTGTATTACCCTTCAAAAAGAGAATGAGATTGAAAAAAAAAGTCGTGCTTCCACTAACCTTTTATCATCGTCAAATTTTTACTGCGTCGTCAAACTTGAAATTAGTCAATGACTTGACAAACATAAAGTGCACACACCTAATTCTTGTTTGGCAATATATGACGGAAAATTAAGGATTTATGTAAAAAAGAGCGGTAAAAAAGTAAACACTGAAGAGATGATGAAATAAACCGCACGATAACGGTGAATGATTCAACTAAGTGAGGTATAGCCAATATATGTATAGCTGTACCAGTGTGCGAGAGCTACTGCGGTGAAAACCACTGGATTTCCGACAGACTTATCGTAAAATCCCTTCAAATCTCTTTCAATTTTAAACGAAGCAAAAAAAAAATACGATTCAACGAATGAGACAGATGTCTATACTCAAATGTATATTTATATATTTATAAATTATTGAGTTCCTCCTTTCCATAATCTCGAATCATCAAGGAAATGTTATTACAAACAATTTTAAATCAATACAAGAAAAGGAAAATAAAAAATCACATTTCAAATGTTCTAACATTGATGGAGTTATATTTTATCGAAGGGATCAATCGTGGAGGAAGCCAATATCAAGAGATAACAAAAAAGAACTGTAAAGAAACATCAAGCAAAAGGAATTAATGAACCGACTGAGGAATAATAATGAAAGAAAATCAGTGCGATTGAATTGTCAAGGAAAGTATAACTCAATAAAGTTTACACAATTTGGAAAATAAATGACTCGTCGAAAATCGACTGATAATTTTCTAAATTTTGAAATAAATACATAATATGTAGATATAAAAAAATTAAAATATTCGCCTTTGAAAAAAACTAATTTCCCTGCCAACTTCTCAACGATTTTCGTGAGAAAAAAAAAATTTCTTCAAAGGATTAAAGCATTTTTCAACACCAATTGACTCAACCATTTCTATTTATTCCTCTTGCACTTCAATCCTTTTACCATACTACCCTTCATATACACATATACACATACATCTCCAGATCCATAATTCTCACGTTCCACTTGGCCCCGGCGTCGAGCATCACGCCAGACAGCAATCTCAATGCTCACAACCAAAGCAGCCATGAGAGAAATCCCAGCACAAAGTTCAGTTATATTCCGTGGACTTGTCGTTTTCCAAAGAATGAAAACGCGTCCGAATCTATATCCAACCACGATTATTCAACATGTTGGATATGATTATTTTGCTTGTATTTCACTTCTCGACATTGTACGTATACAGTTGACAATTCAACAATATTACATAGTCATTTACATAAATAAATTCCTGTAGATATATGACTGGTGTATACATAAGTACAAGTGTGAAAGGGCGCGAACGCGAACAGACTAGGAATGGTAGAAAGCATGCGGACACTGGGTGCAAATGCTTTTGTCCACTGCATATACATTCACTCCTCTAACATACATATATTCACGTCCATTCTTGTAATGAAACACAATACGCACAGAGTATTCTATTGTTATTGGTTACACGTTTGTCCCTGAATGATATTCTGGCATATAACCACAAAACAGAAATATATGCATACATTATTGCGCTGATTTTGAAATTACTGTGACACAAGGTTACAGTTGCGGATAAAGAGACGCAGGCTGCTTATATATCTATGAATTATTATTATATATTGTAATATATAACGTGGAAGATGAAGAGGAAGAGATGGCGAATGTCCAGGAAGTTTAATAGTATTTGGAATGTTATCTTGTTTTATTCGTCATTCGGTCTCTTTGTTAGCAAAATGAATTTCCCATCCCTTGGTGAAGTACCACTGAAATTTTCGGGATTGTGGATGTCGTGGTGAGAGAGGTTGGAATAGATACAGAGATAGAGGGTGATGATTCAGTCTCTCATAACACACGGATGTGGCAGGTATATTTATATATATGTAGATATCTACTGCTACATGAACAGCAACATTGCTAATTATGCGATATATGAGTGAAACGATGCGCGCGTCACGTCGCTAGATTCACATGTGTATAGTTTGTGTTGTATGTGTAATCTCTGTATAATGAAATTTAGATGATAAAAGGTATAAATATAGAAATGGTGAAACTGGTTGATCGTAAAAAGTCATTTGTTTGTTTCAGATGATTTAAATGTCATTGTTGTTTTACCAAACAGTTTCAATTTTGTCTCCGATAATTTTCATTAATAAAATGAAACATGAAAATAGAAATAATGAATGAATTATTATTTTTTGATAATTACCAACTAATATTCTTCATTTTCTTTAACACAAAGTTAATTTCATAGAGAGCAATATTGTTCTCTGAAGTAATGAACAGAGTTGATATAAATTGACGTGAGTCATGAGTATACATACAACAGTGCACTCATGAAATTTTCGCTATTGCCTCAACCGCAACAAATGCTCTTGCAGTACTTCTCTTGAAAATTATTACATTACCTTAATTCACATGACAGAAACGCGAAATATATACATACATAAGTATACCTATGAACTGAGAGTTGGAATATAGAATAACGTATTATATATGAATATATCAGCTTGAATTAATAAAGGTAAAATGAACTATACAGGTGTATAGTTGATGTAGACGAATGATGCAGAGGACCAGAGCACTGAGAAGACTCTGAGTTAGTGCAGTCAATTAGATCAACAGTTCTATGCACATGTCCGTCCAAAAGCCATTAGGCGTCCGTTCCCTCGCTACTTGTCGATAACATACATTATACCTTCCCCTCACTTTACTTCAATATCATGCACGTCGATGCACACACAGATATATGAATAAATATATGCATACATGTAGCTTTACCCTTTTGCCCCACCATATACTTATATCAAACACCATTGCATCTACCGTAGCGTTCTTCGTATATATAAGTGATGCAAATTTCATTCCAGCATAAAGTGCTTTTGCGTGATTCTGAGCATGAAAATTTTACAAGCCCATGTAAGTGGGCCGCACCGCGCGTTCAATTACTTGTTAACAGTCATGTGTACACGCACACCCAATTGCTCTATATTCGATAACGCGAAAAAAAAAACCTGGAATGGAAATAATTCATTTATTTAGAGGCAATCGACAGTATATAATTAGAAATGTAAACGACTATTGTTCATGACTTTTGCTTTTTTTCATCCAGCACTTTACTACGGAACGTAGTTTTTTCCTCCGTAATTTTCCCATGAAATTCTAGCACAATGAACAGTGAAAGAATAAAATGGTATTTACCACAGTCATTCCTTCAGAATTATTTATAGAAAATATATTCCAATCATTAGGAGTGAGGAGATAGGAAGGAGGAAGAGAAAACATGAGTTGTGTCATTCAATATTTGAGTGTCTGTGCTTTTAACCGAGATTCATCTTTTAAAGTACCCAAAAATGAAGAGAACTGAAAAAAATAAAGAAGGAAAAAAAAACACTCAGAATATTAAGCGTCGTTGCCCGGTCGCGTAATCGTTGCGGCTGTACAACCAATTTATTTAACAAAGGGCCTGGCTATATGCAAGCTCGTATACCTTATGTATATATAGCTGTATACACAGCATCGCTATGATAGTA
This sequence comes from Meteorus cinctellus, assembly GCA_030523045.1. Classification (NCBI taxonomy): domain Eukaryota; kingdom Metazoa; phylum Arthropoda; class Insecta; order Hymenoptera; family Braconidae; genus Meteorus; species Meteorus cinctellus. The sequence continues at coordinate 247,661 of JAPYZF010000010.1, read as the reverse complement.
GAACAAAGCAGAGTGCTCCATCGGGTAAAAATAACCTAAATTAGCGGGTATGAATTACTCATACTGGGCCAATGAAGATGATGGTTTGCTACGAGTAATGAATAATAAAAAATTTGTGAGAAGGGAAAAAACTACAATCAAGAAATGAGGAGTGCAAACGAATGACAAGTGGTGAAAAAAAAAGAGAACGATAATTAATTTGTTCTCGAGTTTATGGAAAAGTCGATTGAATTTAGTTTAATTAACAAATTGAATTTATAATTCAATATGCAATCGTATTCATCATTTAGTTTTATCTCTATTTATACAAAAAATCCATCGAACAAACTCATTGGCATATTTTCTTGTATTTTCAGGTTGGCAGCAGCGCAAAAGGCGGCACAAAGGGATCCTGGATACGCGAGTCACTACTTCAGGAGAAGGCAGAGGTCGGCCGGACTGAGTGGTCTCGGTGACTGGGCTAGCTTTGGAGGGGAGGTAGAATATTGAATTTCATATTTATTCATCAATCATACTGTGTCATATTTATGATAAAAAAATAAATAGAACAGAAGATTATTAACATGAGAAAAGAAGACCTAAGAGTTGCAGCTGCTTCATAGTCAATACTACATCAAAAGAAGTATGTTTTCGGTCAATGAAAGTATATACTTGCAATATTAGAGCAGGGTTTTTTTATTGAGCATTGAGAAGCATTCAAAACAAATCTGAGTGTCTTCATTAAATCAATATGTAATGGAATACATTTCAATTCGTTATAAATACGTAACTTTATTGAAGATAAATAATTTCCATCAATATCTCATTGAACTTTCATATTTCATTTCCTCTGACTGTATTCGAGTTATTCTCTGCATCATGAAAGAATAAAGAATTTTGATGGAAACTGGTTCAATGTGTAATAGAAGAAGAAAAAAATAAGCAGATTAATTGCACTACTGTCTACAAAGAGTCATCACTGTCAACTATTACATTTTTTAATCAATCGTGTATGATGAATTGACTAATTCGATTTGAAAAATTCTGATATCTAAATCGGGTTACGTGAGCGCACCATCGGTTGCAATCGACCGCTGTCTCTCATCCGTTTTCATTTTCCAATTGCATTCTGAGGCAAATCATGTAACCAAAGCTTTTAACTCAATAGACATATTCGATATGTCAAATATTCTCTTTATACTCTTTATTATTGCATTTCGTTGTCACATTTTTCAATGCGCTTTCATAAATATATTGAAAAATATTTTTCCTCATTCATGACAATGAGTCTGGGAATTCGATCAAGTTGGAATTTTTGTGCTTATAAATACAGAAGAAAAGTTCGACGGTTATAATAGTTAGGTTGAAGGCCATTGAACGAACTGGTTGGAAAAGCGGCGTGCCGAATATTCAACATCCGGAATTCTTCATCCAGAGGGAAGTAGCCACCGGTGGATTTGGATTATTCACGTCTAGAGAGTATTAAGTCACAATTCCTTTTCAATATTAATTCGAGTCGGATTACGAGCAGCGAATGAAATTCAAGAGTGTCTTTGTCTACTGTTTTTTGAAACGTTATCCTGTTTTCATGACTGGTTCTCCATCATCTCTTTGATTCCCTGTAATTATTATTTGAATATCAGTAGCAGGCAAATTGTAAACACCTTCAGGCAACTCCTTGACAGCACATAGTAAATGTGATCTAGTTACACAGCAACTTGGGCCAACTACCTTGGGTATTATTGCGCTAAATCTATTGTCGCTGTATTCCAAAGTTTCGTGCCTCCTTCAGACAGTGTCAAGCATATGCATTATACAATAATGCGAAGACTTGTTAACTTTTAAAGATAATTAATCATAATATTACCTAGGAAATACCCAGTTCAAATTATAATTCATAATTATATTATCTTCACCACAATAATACAGAATATCTGTACGACAGTCAGTTGGTGGGTGACGATAATTGTTCATGGAATCCCATTCTGTTCTCAATTAGATATTGAGAAAGATTTTGAGTATTGTATTGCATGTAATGAAATTAGGAATGATCTCAACATAGAACCATCAATATAATTAATAATAATTTCCAATTAATTTGACTTGCCCTTTTGCAGGTACCTAGTCTGGTAGTCATGGCACCAGGCCGGGATCAGGGGGGAGGGGCGGGCGGTGCTGGCGGGGGTACAAAAGGGCCCTCGTCACTGATTTTCCTATCTGAGGATAACTGCATACGCAAGTATACCCGCTTCATAATCGAGTGGCCGCCTTTCGAGTACGCCGTCCTATTAACCATCATCGCCAACTGTGTGGTACTCGCCCTCGAGGAGCATCTGCCCAAGCATGACAAGACCATCCTAGCCCAGAAACTCGAATCAACTGAGATATACTTCCTTGGGATATTCTGCGTAGAGGCGAGCTTGAAGATCTTGGCGCTTGGTTTCGTATTCCATCCTGGTTCTTATCTTCGCAACATCTGGAACATCATGGACTTTTTCGTCGTGGTGACCGGGTGAGCCCACAACTTATCTAACAATTCCACCCGTCATTCTACCATTTCATATGAAAGCCTAATAAAAAAATTAAATTAAATACATTGAGGTGAAATGAAAACATTCCAATTCTCCACTAGATATTGAAATAAAATTAAATCACGCAAATATATCGTCTGGATGTGTATGACGTCGTCTGAGCTATTCTCAGAAATCTCACTATATAAATAAATGCTCAATTGTGGGGCTTGATCAATTCCATCGCTGGATTATTTTTGCGCGTGTCATGGACACGAAGAGGACGGGAATAATTCACCAGACGAAATGTTTGCGATCAATACCTATAAGATATTTCATCACGATGAGCATCACAACTTGCCCAATTGTTGTCTTCAATTTCATTTTCCATTTGATCTTTATTTCTGCTCCTTTCCCCTCTCGTTCGTATTCAATTTTTCTTCCATCTGTTCTTCCTACGCATCCTTTTACTTGTGGTGTATAGTCATATAAATTTGTTGGATGAAAAAAAAGAAAGAAGCAAGAAAGAAAAGAAAAAAAAAAGAAAGAAAGAGTAGAGAAAAAAAAATAAAAAAGTGAATGCTAAGACGAGGCCGAGGACTTGGTGGATTTACTGAGGCGCAGTCAGAGTTTCCCAAAAACGTAAACCTGTATTCCCAGACTAGGATTAAGGGCTCCCTTGTTTCTCCCTCATCTCCATATACAAGAGTATAAAAAGTGCGGATGGTATGTTTTTTTCGTGGGCAAATAGAATTTTAGAGTGATCCTTGGAATAGGTCGATGACCGTGTTCGCCGAAACAAATGTGGACGTCGACCTGCGTATGCTACGTTCCTTCAGGGTCCTCAGACCGCTAAAGCTGGTTTCAAAAATTCCAAGTGAGTCAAACAGACACGTGTCATACAAATGAATAAACAGATTGTTGATTAAACAAAAGAATATATATTGGCCGCTAAAAATAAAATAGGTTTTACTTTAAAAACAATAGATAATTGTCCGATAGATCTTGCTTAAAATAAACTTTGAACATTTGTGGTACAAACTAGTATAATTAAACAACAAATCTAAGTATTGGACTTTTAGTTGATGTTTGCTTTTTGGTAAAAAGTCACAAACGTGACCACATATATTTAAATGTTAGTCTCATATATATATTATCCATTTATTATTCGAAAATGAAATAAGCAAATGAAATAAATATAGCTGACATTTATTGCAAATTATTAGTTCACAGTTCATAGATAGTCTACACATATACTTCGTAATTAAACCAAATTAAGTTAACAAATGATCACGAATAATTTTGGTTTCTCTTCCATTTGTTTGCTATCCATAATTCATTTTATGAAACAAAAAAATATCACAGAAATAGCTGATAGCTTCCAAAGTCTCTCGATACTTCCTTGGTTAATATCTACAGAGTAAATCCATACATATACATGTGTATAGACACATCTATTTATCACACGAAAACACCCCCAGTGCTGACGTATTAGCACAAGAAAGACGATGAGACAACACGCAGCTCAGTATACTTGGCCTGAAGGATGTCTCTAACTATATTTAACTGTGACTATTTTTAGTAAAAATACTGAATAATAGATTTAGCTATACATTGGTTAATACGTGTTCTAGAGCTGTAACGTATTCCGCTATGAGTCGATATGATAGAAATGGTATGTAGGACCAGTGAACTTAATATGAACCCTATTCGTTGCTCTATTGTTTCTTCACGTAAAGGAATATATAAGCAGTACACATTGTTTTTTCTTCAATATTATGTGTGTTAAAGTGTGTGCTTAATGGTCGTCGTTTTGATGATAATTCCATCGCAATTAATTAGCTGGATGTATCAGGTTTACTCTCCTCGTTTTAGAATATTAATACATCGCTCATTGATTCATAGCCATATGATGATAAATGAATTTAGAAATTGTATATTTCATACATCTATAACAAATACTTTTTAAACTGGGTTACAATAACGTCATAGTGATAGAGAAATCTTGTTGTAGACTATAGTCGATAGATTTCCTTTTTTCCTTCTCTCTTTCCCTCGCTGATCATATTTTTGGTGGTGATAATTCTTCTTCTAATTCCTGTTTTAATTTCAGATAAACATTACTCGGTGGTAATTCAAATTAAATGAGAAAACCATACATATAAATGTCCTGAATCCCCTTCCATCTGTCCTCATCAATTCTAATAATATTGTCACCTCATAAATTAGATTAATCTAGATACTATGACACATAGAAAAGCTAGTCAATATATAGTGTTGTAGTTTAAGTAGTTAAGTAGTAAATTAGTGTAATAGAGTAGTAGGTAGTAAAGTGTGGTGGGGTGTGTGTGTTTGGGGCAGGTTCATCACGGTGTTCCCACAAGGCATCAACCTGGAAATGGATCTGCGCACTTTGCGTGCAATACGCGTGTTACGACCGCTCAAACTAGTCTCTGGAATCCCAAGTGAGTAGTGTTCCAATTAATTGCCAAAGAGAATCCAAGAATGAAAGACTAGTATAACGTGATAATAAAATGGATCAAGAAATGAAGAGAAAAAAAAAATGTTATTTCCAATGCTTTTCGTTTCTATTGCAAGACGTAACTACTTATAATATTGCTTGCAAATAATTTTTAATCCTTTAATTATGTATCGCAGTGTACGGCTTTTGAGTTGTAATTAAATTAAATTGACGAAAGGAAGGAAGATAATGATGCTCGAAAAATGGAGATTGATTGAAGCAAATGAACTGTAAAGATCTCAGTTCCACGACAATTAATTTTTGTCATCAGGTCTCCAAGTGGTGCTCAAGTCCATTATCAAGGCAATGGCACCGTTACTTCAAATTGGTTTGTTGGTGCTGTTTGCCATTGTGATATTTGCCATCATTGGTCTCGAGTTTTATTCGGGTACCTTGCACAAAACGTGCTACAGTATAGAAGATATTAGTGAGTATTATTCGACATGGATATTTGAATGGAAGCAAGCAAAAAAATAAAAGATTTTCGAAAACTTAGTCATTAAATAAATATTTTACAGCTATAATAGTAAAGGAGGGTGATCTGCCAAGTCCGTGTAACACAGACCACAAACCTGATGCACCGGCAGGTGCCCATGTATGCAATCCAAACGTTTCGATCTGCCTAGATCAGTGGGATGGACCAAACGGCGGGATCACAAGCTTCGACAACATCGGATTTGCCATGCTCACTGTCTTCCAGTGTATCACTATGGAGGGCTGGACTGCCATATTGTACTGGGTAACGATAAGAGATATGTTCCTCAGTGTGTTTCATTCACTCCCCGTCGATATCGCCATTTTGTCCTGAGAAAAAAATATATATATATATCATATATTTTTATTTCGAAGGAAATATATTTTATTTTTTTTTATTCAATGTAAATATTCAATACAAGAAAAAAAAGGCGATGACAGAGTGGCGTACTAAACGAGTGCTTTTCGTTTCATCGACATAATGCTTGTTAAACCTCTAATTATTCAAAAAATTCCTTCAGAATTGAACTTTAGATGTTTTATTATTTGTGTTATTTGAAGAAATATAATCAACGGGGATCCTTGTGTGTGTTCTCGCTTTCATCATCAATTTTGCATATTTCTAAATGTCGTGTGGTTATATTTATTGGTTGGCTTATTGTGAAAACGATTTCCAAATTTAATGTTTCCTCTATTATTGTGATCACTTGAATTTTGTCTTTGTGTGTTTTTCTCTTTCCTACACTCTCTGTTGTTTGTCGACTCCTCTTTTTCACTCTTTCTATCTTTTTCTCTGAGTGTGATAAATTAAATCTTACAAATAATTAACAGTTAAATGCTGGTGTTCAGGATATTGATTCTCGATGAAACGAGTCTGAGCATCGTGGGATAGAAAAAAAATGTATAAATAATGATGTATTGCCATGAGAAGTTTTGACTCACTCTCTTTCTCTTGGAGAAACTAACACTGATGTATATATTGACCTTGCTCAGTATGACATTGTCAGTTTCAACCCTCACTATTTACCAACCCGTATACTAACTTCTTGTGATACCTGTCGAGCAACTCACTCGTTATGAATACGAAGTGGTACAGCCACTTTATTCGGGAGACAGCTAAAGTATTTTCAATATGAAAAATTATTGGCATTCAGATTCTAAGATTGAGTCCAATACACATCAATCGAGTTAAATTATCTGTAATCGAAGAAAAATTACGATTTCCTACTGCTCTAAATATCTTCAAGTGTCACAAAAAGTTCTCAATGAATTTCTAATATAAATGTTTACTGCAACAGCTTTTCTGATCACGAATGTTTGACGTCTCATATCATTATAGTGTTTGTCAAAAAGAATCCCATTGATGGTTATATTGAATTGATTTTTTCACTTTTTATGATAAAACTTTTCAGACGAATGATGCTCTTGGCAGTTATTTCAACTGGATATACTTTATACCATTGATCGTCCTTGGGTCTTTCTTTATGCTGAATCTAGTTCTCGGTGTGTTGAGCGGGTGAGTGTCACATACCATATCACCTTTCATTCTTCTCTTGTCCTATATGTTACTCTCTCATTTTTATCACTTTGAACATTTCCTTTCCTCTTCATACCCACCCAATTATACATCACAATTTCAATACTATTGTTCCTGCCCTCTCGGAACCAGAGAAAGAGTATCATGATTCGAATGATATATAAATACCAACTATTCCCTATTAAAGCAAGAATATTAACTCTCAGTCATATCGCTCAATGTGATTTTATCAAATTTTCTTCAAGCATTTTTATTATTATCTTCATCGCCATATCATTATTCGTTTTTATTTCCATCAGAGAATTTTCTAATGAAAGAACACGAGTTGAGAGAAGAGCGGCATATCGGAAGGCAAAGACAAAGAAACTATTCGCCACTGCATTCACTTCATATTTAAAATGGATCACGCAAGCAGGTTTTATTTTTATTTTTGCTTTTGTTTTCATTTGTCCATTTATTTATTTATTTATTCATCTATATCTCGCCTATTGTTATATCTCATTTCTTTACTATTAATTCCATTAATGAATTACGTGATCGCGCTAGACACACCCATTATCGTAATAACTTGATCGCCAGAATCATTTATAGAATATATTGTACTGCAACATATCATGCTGTAACATATTGATAATCTCATGGGATCAAATAATTACTATTGATCAAATATAATATTGAATTATGTAATATTTCCAACTCCATCCCTTGAGAAATTGAAGAAAAACATTCCGAAAAATTCCTTATCACCTTTGTAACGCTTGTAGAGAGTTTGCAAAGGAGAGAGAAAAAGTGGAGAACCGACAGTCTTTTCTGAAGATGCGTAGGCACCAACAGCTTGAGCGCGAACTCAACGGTTACGTCGAGTGGATCTGCAAAGCAGGTTAGATAAGTATAAACAAGTCCCACCCAAAAGCGCTTCAGTCATATTATTAATTTCTGGACACTTGAAAAATATGCTTGATTTATTTCGGTTGGATTACGATCATTAATAAAACAGTGAGTATCTTTTAACTCAACATTCTCACGTTATTATCATATTGCAGAGGAAGTAATACTCGCCGAGGAGAGAACTACAGAGGAAGAAAAAATGCACATAATAGAAGGTAATTAAAATTGTTCCGAGGGGAGAAAAAAAACATTAATGTTTAATATGACTAATGAAATTTCTCTTTTATCAGTCATATGTGCACACTATAAGTCCCCCTTTTTATTTCACAAATTATTCATCCCTGTTATTTGTTTACAGCAAGGAGAAGGGCTATCAAAGCGCAGAGGAAGAAGCTCAAAAATCTTGGGAAAAGCAAAAGTACAGATACAGAAGAAGAGGATGGCGAAGACGAACAAGGCGATGGTGAGTTGTATTTTTCCATGACTATAAGCAAGTAAATATACATATAAGAAGGTGAAGTAGACGTGAGGACGTCTCTTCACAATGTATTTTATCGAATCGTGAGAAAAAGTTTTAATCCACTTTTCAATATTTCTTAGCGTTGAGTAAAAGACATTAAGGGTGCAGTTGCACTGAGATTAGAAAACGTATATCTATAAAACCAGTTGTTAATGTTCACATTAGAACTTTTTTTACTGGAGTCAGACAGTTTATTATTTCCATTCTTATCGTTAGTATTCTATTACTCTCCTATTTAGACATAACAAGAGTCCCTCAATAAGTAACAAAGTAATGAATGAAAAAAAAGAGAAAGTTCTAAGCCCCCCAACATTGTCACCGAACATTCTAAACACACGCTATCAGATGCTCCTCTTGTTTCAGAGCCTAAGAAAAAACTGAAAGGTAACTAACACTATCACGAATGCCTACGTAAAAAGTAACAAATGGCTATATGATTTTTTTCTGTATTTTTTTTAACTGTCTAAATGGTTGTATTTATTTTGAGTTTGAAAGACATTAATTGTGTAACAGTACCAACAATATATTCACATATATTTTATATCTATGTGTATATATTACATTGACATGGTAATTATTATATAAATAAAATGTAATTGATTTGTTAATGTTTTTTATTATTGCTATATATTGTGTACACGTATATGAAGTAAAAAGCGACACATGAATTAATTGCAATGAAGAGTATTCAGAGGAACGAAACATATAGAATTTTGAACGTGCCGATTAGCTAGAATATCACTTGGTTAACTGTTTCACATCGTTACACTATTTATATTTCATTGTAATTATGCAGAAATTGCAACATAAATGCGGAAGGTATACAAATACCAATTCAATCGAAACTATTTTAATGTAATGACGCGACAATTCAGTAGAAAAGAGCATTGTCAGACATACTGATGAAAAAGAAAAAGATTAGAATATTCACAATCCACGTAAATAATTTTATATGCAATATTTTTTTTTGTATTTTTTTTACATGATTTATTCATGAGTGAACGCTTCTCCTGTTTGCTGGCAACAAACATTACATTTGTGATTTTAATCGTGGAACAAATGCTCGCGGCACCGAGCTTTACCTCAAACACACTGAATTTACGAATTAATACATATTACTGAATATATATATATATATCTTCTTTTAATCGTGTCGCGGACATTCGCACCACACGCATCTATATTATGGTTAAGGTATGATAGCAAGAGTTGATGAAAAAACGCTGAATAAATGTTTTAGCTGATAAACACATGCTGTTATATATTTAGTTAGCGAATTTTCATAGTGATAATACGTAGTGAACTAGTATTGTCAAAACCGATTTATATTATTGTGATTTATATTAATGTAGACGGCAAGTTTATGGCACTATTACCAATAATTTCCCCTGATAATAGTTCTCCAAAACATAATTGAGAGTGTCATTAAGCCTATAGTTACTATATATTCGAGACGCGATATTATTTGATTTATTAATACATATATTTTGTTACAGCATACTACATTGGATAGAATTGAATCAATTGTTACATTTTAGAGTATATCAATAGTTTTTATTTTTAATTCCTGCTTCTTAGAATATCATGAGAGCAATAGAAAAGTAATAGTTTAGCTCGAGTTCAATCAGAACTAATAGTTGTCGGATAATGAAATTTTTTTTTGTTTCACAATATTTGAATTGTTTCTTATCGATTGGTGATACGGAATTGCCATAAGAAAAATCAGATATGATATAATATGATATAATTGAAATGAAGAAGAAAAAGATGTACACTATTCAATTGTATAAAAGGACACAATTGGTTCGTACACTTGTTGATAGTAAGAATCTTACTTACATATAATAATTCCATAAACTATATAGCTTGTCAGCAAAAGTAGCCTCGCCTTGAGGCTTCATACAACGTTAGTTTCAGTTCACTTGCTTCCAGCTTCATATTCCACCTCAATGAAGCGTTGCATTACAACGATGCCAAGTAAAGCCAAATAAATATAATTTTCTACTAAATGAAGCCATCAACTCAATTCATCAATCATAAATGATACAAATACATTATCTTTTGAATATAAATAAAGAAAAGGAAGAAAATTCCGTTCAAGAAGTATAATATGAAATCTGAATATTGAGTTGGACAAGAGCAAATGGATGATGAAAAATAAAACATGAAAAAGAAGCAATACAGCAACGTCGCAGATCGAAATGATGAACGACTAAAGATGAGATGTATGCTTTTGTAGGGTTCTCGAGAGCTTCGTACCTGAGGTCGAGGGTCAAGAACCAGGGCGCCTGTCTACAATTCTGGCGTGCCGAGAAGAGACTTAGGTTTTGGATACGACACACGGTGAAAACGCAGTCATTCTACTGGTTCGTCATCGTTCTCGTATTTTTCAATACAGTATGCGTTGCGGTCGAACACTATGATCAACCACAGTGGCTTACTGACTTTCTCTGTAAGTCAAATTTCATGGTTAATATTTTCTTATCAATAAATTATTTAAGTTCATGGACATTAATGATTGAATTTTTTTTTTGTTTCTCCTACAGTTTACACGGAGTTTATATTTCTGGGGCTGTTCATGTGCGAAATGTTTATTAAAATATATGCCCTGGGACCACGCATTTATTTTGAATCGAGTTTCAATAGATTTGATTGCGTGGTAATTCTGGGATCGATATTTGAGGTGATATGGTCGGCATTAAAGTCCGGCTCATTCGGTCTCTCCGTCCTGCGTGCCCTGAGACTCCTCAGGATATTTAAAGTCACAAAATATTGGGCGAGCCTGCGTAATCTCGTTATATCGCTGTTAAATTCAATGCGCAGCATCATCTCTCTACTCTTTCTTCTCTTCCTCTTTATTCTCATATTTGCCCTTCTCGGCATGCAACTATTTGGTGGACAATTTAACTTTCCTGGCGGTACACCGCCAACAAACTTCAACACCTTTCCCATTGCGTTGCTAACTGTCTTCCAAGTGAGTATAATTACAAACATAAAACAATTAAATCCATTGAGAAGGAAAAACAAGACATATGATGTGATTTTTCATTCCTCACTCTTTCATCCAGATCCTGACCGGTGAGGACTGGAACGAAGTGATGTACCAGGGCATCGAGTCACAGGGTGGTCACAGAGGTGGTGGCATGGTGTATTCATTGTATTTCATTGTTCTTGTACTCTTTGGTAATTACACATTGCTGAACGTATTCTTGGCTATCGCCGTCGATAATTTGGCGAATGCACAAGAATTAACAGCAGCTGAAGAGGGACAAGAAGAGGAAGACAAAGAGAAACAAATGCAAGAGCTCGAGAAAGAAATGGAGGCTCTGCAAATGCCGGGTGACGGAAGTGCGCCAAAAGTGGAAATATCATCGCCAAGTCCCACACAAAATTTGTGAGTATAAAAGTTAAATTCAGCAGTAATTTATTGAAGATTTGAAACGTTATGAATATAAAAGCTGAATGAAATTCTTTCGTTATAATCGTAGCAGAAGTGGTAAAGGCGGGAAACAGGCGTCCGAAGAGAAAAAACAGGAGGACGACGAAGACACGGGACCAAAACCAATGCTGCCATACTCCTCCATGTTTATATTATCTCCGACAAACCCGTAAGTTCATAAGTCTTTTCATTTTGTATCAAAATGCTACTTAATCATTTAATCTACCAATTTTTCATATATGTTCATTGCAGTGTGAGAAGAGGCGCTCATTGGGTGGTTAATCTGAGGCATTTCGACACTTTCATAATGATCGTTATAGTTCTATCGAGCATAGCGCTTGCAACTGAAGATCCCGTCGAGGACAATTCTCCGCGAAATTCCATATTGAATTACTTCGACCATGCATTCACTGGGGTGTTTGCGATAGAGATGATTCTCAAGGTTCTTGACCTGGGAATTATTCTCCATCCCGGCTCGTATCTGCGCGAGTTCTGGAACATTATGGACGCAGTTGTTGTTATATGTGCTGGTATATCAATTACTTTTGATTTGATGGGCAGTTCAGCGGGACAAAATCTATCGACTATCAAATCACTGCGTGTGTTACGTGTATTAAGACCTTTAAAAACAATTAAACGTGTGCCGAAACTGAAGGCAGTATTTGATTGTGTTGTTAACAGTTTAAAGAACGTCATCAACATTCTTATTGTGTATATATTGTTCCAATTTATTTTCGCCGTAATAGCGGTGCAATTATTCAATGGAAAGTTCTTCTATTGCAATGATGCGAGTAAAAGAACAAGACTAGAGTGCCAGTAAGTTTTTCTTTCTGTCTCCAAGCTTTAACTACATTCATTAATTCTTCAAATTAGCAATGTTATCTTCCTCAATTTTTATATTCTAGGGGTGAATATTTTGTTTTCGAAGAAGAGTCGCTACTGCCAATTTCGAAAAAACGGACATGGCAACATCAAAGTTTTCATTATGATAATGTAATGGCGGCAATGCTAACGCTATTCGCTGTACAAACTGGCGAGGGCTGGCCACAAATTCTACAACATTCAATGGCTGCAACACACGAAGACGAAGGCCCCATTCACAATTTTCGAATCGAAATGTCGTTATTTTACATCGTATATTTCATCGTATTTCCATTCTTCTTCGTAAATATATTCGTTGCCTTGATTATCATTACATTTCAAGAGCAAGGTGAGGCCGAATTGCAAGATGGTGAAATAGACAAAAATCAGGTGATTCATATTATATATTACAGAAACAGTTTAAAATAGTTATATGTCGATCAAAGTGCACCATTTCATCATTGTTCTTTCCCTTCTCTTTTCTCACAATTTATAGAAATCCTGCATAGACTTCACGATAGGGGCTCGTCCTCTGGAAAGATATATGCCGAATAAAAGGAACAGTGTAAAGTATAGAATATGGAAAATGGTTGTGTCAACGCCATTCGAATACTTCATTATGATTCTGATCGTGTTAAATACTCTACTACTCATGATGAAGGTAAGCACATTTGATACCAATTCAAAAAGAAATTTAATCCTAATATTGAAATATTATGATATATATAATATGATTAATTATCTTAATAGTTATTTGAAGGAAACGAAATATTTTTGAAGTTAATCTCTGGGTTCTGAATACACGAGCGACGAAAGAGAAACATTGAGATAATAACAGAGAAATATTCATCAACCTTCTCTGGCACAAGCTCTTTCTTTTTCTTTCATGCTCTTCTCTATCTCATTCACTCCCACTACACCCCAGTATCAATTCAATATTTCTGTACGATACCATTGAATCCGGGCCCGTCTATTTCTCATACTAAAATAATCAGTGAGCGATCTTCTAGATTCTTATCCATATTGTTGGGTCAGTTTTGAATAGTATAAGGATTCATGTTCGAGATATTCCGCAACTAAGATTCTGAAAAATTATTCTTTGTCTTACAATTCATGGAGCAAAACGAAACAAAAGATAATGTGTGACGTCTTTGTAACAAGAGATTCATTGCATTTGCCTGCATATTTAAATTGTTGTTTGGTGTATCTGTCGTTCACGATTTGGCTCATTTTGTCTATTTTTTTTCATTTCTGTGCCGACACATACATACAATTGTGAATCATCTCACCTCTCATCTTTTCTTTTCCACATCCTTATCAAAAATATGAAAAAAAAAAAAAGTAAAGAATTCTTCTATCTACCAAATCTCTTATCCATATCATTGATCATGAAAATCTTCTTGAATTCTCGTGGATGAGATTCTCTCATTGAATGTCAATCGATTTCACCCAAAAATTATTACAAAAAAATACGGAAATTTATTTCGAACAATCTGAGATTAATGTGCGAACGATATGCGCAGCTTCCTGCTGGAATTTGTTGATTGTATTCATAGATTATTGTTTTTTTAAATTTATTTAACGTAGATGACTTGAGTTCCGTGAGCTTCTCATTTATTTTATTAACGAGTCTCTGTTGTCATCCGTCACTCCTAGAGTACTGTCTATCTTCTCGTCGCTCTCAAAATCTCTCTCTCTCTCTCTCTCTCTTCGTACTTCTGTCTATCATCCAAATTGCATGTGTAGTATCGTGTTTTTGTTTCGTTATTGCTACAACCAACTGACATGGAAAGTCACAACATTTTCACCCCACAATAAATCAATTGATATAAGCAATGGCGTCAAACATGGACACGTTCTATTATGCACCAGTGGCTAAACCCATTATTTAACTGGGTATGGGAGCAGTTGCACAATTTTTTGAAATTACATGCGTTTATGAAGTGATTTACCCACAAAACTTGTCATGAATGAAAAAAAAATAATTCGATTCATATCAATTTCACTTTCTTGAACAATTTGTGGCAAATTACATCATAGAGGAATCAAATTTGCCATCAGCTCCTAGTCTTTGTTTTGTTTTTTGTTTCTATTGATGAAAGTTTTCTAAATTTCGCACACAATCTTTGTTGGCAATGGCGTTTGATCGGTTTATTTGCTTGAAAAATCAATGACGAGATATGTTATAAGAGGAAAAGCACACATGCACACGCACCGCCCTTATGATAATGAGCACCAATGAATAAATACAAGCACGTGCGATCGGAGAAATATTTGTGTAATATTACTGAATTTCGTGCAAGAACTGTGAACGGATTGTGATTCTTAGCCGTGTGCTGTCGAATTCATGTTATTTTTACCATTGTACCACCCATCTTTTATTTTATAAGTTCCATATTAATATAGAAAAAAAAAATTATAATTCAGTAATAGACTTAAGAATATACGCACATTCCCTATATTTTTTTTAACGAAATAAATCTCCGAGTGCCCTAGCACATATATCACCTCCCGCTTGTGAATGATTTAATTAACTGAAACGACAACTAGAATATCCACTTCCACTCACGCCTGATCGACAACACATCACAAGGTTTTTTTTCTCAACCCGTCTACCGTTTCTCGCACGAATGTCACACATATAGTTATCCAGAATACACTCATGCTGCGTGTCGCATGCTGGCTGCTGCAAAATAACGAATAATCACAAAGAAAGAAAAAAAAAAGATTGAAATTATTCTATATTGAATGTAACACTGAGAAATTGAATACTCCAATTGAATGTTATATGAATCCTATGTTTTGCACGGGGCGCTCGCACGGCACTACGATACAAATTGAAAAAGTGAAAAAAAAGAAAAGAATTTCTCATCACGAGATTCTGAATTACGAAAAAAAAAAGAAAAGATGAAGAACGAAAAAAAAATATTTATCAACATCCAACTTCCCTTTTCACTTCAATATTTCCAATAACTTTTGTTATCAAATTTCTGGAACATATTTTCAAATTAATGATAATTACTTCATGATTGTAGGACAGCCTCTTTCAATGATACATTCCCAAATGACGACTATATATTTAGGAACACACACTTTTCATGTGTGTATTAATTAAACAAAAGTATATTTCATTAGCTAAGGGATAAATATTAGTTGAGTAAAGAGAAAGAAAATTATTTGTACGCGTCGTTGTTTAGCAACGATGTGATCAGAGAATCTCACGTCAGCTCTGAATAATTCTTTGATTTAAATTATTGGCATATTTGTCATCATAGTTCTTAGTTGATAATACTGATATACATATGAATATTATATATATACATATATATAGCTGCCAATTATTGATATTGTGCACTTGCTATCTCAAAGATACTAGAGTCCAAGTATCACCAACACGAAATGACACATGGAAACACATAAACACAAACTTATATAGTTTCACATTTATTTATCTTTATTTATACATTTTTCAGTTGATTTTTTTTCAACAAATTTCCAGATGTCCAACAATCAAATCGATATGTTTCATATTGTAACAAACTACACACATACGTACATACACAGCCGCATGTTAAACATACACAGAAACACATGGTAATTAATATTGAAAACAGTATCATTCCAAAGATGCAACTTCGAAAAAAATCAGCTTAATTACCGAGATGCCGACCATATCAAACAGAGATCAATCATAATTTTTTTTTTACTAAAGAACTAAACTCAAAAAGTAATTGAAGAGAAAAAAAAAACAGTTAGACACTTAGGCTTGTATGTCCGTATGTATGTCTGCTGTCGGCCGTGTGTTTGTCAGTGTGTGCATTGCAGTACAACCGGCAGAGCGAAGTGTACAAAGCCACTCTGAAGTACTGTAACATATGCTTCACCGGGATGTTCACCGTCGAGTGCATTCTGAAGATCGCCGCTTTCGGCGTCAGGGTAAGCTCCATTCCTCCCCCCAAAAAAAAAATAAAAGAATCAAAAAGAAAAAAAAAGGAGAAATCCTTGCCAGCTTGCAAATTCGGGCAATTGTAGAAATGCAGTTTCATTGTGTTTCCCCAATAAATATGTTGGAATGTTTATCCCAATAAAAAATCATCTTGACATGCTGATGTAAATAATTCGATTTAGTACATGACATAATTAGTTGTCACCATATTAATTGATGTGTAATAAATTGCATGGGGTAAACGCAATGACAACTGCTTCAACATACATGACTGGTAAGTCTCGCTTATTAGAGAACATCTAGAGCGTTGATTTAAAAATATGAATCGCTGCTATATACATAATAAAGTTTAATTTCAAATAATGGGAAATACGAATATGTCGGTTTACTTGCGTATTTATTGAGAATCACTGTGCTTCACTCACTGCATATGAATATAATTGATGCCAATTTTTATATGTGTTTCCAATTCGATGTATCAATATTTCAAGTCAAATAAAATAATCATGAAACACCATATGTATGTAGTGAATAAACTCAAGTTCAGATATTCTCAGTACGCCAGAGCTGATTGAATGAAAAAATCTTCACGAAATTTTACACACGTCTTTTACATGAAATCCAATGAACAATATCTAATTCACTTCATCGTCTAAATCAAATAAAATCACATCAAAATGTAAATGTGACGTTCAAAAATAGAACTACGACACTGTACTACACTAGAATAAAAGAGCGAGAACATTTTTTTAATCGATATCAAGACACAGGTGAATAGAATTCATATAAAATAGCGCGATTACGAACACTGATAACGAGGAAAAACACTAAGACAATTTTCAAGTAATCTTTAACATACTCCACACGCATTTACTATTCCATTTCTCATTTTCAGTTTCCTTTCCATTATTCTGAATCTAGATCTTTCTTATTCTACTCTCTCTCTCTTTCTCTGTTATCTAAATATTAGAATACCATCTCTATTTGTTTATTTTTTATTTATTAAACACATTACAGACAATAAATTGATTAAATCGAAAGTAGGTTAAATGACACAAAAATAAATTATAAAGCACACTAATGGCAATATCAGAAATATTCAAGCTACAAAAACAAATCCACGCCCCTGCATGCATAGTTTGCCTTGAATTGCATCAGCACGCATACACTTGCACGTGATGAGACATGATTGTGAAACCTTGCATGTTATAATGTGAATATTATATACATATATAATATTAATACTTCCAAATTGCATGCATGAATTGAATACATATAGAATTAATTAATCGTTATCGTTATTGTTGGAAATATAATGATCAAACAGACGTCTACAGCAGTTTGGTCTTTTTGTTTATGTCTTGCATGCCTGTACTGCATTGGCTTCAATAACAATATATATCTTTGAACAAATGTATATATAATATTGAAGAAACTGAGTTCAAAAACCGTCCATTGCATCTTTTTTATCGATTCTTGACACACCTCTATCTCACGGTATCTCATTTTCTTTCAACCAGTTTATTATTTCTTGCGTTTCTATTTGGTCCACTTCTACTATACTATTCTATTTCAATTTGTCTTTTGCGATGATTTGAAAAGAAAAAAGAAAAATTCTAAATGCATATGATCATCTTCATTCTTCTTGTACTTATACTCATCTCTTCTTGCAATCTATAAATAATTGGCTAGAATTGCTAGCCATTAGTCGTAATGAGCTTTTCGTCATTTACGACCATGTCCTCGAGCTGCTTGAATTATTTATTACCAATCGGTTACCTGCACTTAGAAAATAATCATTCCCAATAAAAAAATTCAATTGAATAATTACGGAATCAACGTCGTGATAATAAAATAGAGAGAAAAATTATTGATTGCTCGATAACAAAGTCATTCCTGAATATCTTTATTAATGTTTTTTTTTTGACAATCGAACAATTTTTGGAGAAGCGTACGGGCTCGGAGAAGAAGCAAAGCAAAAATTAAAAAAAAAAAAAGAAAATCTATTTGGAACCGAAAAGAAAAACCTAAAAAGAAGTCTTACAGAGAATTTTTGGGTATTTTTGCTACGGCTATGTTGGGTATATTTTGTAGTATCACGAGGCGCCGCCGGTTCTATTGGACAGCTTGACCGCCGTGAACGTCATTGTCACTCTACTTTTCCTCATTGAGTGCATCCTTAAAGTCATCGCCTTTGGATGCCAGGTATAAAAAAAAAATGACAGCCTCTATTAACTACTCTACTCTGTTCAACTACACCTCAATGAAGAAAGAGAAAAAAAAATGAATAAGTGAGAAATAAACTTAGCAACGTCACTACTGAGCTTGAATCAAGAGTTTGTTACGGCGGCAACAATCAGATTATCCAATGCCTCTGCCAAAATAAAGTCGAACCATTCATTTTTTTTTTAATCAATGATTATATCGCAATTCAATTAAGAAACAAATTCTTTTCCAATTCTATCAACATTGCGCGTTTATACAATGTCAACAATCGGTGTGCAATACATGTCTACTCGACTTGTCATGATTCCTCTCACTTTTATCTTTAGTACTATACATATGTATATATTTATATATACATATATGTATCTATCTATATAGATATATATATATATATAAATATATACATAAATAATTTAGCATTACAGAACAACCGCCCAATAAGCGATATATAATATCTTTCTACTATAATATAGCTGCTTGCTATCACTGGCATGTTCCTGTAGATCTGTAGAGAGATCCCGTTACTTCACAACAATTCAAGACCATTCATTGATCACTCAAGAAATTTAATGCGAATAAATAGATTTGAATCATGTACATATATGATGATATTATTTGTCTCTCATGAATATAATGTGTATAAAAAGTGACCGACGTTACGCAATTTAAATTGAGGACTGTACACTATTAACGAGTAGGCAATAACGCATTGATAATAATAATTACATAAACTGAAACGATACACAACTCGGGAAATAAATGAATTAAGTTTTTCATACGTACAGTGAACGCACCGAACACATAAATGCACAAATTGAAAGAATAAAAACAAAAACAAGAAAAGAAAGGTAGCACACACGCACAGAGCGACATAATCAGCCGTATACAGGCAATGTCGACTTTTCATTATTATTTTCCATTATTTAATTATATAAGATTCATTTTTCAATGCTTAATTATTGGTTTTTATATTGCTATGAATTTTCTCATGAATTTGTTTTTAAGCTGTAGAATGCATTATGCGCTTTTTAAAGGTCAGCGTGAACGCCGTCAACGACGCTTGTGTTTTTCTTTAGTTTTAAGTTCATCAATTTGTAAATAAGAAAATGACATTTTGTTCATATAGAATAATGAGAAACGGCGTTCACAGGCTGCCTTTCATTCATCATATATGTTTCACTGATAATAATTATTTCAAATGGACAGAACTTCTTCAGAGATCCATGGAATACATTCGACTTCATCACCGTCATTGGTAGCATCGTGGACGCTCTCATTGTCGAATTCGGGGTGTGTAGAATATTATTTTCGATTATTATTATATATTAAATTTTTTGACCCAACTGTTATCCACATACATAATAATTCATTTAGCAATTGATAATTTTCCTAAAACTTCGTTCTTGCATCGAGTCAGCTTCATAAGCATCAGAACATTGACTTGAGAATAATAATATTGAAGGAGAATAATGATGGGATTAATAATCTCTTGACGATAATGATAATACAGACGAGACGCATGCACGAAGTATATTAATAGAAAATCGACAGGATTGTAATATTGTTTTGTTTAAAAGTGTAATTTTCTTTGTCCCCTACAGGAAAACTTCATCAACGTCGGTTGCCTGAGGCTATTTCGCGCTGCCAGACTGATTAAACTACTCAGACAGGGATACACAATACGAATCCTGCTCTGGACATTCGTGCAATCCTTCAAGGTATTGTAATACGCCATTAAAATGAAAATTAAGAGGATTCGTAACAACATTCAAGATTAAATTTCATTAACTGAACTTAATATTTACTTCCAGGCGCTACCATACGTTTGTTTGCTCATAGCCATGCTCTTCTTCATCTATGCCATCATCGGCATGCAGGTAATATCGATTCTGATATAATTATAAAAGAAAAAAAATAGCACAAATAATGAAAAACAATCATGGATATTAATAACTTTTATTTACTTGTCACTTCGTGACTGTGTATTCAATTATCAGATATTTGGAAATATTAAACTTGATCCACAAACGGCAATAGAGAGTCACAACAATTTTCAAACATTCGTTGGTAGTCTGATGTTACTTTTTCGGTGAGTCGAGCAGCCAAAAAAAAATTAACGGTTGTATTCTACACTAAACTATATTGGCTCGGCAATGTGTAAGCTGCTCGGCATTGACAATTTGTTATCGTAAATTTGCTAAAATAATTCTATACCTCCCGTCAGCATCCTCTTTGTAATTATTTCAACCAAACACTAATTAAATTTGAAAAGTGATTGCTTCCTCATAACTTCCCTTCTCCTTGCTTTGCTTTGGCTAATAGGTTTTTGGGAACATCGCTCTGGACCCAGATACCTCAATATACGAGCACAACAATTTTCAGAGTTTCATTCAAGGTCTGATGCTCCTCTTTCGGTAAGTTCCATTCTGTCTCCCTGCTATAGTTGTCTTCAATATCCCCCTTTCTCTCCTTATACAATAGCATTTGCTTCAGACATATATATATAAATCAGTGTTGTAGTGAAATACATAGCAGTATGACTGTTAATTGTATCTAAAATTTTAATGAACTTCTTTAGGTGTGCGACGGGCGAAGCATGGCCAAGCATAATGCTGTCATGCATAAAACATCGGAAGTGCGACGCGAAAGCAAAACCGGAGCCTGAAGGATGTGGCTCAAATATCGCCTATGCCTATTTCGTATCATTCATATTTTTCTGCTCATTCTTAATGCTTAATCTCTTTGTCGCTGTCATTATGGACAACTTCGACTACCTTACACGCGATTCATCTATACTTGGTGCTCATCATCTTGATGAATTTGTGAGGATATGGGCAGAATATGATCCAAACGCAACGGGTAAAATTCATTTTACTGAAATGTATGATATGCTGAAAAATATGGATCCACCACTTGGATTCGGTAACAAGTGTCCAAATAGACTCGCATATAAAAAACTTATAAGAATGAATATGCCGGTGGATGATGAGTGTAAGGTCGGCTTTACAACGACATTATTTGCCTTGATTCGTGAGAATCTCAGTATCAAAATGAGACCCGGTGAGTTTCAAACTAGATATGGAATTGAACACGCCATTTGGAAAGCTACTAATCATCTAAATAATTTCGATATTCGTTATAGCCGAAGAAATGGACCGAGCTGACGACGAGCTGAGAGACACTATTAGAGCCATTTGGCCGCTGGAATCGAAAAAGTTGTTAGACTTTTTGATACCTAGAAAAACAGGTACTGAAATGAATGATTGATAATTTTTCCTATGGCAATATCCTATGAGCAATTACAAACTGACTTTTTTTCAGAATTATCTAACGGGAAACTTACCGTTGGCAAGATATATGCTGGCCTGTTAATCCTCGAAAATTGGAAGACAACGAGGTTTGGTCAAATTGAGCCAGCTGGCGGCCAGGTGAGTCATCTAAATCAACTAATAAAACTATCTATTATAATAATGATCGTTCATTTCATGTGATAGGATAAATAATCTATAAATAAGTTATGATAGTGAAGATAAGGTTTACGGTTAATGGTGTGTGTTTTTGGATTAAGTTTTAATCTTCTGTTTCATCTTTTTCTTTTACTCAAATTCAATGAAAAATTGTGTTTAGAGTCAAAAGAGAGAGATGAAACAGAATTAAATGTGACGATTGACTCGGAATCGAATATCGAGCTCGAATGAATGTTTTGTTGGCTTTTTCGTGGTAGGAATCGACTGTTCATACACGAGTGACATTGACCAAAATTAGTTATGTAAGAAACTTTCCTTGTAGCTGATAGAACTCCTTTTTGAAGAAACTGGAACTTTACGTTGAATAAATTTGTGATCAAGACTCAGCATACTGTTTGCTTGAATTTATTCAAAGTGAATATTGCAGTGGACGTCAATCCTGAATATTCCTCTCCAATAATTTCCCATCAATGTGTTCAGTAGTGGTATCACAGATTATGATCCGATAGTCGCGATCGAATAATAATCGAATGATATATGTATTTGAGTGATTAATTGTTTTACTTTATGAGGAATAGACTATAAGACCGAATAAATATTTTTTCCGGTTTTATTTTACATAGTTAGATAAATGCCAGTTATGAATGATTGAACGTTGCTGAGAATAAATAATAATAGCTTGTAAAATAATAAATGATAGGTAAATGAGACATTTACACATTCGATGAATATTTCTAGCGAATCTTTTTAAAGGTAATATGTTACGACATGTAAATAGGTCATAGAATAGGATATTCTTTATAGGACAATTTTAGATGTTTGTATAGACATTAAGTTTTGAAATGTTGAGATCATTTTCAAAGTATTTATTTACGTTGATATACAACAGAGAAGATTAATATTATCACATCACTAATTCTTCCTTCTCTGTACATTTTTTTTTATTTGCTCTTTTCAGACTGATAACGATAACGATAGTGCCGGGCAAACTCCTCCAGCCCAGGCGGTAGTACTATTACTTTCTTTCTCACTCTATCACATATATCCATGTTTTGTTTACACTGTAAACAATTGTTTTCCCTTTTTTCACATTCTTTTGATTCTAAACAGTAGCAGAGAAACGATTAATGTCTTTTTTCATTATCGTCCAAGGACGACAATTTTTTCTCTATGTTACTCAGACTTCAAAAACAATCACACAACACAATTCCACACATATGTATAGGCACTAATCCCAACTAGTATTCACGATAGATAATATTATAATTCATTCAAATCGCAAATAGATGATTTAGTCAGAAAAAAAACAATTTAGTGACCACTCTGAAAAATATCTTTCGAGTTAATTTCAGTACAAAACGAAAACTCGGAGCTATTTTTCTTGTAGAAAAATAAAGTCCCAAGTAGTGTCCCTCTTATCCAGAAATATTATATAAATAATCTTCTTGAACACATTACAATTCTATATACAATACGAAATTCATGAACACCCATCTGGAATAATTAAACAATAATGATAATGTAAAGAAACGAATTATTGAAATTGCTTGAGACGATGTATAGAATTGTAATGTCCAATAATAAACATCTGGTATCGATGGAACGTGGGTGCTGAACTGCGTCTTTCACAACGACGTTTGTTCATCTTCCTTTGCTACCAACGTAATGATAACGGTGTAAGTAAAAAGCAGAAAATAAATGCAGAACTTTGGGCCAAAAAATAATAGAACCAGGAACGTGACATTAGTAAAGAAAAAGCCAGAGTAGCTGAATATGATCCGAGTATAATTACTTAAAATTTAGTTCATTATCTTCAAACTAGCTCGCCTTTTGCCTCAAAACCCCTGTGAATTATACCTATTAGTTTATTATACGTATGAACTTTTGTCTAATGAATTTAGATCATAAATTATAGAAAATTAGAAACCGTCGTAGATAATAGTATTTTTTTTTAGATAAGAATTATTTATTACACTATGTACTCTGTTTATCTTTTTCCAATCTTGAGAATTTGTCGCTCCTACTGGCTTAATTATCAATTAATGAAATACAATTTGAATTGACGCATTTGGTATCAAATTGGAATACACATAGATATCCTCAATAGAAGCCAAAAAGCCTCTCCATTTTCGGAAGTTCTAGAATTTTTTGTAGACTTTTTTCATTACTATTAACCTATTTCGCTTATAATATCTCCTATTGCATCATAATACCTAGAAAGGATATTTGTTATTCAATACAACACCGAACAATGACATAAAGAAAAAACTATATATTTTTATACTTCCGCGGACACTTACGAAACATAATTAAAATCAATTCGAGTTTATAAAACTATCAAGTGTACATTTCCATACGATAACCACAATTCAATTTTTATATCTCTTAGGCATGAATGTAATAATTGACGATTAATCATATTACCTATATATTTTCCCTTTAAACGATTTATGTGTGCGTACCAGGTAGGGTGAGTTTTGTTTTTAGACAGCGGCTGTGTTTGTGACCGTTGAAATCGGCTTATCTTATCATGTGAACGTATGTTTATGCGTGCTGAGCTGAACTTGAAAAATTTTGATCGAACGGCATTCACATAAAAATATTATTGGTGGAAACATGTCGACTCTCATCAATCAGTTTGATGTCACTAAAATATATTCGAGCAAACAATGGGTAAAAACTTATGAAATATTGTTCATCTATTTTTCTTCTGTTTCACAGTTGATGATTGTCGATCCCACATTTTGTTGCATGCTTTATGATAATTGCATCAATGCGGACTGTTTAATTATTATTCTTACATAAATATCTTTACGTATATATTTATTATTACTGCGTATTATATTATGTATCACAATGATGTCCACGGATTCAAATCACAATTTATCTTATACCCAATTTTGCAATCTAACAAACATATACAGGCTTTATTATAAATGATACGTTTTTATGAAAATTTATGGAATTACCAATCGATAATGCACGATTAATTTGGCGATACCATAAAAAATATCTCATTGTTTGTCTTGTGCAAACTTTTTTTATTCGAATTCACGAGTATTCATATTTTCTTTAATTTGGTTCTCTTCTCCATAAATTGAATTTGGGTACAAGTACAAACCAACTCGTGAATTCGTATTATATATAAACTTTTTCTATATTATATTCTCTTGAAATAACACTTTTTGCACAATATATACCATCACGACACTTCTTTCTAGCATGATTTATATAAAACTTTGCTCACAATGTGTTTGTGAATTGTCTCTCTCAGATTCACTCTCATGCTCACTCGACATTCATTAATATATGGATATATCGGTTTCACCTATTTCAACTATAACTCAACACCAATGACAGTAACATTGCAATAAATCAATAATTCACATGCGAATTAGAGCAATGAGAGTGAAGAGCTATGAGAATGAGATGGGTTGCATTTTATATACGGAAGAAGGTCCGTGTCGGACAAGGTAAAAGCCTGTATGTGCATTGTACATACATCTCGTGGACCTGGGCAGTGATGCGTTAAGAAAAAAGAGAAATTAAGTAAAATTAAATATAAAAGACAATGTGCCGAGTCTGACACGGGTTTCACACATCCGAACAGCATTCGACCTTCTTCAACTGCCTGATGGACATGGCTGGGGTAAACCACACAGGTGGTAACCATGGGAGCCGTTTAAACAGTCTTGAGCCTCCAATTCATGATGGTAAATTGGACCAACTCGCAGAGCTGCATGACGAGGAGGAAGGTGCCTTTGGGGCCGTTGCCGCCGCCGAGAAGAGACATCAACGTAGCATCAGGTCTGTCGAGTTTCATTCAGTCTAAAAAATTTGGAAACTTTACAATTTTGAAAATCATCGTCTTATCTTTCTTCATTTCAATTGCGTCCGTGTGTTAATAGACTGAATGAAAGAAATAAAAACAAATAAAAAGACTGATAGCCTCATTACTGACACTGACAAATATTAAAAAATTATGTTGCAGAAACAAAAAGGTGAACTGGAAGATGTCCCACCAGTACGATAAACTAGGCAGCAGCGGAGAGAGTAGCCAGGGAGGGGGTGGGTCTGGGGTTGTACTCGTAGTTAATGACGAGGAACGCGGCCCCGAGCTAGAGCCATTGCTGGCAGAGTCCTTCCAGGACAACCACCATCACCATCATCACCAATACTACGATACCGACAATGATCAATACTATCATCACCACCATCATCATCACCGACCATCCTCGTACTATCAACACCAGAACACCTACGCACCTCGCTCCTCAATCCGTTACGTTAAGGTGTCGGCTCGGTCCAATTCAAATTCAGCAAGATTCTTTTATTCTTTTCACTTTAAAACTTACACCCATTCGTGAGATTTTCTAAATTCCATTTTTTTTTTCTATTTTATATTTATTTATTTAAAAATTATTGATTCAATGTACCCAGTATTTATGCGACTTGTTTTTTTTTTGTTAATAAGTATCACGTGAGAGGAGCAGAAAGACTCAATATAAATGTCAATTTTTTTCTACACAAAGTTTTTTTTATTCAATTCAATTCAGATATTGATGTTATAATAGATTTTAATATTTACTCCTTGAGTTATTCGGATAGATTAAACTTTAGAATACATGTGCCAATAGATAATAGGCCACAGTTTTTTGTGAAATATTGATGTGCCATCAATGGTCAGTTCCCGTACGGATAGATTACTTCATTTTTTTCATATTTGATCCTAGTTAGAAAAATTACACTTTAGAATACTCCAAACACTGCACATAAACATCCCAAATGCAGATATTACCAAAACCATATACACTGAATTTAACTGCATCCCCATATATACACGGGGATTTTAACATAGAAACTTAGAGTTCATCCGTGATATTAGTGATGAAACCAGGCCCTTCCCTAGCTGCTTTCATCCTTATAATTATATCGAATATTGGACGGTAATTAAAAAAAAAAAAGAATAGGAAAAACTTGGATTATAGATGATCCAAATTTTTTTATTTCCTGTCTCTTGATGTTTAATCATTTTTCAATCATATATATGTGTGGTAAGTAAATGATATAATTGAATGTTTCATCAAAGCTAGTCTTCATATATGTTTTTAATTGATAGCCACCTGAATAACACGTGATAAAATACAAATCACTATTACAAAAATTAAATAAAAACGAACAATGATATCTAATATAACAATAGTGCATGTGTATGACATAATATATATTTATGCATGATAAATTTTATTATAAATAACACTGTGGCACATTAGAAAAGATTATTTGTTTATCATAAAATTATTGAGCTCTCTACTTCGACGCTAAAAGAGTGCATACGGCTACGTACATCTCTAGCGTCTTTTAATTTTTTTATATCTCATTTCACTATTTGCGCATAATTTAGAAGACGCAGTCGCATAAAGAGAAAGTCCGAGGCAAAAGGCGTCTCATATAAAAAATACGTTCAGTCTCATAATGAAATGTAGAGCAAAGGAATCGTCGAAAACCCCACGTTTCAATGCCAAATCACTTCGATGTTGAAATCCCACATGAATAACTTCTTCTCTTGCTCATTAATTTTGTGTCTCCATTTAAAGGATCTACAGGATGTGATAGTTAGTGATTCGCGAGTTGGAAGCCTGGAGAGTTTAACACATCCTGGCGAAAGACTTCATCCTCATCAACCACCCCATCAACCACCAAGACATCAAATGCGTTCACCAAACTTAAGGTGGGAAATAATAACATCATTGACTCACCAAAGGAGTAATTAATTGTTTTATCGGCCCAAATGATGATCATGGTCTTATAACTACAATGCTTTTGTAGAAGACACTCGCCAGTGCACAGATCGCCATCGCCAACACGGAGACATAGGTACGATCAACAGCAACCTTACCACGACGGTCCTGGTTTCAGCGACGCAGTTGTTGAAATTCAGAGGCATGTTCATCATCCGCACTCTCAGTATAACCATCGACACAAAATAAGAGGTAAACGATCGCTTAATAATATTGTAAAATAAATACAACAGAGTGATGCAATTGTTGATCATGCTGTCAGAAAAAAAAGATTAGAAATTAATACTCTGAGTAAAGAGTGACTGATGATAGCTATCAAGGACAATTGGATTATTCTTAATTGAATGTGGCTATAAATGGTTTTTCTTCGCAAGAGGCAGAAGCTCTGTGTGATTTGATGTAATATGTTTTTTCTCATTCTTTTGGGTTTAATGCGCTCTACACAGACTATTACGACCACTGCGACTATTACGACGATGGTAATTCTTTCACAACAAAAAACTGTATGAACAATCCTCTTTTCGAAAAAACCCGTTTTTGATTCTTCATTCGTTTGGCTTCTGCTCTTCTTTGTTTACTCTTCTTTCTTATTCCTATTTACTTTGATTACTATATCTCCTCAGACAGCACTCGAACATGAAGATACAAATTTTCACTCCTATTACACACAAAGCTAAACACATTTATCGGTCAATTTATTTTATTGGTTAAACCGTGACACTCACGTATCAATCACCACACATTACATTTCAATCACATCTCTGAACGGATACTTCATCTCAATTTCATGAATCCTATTCTCTATTAACACAGTGGGGTATATACACAGATGTATGAAGATGCATGGGTGACAGATGCATGAGATTCGATCAATTGGTTCATAAAAACAAAAGGGACACACACATCAATCTCACCTACACGATTTTTGACTGGTAGCCGCATCACCTTGTATATTTTTGATTGCATGAAGTTAGCAACGCTAGCTTAGTAATGTATCGACAAAGACCCCATCCTCTATGGATATTTTACATATCTAATCATCAAATCCTTGAGAGGAAGTTGCTCAATTCCTCAATCCTATATTGAAGCATGGTTCATTCATACTTATTAGCAAATTACCCACGGGAATCTAACACCGACTCATTCTTTTCTATATCTCTCTCTCATGTCAGGTCCGTGGAGTGCATCAACAAGTCCGGCGAGATCCCCAAGTCCTGTGCACCGAATAGAGCATGGCCGACATCATTATGGAACAACAAGCTTGGAACAACGTTCGCGAAGTCCAAGTCCAATTGCTGGCCGTCAACCTGCTCATCCGCATCATCATCATCATCACCATCATCATCAGCATCCGCATCAGCACAGCTATCCAGTTTTAGTAACGAGACGCGGCCAAGGGAGACGATTACCACCAACACCAAACAAACCATCAACATTGCAATTAAAACCTGGCAATATAAACTTTCCAAAGTTGAATGCATCGCCGACCCACGGTCCCCACATGGCGCAGCATGTGGCTCCGTCGGCAGCAGCAGCAGTAGCAGCAACTGGAACTCATGTAGTGCCAACACCAACAGGAGTAGGTACAGCCGCATCCGCTGCCGCGGTCGTCGGGGCACACGTGCCGAGTATGTCGGCATCCGTTAGTGGCCATTGTCCGCTCAGTTTTGAGCAGGCAGTGGCAATGGGTCGTGGTGGACGTTTACTACCCAGCCCAGTACCAAATGGCTATAAACCACAGCCAAGTAGTGGGTCAGCAAAACAGAGAACACCGCGATCGAGGCACTCGGACAGCGATGAGGACGACTGGTGCTAGCCAATGTGGGACCCTGGACGGTGGTCCGGTGATGTGGACGCTACTAATAATTCGAGAGGCCTCTCGGCCTGTGCATAATATATACCTTATGTGTGTGTGTGCTACAACAAAATGAACTCTCGAATGTTACCAAAAAAAAAAATTTTTTAAAATAGCGCAATTGTATTTTTTGGCGTTTGCGACGACCGGAAGGGGTCAAATGTTTATTGCCATTTTGTGCAGAAAATGATGGTTCGTTTGTGAAATGAAATCCGAGTTAATCATTAATGTATATATATGAGTATACGTATTTGTGAGAATATTGTAGAGATGAGATGTAAAGAGAGAGTATAGAATGAGAACTTTTCTCAAATTGTTTATAATGACTCTAAACAAAAAAAAAGAAAGAATTGGATGTCATTTTTTTTGCCATTGTGTGATTATGTGGTGCATTCTAGATGAATCTCTCTAAACGTATATAAAAATTATGCTGGGTCCAATTTCAGCCCCGACTGCAAGATAATAATAATATTGACGGGGCGCTTTTTATACGAAATATTATCAATCTCGCGTGAGACTTGCGGACGAAAAAAAGAAGTTGAAAACGAAGTGAGTTAGAGAGATCCATATCACTTTGATAGAATCTTGAGGAAGCTTCAATCGTAACTGAAGCCATTTCCCTTCCTTGCTTTTTTTCATTGTTTCTTTTTGTGATTCACTGATGATTTGAATGCGCCACAAATCACTCATCTATTGTTCATAATGACGAAGAGACTGTGGTTGTGTATGAGGGCCGGATTCTCACTCATGATTTTAAGTAACCGAAAACGAAGAAAATGAATAAATAAAAACTATATGTTAATGGAAAAATCGTGTCAGTGACACGTCAACCTCCGATGTATTGAGAAGAGTGGAGAAAATGATTATAATAATGGATGTAAAAAAACGGAAAACACATATGAAAGAAAAAATATTAAGCGAATCAAAAAAAAAGTGCTTATAAGAGACTTTAATAAAATTTCCCCATATATAGGTT
This sequence comes from Meteorus cinctellus, assembly GCA_030523045.1. Classification (NCBI taxonomy): domain Eukaryota; kingdom Metazoa; phylum Arthropoda; class Insecta; order Hymenoptera; family Braconidae; genus Meteorus; species Meteorus cinctellus. The sequence continues at coordinate 216,661 of JAPYZF010000010.1, read as the reverse complement.
AACACACTGCCCGGCTCACCGCGATCCGCCAACGACAATAGAGTTTTATTATGGACTGAAAATCGAAAGCGGTCACGGTGAACGGTAGAATCGAGTAAAAGAGCAAGAAAATATCTAAAGAAGGAAAGATAAATGATAAAAATATAAAAAAGATAAAGACAAAAAAATTATTGAGAAAATAAATAAAAATGCTGTCGTGATGAGAGCGAGATGCTTAACGGTAACCAAAAGTGAAGTGTCTAATTCGATTCCCCGCTCTTATACGCAAATAAAAAAATTGCGTCGTTTAGATATCACTCTCGTGTTTTCACTACACTTTAAACAAGAAAATAAATAAAAAAATAAAATATCCCTATAGATATTCCCTTGTATTATGCAAACAAGGATGCGAATGAATGAAAGCATATGAAAATTAAAAATCTGAGCGTGTGTGCATGTAGTTGTATGTATCTGAGAATGAAATTGTGCGGCGACTGTGTGGCCAACCGATTCGAAATATTGACAAATTCGAGAAGTTTATATTTTTTTTTAAATATGAAAGCGGTTGGAATTTCTGAAGCGATGATGAATATGAGAAAAAACAAACAAAAAGGCTGTAATAGTTCCGCAACGTGCTCATCGAATTAAAAATTTGTAGCTCATGCCAAATATGTTCAATTTGTGACCACATTTGCAAGAATAAAAGAGAACGAAATATAATGGCACGCGCGAACCGATAACACTCACTGATAAAATGACAGCAGCAACAACTGAATACGCGCTACCAACGCATTGACATAGAAATCAATACACAAATTAATGAACGAACAATACATACATTACTTCGTTTTTCCAAACGTAAATGAAATAAATCCACATTAACGCGAATGCCTCGTTCGTCGTGCCAAGCCGTTTAAATATAACGAAGAATAAAACGTTCAAATATTAGGAAACAAAGAACATGAAATGAGGATAATGGAATCGATAATGATTGAAATCAACTCTCACAATTTATGACGAAATAACATCCACTAATGAAAATTCGGAACATCATCGGACAAATAGAACGTGAATTTTATTTCAGAGAGAGAAAAGAAGACACATTCATTCTCAACATGAATCTTCGCATTTGCAACATATTCAATATGAAAATATAAAAAAAAAGATAAAAAAATGAAAAAAAAAATCATAACGAACACAGTTGTAACTCAAAAAAAAAATAAACTCTATACTGAAGTCCTATTACCGTCGCTACTTATTGTAATTACCAAACATAAACAAGAAAAAAGAGAAATTAATTACAAACGAAAAATGAACAAAAAAAAATACCACATAACTCTCATTAAATTTACTAAATGCAATTAATTAATTCTACTGCTATTTGAAACAATCTAAAGAAAAAGATAAATAAATAGTCAAACGTGTACAACGCGAAATGGCCTCCTGTCAAAGGATGGACAAACAACATAATTGGAATGAACGAATTAGAAGGGAACGCACGTGGGATTCCAGGAAGTTAAAAATAAAATATTAGTTAATGATTACATAAAAATAACGAAGCATATTCTCGCGCAATTCAACCAGAATAATTAACACGTTTACATACTGCCAATCGTACGGGGGGTGTTTCTTCGGTGAGGACGCGAGTATGAATGTCCTGCATATACAATGAGAAGGAAAAGAAAAATAATTCAAATAAATAACAATGCGTAGGTAGATGTACATATGTTTGGCGAGGAATGAAAACAAAGTAGAAAATTTACTAATCTAGCTACGCACTTACATATTTGCAGTGAACGGGGACGCGAATTCTAGTTTTCCATCTTTTTTGAATGTATATGAATGAATCAAGAGAAAATGTTAGTAAATTCTATAATAATGTTGGTTCTACGTTTTATGAAGAAAATAAAAGAAAAGATTCGTAAAAAAATGTGGACAAAATAATATGAAATAAGTAGCCGGTAATTCAGTCGTTTGAATATAGTTGCAAGGCTGTAATAGGACTGTGGGCGTGTGGAAATTTTACGGAGTTTCCTCGAAGACACGAGCGAATAAGGCTTTGAAAATTAATAAATGAGAAAAACCAAATTGAATAAACAAATTGAGTCCGATAGAAAAAAAATGCGCCGAATTGAAAACACCTTCGAGGCTTCGCCGTATATAAACAACCTCGTGATGTTTAATCAGAATCGCGTCGTTTCTTCCCTTAAGTGCTTTACAAACACAATCGTATATTTCGTATGTTGCATTAAAATGAGAAAATGAGATCGTTAATATCGAATTGAGATAGAAGAGGCGGAATAATATTTGAAAATTCTATGAATTGCGACAAGTTTAATTAAATAGAATTAATTATGTCAGCGTTATATACCCGTGAAATATAGAATTAAAATGTGTATAATGAATTGAATTAATTAAATTTGTATGAAACACTGGGCGCTCTCGACAATGTGGGTTGAAAATATTATTAAAAATATTTTTTCTGTGATAAATCGGAGACGTGGACACACAATTCATACACAAATCGATCGAAATTTTGGAGCAATCCAAACATTATTCCCTCCCATTTTCCGATATGTTTGTAAAAGAAATAAAAAACCTCAACTCAATGATAAACATCATAACATAGAAATTGCAAATGCGATCGAATACTTATTGAAAATGACAGCTTGTGACTGAGTAATTAAAATCAAGGATAACAGTCGAATTCATGGAATGAATGGAGAATTTTGTTGTAGGAATATCATTCGGGCGGATGACCAAAATTCATTATATCAGAATAATTCAATATAAAAACTAAAAACTAAATTAATGTTACGAGAAAAAAAAATTGAATGCAGCAAAAGCAAAACGGAATATTAACGAATTTTAATAGAGGATTGTAACTTTAAACTGACATGTGTCTACTGAGCTACAGAAAGATAAACCTAAAAAAACATTAAGACTATCATAAATGAATGGGTGATCATTTCATGGAATGATTGCGATTTTAGAAGGCTATCATGTATGCATGAAATAATAACATTTGTATTACCAATCACAAGCAGCAAAACAAGCACTAATAATGAGGGCAAGATTAATCCGCGCGCGACACATCCGAAAATAACAAAAACTGAGAGAAAAAAAAATCGATAATATAAGCGTGATGAACCGTAGTTATTTCTGTACCGTTAAAAAAAAAATCTTTTAAGATTAACTCGTCGCTGTTTTTTCTCATAACTATTAATTAATTGAAATTATTTCAAGCACTTGAACCATGGTAATAGTTCTTCGCCGCGTTTGCAAATAGAATCAATAACTACCATTTTCATGGTGTCCCACGATCATCATGAGCGAATTATGAATAAAAAAAAAACGAACAAGAAAAATCAATATGAAAGAATTTTCTTTTTCTTCATTAACATATATATAAATATATATATATTTATATATATATTAATGTCTATACGTATATTAATTAGAGGAATAAAATCGTTTCCGGAGATTGTTCGCTACATTTCTATACATTATCTATATTTACAAAAAAATGAATGCTAAAAACAATAAATGGAAGGGGAAAAGGAAATGGATAAATATCAAACCACATACATTAATACATTGAAATTCAATTTTGAAATATGAATTAATTTAAATTATATACCAATGAATTTTCTCAATAAACATTTGAATAAAAAAAGAAAAATGATGAAAATACGGAAAAAAAATGGTGAACCTAAATGCAATGACGAGGAAAAGAAAAAAAAATTAAATAAATAACGAAAAATGTTGAATATAAAAGGCCCATGTGTATACGACGACTAATGATAATTCTTGAAATTAATTAAAAAATGAATAAAAACAAATGACAGCCGATTGATCATCGTTCATTAACTAGTTAAACACCGCGCCACCACATCGAGAGAAAGAGAGAGAGAGAAAGGAAGAGCGAGAGCGATAGAAAACATTAAATTATAAAAAATCGAATTAAATGAACAAATTATAAATATGATTGTTGTAAAAATAAAATGTATCATCGCGTGATGAGAGAAATTTAGTGAGCTGTAAAATACGTTTGACGATGATAGAGTAAATAAGTAATTGATTAATTAGAGTCGCGCCACGGCTCATCAAAAATCCGGGTGAACACCCGATGGACTCAAAGTATTCAACGCATCAGCTAAAATTTTTTCGATTCGTTCATGAAAATATTATAATATATATAAATATATGTGAAGCAAACCAAGAGAAGATATGCAGAGTGGACTAAAAAAAGAAAAAAAGGGTGAAAATGAATTTAGAATAAAACAAGAGGAGTTAAAAATGAGTGAGGGAGACCGCTTGGAGACCCATCGATTAGTGAGAGACAATTCATTTAATATTCAATTCAACTTAATATCTACGACTTCATTACTTGCATTTAATAAATGATTGAATATATAAAAAAAAATGATGACACGTAAATACTTTACAATTAAGGGTTTTTCTACTTATCTATATACATAAATATATATATAAATAAATTACCAAATAAACTATATACACATATAAATACACGTACATACACACATGAATATTATACATTATACATATAGTATATAAATTAAATATGAGAGTGGTAAATTGAAAGAAAAATGGATTATAAAAAAAATTAATTGAGAGAATAATAAATGAATTAAAGAAATAATAAAAAAATACCATGAATACCCTTGTCGATAATAATCACACTTCGTCACTAGACAATGAGCAAAGTGGCTCGGTAGAATTTCATACTTTTGCAAATAATCGACACTTCGATCTCTAAATAACCGGAAAAAAAATAAAAAAAAATAAAAACGCGCGTTACATTATTATTATTATTATTAATCGTATGTATGTATATATATATATATATATATATATATATATATATATATATACGTTTATATTGATTTTTTCGTTATTCCCTTTTTCACGAAGATTTATCGTTAGCGAGTTTGAATCTTTACTGATGTTGTTTGTGTGCGTAATCAAGGTTCGGCTGCATATAATGAACGCACCACAAAGTTTGGTAAAATAATTTAAATAACAGAAACCAAAAATTACCGTATTGATCGATATATTGGCGATGAGAAAGCAATTTAATGGCAGATTGCGTCGATAGGGCGCGTAAACGTTGAATGAATAGAATCAATTTTCCTCTTGAGTCGAGTTTAGAAATGAAAAACAAAGAAAAATGAGAAAAAAAAACTTAATGAAAAGCGTTTGTCGTTCGCTGCTTATTGAGCATATCTTTCAAATCGGAGCGTTGCCACATTGGAATTTAAATGAGGAAAGTGGCAACTGGCAATGATGCGAGAAAAAATACAGATGGCCATTACATAACGTGAAAAACACTAAAATTTAATGGAAAAATTGGCACGAAATGTAAATCAACAAATGGCGCAGAATGAGAATAAAATGAAGAAAAATGTTAACAATGTGAAACGGTCAATGGCTCAGCTGTGTTCCTGTGTGAGAATGTAGTATGATTGCGTATTGTTCAATTAGAACATACTTGTGAATGTGTAATCCCGTTGTTATAAAATTTATCTGATGGAAGAGAAAAAAAAATGAAAAATTGTAAAAAAAAATTAACAAACCATTGAAAGCTTTAACTATGAATGAATACTAACTTTAAACAGTACCTATATTCATATATCGATAATGGACAGATGAACAGTGAGATATGTAAACCAACTAGTGAATATAGATAGGAAAGAAAATGTATCGACATCAACGGATTGTATTAGTAATGGATACGAAAAAAATTCAATTTATGAGGAGTAAAAGATTGATCTGGTTGACTGTTACAATATGACTGGATAAGAGAAAACGCATATAAATATGTATATTGCCCGTTCACGTTTCGAAGTTTTATATATAGATGAAGTTTCACGGCGATTAATCAATCATGCTGCTATCATAAAGATCGTATGAAAATATATAATTCAATTGCAATCGTCCGAATAAGTATCTCCGCCTTTTTTTTCTTTAGTACTTGTTGCAGTCATCCACGATCAGCTCTTTCATCACTTATAAATTTATTGTAGATTACTTTTGTAAATGGGACGAAAAAAAAAAAAAAAATCGATAGAACAAAGGCAGAGAATTATTCAGAACTTGCTTCTCGAGGAAATATTGTATCTTTATAAATTATATTGCATAGAAACACGTGTGCCACGTCGAAACTACACGAATATTAAAACTAAAGCGGAGAATATTGATATTGTCGTAGATAAATAGATACGTTCTTATTCAAAATAATTTTAATGTCATGAATTTCTAACAAATTAATAGAAGTTATTTATTACTAAAGTATTGCAAGCATTTTCTTGTTTTATCTTATTACTATTGAATAATTTTATTAATCGACGTGACACACGCGTAAGCTTTGGATTACAAATTGCCAGAGTTGTACAAGAACTGAATTGTAACGACGCATCTGCCGTGTGGGGTGTTAAATCAGAGACAAAAAACGGAACACGACATAATTCATCGCCCACAATTAATGAATAAAAAAATAAGAATGCGCGACTTTAATCATGATTGTAAAGTGAGTGAATGAAAGAGTGCGCGCAAGATGCGAATGATTTCAAAAGACGTAAACATGCATTATTATACTATGTATTACGCAGTATCGGAGTACCTACCTTATATATAAATATTATGCATACATAAATAGTTAGTTCGATTTGCAAACTTAGTGTGTATCGTCGCTTCGAAAAATGCCCAGTCATTACTCGCCAGAAATCCAAACAAACAAACAAAAATCCCAACAAAAACCAATTTCAAGTTCATTCTTTTTTTAAGGAAGAAAAACAATAAATAATGTATTAAAATATTCATTACCTTCTTTTATCCTCTTTTAACACTTTACTCAATGCTTTGGTGGAGATATTGCGGCGGATCTGTGCCGTGCTGAATCATCTATTTGAAAAGTCATTCGATGAAGAAATTACTTGACAGCGCAAGAGGATTTTATTCGACTGGCAGCAGTGGCAGAAACAATTCTGATCCTCGGAGAACGCTGTGAGATGTCATCATCAGAATATCAATCTAAGGATTACGAAATCTCGGACTGAGGAGTGGAAGGAAATCACGGGTTCATAACTCATATTTTCGTCACTGAATAACTTACATAATAACTTAATAATTTTATAGCTTTTTATTGAGTTTATCATAATGCATTCAATCGATATACAATATCTTGTGGTATACTGTTGTATCTCGTGGCCAACACGTCGGAACCTCCAAAGTTGCCCGTGCGCATATAAAATCCTATTTAAAAAAAAAACATTTTGTTTTTTCACTGGATTCATTTACATGAAGGGAAATCTATTGCCTTTTTCCTACGCGTTCTTTCGTTCATTCATGAATACGACCGGACAACGTTGGTGGTAAGCTGGGCGTCATGGCACCGCTTACAAATCCAAATGTGAAATTTCATAGAAATGAAAAAATTTATATATTATCCATACGGAAATATTTTGCGGAAAACAGAAAAAGATGGTCGATTTTTCGTATAGTATGGACTGCAGGAAGGGAACGTGGAAAAATTGGAAGATGAATGGGGTGAAATTATATTATCGTATGAAAATTTTCAGCAAAATTATAATTGGTTTAATGTTAACTTCCTTTTTATCGCCTCCACTGTTTTATTTCATCATTTATTAAATGTTAGGTAGTGCCTAAAAGACACGCAAACGATGTACTTAAAGTACGAATCATTGGTGTGCCCTTTTTTTTATTTATTCATTTATTTTTTTTCGTATACTAGCTGTGCCGGATGCACTTGTACTGGTCGCAAGATCGAGTGATAGATTGACCAAAGACAGTTTTTAATCACCTTATCATTCTTTCGTTTTTGTTCGTACTGTCTTAGTTGTTTTCTGTGTTCAAATTGATGACAAAAGCATACTCTATTAACCAACACATTTTCTCTCTTTCTATTAAATAAATCATCATTCATGAATAATTATCTCTGGCCAATTAATCATCATCCGCGACATTATTGTTAACACAACAAAATATGTTACCGCCGTTTCGTGTTCGTTCATTATATTCCATCGTATCATCATTCTTTTTATCCTTTTTTTTTCCATTTTGTTCGTTTTATACAATAAAAAGGAGTTATCCTTCTCTCTAAACGCTAATTATATATCATCGTTTCTTTGATCGGCGCAATTTCGTATCATTTCATTTTCAGTTATTTCAACAATTAAATTCAATTATAGCTCGTTAATTAATTAATTTAATCCATCAGTGAATCAGATCATTATATTTTCTCTTTTTCTGAATTGTTTTTTCTCATGTTATCCAATAATTCGAAAAGACATAAAATTGTCAGAACTCCAAATGCTCGATACCAATGATAATTACAATAGTATCAATAGTAATACAATTGTAAAAATTTAATAATCACGTCACTAATAATGGCAATAATCAATAATAATATTAGTTAATAATAAAAGTAATAATTATAATAAAAATAATATTTATAATATTGATAATATGTGTAATTATTGATAATAATAGCAACGCCATTATAATGATGTTTTTTTAGCTGTTACAATTTTTGCCTAGAGACGTTATATATTTCTATATGTATAGCTACAATTTATAATAATTTTCATGTTGAAAAATCGTATACATCAGTGTTGTGTCGCAGGACCATTGCTTCGTTTAGCCCCTGTCTTTATTCATTCGTTCAAAATTTTCACATCATTCCATATAACATTTTGTCAGTTTTCCTTCCTTCGTTTTTATATTTCATTACAATCGCACTTTTTTAAAATCCTGGGAGACTATTGATTGAAAAAAGGCGGCATTGTGCACACGAGGTGTGTATATTGTACCGTGATAAACTAATTATTATCCAAGAAAGGACTTGATTACATGAGGAAGAGTGTGTATTATACCAATAAATTTCCGTTTCTTTTTGTTAATTAATTTTTTTCCTCTGCAATTTAAATGTAGATTGCTTGTATATCACACCAGCATTTCATTTTCTTTTTTATTTTTTTATTTAAGGGCTGTCGCGTTCTATTGCAAATATATCTTGAGATAAATTCCACTACAGAAGGAATAAATGAGAAAATAACACACATGTGTTCGTTCGTACCAAGTACACGATCCACGCACGCGCGCACACACATATACACACACAATCATACGCCCCGCATTTTTTGAAAACTCAAATTACAATTAAAACCTTATCAATAAAATTATCGATCTTAGGTTCGTATCGCCCACCATTAAAGGTTGAGCCTCAAGATCACAGATTGTATGGTGATCAGATTTCGCAAGATTTTGCTCTCATTATTTCCTATTCTTTCTTTTGTTTAATGATAACTTGTCTCTCTTTTTTTTTTTTCTTTATTTTTCATTCAAATGTTAGTGCTGCCATGTTTCTTCTAAGGATTTCAAGGTGACAGCTCCTGAAAGCAGACAGCATTTGGCCATGTAGGCACGACGCATAATTTTTGGAATAAATGAACAGAGCACATTGAAACAATCCATTTTAATCTGATAAAAATCAACTTCATGAGACAATATTTTTAAATATCGAAATGGAATCTCTCAATTTTGCACCGCACATTTATGAAAATGTTCCTGTATTTTTTTCTCATTCGAAACATTCCATAGTATAGATGTGTTAAAATTACACGAAATATATATGCGAAATCATAATTTTATGATCAGATAAAAAGAATGTGAATTGGCGCAAAGAAATATATAAATAACGGAAAACGAATAAATGTAGACAAAATGTAATGAAAAAAATCCCAATGATCACCTGATGTGCAACTTAAGGAATGATTACACATGCATATACAATTTTTCAACATAATAGAGGCGCAAATTAAATGTATAATTCGAAGAATCGTCAAAAAAAAAAAGTATTAAAATAAAATGTATTTATATATCGCATTGACACGAAGACGATACAGCTATGATAGAGATTGACGAGGAAGCTCAACATCTTCAGGGAGTTTTTTTCTCTGAATTACACAAGATGATCGGAAAGCATTCACATTACATAGGCATACAATATGAATTTAAAATTAAAAATAACCACAATAAATGGAAGAAATTCGTGTGTTTGAGCTAAACTGTGGATAAACGCATGACACATACATGAGGACGGATTGAATACAAAAGTAATCTACAAGTATGTAGTCCAAGTATCAGTGAAAAACATTATCTATGAAATTTTTCAATTTTTATAAATCGTATACAATTGTATCATCTGTAAATGATTGATATTGTGTTCGTTGATTCAAGTTTCGACTAATTTACATGAATAGCGAGTAATGAATCTTGATGTGAAGCCAGGAACTTTTCAAAGATCTCGAGACACTTCAATCGGAATTCATCGTAATTATATTCAACATTTTTGGAATATATAAATCTGTTTCTTCTTTGTTTTCTGTTGATAAATGTTTATATATCTATATATTTATTCTTATTCATGTGTATATGTGCGCGCGCCCATTTGTTGGTAGCTCGTGTGTCTAGATGTGTGATGGACTGCATTCATCACTCAATTTTTAGATCATGTATCCTCCTACTTATTTTTTGTTCTGTCTCTCGTGCAAGCGTTCACACATAACTTTCATTCTCTTTCTCTTCTCTCTGTCGCACATAACTTAACAACACTCTTGTTCTCCCTCGTCGTTCTGTACTATCTGTCCGCTTTACATTCTCTTTCCTCCTTTCTTTTTATTCAAATTTTTTTTTATCTTTCCACCTAAACCCGAGGTCGTTTTTCGTTCTCTCGATCGGAATCAGAATCCGCTGAATCGTGGAGAGGCGGAAACTCCGGTACGGCCTCGCGTTGATGCATCCATCCAGCCCCCGCAGCCAATGCCTTGCCCTGCGTGTCATCATTTCATTTTTTGTTTCGTAAATTCACCAATTTTTTAAATTTAGCCCAATTTATCATCAATGTTTCTAATTATCAATTTTTTTTCATTGCCAACTGGCAAATTATAAAAGGAAAAAACCAGATACATTTGCATTGGAGAGTGAAAATATATCCAGAAGTAAATAACCCTAATGTTTCATTCGCGAATTTAATTCCCAAATTTTGTATCAACCCAAATGAAATAAAAAAAGATATGAAAGGAAATCAAACCCGCTGGGAGAGGATGATGTGCGCAAATGTTCTAATATCCATAGAGCAATTTTTTGTTGGCTCTTTCATGCAACCATACATGCCAAGAGAGAAAGCTGAAGTTCATTTGAGATTTCAATTTTTTCTTTCTTCACAATTCTGTTGTTTGGCAATAAAACTCTATTTGATCAACATCATTTTCTTCGTCATCAATATATATACGATCTGTGTATAAATATTGAGTTGACCATTTACTCAAGTATCAGAAGCCAAGAGCGACGTAGAGTTTTCTTGGGTCGATTATGCCAGACTCAAGAATGCAATTGGAAAAGTTAGAATGTTAAATCAATTTTTCAGCTCAGTAATTACAATATCTCAGTAATTTCTTCTCATAATAATTCTGGCATAATCAACACCAAGCAACGAAATAATTATGTACAAATTGAATTTGATTGATTGACTGAGCTCTAGTCAGCAGCCTAAGGCTCTACGCACAGAGTACGCACTTAGTAATAAACCTCATTCTCTAATGATATATCTCTTGCTTTCTCACTTCATACTCGCGCTCTTCTCTCCACATTACTTTCCACTCTTTTCCTCTTTTTCTCTGTTTAGCTATAAAATTCAACTATGTACATCTATCTAAATCACTTTATTAAGCTCTTATTGCACTCTTTAATTGAACTTGAGTAGTTAAACGAAAGAAATTGAAACTAAGAATAAACACCGAAATATAAAATGAAAACATCACGTATTGCACCGTTATTCTATAATTAATCGAGATCTGCAGTAAATTTGCTTAACAAATTTGCTATTCCTAGCCCTAAAACTTTAATTCATTTGAATTTTGAGCTAGTTTGACATATTCATTTTTCTTTTCCTTCTATATACCTAAAGTAGATTGTGCTTGTCGCAATAGATACGAGAGAGGTTCTCCACGGTCTTCGTATGTCCGATGATTTAGGACATTACGCCTCGGATGCGTCACTGTAAAAGAACACGAGACCGAAATTTATACTCTCATATCGTCCCCATCTCATCTCGTTGCCAAACTCTCTCTCAATATTATCATTTTCATATCATATTCACCCCCATCTCACGCTCCCTTGGTTATACTTCAAGTGCTATTTAATTAGAGGCAAAAGAGTTTATATGAGAGAGGCAACAACGGTGACGAGCATCTTTTCTTTATGTTTATATTTTTTAGTATGTTTAAAATCAAATTGTTTCTCATGTCAGACTGTACGAACTGTGTTTGTAACAATACTTTACACTTCATATCAAATATTTTCTTCTATTTTTTCTTCATCTGAAAATGAACAGGCAAAGCTACATATTGAGAGAAAAATTTTGACGTTGGATAAAAAAATTTGATTTTATTATCGTTTGTATTATTTTCACGAAATTGATTAATATTTGCATTGATATAATAAACGAATAGTTTTCAACTCATCTTCGTTACAACAAACACAGTTCTTCAGCGGACGTTAGGCAAACAAAATTAACTCCTCCATTATTTATCTATCAAAATTCTTGTGCTGATATTTGGAATGCAAGCAATTGTTACTCGTAGAGGGTAGTGGGTTAGTGTTCAAATTGCATCATTCATTTGTCACTCCTCTTCTCGATCATATCTCAACGAAAAAGAAAAATGGTAATAATCAAAAATGAAAAATATCGAACGCAAATCAAATAGAACAATTAAAATTGAAACTCTCATTCATGCACACATAAACAAATGTTCCTACCATTAGACAACTTCTACACGAAATGAAAATCGAATCCCCGCTTTTTTTCCTGCAAAAACGAGAGAATAAAAAAACGAAAAAAAATTAGTTAATGAGATACAATTGATAAATAAATTTTGATTTTAACGATCATGTCATTCATTTCCTCACATGCCCCATTTCGGGTTTCAGTTTTTTTTTTTGCTATTGCCCTATTTTCATTTCTCCTACAAATCAATGGCCAAGTATTTCCGGAAGTTGATTAAACCGGAAGAATTACGCGAAACGGCCGAACTCGTTAAAGAGACGCTTTTCGCGAAGAAGAGCTCTCGTTCAACATAGCAGAAGTGCTAGAGTGTCATCGATACCTCGTCTGTAGTAAAACGAGAAGAAACATCACAAGTGAAGCTTTACTATACCTGGTCTAAAAAGTGACTTTGCAACTTCAATGCATACTAAGCAACCCCCGGCAGCTAGTTGGCAGTGGCTATAGTAGCTCTCTGGGCTTTCTGCCATTTTTGCCCATCCTACTCATACATATTTTCTCTCATCTCTCTTTCTCTCACATTCTCACACTCTCGTCTTCCTAAAGCCCATCTTTATGACCCCAACCAACAACACTACCCCGTCGGTATTATTCAGCAACACATACCACCCACAGCCACTTTATCTCGCGCTCTCTTGCATACATTCAACAGCAAAATTCATGTAGGATCCATTTTCGCGCGCACACTCACATTTTCACATAAGTAAACCGACAACCAGTACGTATCCACACATACACGTTTAATTCCAAAAGTTCAACTGCACCTTTTCTACATATAATAAAGATACTTCTAGCGCAAAAATGGATAGAGAAAGTATAGAAAAAGAAATTTAGCGAGAGAAAAAAGACAAAAAGCGTGTGGAGGAAGAAAAATAAATATGCACATGCATTTTGACGGATAAGCGTGGCTTGGAAAATTATTAGAATTCCACCAATCACTGACTCATTTCGAAATTTTTTTGTTCCCGCCGGTTTTGCATCCGATTTCGTTTTTCACTTAGTCGAGCACTAATGCAAGCAACATTGTCTATTGCATCACATTGAGGAAAGTTTTATTCTAATGTTTTCTAATGTATAAATGATTTGAGATTTCTGAGGTGATTTCTTCATTTCATTTTATTTGTAAGCCACGTTAATCGTAAAAAGCCAAGCATTCTCTACTACTTGAATTATAATTTTTCATAGAAATCTAAAAACCATAATGGAGTTCAATATTATTTATGCCGATGCATAATTTTTTTCATACGCTTTTACCTGATGCATTGGATCATAGCCCATCGAGCCGTCATTGTATGGTTGCGAACCATAGTCACTTCCATTTATTCCCATTCCATAACCTGCCATGTCCTGAGGACCGCCCGGTGGCGCTGGGGACATCATCGGTGTCGGTGTGCCCTGGCTGGCGCCGCCCATACTGTACGGAGATGCTCCTGCAAAAGCTGCTATAGAAACCATCGCGGTGCTTACAAAGATCGAGGGGTAGCAAATAATTTTTTGGTAAAGGTTTTTTCTCTTCTCTACGAGGAAAAAATAAATTTCCCCCCTTTTCGCAAAATATCTCCGTTCAATTTTGCCGACATTTCTTCTTATTTTTTTATTTCGATATTCGATTAAATGATGGGGAAGATAAAAAACAACAAGAATTATCAAGATCTCAGCTTGCAATTTATATCGTTCTGCTATCAGTTCACGTTTATCTCGGAGAGATTGCGACCAATTCAGTTATGAAGTCGAGTTACTAATTTGTTTTTCAACTTGATCCTTCTCTTTTTTCATTATTTTGCGTTTGATGATCAAAGTATAGACCAATAGTAATATACGAACGAGCGCTACTGCTCATTTTATTCCTGGGGCCCCGGAGATGATTTATTGGAAGCCGCAATATACTATTGGCGGCATAACGAGAAAGAGAGAGAGAATGGTGGAGAGGAGGAAGCACACAATGAGCGGTAACTCACTTGCCAAATGATTTACAGTAATGAGAGTCGCTGGTGCCGCGATACGATTTCTACTGGCGCTATCGATTCTACACGATGTTGCTAGGCTGACGACTATACTGCCCTTTCACATAGTGGGAAAGAGAGAACGCGAGAGTGAAATCAAGAGAATTAGAGAGCGAAAGTGAGAGAGAGAAGGCAATGGCGAA
Source organism: Meteorus cinctellus (assembly GCA_030523045.1). Lineage (NCBI taxonomy): Eukaryota > Metazoa > Arthropoda > Insecta > Hymenoptera > Braconidae > Meteorus > Meteorus cinctellus. Next base: position 201,650 of record JAPYZF010000010.1, on the reverse strand, counting down.
CGGAAAGATTTTGCGAGTGTAAGAACGGAAAAAAAATTAATAATAATGTCTCATATCGAGACGCGGAAAAAGAATTTTCTACCCCTGAAAATACTATTTTGTTCTTTTCAGAAACTTACCCGCAGCTTTCTTAGCCGCATATAAATTTGCCTCCTCTTGCGCTTTGCCGATATTTTTCTTGTAACGTATTCTCTTGTTACCAAACCAATTGGATACCTATGACAAAGAATATAATATAGTTACCGTTATTCCAAAGTATAGAAAAGACACTCGTAAACTTCGCAATAGATTACGTGAATTCATGGTCGTTTTTTTTTTCCTGGTACTTACTTGACTCACGGTAATGCCACACTTTCTTGCAAGTTCTTCTTTTGCTTCTTCACTAGGATAAGGATTGCTTAGGTGTGAATAAAAATATTCATTCAATATTTCTGATGCCTGTTTGCTAAAATTCCGTCTTTTACGCCTGTAAAGATAAATTCTCAAGTAAGTACAATGTTTTAAATTCAATTCACTAGATCATTATTTAATAATGAAACGAGGCGACATAAATATATATTATAAATATTTGATGAGACCTTGCGTCAAGAAATCGACTTCTCAAAATCATAACAGCCTCGCAAGTAGATTGTTTCAGTTGCATCTGAATACTTGAAAACTTTTTATGTATAATCTGCACCATCCTCTCAATTTCCTTTGGTGTAATAGGCCTGGTACGACTTTGTTCCCGCAGGAGATTCATCACGTGAGTTGTAAATTCATTACACGCCTGTAACATACAAAACAAAACATCCAATTAGAATCAAAGTAAAACTTCAATGCAAAAATGGCAAAATAGTTCTGAACTTCGTGGCATTTTACTGGAAGTAACTGTGTCACAAAAGATCAACAGCAGCAATGAAACTCAAACAGAAAAGGGGAAAAAAAAATAAATAAAACAGAAAAAAGAAAAACTTTTTATAGTAGATGTATTGTAGAAACACGCGCGTGAAGAGAAAAGGCGGAACAATGTATTATTTGCAACGGTTGTCGGCTTTGAGGAGAAAAGACTTTACTCGATATCAGTATTCGAGGCGGCCGTCGGGGTAGCTTTTCCTGAGGGAAAGCCCGTGTGTTGCTCAATGAGAAAATCCAAAGTGTGAGAGAGAAAAAAACATGAAACAGAAGAAAGACAACGAGTGAGACATGAGGGGAAAGCGAATGGTGTGCAATTTCGCAATGGATTCCACTTTGACGTCACAAACCCCGCGCAGTTGCTTCTGTTTGCTTTCATTCACCTTAGTATAGCTACAGCTCGAACCCGCCTGCCTTAATGCTACTCTACCCTGCTACCACCATCCAAAAGTATAGAAACAGCCACAAGAGAGTGCAAACCAACGTGGACGGAGGGTAGATCACATACAGAGGATCGCTCTCACTAGTCTGATGCTCAACCCAGACCAATGGTCTTCGTTGAATGTGAGAACTGAGAATGAGGGAATGAAAAGAAAAAAAAAACGATAGGTGGATTGGATGAAAAACCCCACACTGAAAAAGCTCAGTGGTATTTCCATTCTCTTTTGTCTTTTCCTCTCGTATTTTTTTCACTCCCTTCATCCTCTCTGATACTTTATATAACCAACCATCTACTCACTCCCTCGCACACTTTCATTCGACCACATCTGGCTTTTTGGGCAGTGCACAAAAATGAAACAACAACGAGTGCAAATGAGTGTGTCTTGAAATAGAATATTTGATGAGTTAATGGAAGGGAAAATATACAACAATGTGAAAGGACAAAATGTTCCAACATGACATAAGTGCAAATGATCATTAAACAAAATATTTCAATGAAATATTTTATTCATTCATCACCATTGTGCATTGATGTCATACGACATTCTATTTTCAATTTATAATAACATGAATTGCTGTCTATAATGCAAGATGATATCACATAACAATTTCCATTAAGACTTTGATATTTTTTGTTGTACAAATATATATACAAAAACAAATAACAAGAATTTATTTTATTGCGCACAAATGTCACTAGGGAATGAAGTAACGTATAGGAAGTGAAAGAGTAAAGCTTTGATTTCACCAACGGTGAAATTGGATATCTAATACACGAACACTGCAGTGAATATAGCCATGCAGTGATGTCAATCTTAGTTGTGACTATTCGCTATTGCTTGTGAGGCATTGAATCCCTAGAGATGTGTATCTATGTTCTGATGCTGTTGTGTATATAAGAAATGATACTCCATGTTATTCACTTGAATGCTTTCGTATATCAAAAGTTTCTTCTATTCTATACTGACTCAGCCATCGTTTGGCAATCATGTGATACCTTAAAATTCCACTGCGATTTCTATTTTCGTGTTTTGTCTGTCACACAAATATTTTCACAACGCCACGAGCGCAAAAAGGCACTCACCCTTCTCTTACAAGCATGACTTGAAATATATTTAAAGAATCTTTGCTCAATAACAACATTATTTTGTGTCACATTTAATTTAATTCAACAGCACTTCTACTCAGACACAACAAATATTCATTATCAAGCAAATAAATTTTCTATGGTGATTATGCCATTTTATTCTACTTTGGAAATACATATTGACAGAATAAAATATGAGATAACAAATAATTAGTTGGTAGGCTTAGAATATATTCAAGAAAGTTACGAAAATCATGTGCTTTTGTGCTTATTCGCCATCATAACATAGGGAGAGTAGAAAAAAAAATGCCATTTGCTTCAACTCTGCATTTGCTTGAGGGATGAGAAAATACAATGTGAGTCGGCAAGATTAGCTGAACCTGTGGGTCTTATCGAGCGAGGGGATATAATTCACGTTTAGTTCTGAGCTTCCTTCACAGAACGAGAATGTGAGAGAACGATAGAGAAAGATAGAATGTAAAGAGAAAAGGGGAGTGAAACAGAAGAAAAAAATAGAACGAACGAGCCCCCGAGCCAATAACTTTTACTGAGCTTCATCACGTCAAGATATATTTGTCTTTTATATAGAACATGAAAGTTTGGTAAAGCACATTGTGATGAAACGACCCAATTTTATAAATACATTGTATTGATATTCGCGAATATATAAATAAACATATAATTTAAAATTTAAATAAGAAAAGAGTGACAAAGGGGTGTGGCATTTGCAATGCAGTAAAATATTTCTGTATGACACTCGTTTGAAATACGATGAAATAAAGGAAGAATCATATAACACTTCCGTCACGCACCGCAAAAACAATCACATTTACATAACGAACTCCACATTTATTCATTCATTCATTCTCAAGAAATAATACGGCAAAAAAAGAAGAAAACAAATTCTCCGACTTATGAATACAAGTGATTCATTTTTATTACATCGATTGTATGAAAAGGGATAGAAATTTTTGACATAGTGGTATATATGTGATTTAATGGTGAATCTGACGCAGCATTGAATATAACCAACGCGTTGACATTTGAATAAAAATAATAAAAATAGAATGGTAGGAAAGGAAAAAAGAAACAAACTGGTCCCGAACACCCGGTACGTGACTACCGCTATCTGCAGTGCAGTTCTCTCTGTTTCTTTCGTATACTCGGAGACGTCACGCGATCGCACGGATACAAAGAGATATTCTACTGCTACAACTACTACCACAGACTTTTCTAGTCTCTAAGAATCTCAAATATATATGCATACATGACAATATACAGTATGTATAAACCCGGCACAAATTGCTATAAATCTATGTTTGCAACAGATCGAATGCACTTCAACTTGCAATCTCAAACATGACAGGATAAATTTTTCTTTCATCAATTAAATTTCCGAGTGATTCAAGTCACTGATATATAAAGTGCAATCAAATATACCAATGACAAATAGTGAATTGTCGTGACAGCGATGAAATCACATGAAGATCATTGTGAATTTAATGAGAATTAAAAACAAAGAAGAATATCAACATATGCAAGCGTTCCAGTGAATGGTCACGTTGCAAACAAACGCTCATGGACTTGTCACGTGAGAAAAATATCCTCCAACATTGTCGAAGTGAAAGAGCCCGTCGGCACGCGATCGTCGTCGTATCTTCGTTATTCTGGTATTATTCGTAGCGTATGTGATCTGAAGAACGTCGGTGTGCACGCGAGATTTTACTTAGGCAAGCGCACGCCGGTTCATTAGCACGCAAATCGTCCTTAGCTTGTAGTGTCTTTCCTTCTTCATTTTTCTCTCTCGTTCATTCACCTCGCTCTTACTCTTTGCTTGTCACACGAATACAATGTCAGCCTCGCCCCAAAATTGCGTTTCTTATCGTCACTAGAATCTATTTTAAAAACCTCCCACACTCCTCTCTTGGACAATGTTTAAAGGTAGAAGAAAAAGAAAAAAAAAAAGTTTCTTCAACCAATTTACGGTATCGCTTAAAATATTCTCCGGCAAACTGATAAGGTTTATCGTTAGGAGTCGGGTAACATAAGCCATGAGGCAGTTTGATGAAATATATACGAAGTCAGAGAAAGAGAAGCGAAAAAAAAGGAGAGGAAAATTGTAGAGAAAAAAAAAAGGAATATAGAGCAAAGTTAAAAGCAGCTGATACAACAATTACCTGCTCGTATTTCTCCAATTCTTGATGATATATTTGTCTGATTTGGGCAAGCTTGGCACGATAGTCCGAATGTTCAATGGCATTGTCCGGTTGTCCCGGTGGTCCTGCTGCCGCTGCTGCTGAAGCTGATGCTGCTGCACCGGCACCACCACCTTTTTCTGGTCCAGCTACACCTTCAGCAATCAACATATTGTCCAACCTCATCAATTGTGGATCAGGTGGCTCTTCCTCTTGGGTATTACGCAACGATAGAACTGTAACAAAAAGAGATTGGATTTATCAATTAAAGTCCATCATCAACAGCAGTAGAGATAACAAATGTATAAATAATATTAATAGCTTGGTATGAATTGTAAAAATCGAAAATGAAATATACGTGAGTGATTTTATTTCCATCAATTTTTATACTGATAATAAAACGATAATTAACAAGTGAAGTTTATTGAAACAATATGTATCTTTATCGTATTCAGAAATTATTGTTGGAATGAAAAATCGCTCACGAATATTTTATTGGTACATTCATTTTTATTCTTTGGTCTTTTTATTGAATTCAAGAGTATGTTTTATGGCGTAACCAGTGCTTAAATTTTATCAATCAGTAATATGCCACAAAGTTGAATCATAAAAAAAATCAATTTTTTTCCAACAATATAAATGTTTTATTTTTACTACACTTCGTCTTCGAATTGTCGAACAAGCCACATGTTCACCTCTTTTTTCATACTTTCTTTTACTTCCTCTTCATTTCTTCTTGGCTATTGTTTTATTCCTTTTTATTATCGTAAGGGCTGGCACGCAGTACCTCAGAGTGGATAGTTCGCAACGAAGGTAACAGCATTTTTATTGTTCTTTTACGGCGCGTGATGGAGCTGGACGATCTATAAAACTAGAGACTATGCTGCTGGCTATATGCATGTGTACTTTATCCCACAACAATGTCGTACTGATGGAAGCATCTTGAAAAATCGATTTTTCGACAATTCTTTTTCTATTCTTATTCAAACAATTCAACTTTACCTTTTTTTGCTTAGTCTAACATTCAATCCTTGAATTTATCCACTAACAGTAACAACATGAATGTGCTATAAAAATATCACAATTGAATGTTTGAATTATTTCCTTCCAACAATGTCAAGTTAGTTCATTAAAACCAAATAAAATTCATCAAACTGATATTTAGTTTGTTAATTTTCTTTTTTTTCTCATTTGATAAAAGATACTAATGAAGATTATTGCTTAAAAAGCGCCAGTGGAGAAGTCGTCGAAAAGTCGAGAGAGCGTGAAACGAATGCACGGGTACTAATGCATTTATACGACGTGTAACAATTAAGGGCGAGAAGAAAACGAGGTTTGAAGTTTGGTGGAATAGTGGGCCCTTGGGAAGTGCAGAAACGAACGAGGGTTCCTCGAGTGGGAATAAAAACGCACAAAGAGTCAGAAAGAGGAAAGAAATAAAAATAAAAGGAAGACGAAGGAGAGGAAAGTGAGAAACGAAGAGAGAGAGGAAATATCAAACAAAAGGGTAGACAAGTGAGATGAAGGGGGAAAAAAAAAAAATAAAATGGAGAGTGAAATGAAAATATTCGTACTCAGAGTAAACGACAGACGTTAAATGTCACTGCATTCTTCTCTCGTTTCAAACAACACTTCAGACTCACTTTACTTTGTCTATAGTTTATTTATATATTTGAACTATAATTGAAGTAGAAAGGGAAAACAAACACATTTGGTTCAACAGTAATTTAAATTAGAGATATTCTTTTGTTTGAATTAAATAACAAAAGAAAAAAGATTATTCAAAAATGTTGAAAAACCTAAATTGGATTGAATTCAATTCGATAACACAAATTTATCATGCGTCAAACAAACTATTTAATGTCCTGACCTTATACCCAAACTTTATCCCCACTCGCATTTAATTAGTTCATGAAAAATAAATAGAACGGTCAATTAGATAAATAGACAATACGACATGATGTTTCATGAAACACAATCGTTAACCCACACTATTTAACGTAATAATTTGACTATTAGAGTACATAGGGGTAGGTTGTTAGGGGTAAAAGACAGGCATCAACACAACTAAACTTTATCCTCTCTCTTTCTACTTTCTCTACAATTCCATATGTTTTGTATGGACTTGTACCACACTGGGCCCAGGCTGTGGGGCTCCTTACAAGCACGTAAACTCACTTTTACTACCAGTTAACATTTTACGACTGCAATGGGCTGCCAGGGTGCTTCAATACTTCTCTCACACTCACTCATTCACTCTACTTATTCTTCTTTCACTCGGTCTTTATTTTACTTCCTTGCTCATGTCATAGTATATTGTTTGATGGCCTTTCTCACATCATTTTGTCTTTTTTTTTTAATACATATGCACATGTGCACATGGCAATTCGTGCATTGATAACGTGTGAATTATTCGCACATTAACTTGTAATGTTTTCTTACTATTTAAATCGCCATATCAAATGCAGATTTGCTAATGAAATAGCTTTTATTTCAGTGTTTATTTCCATGCGAAAAGAATTTTTTTTTTCTGTTTCTATTGGTTTCCTATTGATGGAATTTAATTGTGGATAAGGTTTGAAGCTAGCGGTTGTTGTTGATCGTTGTATCGGTCGTTTCATATGGCAAAGAGAAGAGAAACACCTACGAGTCATTGTCCAGTTGATAATTTAACGCCACAGACTTTCGCTGCAGGGTATTGATCTAAACAGGGACCGTAAGAGCAATTAAGATAAAGAGAACGGTTAACAAAGGGTTGTCGAGTGGCTGGTGGTATTGGTGAAGCAAAGAGAAAAGGGTGATTTAGAGGTGGTGGAAAACTCGTGAAGCGAATGAGAAAATATTGACTTAATTTGTGTGGTTTGTGTGAGAATGGAAAATAAATCCTAATTCAACTTGGGAGTTATACATTTTTAAATGTGAAACTGTGCTGTGTCATTTATTGGGGCAAGAACGTAATTGAAATATTTATACGATTACAATTTTTCTTTCTCATTTCTATTTATTTTACATACAAGTTAGAGTGACGTTGAAATATTAATTAATGAATTATTATGGTTTGGAAGACATATTAAATGGTAATTAAATGTTTGGCACTTTTATATCCAGTACGAATAGAATTTGAATCGAATTAATGCCCTTTGAATTAATTAATTTACTTCTGACTACTCCGAGTAATATTGGAAATTCGTTTTTTGCAGAAATTCAATTTCATGAAAGTCGTACCTCTCCTACTCTTTCATTTTCAAGAATTGCTGAGTCTTAAGGAATGCAATCGCATTAAAGGTTGGATGAAGTGGAAGAAAAATAAGAAAGAAAAGAAGAGACAAAAAAAAAAGGAAAAGTAAAGTCTGTGGGTGGAAGATGTTAAGAGGATGTGAATCGAAAAATCGAGGGAATGTTTGAGACCTTTTACACCTTTAAAAAAAAGCTCGCGTTTGCTTATTCTACTGCTCCCTCTTTTTTTTCCAGTTCTTTTTTTCCCTTTTTATTCTTCTTGTTGTTGTGGGATAAATCCTCTAGAGATGAAAGAGGGACTCATAGTGAAGAAGAAAGAGGAGATGGTGAAGGTGGAGATGGAGGAGGTGTGAGATTCACGGAATCCCTGGTTGTGTCAATCCCCATGAGATGGCAGGATATTGACACCCCAGCAATAATAATATCCGGTCGTTCACTGATTTATGAAGAAGTTGAATTCACCCTATGCGTGACTTCTCTACACTTTCATTTCCAAACTAAAACGAAATAATAAAAGGGGAAAAAAATACAATAAAAAAATTGGCAAACTATTTTTATCATTGTAGAGAATGCGAAGAAAAATCGAATCACGTATTCGATAGTTGGTAATCGATTGTCTGATCTCGAATTACATTATCTGTGTAGTAAATTGAACTCGAATGGTGTGAAAGAAGAGATACTACAGTGTGAAACATATCTGTATAAAAAAAATAAAATAAAATTGAATGGATATAAAAAGAGTGAATGAAGACGAAAGTAAAAAAAAATGTATCCGTATTTATGAATATGAATACAGTGAAATAAATTGGAATGAATAATAAAATAAATTGAGAACGATTTTATAATTTAATTTTTTGATTCAAAAATTGGATCGTGAGATATTTTTATGGCTAATATCATTTCCATCAGGACTTTATAGGACGAAAAAAAAAAAAAATATATACGGATGGTGGGCGAATGACTGTAACCATCCGTCGCAGAGTTAATCCAGAGAGTCAGCGTTCCCCCCGGAGCACTCTCGACGATTGGGATCGCGATCAAGCATAAATATTCTGGGCGCCTCTCGTCGAGGCAACGTGTGTATGCACACGCAATAAAAAATAAATGAATAAATAAATAAATAAATAAACAAATGAATAAATGAATAAAATAAGGATGAAATTTTGAGAGTGGCAGTTAATTTTGTGTTATCATTTTTTCGAAAAACTAAATTCTTTAAAGAAAATTATTATATTATATACTGCAAAAGAAATTGTTAATAGCTTTTAATTGGACAATAAGGGTGTGAATATTGTCATAACCTTAATTTTGTCTAGAGGAACTATTTTACACTTGAACAGTAACAAGATTAAAATAATTTGCCGACAAAAATTATAACCACAAACAACAATTGATTAAATTGAAAATATTCAACCCTCACCACAGCCCTCTACACCCCCCCGAGTTATATAAAGTTCGAATTGGGGTGTTATAGTTGTGAGCGAAGAAAATTTTACGGGCGGAAAATCACCGAATAATTGTTACGGCGTCGCTTTGATCGCATAAAACACCTCGTAAATGTCACAGGGTTTCGGGGAAAAAAGGGGTGGCGACGAATAAAGAGGATGGAGAAATCTATATACCACTATACCACGACAAAACCACCCCTGCAATAGAATCGAGGGTGCAGGGGTAAGGCATAACGTCGCATTATCAGAACATTTGCCTTGCGAGTTTAGTGTCTTTAGTTATTTGGCGTGTGATATTTGATAGGTTCCAAGGGATAAAATCAACCCCTATGATAACCTCAACATATGTCTACAATCTGAATAAAAACAAAAAGGAAAAAAGAAAAACAAAAATAAAGTTACTAAAAGAAACTAAATCTGTCACAGCATAATACAGATACAAAAACAAACAAAAAATTGTTGCATCTTTTTCATTTTAATCTGTTGGAATTAATCTGCAATTTTGCAAGAGAAGTGTTGAGTTAAAGTGGATTTTCACGAACGATGAGAATAGGTAGGAACGAGTACTTTTAATGAAACGCGGATGTTAGAATGACAGGAATGCAGCAAAATAGTCGAGGCGTGCTGTGTGTGTCATGAGCTCTACACATAGATGTATCTATACACTACGAGTGTGCACTAACACGTCTTTCCACTGCATTCATTCTCCTCCACCTCTCTTTACCAAAATCCATACCTATATATATATATAATCACGCATATACATATAATAAACACACATTCGTTCTCTTGCATTGTGTACACATATACATGATGACTCGTCTCGGTTGAGTCTGGTAGAAAATTAAGTCTCCTTTCCGCCATGCCAGTTATTGGACTTGCGTTTTTCTACCTTCCAAAAATAAAAACTTCTATCAATTCCATTTTCCTGTGTTTACTCTTTTTTTTTTTCTTTTATTCCATTACGAATTTTCCACGTGACTCTCTATATCCAGTTCATTTCGATATCCCTGCTGGCAGTGCTTCGTCAGAGGGGGTGGAAAAAAAATAACACCACAAAAAATAAACGGAATTTACGATTGAAAAAATTCACAGAAATTTACTGCTTCGTTGCACTACCCCTTTGACGCACGGTGATATCCCGGGCTGTCACCTTTTTTTTTAATTTACTTCCTGTTTTTCATCGTTTTTGTTTTGTATCATGTGAACTGAATTGTTATTTCGAGATCCTTCAAACAGTTCGCAATATTGAAGAGGTACAAAAATAATTTACTTTGTGAAATAACGCAATGACAAGTTAAACTTATTTTTTTTTTTCATTGTAACAAAAACGACAATTCAGGCATTTAATTATTGGAATTAATCAATTGGTCGATTGAACAGAACTGCAAGCATTCTCGTCCATTTCGCGACAATGCAACATAATTTAAATATAAACAATTAATTAATCAAACATCAATGAAGGAATATTAAACTGAATAATGAGGAAAGAGAGGTTCGTTAAAAAAAAAAAATAGGTATATAGACTGATGTTTAAAAAGAGGGTTGAGGTGGCATACAAGGGTGGACAATCACCCTCAGAGGGAGTGAACAAGGGTGAACGAGTGAGATAGTAAAAGAGAAGGGTATTAATAAAACGTTCTGCACGAGAGGACGAGGGAAAAATAAATTCTTATTGCCTGGCGAGTCCGGTATTTCCGCAATATACGACGCAGGTGTACCAAATGTTATATCCACCCTCCCGCCTGTTTCCCATCCCCGTATATTCCACCATGCCTTCCTCTATGGCGCCTGTGTGTTCCATTCCCTTCTACGACGGTCCACGCAAGAGAAACTCTCTCTCCGCGCGACGACACAACCCATCGTCTGCAGGGACGTATAAACTTTTACGAACAAGAGGAAAATAAAAAATACAACATCCAACTTTTTACCTGAATATAATTTTAAAATATATACTTTCCATTATTTCTCTTGAGACTGTGTAGAAAACTGGAGTAAATTCTGTCATGAATTTGACGAATAAAAAATCATCTTAAACATTTCTCTATCAATAACAAAAATTTCAAATTCATTTTTCCGACTGTCTAAATAAAATTTCCATCAATATTTGTTTTCATCATTCAAAACGAAATTTATTGAATTAAATGTTCATTATATTTTGTTTGTTTTTTGGTGGTGTTGATGCCGTCAGCGCGATGCCCTCTACCTCAGTCTACATCGAGTCGATTCGACACGTCTAGCAGAAAAGCGTTTTCTCCGCGCGGTGCGCGTTCCCCCTTTTTCGAGGGGCAGACAACATGAACAGAGGGTGAACGTGCGGTGAGCGAGGGTGGTTAGAGGAGTGAAGGGAAGGTGTGCGCAAACGTACGACGCGAGGCGGAATGAAACAAGGGGGCAGAGGGCGCCAACGTGGCGTTATTGATCGAGTGGCTCTCGAGACCGACGCAATCCCTCTATTTTCATCTCACTCGGTATAATATCGTTGTGTCTCTGCTTCATCTTTTTCTCTCTTTATCCCTCATTCGCATCATGCTTTACTCTATGCGCGTGTTTACGTTCCATGGCGCGAATTTTCACTGAACATTCAGTGGGGGAAAAAAAACACAATACAAAAATTAATTATCAACATTGCAAATAATTTTCGTTTGCCGTTTCATCTCAACAATTTTATCAAATAAATTATGAATTATAAAATTGTCAAATTTTTTTTCTCTCTACATCATTATATTTGTTCATTCCCAAGTGTAGCAACATTCATAATACTACAATGGAAAATTTTCCTCCGGGTAATTGTGCAAATACATAAATACCATGTGATATTTTTTTTTTATTTCATACACATTTATCCTCCTATTTATTAGCGCAATTTAAAAGCTAATGAATAGTGAACAAATAAATTAATTGCGAAAGTATCTGGCGCAATAAATAAAACATAATATTATCAACATTATTATTTCACAATACATACATATATATATATGTATATATATATTTGTTATTTTAATGATATACAATAAATCGCATATTCAGTATTGATCCTCTATGGTAAATTCAGAGCGAATGGACCCTACCAAATTCACATTCGATAGCATTTTTTACGATCGAACAACTCGACTGACTTCTTTGGTGGAATTCAAAACGAGCGAAGAAAAGGGTTTTTATTATATATACACGTTCAACGCTTGAGTATACGACTATATACGAGCGGATTTTTACGGTCTGTTGAGGTCGTCTGAGATCAATGTATAATAAAAAAAAAAGAACAAGAAGGACAAAACACAAAATAGAAATAAATAAAAAAAAAAAAAATGTCTGGAAGAGTGGCGTAAATACGTGAACGAATATAAGAGAGGAAGATCATCGATGAAATGCGACGTTGGCCTGTTCGTTTTGCAGAATAGAAGAGGGAAAAGAGCAGAGAGGAAAAAAAAAGATAATGGAGTAAGCAGAGGAGAAAAGAAACAACGAAAAAAAGTTCCATCGGCGGATCTATAGAACAAAAATATACAAAAAAAAATACTAATAAGAGAGACGGCTTTCGTTTCATTTTTGGGTTGTGTGTGGAGCCCTTGGGTGTTGTAAATGCACCTCCTCCAGCAGGATCTCATTCTCTTACTCCCTCAAAGCGTTAAAGGCATAACTATATACACGAATATATATAACAAAAGGGGGCGAAAGTGTAGGATTGGATGAGGGACGAGCTGAGGGTATATACGAAAAAAAAAGAATTTTTTTTTCTCATTCTCCTCTCTAATGAGAATTACATCCCCTGGGACACTTCTAAGGACCACTCGATGGACCATTTCTTCCAAAAAAGATTTTCCAAATTATTTCTCCATATAACATTTTATTATCGTAATAATTTAAAAGTCAAATAACTTTATAAACATTTTTACTACCGATATATATATATAATTCTTCTTCTTCTTCTTTCTCTACTGTTATTATTTTCACGATCTCGTTATTCGCGAAGTGCAAAGAGTGAAAGGAGGAAAACCAACAAAAAAAACACACACAAAATTATTGTCGCCTGCGTGACAATTGTGACGCCCGAAAAATTTTCGCTTGGCGTGCTTACAAACGACGTCGTTTCAAAAGTTGTTATAGCGAGTTCTGAAAACTTCTTCATCAACAATATATATATATATATATACTCCAAGGATTTCCGACACTCACTTCCTCCTTCAACTTCTATTCTTTTGACTATTTCTATTTTTTGTTCATTTTTTATCACTACTTTACCTACATACACCGTCATATATTTATTGTTATTTTTTTTCTATCTTATTTTTTTTCTATTTATTTTTCATTCGCCAAGTCGAAATGCAAGAGTGGGTGGTGTATATATGGTTTTGAGAATGAGAATAGTACACTTGGACGGTAAGAAATAGCGTCTCGCTATTGTATGTGTATAAATACATACGATATATGTATATATAAAAGTAAATGCAATAGTGTGATGGTATTCTATATCTCCTACTACTCTTCTCTTGTGCTCGTTCTTCTCGTGGCTTTATATCGAGGGTGGATATGTGAGGGAGGATTCACTAGGGTGAGATAGACGGGAGAATACACGAAACCTTTCTCTTGCGCTCATTCTCTTCTACAACTTTCCATACCTCCCTTCATGGTTTTCTCGCATCCTGTTTTCCTTTCTCTCTCTTTCTCTCTCTTTGGCCCCTCTGGCAGAATCTTCAACAGCGCCAGCTGAGTTTCATCCCAGTTGGCTCGCATCATCTCTCCCTCAGTCTCACAATCTCGTTTTTTCTCCCATTTTTTTATTTTTTTTCTTATAGTACTGCGTTCTCAATATCAAATCGTCCAAAGTTTATAAATTAATCGAAATTATTCAATGTGTATATATTTATGTATCGATTTTTCATTGATTAGTGAATAATATTGAAAATTGTTTGTGAGAGAGTTTATCAATGATTGACATTTCAATTCGAATGTATTTTATATGTATTATTTGAAGCATGTACATGTGGATGTGTAGAGTGTCTAGGTAGAGTGAGCGGCAGGGAAAGGAAGAGAGACAGCGAAAAACGTCAAGAGCATGCATAATTCATAAGTGGTATGGAAGAGCGCACGGTGAGAATTCAAAATCCCGAGGAACCGCATGGAAACGAGAGTTTTCCGCAGAGAAGAGTTATATATATATATAAATACATGTATATATAAATATCTGTGTAAGTGTGTATATATTTAGAGCAAGCAGAGAGAAAATGGAAGAGATATTATACCACTCAACCAACATGGCAAAAATAATGTGAACTTTAATAAAAAAATTGAATAATTAACTCTACTGTTTTTCTGATCAATTAAAAGAGGTTTTGACGATGATGTCAAGGAATAAAATAAAAGATAATTTAGTCTTTTGCATTGATGACGATTGATTTATATGAATGTTTTTATTTACAGCCAATATCATTGATGGGCTTTAGGAATGCGATGATCGCGTTGTGCAAGAGACATATCGGTATATATCCGGAAGCACTTGAATATAATATTCGAAGTGCGCGACATAGTCCATGAGCCCAGACACACACGGGACCTGTTGCTGTCGAGTTTACGGTGTTTTTACGAGCGACGTTACAACCACCCCTGAGCACGGGGGTTGAACGGTCTCGCACTCTGTTTTCATCTCACTTTTTCTCTCTGTTCCCACCATATTCTTGTCCCATTCGTTCACTGTCGTACGCTTCCCTTTCACTAACTTATATTGCGCCAACTCATTCACCCCCACTCCTATTCATCAGCTGACATTTTTCCACGCATTGCAATTTTCATTTTATGCCAATTGCTGTAGATAGTAGTGTGCAATAATTAGTAATTACTACAATGGATTTTATTTGTATTGGAATTGTTTTGGTAGTAAACGAATATCAATTGGAATTCAACTGCTATGTGGAATTTTCCTGTAATTCAATTCCACGAAATTCTTTATAAAAGTGTTATCATGAAATCAAATTCTTTATTGTGATCTTGCATTATTGCACACTAAAAATTATTTTTATCAGAAAAATGAATGCATCAACTACAAGAATTTCGTTAGAAATTACGAAATATATTTCGCATCTCTGTGATAGAAAAAAAAAACAAACGCCAAATATAACTGTCAAAATATACTCAACACTGCTGTATATTTATTCCTATTATGACTCACCCTAAAAATATATATAATCACTACATGTTCCTTTTCTTAATTCCGACATTCCTTACTAAAGCATTATCATAAAATAATATCATGCCAGCTCATCCAACATGAATAACTTGGAGAAATTAATAGATTAAAATATTTATATAAATTTTCTGTATGAGCGAAGAAATGAAGTGAATAACTAAAATATCGTGGCAGTAGCAATGTGATGGAATTTAGTAGTAGCTGTGATAGTAGTCGTATTTGTAATAGTAGTAGGGGACCAAGTGGTGGTGGTGGGTTGCTCTCTTCACAATATACTGTTGGAATCTACGAGGCGAGAGTTCCCTTAAAGTTGAAAGTTTATACGATATTCGCAAGCGAACTCCGACGCCACCATGCCAAAGTTTTGTCTCGGGCAATTAGAACTTGCGCGTATTATTCATAACTCTCGGCCCACCTCTCGCCATTGCTTCTCTCGTTCACCCAACCGCCATTCTTGTCTCCTTCCTTCATCGTCATATCTCTACCACTAAAACCACCATCCTATCTCTCGTCTATTCCTC
This sequence comes from Meteorus cinctellus, assembly GCA_030523045.1. Classification (NCBI taxonomy): domain Eukaryota; kingdom Metazoa; phylum Arthropoda; class Insecta; order Hymenoptera; family Braconidae; genus Meteorus; species Meteorus cinctellus. The sequence goes on along the minus strand of JAPYZF010000010.1, from coordinate 185,643 downwards.
CTCCCTAATTTCATTCCTCCTTTTCTTTTCCCTTCATTCTCATTCCTTCTTCTGATATTCATACTATACGACTTGAATTGCTGTATTCCACTTGGATAATATTATACTCTCATCTTTCTTCATTCAACACATTATTGTTCGTCTTCATAAAAGTTTATTCATGAATTCATACAAATTGATGAAAAATTGTTCTACTTCGATATTCTACATCAGTTGAAATATCAATTTCAATTCATTAATTATGTCATAAACTGTCGAGTTTTCGATAGTGAACAAATAAATAATCTGATAAATCTCGGAATAATATGAGATTTTATTATTCATCGAAATACATATAAGAGACCGATTTCACTGTAAAAATGTATGTCATTCGCATGTCATTTCACTTGAATTTCCAACATTTCCACCCTTCATCCTTCCTGTCACATCTCCTCCACTTCACTAACTCCCCGCCCCAGGTCAAACACCCAGTTCACTTAATGGAAATCTCATCAATTGAAACACCAGACAAAAAAAAACACAGAACAAATTGAACTAAACTGAATCGAGAAATCAAATAATGCTAAAAATAATAATGAAGATGAGGAATATTGATTAATATAAACATCTCGATGACAGGTTGAACGAGGAAGATCACGCGAGGGGGAAATTGTGTGGAGCATATTTATAGAATACACAATTATACATGTAGATATGTATATTCTCAATTGCACTAGTGCATCAATGTCTAAAAGACTTAATGATCCTCGAAACGAGCACTATCTCCACGCCCTACGCAATCTCCATATCATTACCATACGATTACGATGAAAACAGACACATTACATACAAAAGATAAAATCTCTTCGTGTCAATAACACCTTTCAATTACTGAATAACAGAAAAGAAAAAACACTCAAGCGAACAAAAACCGTATCAGTAATTACAAATGAATGAATGCATAAATAATTCTATACATTTAAATGAAATTGCAGAGAGTGCTCAATAATTTTCTCCTGATTCTCAAAGCTGAATTTATTCAGTAGTGAATTGATCAGAAAAATCAAAATAAAAATGTTTAAGTACATGAATAAGTAATATTTATATGTGACTCGATGCAGCCACTCATATTATTATTGACAGGCTGTCCAAAGGAAAATTGTGGAGAATAAATATAAAAAATTCAACACGTGCGAGTGTTTGTGAGTTGATAGTAGCACGAGCGTTTTTAACTCACTTCCAGTTGACAAGATTTGACGAGATGAGTGGAGAGAATATAAAAAACAAAAAGGAAAATAATAATAGAGGGAAAAAAAAAGGAATAGAAAAATGAAAGAAACGAGGGATAAAACTCATAACGGAGAAATGGTCGATTATGTATATAGACGCGTGCGCGCGAGCGAGAGCACTCTCACCAGGTTTACGATGTTATTTTACTGGATTTTTATGATATGACGTAGCATGCACCTCTCGAAAGTTTACGACCCCGTGAGATTTTATCGCTACGTAACGTATGGTTTGTTAAATCGCTCTGCTCTATCCGTGACACGCCTGTACACGTCACTTGCTCGGGAGTAAAAATGATAAAGAAAAAAGAAAACAAAAAAATAAATAAAAGGAAAAGTGGTAATAAACTATAATTACATGAAATGAATGAAAAAAAGACATCAACTAAAATTTGATTACATCTGTATCTGATATTTAAACCAACGAATAAAAATTATTTACATACAAATGTTTTCATTTATTTTATCGTGAACATGGTCAACATCGTGTTCGATCATTTCTTCTTTCACGATATAAATATTCATATTTGTTTTGACTTATTCACGATACTTTTTCCAGTAGCACCTTTTTTTTCTTAAATATATTCCTCACATTCTACACCTCTCATAATTTTCGCACAGACATTGTTCTATAAATTTCGGAAAATCCCTGACACTTTATTAATTAAGGAATAAACCCTTGACATAATCAAATGTTTTCTGTATTCTTTTATTTGACATATAATGAATAATGTAAAGAAAAAAAAATGGACCATTCCGAAATCAGTTGATAACAATCACAATGAATTCTATTCACCAAACCCCTAAGACCAACGTAAAGTTTCCAAACAATGAAAAGGAAAGGAAGAATAATATCTTTAAGTGACTGAGAAAAAAAATCAAACCAAAGAAAGAGTGATTGACATTGCGATAAACAAACGAGTTTGGGAGATGGGAATTGAAATACATAAATGCCAATGTACGGTAGATTGTATCGAAATACATAAACGTATAAATGTATTATACATCCACATATATATACACTAAACATGAGAGATGCACAGCAAAGGAAATCCTGAGAGAGCCGATGGCCGTGTAACAACGACTTCCGGTGGACAATACGTCCCGCAATTAAGGGACGCGAGAGTACGATGCTGCTTTAATGATACTACCGCTATATACATATATTTATATTATATGCCTATGTATGTATATATATAGATATACATACACATCGTAATATATATCAGTAGTATGTCCAAACCCATCAAGGACCAACGCAACAATGAAATGACAATGGCAGACACAATGTCGTTTTCTCTATATCTCTGGCAAAATCCCTTTGTGTGTATTTCCCATCGTCTCCATCAAGCATTTCACTACCTGACAATACGGACGCGACCTCCCAAACAATTAAAACGAAAATCAATGACAATAGAGTGGAACTGCATTGGATATATCCATCATTATACTTGCAAACGACAACAACAACAAAAATATTCGATTAATCAAACAAATTCACAGATAAAATTTCAATTAATTTCATTTCTTCTTTCTGATGAGTAAATGACAATATGTACTGACAATTTCTTGTATTCAAATGAATAACATCACGCATATAATGTACATTCTTATATATTGAAATGTATTTGTATATGTAAATATGCATTTGTATGTACACATGGACATTGGAAAGCCGGACAACGAGCAAACTATACGATGGAATCGATGCTTTCACGGATAAAGTCTCTCAACTGGTTGTCGTCGTCGCCGTTGCATTGGCCACGCGGATTTTATCGCCCGGCAAACGTGTTTCACTCGTCCGTGAATCCGCGGCGCGCTTTTGTGCACATATACATATCTTATTTTCAAGATATTTATCGCTAAGGTGTCTCAAAAGATTTTTCTCAAAGATCTTATACGGATAATATAAAAATAAATATTATTTCTATAACTCCACTTCTAGCATAGCGTGATTCACCTGAATATATTGAATTAATTCCTCTACGTCTGCCATAACCGATGACAACATTAACGCCACAATGAATTGTTAACAAAACGAATATTAAAATCAATAAAAGCTGTGGATGTTCATCATCAACTAATAACAATGACATAAAATTAGAATTCATTCTACAGTCAAATATGCCATCAACCGAAATATTAAAACACAACTGACTTTGCAAGTGAAATATTTATAAAATAAATAATTGAAAATTGATTAGAGGTGAAAGGTCAAAAGGATTGGAATGTATCCAAGCAAAGCGATCAGGACGTGAGAGTGAACGGGTTATAAGTATACAACCGTTCGCTCTTTACTCCACAGGTCATAAGTTCCATTAGTTATTGTCGATCATAGCGCGTCATCGCGATTAACCTCGAGGTTCGTTAGTAGGCGGCGTAAGGATCTAAAGGGATCTTGCAACGCGCCGGATATAGAATAAAATAGAGACGAAGAAGAAAACACAAGACATAAAAGCGAGATGAAATAAAGAGAAGAGGAGAGAGTAGGTAAAAGCGATATAAACCGTCGAGGTAAAATATATATAGTAATATTGTATAGAGCGTTCAGAGACGGCGGCTGGTTCACCTTGACTGCTTGGCAGCTCCCGCTTGCTCCTGCGCTCGCTCTGCATGTGAACGCGGTCGCGCACACGTTCCAAGGAGTATTCTGTTATAGGGAACGACAACCGAAGAGAACGAAAACGAATATACATATATATATGCATATAATGTATATACAGTGTATAAGGTACGAAGGACCACATTCCAACTTTACGTTACAGCGACGTTTTATTTTTATTTTTATGTATATTTGTTTTCGTTATTTTTTTTTCCTGACTTCGAAAACGAATCGACTTCTGTGCCCTCGAGAATTGCATTCATTGACCTCGTGTACTGTCATTTTATTTATTTTATTTATAAAGTGTATTCGCGTGTTAATAATATAAAAATATGTATATGTAAAGAGCGATTTCTTCGGGAGTGAATTCGTTGGATTTCAATAAAGTCGTCAGAATAACAAATATAAAAAGAAAAAGAAAAGTGGAGAGAAAAAGCGATTCAAAGTTGGCGAACGTCTAATCGACACGTTGACGCGATGGATCCAAATGGGAAAAGTCGAGTGAATTGAGGGACTTATATATAGAAAGAAAGAGAAGAAAAGGATGAGAAGTTGATGTAAAAAAGTAACTGAGACGAAAGGGATATAGAAAGAGAAAAAGGGAAAGAGAGAAGGAGAATTGTCGTCGCGCTTCGTAGACCGGAACTCAACAAACTTGTACCCATCTCTTGTTTGCACTCTTTATTCTTTGGATGTATACTTGTATGATACCAACGAATGCACTCGCCCACACGCGCTTCAATCGTCAGGAAGAAAAGTCGAATGAAAATAGAAGCAAAGATGTATGAACGCGAATTCTACCGATCTAGACGATGTGGACAGACTTCCGGTGCATCGACAAAGAGATAAAAAAAAAATCAGCTTTTATTTACTTTATACATGTATGGACATGATGGTGAAAATTTGTAGACAATATATCAGATTTGGCTTTAAAATTAATCGAATTTATAATGAGAGTTTAAATTTGTCGAGAGTCTACAGCGCTCAATAGAATATAGAATTACTTGTGGCTGGGCGCGTGTCATTTGACAACACCTAAATCCACTATACCTACGCAAATATTATCTTGAAATAAAGAGGATCATCTATACAACAGGAGTTGTGTGAACGTGACCACACTTTTAGTTTGTATCGTGTGTTGAAACTACACTTTAACGCCACCATACTCAATCTATATTTTTTTTTCTTTGAGAATGACTGATGATGATCCAAGAGATATATTCCACCCCTTTCTCATTCTTCTCACAGGTAAACATCACATCCTTCTCAATTGATTATATCCAATAGGTATCAATTTAAAGAGATAAACACCAATTTTTTTCTTATTTGAAACGTAATAACTCAACCCTCAATCGAAATTGATTATCAGATATTTTCAATACAAGAAATAGAAACAAAAATTGTATCATAAAAATAAATGCACAAATATTTCATGTATTGAGAGGGAAAATGGGGAAAGAAAAATTTGAATTAGAATATAAAACAGATGTTGAAGACACATCTGTTGAATTTTTCAGACACGAATTTCCCAACATTTGGGATCAGTATTTTTCCGTTCAACATTTTTGTTGCAGAGCATATATAGATATATTTTTTTGGATGTGTCCACTAAACCCTACGTATACACACATTACACAACGAAGAATAAATTGATCTTTGCGTAGCCCAGTCGTCTTTACCGACCAATATTCCAGGGCTGTCCAAAAAGGTACAGCTGACGGCTCTATATATAAAACGAAGATTCACTAAAAAGTCAGAATTCAACAGACGAATTGTGAACGGGCCATATATTTCGATTCAATAAATACCGACAGGGCCAACTCAAGAGGAAACAGAGTGAGAGAAATGAAGAAAGTAAAACAAGATGGAAAAAAACCACAGTGAAGAAAATAAAATCGAAATAAATCCGTTGAATATATTGAATGTAAGGAAATAAATAAATAAATAAATAAACACAATAGAATTTCTTCTTCTTACGACCATTGAGACTAACGTGAAATTGAGAGGGGTAGAATAAAAATTAGACAAGGTCGTGCTTTGGGTCTGAACGGGTCTGTTGTGTAGTGAATGTCAGCAAGTCAGATAAGGATAGAAAATTTCATAACATCGTGAGTTTGTAATAAGAAAAGATGGGCACTGTAAATGAAGGGTTATGAAGAGGTGAGAAAAATATAATCTGTTGAAACAAGCTTCTGATCCATATTATCCGACCAAGCATTGAGAAGAGCGCTGATTATATTAAATGGGTGGTAAAATGGTCTGCTTAACATAGCGTTTATCTGCTCTTCTTGGTTTTAGTACTTTTTCACTGCCTCGTCAGCCATTGCCCATAAACTCTCTTCTCTGCTACGCGTCTACCGACAGCGCTCCTTCTTCTTCTTTGTCTTTCTCTTTCCTTGAGTTTCCTTTGCACCCCAAGGCTTTTCTCTATGACAACCTTATCGTCCCTTTCCCATTTTCGTTCATGCCATCATTTCCTCAACTAAATTCGAACGCACAAATGACCAAAATCACCTCTCACTTATATTTACTTACACATATTCTATTTCACTTGATTTTTTTTTTCTAATTTACTCATTCACTCAGACCACCCAGAATTCCCAACCTTAATTACATGGTAAATATTAAGGGTGTTTCAACAAAATCAATCAAACAATTCACCTAATTCCAAACTATTTTATTCAACTTGGAAAAATAAAAAAATATCTTTCAACCAAATGAAATGATGAAATGAACAAAATGATTATCATTTGAAATCATTCCTACTTTCTTCCTACACATTCAGAATATTCCCACAATAATCAAAGCATATTTTAAAACATTGAGATACAAAATCAATAATATGTATATTCAATTCTCGGCTTGAAAATGTGGAATATAAGATTAGATTAGATGACAAAGCGATATCAATATGAATGTTGTTCATTGTACAATTGTATACACAGATGTGTAGAGCGACGAAACATGAAAACGCATACATTAACTTCATTTCCCTATATATCTATATCTTGTACTGTCTCTCGGCTCGAGCCGAATCGAAACCCGTTCGTTCGAGAGTTGGTTCCCGGGGCAAAAGAGGCAGAGCGACGCAGCGCGCCGCGGTCGTTCCCCCTTGAATTGTTGGAAGAAATATACATACTCGTATATATATGCGTGAACGCACGGAGAATGTGAGGGTGAGGAGAGAGAAACAGTATGAGAGAGATAGTAAGAGTGAAAATAAGAGAGAAAAGAGAATACTTGAAGCAATATAATAGAGAAAGAGAGAAAATTGGAGAGAGTCGGCCGTGAGGGCTTTGTAATGCCTGCTCCTACCCCGCAATTCATGAATCTGATGCCGTCGCCCCTTTCTCTTTCTTTCTCTGTCTCTCGCCCTTCGTTGCTCTCAACAGGGGTGCAGCGAGGCGACGGGGGAGCATCAGAGTTAGAGTCGGCTTCATGCCTTGGGACATGGTGCAATGGTAGACATATAAAAGATCTGCTTCGTTGTCTATCTCACACGCAGACCTGACTGACTTGCATTCTCTTCCTTTCTTTATTTCATTTGCTCTTTCTCTTATGCTCGTTTTCATTCCTCGACCGCCCCTGAATTTTTAAGGCAGCAGTTTATTCAACAACGACTCTCCGGGACATAGAAAAAGGAGGGTAAAATATAATTGTGCATTTTGTGGTCTCTTGATCTGAGTGTAAAGTAATCCAAACACGGCATAAAAATTATGTTTATGTGTTTTGAATGGATACGAAGGATTTCTTTCGCATTATCAAGATGACCATTATGTAATTATTCCAATTTTATGTGTGAACAAAATATTTTCCAAACGACACAGTCGCTTTTGAATCATTTAAATTTTAAGGTGATACCTGAATCGTGAACGTGAAGTTCAATAACACATTATCGGCGCAAGACAGAAATTATTATGAAATTGAAAATACTTGGAAAATATTCTACGTCGAGAAAATATAACGATTCATTTATAGACATATGCATATATATATATATATATATACATATTGTGAAGCATGATTCCTTTTTTATTCGTGTTGGCCCACCCGAAATATACATGATAACACACCTGTATTGTCATGCGAGATAAGAGATACAATGAATTATAAGTATTTCAATGAAAGTCGATGACAGCTGTTGAATAAATGATCGTGTACGCGTTTCACCATCAAGAAAAATCGTTGATATAAATATAAAAAAATATGGGACAATGAATAAATAAATAAAAAAACTATTCTGTTATGAAGACACAAGAGTAAACAATTGTTTGACAGTGCTCACCTGTTTTCTCTTTGATCTCACAAAGCACCGAAAATAACGCTGGTTTCATTCTGTGGCAGTTCAAAGTGTGTTTTCTGTGAACAAATAAGCGAAAAAAAAATAAAGAATTGTAATGATGAACAAGATAAACAATTCAAACACTTGGATAATACTCGTAGGGTCATAGAAACACTGGGTATATATGCACATGTTTACGTATTCATATATAACTATAATTGGTTTCGTAAATAATTTAAACTCCATTATCTCGTTGCCTTAATTACATTATTCCAGGATAATTCTATATCTCTAATAGCATTCCAATTCAACGATAAGCATCGTTTAATCAGATAATTATACACAAAGTAAATACGACCATTCATTGTTTAACTTCTCTTCTTTGATTCCTTTACACTTTTATTTTCTCATTACCAATCAAATTATTACACTGAAACAATCACGAAAAAATAATGAAGTGAAGCGTAATGTATATTCAATGACCTCTGCGAGATAATGGATTTACCAACATTCGTCTCTAGAGTTTTCGAAACGTCAGTACCAGCACAATGTTTTCTATTTACATTTCATTCATTCTTTTCTCACAATTACTGGGTCAATTTGGCATGGGTTACGTTACAATAGATCAATTCTCTGGCAACGTAGTATATGCCAATGACTCGCCGGTTTCTCAGAACCCAGAGTTAGTAAACACGTAAACGATGTACACATGAGACAAGCACAGATTTTGAATATCAAGTTTGATAACTTTACCTAGCTTGAGCTTCGTCCAAACTTTGATCGGTGATATTCATTATTTGCTGTAGAATATCCCCGATATCCTGTTTTCTTGCTTCAACTGCTTGATCAGGACCTTGAGCAGCAGTTCCATCAACTGGCCCCATGCTGCCATAACCACCAGTATTTTGGGCACCCTGGCCTTGGGTAGCACCCATCAATCCTACGCTTGATCCACCGTGTTGCAACATTGTTTCACAAATTCTGTTTTATATCACTTGCATATAAAATCGCCCGCAAAAAGATTCGCCGCTCCAATCCTCCAACAAAAAATATCCTCGAAAAGATCCAACTCAGATATTTATACTTTTCTATCCTCTCGTACTGTATATCATCTCCTCAATTTTTACGTGATAAATATCTTGTCAAATGCAAAAATATATACAGATTTGTTTGTCGTTTTACAATTCTCATACGACAAAATCAAACATCCAAGTTGCGCGCCGTCACTGATTTTGAGGTTATGCGACTTCTCTTTGTCCTTCTTTATATCACCCTCGTTCCCACTCTCTCTCGTTATTTTTCACACTCGTTTTCAACAAGCGCAATGATTTAAAGTGCACAAGCAAAATATAATTATATCCTCATTCAAAATTTAATACGAACCATTCGTCCAACATACTTGTGTTTACAATTGCTTATTATCTTCCCACCAATTTCTTTCGCCACCACATTTATATCTCTTAATAAACTCGTAAACAATGTGGCTTCGTGTATTCTATTCCACAATGTAAAATGGCTTATATATTGTTTTTTAATTATTATTTTGACGGATTGTCGAGTTTTACGTATACGCGTTTCAAGGTCGCCTTTTCAACGTATGTTTCCCACTACCAAGACAGTTACATCCACTACTTCCTCACGCACTTTATTCCCTGTGTATACATGTATGTGATATATTCATTTTTTTTCTTTTCTCATTTTCCACTGAGCTCTTTTACGTTTTCTTTTATTCCACACAGACTTCTTTCTATTCTTTCCTCCTTTTTTTTTCTTATCTATTATTATTATTTCAAATAAATATTAATGTGTAATATTCATTACTTTGATATTCTTTCTTTTACTCAGTAGGGAGAACACACTTCGCGCACTCACCACCGTACAAGGCAACGCACCAACCGATTCTGTCGCACACTCTGTCTGGCTTCGTTGCTTCTCGTCGCTGTATATGTATATATATCTATATATATGTGTACGTGTGTGTATTTTTCTTTCGATTCTAGCAACCCGCTCTACACGCGTGTGCGTGCATCACTGAATTTTAGCGTGTGTGCGTGCGCCATTCGGCGGCCATAGTTGTTACGACCAATCGGTGAATGCCGTTCATCTTTCTTCTCTCTCGCACTGCAGTCGCGATGCTGATATAACCCCACTTTTTCCTTCTCTTTTTCGTTCTTTCTCTCTCACTCCTTTCTGTTGCGGTATATTATCAATATTTTTGTCTCTTTCTCACATAGATACACGCATGAGTAGTTGCATACCGTCGAGATGTTTTTGTTTCACAAAGTATTTTTCAGCAAGCATTGAATATTTTTTTTGTTTGGTTATGGTTGTATTTGAGTTTTCGATAATTCAGGAATATTTGGGTTGCACAACTGTGCTGTATGTGAATGTTGAATTTGTGTGAGTGCAGACGTGGGGGTGATTTTAATTTATATTTTGTTTATGTTATTTATACTTTATGTGTTGTAAAAATACTCATGTAAACAAGGAAAAATCGACACAAATATTCGGCAGCGTCGCTCACGGCGCACCGACGCGCTCTGTTCTTTCGCATTCACTCTTGTACACACATACACACACGCGCACACACAACTCATATACTTGTGATTTAGCGAAACTCCGCCCACCGAGCTGAATTTTTATCCGGCGAGCGCAATCGCATGGTGTGTATGTGTTGGTAATGATGAAGGAAATGAGGTTATACTTGAGATTCGGTATAGAATTATAGTGGGCGATGGAAAAAAATTAAATTTTGAATTAATAGATGATGCATTTTGAAGAATATTTACTGAAATCGTTGAAAATTTCAGAAGGAAATTCCTATGCGCAAGCGCACATGAGATCCGCACGCGCCGCCATTATGCTGATTAGAGCGCGTATTTTTGAAAGTATGGTATGATTGGAATTCATTTTGTCTCGTGTTTGCACAGCATTCAGGAATATTACATTTATTCAAATCAATCTTTATCAGAGTTTTACATACTCACAAATAGTTCTCAATTTTCTAATGTAATGTTCATAACCTTCAATCCTATGCTCATGCAGCGACAGAAATTTGGAGGTAGCGCCATCGAACAACATTAATATCAACTATAACGACTGCTCTTCTTTCAGAGTTCGTCTGTATCACGTGACACGCACAATTCTATGAAAATGTTTGTTTTGAAAACATCACCGGCGTAAGCAGCCATAAAATCTTCTAATGGTCATAGTTCTCCCGACCAGCATGTTAACTTGGGCTCACTGGTCAACGCAACAATACCAACATCACAACGTTACAAATATTCATCAAACCACGTGGTATCCACAACAAAATTACGCTCAATATTATCAATATTTGATACAAACACAAAACTCTCAAGTGAGTGCATTTAATAGGCCGATAAATAGTTACACGAATTCAGCAACTGTGCTGGACCATCATAGAACAAAGCAATACGGTTCGACAATTGATTCATCCACACCTTCAGCATCGACCGAACAAAGACAAATGAACGTCACAATGGGCACTGAGGATTTTTATAAATTATCGAAATTCAATATGTATTCTGTACATTTTAGGAATGCAAATGCAATGTCTATTGACGAAATCCGAGATATATTTTCTGAATTTGGTGAAGTTAATTCGTGTAAACAGACTGGCGATGAAAAAGGGATAGTATTCGTCAATTACAAAACTGAAGATGCTGCCAGAAAGTGCGTTGAGGAAATGAGGCACCATCGATCTATAAGATTGCGGCCGCATAACAATCATAATGGTGCAAAAAATAACAGTGATTCCTCATCTAATGTTCCAAAAAATTATGATAATTCAGGATCTAAAGCGTACGATTACCCACCACCATCGTCATATCTTGGACCAAATAATCCGTTCGATAAAGAAAAGAACAATATTCATCACAGAGAAAGTAATAACTCTCATCATGAAACAGAAAAAAATTATACTGCTGAAGGGGATGGATCAGGGAAAATGACTGCACCAGTGCCATTTGATAGGAAAAATTATTCTACTGGTATTGTTGGAGACAATGGAAATGGTCAAGAATTCGTGACTTCTAACAAGGGTATGGTGGAAGAACCATCGGTAGATGAACATGATGCTGTGCCAATGAGTCTACCAGAATTGATACCATCAAGAAAAAAAATTACTTCTACAAATGGAACTACGAAAAATGGCATCACAACTGAGATGGATGTGACCAAAAAACCAAACGAGGTGATTGAAGCTCAAGAGATTATTGTGGCGAATATTGAAGAAAACTACGGTGTTCCAGCAATCCTCCATTTATTGGAGAAATATAAACCGATTTGTGCATCGCCGATTAAATTCTGTAAATCGCATTCTTTACGTTATTGTCATGTTTTTTTTACTAACACCCATCACGCTGAAGCTGCTGAATGTGATTTCGATAATTATGAGTGGTCTCCAAGCAAGAAACTGATCGTATTAAGAGTCAATGCTTTGGCGTCTATAGCAGCTTCAGCTTAACTATATCTATACGATAATGTACCAAAGTTTCATTCTTTTATTCTTTTTTACGTTTGACTTTTTGATATTATTTCAATTGCAATAGGACAATTATTCTTATAAAAACCTTTTTATAATATAATCATATAGATGACTCCTTTTTTCTTGGAATAAGAAATTCATTTTGAAATTCGTAATTTTTATGTTCATTTTCATAAGACACTATCGAGATGTGCCAAAAAACGGATTATTTTTTTTTAAATTAGAGAGATTTGTAGCTGATAAAATAAAAGATGCATAATCTTCCATATATATCTGGTCTTGTGCAACTATTAATAATAATTTCCTTCTTTCGCAAGCTATCCTCGCAGATATGTAGCCTCGTATATATTTATTCATTTATTTGCAATATGAAAAAATACAAAATCTACGTTAAAATTAATCCACCTATGTAATCATTTATGACTAATGACGTTATGAATGCAAGAAGGAAAAAAGACAATGTTAGATTCGGAATCGACACATGGACGCAGACAAATTTTAATGCCATGAAAAACAATACACAAAAATCCTGGGATCAACTAAACAGTGATAACTAATCCAATACAGGCATATGACACAACCGCTATGTTGCATATGTAAAAGAGAGGGGGAGAGGTGGATTCATTGTTATAGGCCCGTCTGTATGCCTGCTCAATTAACATGTGCTTAAAAAGGTACTATGTATGCATAACGCAAATGTAAAAGATATGGGTTAGTAAAATATAAATAGATTACAGTACAGGCATGTGGGATAACTAGAATTTTTTTTGTAATTTTTCTTTCTCTTTTTCATTTCATTTATCTCGCTTTACTATTTATAAACCACGTGCAGTAAATCGTTTATTGTTGTCATTCATTCATTGAATTCTTATAGACGAATGCCTGGATTTCGTGATGCAACAAAGTTCAATAATTCATCACTGTCCTCACAGACGAATGGCTTCAAGTGATGACAAGCAACGTCGTGCCACTTGATGCCGTCATTGTAGAAATTGTTCAATATAGCAAGACAGGATTCGTCGTTGCCCTAATTGGAATGGATAAATAGAATAGATGAGTGTCTTCATTGTTCTTCTTATTCATAGAAAAAGACTATATCATAGTTGGGAAATATATGGAGACTGGTTGCGGAGAGGATTGATGGGGAATAAAAATAAAAATATAACGGAGATACATTGATGAAGCAAGAAAATTTCCAAATGAAGTTCTTTTGTTGTTACCTGTGCTGCTTCACGGTTGTCAGGTTGCGCTTGACCATATCCACCAGTGTTACTCCAGTCGCCAGAGTTGCGTTGTGTCGTTGGTCCAATTTTAGCACCGGATCCAGACCAAAACCATCCATTTACATTTTGGGGCTGTAAATCTGGTCTGTCGCAACCATTGAAGTTACATTTTCGTCCGGATGTCCAGATATATCTCACGTTTCCTGTACAACATCAATTGTCATTAAATTACTTAGCATTATGTTCGCCATGGGATTGTCTACCCACGAGTAATTGAGGGTGATGATTAATTAATGAAGAAATAGTTTCAAATCAGACAACATTGTGAGTTGGCATCGAGTACATGAGCATACAGATTTCATAAAAGAACTGCAATTACTATAATCATATTCAGTCGCAAGGCGGCTGCTGCTTGTGTTATATAGAAGATATCGCAATTTCCGAGAACATAGTGCGAATGAGGGCAAGAATCTACATGTATCCGCATATCCATGGTACACCAATGCGGTTTCATGGATAGTCGCCTATCATCCAATCCTTTTGTTTCATTTTAGTATGTCCGTTGGCTTATTGAATTTTACTTTTCATCGAAATGTTTTTGTTCAATTTCACTACTAGGACATCGTAAATAAGAAAGAGGGTAATAGAATTACTCGAGTCACAGCTATATAAAAATGACGACAAGAGAAAGGTATATAATCAATTATAAATGTAAGAGTGTCTTGATTAAGTACGCGAAAAGAATTTAATTGTCTATTTTTAAGTCTGCTATTGTTGTAGAAAGAAAAGTGTCGTTTCACACTGCTATAACTCGACATTTTTCCATTTCATTCTTTTCTTTTCATATTCACAGATCGGCATGAAAGTTGAAGAGATATAAATTTGCAAGTATAGTTCGAGAGGATTGAAAGAACAATTTATGAATAGAATTGAATAAACATATTTGAATTACCTCTGGCAATTCTCTGCTTGATGAATTCATTTTCCTGTGGCGTTTCTAGTGACACTGCGTCCATACAATGACGGCGACAAATATTACGTGAGTCCAACCAATCAACCTCTAAGCTTCTCGTTGGCTGATGCTCCCAACTGAAGAAGTAAGAGTGTGCAACACCTCTGGCATCTCGATATGAAGCGTGACGTACCCCTGAGGCAATTTAAAAATTACATGCTCATTTATATAAATAATTTTTATTCAATTGTATATCACACTATCTATCAAACTTAATTATCTTAATTAATCAAGTTAGCTCTGTCAATTGTCAACTGATGTTATGTTCTTTTTTTCACATAGGAACAAATTTTCAGAGTAGTAAAAAAATTTCATGTTCTTTTCTTTTGCAGCACAAAGATAAATTGACTGCACAATCGTCGTACCATGCAACACAAACTTTCACGGTCCTAATTAATGAGCCAATGGTATGAAGCAAAACGAGGAAAGTCATAGGTTTTGCTGGAATCGTGTAGCGCAGATTCTACTTCCCCCGCAGTAAAAATGATCCGACCTGAGAGGCATTTGACCTCTCTCATACAGTTCATATTGGATGATAGAAAGTTTTGTGAAATTCAACATGATTGCAAATATCAAGTCGAAAATATATCATTAAATTGATGATTTAGAGAAACAGAGAGAAAATGAACATAAATTCATTTATTTTTATCGATTATATACACATCCAACTTACGATTTGCGCAGCTTCTTGGATCAGGTAAGGCGAGTCTTCGTTGTGCCGTCACAGCGACAATTACGAAGAATAAGAGGAAAATAGCAGTCTTCATACTCTGTGATCTGAAATATAGAAAAAAAAAAACATTTATTTATGCATACATTTATCTTCATTATTGTATTTTTCTTCTTTTTATCTTAGAAATGCGTAGTTTCGCATCGCCGAAAGTGAAATAGTAGATCAAGGCATCGCGGAGACTACTTAGCCTTGATTTTTATCTACAAGTAATCCATATTCACCAGGACAAGCACAGTAGCTTTTATAAACCCCTTCACAAAGGTACCTTGTGTGCATAGCGCATCATCAGAATGTGCGAATTGGAAAGTGTCGGTTGGTCAAGTGACCTTGGGATGCAATGAGGTAATTTTGAAAATTATATGTGGTTTGTATACTGACCAAGTCATTTACCAAGTCATTAATTCATTTAATATCTACCAAACTAGCCATGAACAATGAAACAAGCGAAATTATGAATTAGTAATTCATTCTCTATAATTTTTCCTTTTTGTTTTTCTCTTTTATTACTATCATTTTCTTTTTGTTTCATACATTCCACTTTCGCTTAATTCCAGTCAAGCGTTTTCACTTGCCCAATGATGCTCATCAAGTATGATTTCCCTTCAACAGGAAAAATTGATTTCAATCAAATAATGAATGATCGTCACTTGAGGGCATTAAATTGCACACTTAATATTTCTTGACGTGAATTAATGGACAAACTTAGTCCCGGTCTCTTGTCGTGAGTGAAAGCTACACGTTAATGATTTCTATGGGAAGATGTAGTTATTTTATTTTTTTTCTTTTTCTTTTTTTCATACCATTGTGAATGTTTGTTTCGTCTCACCTTCAGCTCATCATCATCATAAAATAATGGAGCAAACATGTGATGATCTCAGAACGGAATTTAGTAATACCTGTCTGTTGTTAGAAAAAAAAATGAAGAATGCAACGAGGTAACATGTTATAAATGTCTAATGAGATTGAGCAATTTTAGTACATAAGGGCTCTTAGGAAAGTCATGTACGGACAAGTTCTTCTTCTTTTTCCTTTATGAGGAAATTACAGTATTGTGTTCATTTGTAAGTGCGTAGACGCGTAACGGGTCGTCACCTCTACTCGCCACACACGGATTGCAGTTATCTGGGTTTGAACAATGCCGTTTTCTGAACGCGACGCCTCAATCGTCACTTCGTGTACGACTCATACTACTTTGTCGACTGGCCCAGTTCACGTTCTATGATCGACCTGGCCCGGTTATCAGCCATGTGCACTACACATGACGATGAGTCTCATCCAATTTAGTATGATGATCATTTTTTTTTACGCAAGTCTTGAAATGTTGGGGAACATAAATTTTTATACCCCATAAATTCTTGGTATTGCCATATTAATAAGTAATTAACAGGCACAACTAAACTGGAATTCATCGGTACTTTAGATAACTCGTTCATGAATAAAACCAGAGTTTGTGAATTTTGAAATACGTGACATTTAATGTCGATGCAAGAAAAATTTGCAGTTTACCTATTTAATTTCATTTTTTATGTAATGTCAGGCTCTTAAATCACGTGAAATCCAATGGGGGAGAATATGCAAGAGAGGAGACGTGTGAGGGTCTTTCGTAATTCCATCTCGTCGCATTTTACTTGATCGTGTTAAATGTGACGATCACTATCTTTTCTCAGCTAACACGAGCGATCGATAATGTTAAACGTCGCGGTCGTATAATAGCAAGATTAATTCACACTTGATATGAAGAAGAATTTATTTTTCCCTTGATTCATTGAAGAATTCATAGAGTGAATTGTGTAGAAAAGAAAATAATTTCACAACAAATAGTAAGAAATAGTTTCACTTTTATTTGTCATCAGGAATTTCATTCAATGCCACTCATTATTGATCAACAGTTATATTTCAAGTAATGATACTGGGTGGTATAATATGCGTGACATAGCAAGTACATTAAAGCAATTTACTGTGAGTAATTCGCAATGTGAACCATTGATATAATAAACAATCAACGAATGCTCTCCTGAAAAGGCGGCCTACTCTCACATCTCAATGTGTAATCGTGATATGGAAATGTGCGCGAGCCTATATAAATATATCTCGTGACTTTGTTTATTCTAGCGCACCCATCAACCATATATCTTCCCAGCTAAGAAATCATCGACAAAGTTATGTAGCTCAGTGAATTAATTTTTATGCAGTGAAAAGCATGAAAAAAAAAGGAGGAAAAGAAAAATTTGCAAACATGTTTGTCCAATACGTAATTCATCAGGTAAAGAAACTGATCTTACTCTCCCTTTTTTCTATATAAATCAATAACCAAATGTGTATTTCCCACAGTTACGTAAACTATTCGAATGTAATAAACGAAATAGTTCACGATAAAAATTGCAAATCATTTGCGAATGAATGGAATGGAAAAAGTGATGTATGATAAGTGCATACAACTCCTTTGACTAATAGCAACAAGCGCAAATGCCTTCTCATCAGGACATCAGACGCAGAGTCGATTGATGCAATCAAACGATCACGAGGCGCACATTTGTACCCACCTAGCATATATTTATATATATATTTTATAAACACACATCTGGTTTCAATTGAAAAAGCCACTGGAGAAAGTAGTGCTTGGACGACGGTGCGTTTGTTGTTGCATCATACCAAATTATGATATCGACGGTTGAAAATGCGGGCAAATTATTTCTTGTAGGTTTATATATTGCAAGAGAGAAAATTATGGTTTTATTCTAACCATTACATGGATATAACTGCTTATTCCAGTAATTAGAGAACACATTGAAATTGAAAGAGGAAACAAAGCAAATATTAGAGAAAGAATTGTCTTCATCATTTTTCAATTCAGTTTTTTCTTCGCCGTTTTTTCTTTCGTTCTAATCTAACGGTGATTGCTAAGTTGGGATCACATGTGTGTCGCGCATGTACATGAAGACAATGTAGATATATTGGGGCCCCAATGACCCATTCAGAAATTCACCGTCAAGGAACTGGAAGAATGGAACGCAATCGCACTATTCTGACCTTTTTTAGCATCAATCGATTCACAACAAAGTCATATTCAATTCGATGAATGAAGAATCGAATATGGATGAAAATAAATTTATTGAATAGATTCCCAGTTGCTGATGGATTTCTTTTATTAAATGTCAGAAAGTCTGGTGAGAATTCTGAATATTAAATTAATTTTAATTTGTTTATTTGCTGGTGGATGATTGAAAGTTTGACATACAGGCGATGATACGTCTTGTGAAATTTGGCCCACATACTCGCCGATTTTTTTTCAAGCTAACGGTATATTTAATACATCGATTAAAACCCGTCAAATTTTCATCGATATTGATATTGTATGGGTACATATAAATCGTTGCTGTAATGCCTTCATTTTATTATATTTTTATGTTCCATTCGTGATTGACACGGAACACGATAATGCGTTAGAAAGTCTTTATATCCTCTGTCAAAGAAACATAATCAGCTGACGGATAAAAATCTTTTTCTTTAGATCAAGAGCCTAAGGGATACCTCAATACAACTGAGAATGAACTAGAGATCTTGAAAGCCGTTAAAATAGATCTCGTTAAACAATAACAAAATATCTACCAAGTCATTGACATTAAACTTGATTTAATGCTTATTTTGATCTTGAAAAAGAGGAAAGTTATAATTATCCAGTACCTCATGTTTGGGCGTGGGTTTGTACATAAGTTCCTTTTTTTTTAAATTGAGAACCGTGGCAAGAAGAATATGAAGTGCCTGGGGAATTAATACCGTTACGTCCTGCCAAATGCTTTAAACTCTTTCATTCTATCTTTCTTGTAGTGTATAAATGGATGGCCAATGCTTCCAACGGTGATGAACGAGTGTAAAAAAATATCAGTTGATTATCATTTGATGTCGGCCAATTAAGGGAATGAAGAAAAAACTCCGGTGAAATATGATGGGGAGATAGAAGACTGATGATGAGAACGAGTTATAAACTCGTACACAAGAATCGTGTCAGAGTATGTCCTGTATATGTTTAAATGCAATTCGATGCGAATGCGCGAACGCCCTATTGACAATACCATTTGTGAATGGCCAAGTGGTGGTAAAGGTGAAGAAGAGGAGAAGCTTCACGAAGGTAACTCGCGAATGCTCTTGCCGTATCGTGGGTAACCGTTACATGGCCGGCTTTGCCACTGTTTCGTGGAGATGCAAGATCAGACGTTATGGTTTCGTTTCAGTTCTGAGTATTATATAGATACCTATAAATTTTTTTTCACAGTTTTTCTTGTGATATAAATATACATAAAGGTATTATTCCTGATTAGGTATTACAGTCTGCTATTCATATTATTTTATTACAGTTATTATTAATTCTTGTAATTATGCATATTCAATTTTTCGTTTCTCACGAGAAAGAATTGATGAGGTAGAAAAATATCTTTTCGAGTATTGAACAATTATATTTCTTATTAACTAAGATTTTATGGGAGAACATATTGAGAAGAATTCATTGTCAGGAGTGGAATATTAGTGAGAAAATAATTTTATGGGATTCTGTGCTTGCGCAACTATTAATTGGTATATGGATAAGAGATTTCGATGGACGATCAGTTAGTGTACATGCAATGTCGTTGACCGTGTATGTAAACATAAACGATATATATACATGTATAACATTATTAAACATAAAACAGTGCTCTGGAAAATCTTTCATCGCTACAAAAACTGCAGTAACCAATTTATGTCTCAAACACCTATATGATAACTGTCAATTAGCAGTATATACAAAAATAAGTAAATAGACATTTGAAAAGATAAAAATCTCTGTATATTAACATTCATTCTATTCAAGCAACATTTATATAAGTAGCAATTATCTCCATTCTCTTTATTTCTTTAACTAAACTTGACAATGAAAATGTTTGCGTCATTCATCAATGTCAATGAATTAAATCATTTTGCACCTCTGAAAAAATATAGTCACAACCCTCATCACATAGAATTTATGACTGTATTTCATCATAGATACATTATTTTTGCAATATGAAATTGCAATAAAAAAATATTAAGTTAAGCAATAATTGTTTTTGAACTTACTGCGGATTAGCACAATATGCAGGCCGATGGTTGTTTTTCTTATTCAAGGTGGAAAATGCAGAGTGGTGCACGCAAGGATATTTGAGAAGACCTTACGATTGAGAATTATAAAGAAGGAATGAACTGTCGAGCGATGGTGATGAGCCAGTATATAGTCGGCCCACATTCCCTGGTGTTACGAGTAACCCAAATAGCTCCCACCATCGGCAGACCACCTCTCAGGGCGTCATCTTCACGTTGGGGGAGATCCAGGACGAAGAAGGGGACTTGGCTGGTTTTTAGCACTCGGTATCAGACTTACCATGCCCCACCTGATGCATCCATGCATCACCGTCATCGTCAACGTTACTCTGACGGTGGGACATGTTTCCCCTCTTTAACAATCATATCAAAAGGCACTTGTGTCATTCAACTGTGTCTTCAACGTCATCGTGGATTCATACAACCACATATGTGCTATTCTTCTCAATACATTCGATTACTTGGATTATGTTCCTCTCACTTTGAATACTTTGCTTCCCTTACCTCATCAACAAGCCCCATTAATTTATTTATGGGTGCCTTTTTTTTCTATTTCCAACACTTCATTTTATTTATTGTTCATTTTTTTTCTCTTCTCTGGCTTCATAAAATTTTGCAACGAGTCTCATGACATAGACATGCAGACAAAACTCGTTCTTAATCGCCGGTTGAAAGATCCGCTCTCATATCATCCTTGAACCGGGTGATGGTTTCAGAGTTTTTGTTTTCAATGTGAGCGTTTTTTTTTTGGTTTTGGTTTTGTCGTGCAAAGATCTCTTTTTAGTTTATTGAAATATTGTAAATTTATTTATTCTGTTATTTTTCTTGCAGTATATTGCGACACGATGAATTTTACTTTCGTTAATTAAAATTGTTTCATTTATGGAATTATTTATTGTTGTGCGGTGACACTCGAACTTGTAACGAAAGTTATAAGAAAGTTTGCAGAATTAATATGTATTTCGTTATTGTTTCAGTAGATATAAAACTATATTTATTGTTCACAGACACTTTTTTTTATCCATTCTTCCATATTGCTGTGAAAAATGGATATATATTATTATTCGCATCTTACAAAATGAAAGTGATGAAAGTGTAAAATTTACTTCTCTCATTTGTTCAAGCAATGAGACATCAGTCAGGACTTTAATTTATTCTACGAATCGGTCAATTTTTTTCCCTTTTTTCTTAAACAATTTTGATATATTGCTATATTGACGACTAAAAAACTTTATTCTCATGCACTGATTAATTATTAAACTTTCGTTTTCGCTCAAATATGCTCAAGAACTGCAACAAAAATTATTATAGAAAGATTTAATTTATTATGATTATATACATTGAAGATGTTGCGGTATTATAATACAGATGCGAGTAGCTATGTTCCTTAGACAAATAATTCTAGAATAATGATTATACCGTGAAAATATATCCGGGTTACAGCTGTTTCCCGCATTTGTCTATATAAATGTCTAAATAAATACTTCTCATAACTTTCTCATTTTAATATTCTTGCATGGGAAATTGTCATGAAATAATAAATCATTATAGATCTGATTAATCATTCTCAAATCCAGTATCCACCATTTACTCTTTTCATTCCTTTCTTTATTCGTTTTGGCATAAATTAATGAGAATAATTTTTCATAAATAGGAGATGGATGAATTTCATCAGCATTTCAACAATTCAAAAAGGGCTAGAATATTCTCCATTCAAATCTCTTTCCCGTTTATGCCCCCTTGTACGTTTGAAATAATATGACATCACGACTCTAATATGTCACTAAACGCTACTCTACTCAAAATGTGTGGAGACGTTTTACTCAACGTTGATCAACGTTGAGTTACTTTAAAGACACAATGAAAATCCACCTTAAATATAGCCCGCGAGCTTCTTTTTAAACAAAACGTTATTTTGAACAATAACATTAGAGCTGAAAGAATATACTTTTTTAAATTCCAATATAAAATTCATTCATGAAAAAACGAAATATCAATTTTAAGATAAAACAAATTATAGATATTTGAATTTGAATGTATGAATGGTCTGTCGAAAATTCTAGAACACACGTGAAGCTGGCGAGCCGGTAAAATTACAGAATATCAAACGAATTTTCGAATGTGCGCGTTTCGTCTTGCATAGGTTCGGGATACAGGGCGTCTGTCGTTGTCTGTTACTACTAAATGAGCGCTAATATGAATAAAATTTAATTTTGACTGTAAATATTGACAATTATTATAGATAAACTATTTAGAATAAAAAATAGATGATTTTTAATAATGGGTGATGAGCAGAATGATAATCATTTGTGGACAAAATTGTCACGCATAACAATGTCAGAAAACGGTTCGTATCATAACCTCACTTTATAATTTCAACAGATTATGAAACAAATAAAATATCGATGGTATAATTTTTCAGGCAATGATTTATGGGCAACTAGAGGCCTAGTCAATGAAGCTCAAGAAGTTGCTGGTGGAGCTGGCCAAATTGTTGGTAAATCAACGTTAAGAACTAGTCTTTTAATTGAATCTCTCATACAACAATTGAGCACAATGTTTGAGGACGATCCAGTCAGGAGAAATAAATTGTATTTCAGTATGTAAAACAAAAGATTAATTCGATGATAATTGCAAATTATCAAATATATTGTTTAATATTGGAGGATAAAACGATGCTTTATTATTCTATTTATTTAGCATTGTGTGACAAGTTACGTGAAATGGGCTTAATTGATAATTCATATAATATGGATGAATTTGAATTGACGCGGGGGAAATACCAAAGAGCACTGTATCAATTAGTAACTGTTGCAAGGAACACCGCAGGTTGTCAAAATATAATTGAAGGACCAAAGTAAGTATTAATTGTAACCAGAATTGTGAATTAAAATGTTCAGTTCATGATGTAATTGGTGATAAAATGAATTTTATACGCAGCGCTTCTGTCGACTGGTCGAGATATCGTATAGAATTCGAAGAATTAAATTTTATTGGTTCTGGTGGATTTGGACAAGTGTTCAGGGCTCGACATCGTTTGGATGGGCATGAATATGCAATTAAAAAGATATGCGTGCGGCACGGTAGAATGAAAAATCTTTTGCAGCATCTTGATGAGGTGCGAACACTAGCAAAGCTCAATCACACAAATATCGTGGCGTATAAAGGTGCATGGATAGAGCAGAGTTTGCCGGAGACATTTGTGCCATATTTACCAAAAGAAAAACATGAATTCAGCAGTATGCGATCGTCGAGACGTTCGAGAATTACTGAACACCGTTCAAGATCGCGCTCGATGGGTGACAGCCGCAAAGAATCCGCTGATTCGTTGTGTAGCGAGTTAAGTAGAAGTAAAAATGAACATGATAACCATCATCTTAGTGCGGATAATGATAAAAGTGGGTTTGTCCCCCATAATAAATTAAATAGAATTCATGAGACTGGTACGTATGCGTCGTACGAGAACAATGAAGTATTCAAACAGCAAGGGAGTACCGGTGGTATTTTTCACAGTCATGACATTGTTACCGAACGTTTTGAACAACTCAACTCAACAACTAATATTATAGGCAGGAGAATCGAGGAACGAGTTAGTTCTAGAAGTTCTAAAGTTGTTGAAGAAGGCGACTCCGACGTTGTGTCGTTTAGAAATGACGATGAATCTTATGATCATAGCAAACCAAAAAGCGAAGATAGTGAGCAGAAAATTTCAAGTGACGAAAGTGATTTCAGTGAATCGCCCGAAGATGAGAGTGTCGATAATCTAATATGCGAATTTAATTCACGTTCGGTAAGTAATTTTTTTGTATATATTTTTATCTAGAGAAATAATTATTGCCGTCATATTTTTGGTTCCATTTAATTGAATGTTGTTATGAATTTTACATCTAGCGACCGCGCGTTGCAATTTTATATATACATATGGCACTTTGTGATCAAACATTAAGACAGTGGATGGATAAAAGAGTAGAACCAACACCGGAGGCGACTGTTGTGTCGATACTAACTCAAACTCTTGCGGGTTTGCAATATATACATTCACGGGGAACTGTTCACCACGATATTAAGGTGCACTATTCATTTTTTCTATCTCTTTTGTTCCCATCACTTTTGTGACTGACATTACGAAATTAATTAATTTGTTATTTAGCCAAGCAATATTTTCGTTACGACATCAAAACACCTTCACATTCAATTAGGCGATTTTGGACTGGCTTGTCCACTGCAGCATGATGGCCATCACCCAAATCTTGGGACACAATTGTATGCTGCACCGGAGCAATTGAATGGAAAATGTGATCCCAAGGTGGGTGACTGATTTTATTATTTTCTGATTATTGGTCTTTGTGTTTTATTCTATTTTCCTCATAATCTCCAATTGGAATACGCTAATAATGAAAAATTGCAGAGCGATGTTTATAGTCTTGGAATCATCTTATTCGAACTTCTGGTTCCAATGAAAACTAGTATGGAACGAATTGTTGTAGTGAATGGATTGCGAGAGGGAAAAATTCCTGAAAGTCTTTCGGTTCCCCACCCAAACTGGGTAAGTTAATTTGGATTTATTTTTCTGCATCGAATATTCGCAACTCAGAATTAATGATGCTATTATTCATTTAAACTAGGCTGAGGTAGTTCATAGACTTGTGAATGTTGACACTGGCATCCGACCATCAACGACGGAATTATTAAATGAACTACGTGAAGATAAAGATTTGACAATTGCTCAGTTAACAACAGACAATAAGACAAAAGATGGTATTATTGAAAATTTAAAACAAGAAAATCAAAAATTACGCGATAAGTTATCTCAATTGCAGAATGAAATGAGTAATTTGAAAATGCACGATTAGACTTAAAGTAGCTATTATTGTTGATCCATCGAATTCCAAACTATAAATGTGGCGCAAAAAAAAACCGGATCTGATTGGAATGTATTCTTTTTTCTTAATGACATCGCCATGTAGTTCTTCGACGTAAATAGATATCTATTATTGTTAATGTGGGCACAGTAATTGATCTGGTATAATCCAAAATGGAATTCGTGATATAGACTTAGTACAAAAAGTGAGAAAATATTTTGTTAGTAAATTTATTTTACGTTAACGTAGGAATCCGAAAATATTTTGATGTAAATATTTATTCGCTCTTTGTTCTCGTATGACAAGGGCAGCTAATTCATATTAGTTGTCGAGCAATATTTTTTGTAATAAATCAATTTTTTATATGAAAATAATGATTTGGTAGTTGATTATTGCGTTACCTCTTCAATAATTTTCATTAATATTTGCTGTAATTTGTCTGCGGCAATTATTCGGGAGCTCTCTACTTCGGGCATTGCACATTCATTCAGCATCATCTCCAACTCTGAATAATCATCAGATATATTTTTTGGTATATTATGTAAAAATCCTTTGGACATTGAACTTTCCAATTGCAATATATGCTGGAAAAGAATATTTTTGCTCATGATAAGTTTTTGAGAGATTGTTAATCTCATTGACCCAATGGGATGATAATCAAATTAAAGGAGATCAATACAGACTTGGCATATCGCATAATAATTGTGATCGCTGATCTGATGTCCACAAATATCCATCGGCGAAAATACAAAACAATGCTCACATTCAATGTCATTGTCGCTAATGTGTAAATTATACCAATCTTTTGGCTGATCTAAAATGATAAATTATTTCCTATTTATTCAGGCAATTGTTTTGCTTTCTCCTTGCAAGTGAATCTTACCCATTATCGAAACATTCTTATCTACTATAATAACATTCTCAAGATCAATAAACTTTGGTTTATCATTATCGTCAACAGCAATATTATCAGACGATATATCAGTTAAATAAAATGAATATTTGGCACTGCCGAATGTCATCAAACGAGCGGCTTCTAGCAAATCAATAGCTATTCTTGCCCGCCGTAACCAAGGCTCATTATAGTACGAAGTTAATGGTAAACCATCATACGATTCAACAATTATTCGGCCGCAAGCACCATAGAATTTAGGAACAGGCCAACCATCGTCAGCCGATAACATCTAAATAGGATATACAAACAATTATCTGCTGACTTTCATCCATAATAAAAATAGAAAAAATATATTGCTCATTCTATCAACAATGCACAATATTTTGAATACCATAAGAATGATTGGCTCTGGATTTATTCTTAACACAGTCCACAAATTTGCCAGATTATCGAAGTTATCAATCAACGATTCATTGATAATTCTCTCTAAATGCTTTGTTGTTGGACACAATGTCAATCTGTTGCTATGAGTGCTCAGTGGATCCATAGACACAGCATTCCTTATATGTAGATTGTAATCAATGATACTGTGTCTACCATCATCAGCATGATTTCCATTTCTCCAACAGAGTTGACGAAATTCAATACTTTCGCATATCATATCATCAAAAGTTTCGAGTTCATCATCGTGTGCCAATTTTTTCATAACTATTTTCGTTTCTCCCATATTACCATAAAACACATTTTTCGAAAAAAATAAATGCGACAACGTTGAATAAATATCGAATGGTTTGATTTTAAAATTATCATTGTCAAATACATGTTTACAAGCAGATCTACCATAACACGCAGGACATTTAGAAATGTCAGTCAACAATATCACTGATGGATATAACGAATTAAAAATATTTTGAACAATAAAACTCAATGTCAACACAGTAATAATCAGAATCAATAAATTATTCCTCCGAAAATGTATTAAAAACCAAAAGTTCATAACGCAATGTCAAAAAAATGAAATAAAATAAAAAACAATAACAAAAATTGTATTTGAGGTTATGTTTACAATGTATTATCAAAGCAGTAAACAGCAAAGGGAATTAGGAGGCAGCGTCTCTCGGTTTACATCATTTTTTCACATTTCAAATTCCCTACCATACTAACGGAAGTTAAGGCAGATTGAATAAAAAAATCATACAATAAAAAAAGTTTCGAACTTGATAATGAACATGAACTTCATATTTTAACCATCTATGGAATTTTGACAACTAATAAAATGCACATCTATGTAAACCATAACAAAATATTCTATGAGGAACGAATAAAAAAAAAACTGGCAGGATAATTCGAGATTTGTATATTCGTGGGTTTTTAAATATGTATGAGGTGCAAATTTGAATTATCAGTATGTATACATTTTTCAGGCAAACACACCGTGGAATTCCCACGAGGAATAAATATGTATTTGTTTAAATATGAATGTATATGAATATAGATGAATGAATATATATAACTCAACACTCGACGCACCATAGCCCATTTCAATTGGTAAACAATTTCATATATATGCATTTGGCATAGTCGTATTGTAAATATAAAAGTTGCGCTTCGTTTTACTCTCTGCTTTGCTCGCGTTGGTGCTATACCATTACCATTTCTATGGGTGAACGCGAGTGGCATCAGCGAGAAGCTCTTGAGCCACATGTGAGTATTTTATCATGGGTTGCAATGAGAGAGGGAGATAGATAAAGAAGAAAAAAGAAATATTGCATTGGCTCAAGCTGAAAACACCCGATGATATATTTATTTATTCGTTCGCTCAACTTGCCTATCTGCCATCATCATATAGATAAAAATTCATATTTTGCAAATGCATAGATAAATTTTATACATTTCGTCCGGGAATTCTTTCAACCTTTTAGCTTATTATCGGTTGCCCATGTTTGTTGTAATATATATTTATTTAGAATTGCCTCATGCGTTTTGTTTTTATTGGTTATCAACGAATTACTCAATGCATGGACATTGAAACTAGGCCAAATATCAAAGTTCGATGAGGAAATAAAACAATAAATAGATCAGGGAATAGAAATTTGTTACATCGATTCTGTCCATTTCAGAACTGTTTCAACTTTTATTTATATTATGGATGTGAATTTAATACGTTTTATATTAATAGTGGCGTTGAATTGATTGTGGTAATTTTTTTCCTTTCAATTAGTTTACTTTATCGCAGAAATTAATCTTGGAATTACTTTAACTAGTAATTTGTGGTCATGAGATTATTCAAAATTGACAGGTAGGAATTATTTATAATTATTTGGTGTCTGTTTCGTATAACTTTCATTCTCGCGAGTTAATCGACCGTAACAGCTGATAATTATGAATGATCCAATCCAAGAAATGTTTAGAAAACACATTGCACATGAAGTGTATGAAAAATTGTTCTTTATTGGATTATATCAGAAGTAATAGTAATAAAATTGAACATGACGAAATTTCCTTGGTTTTTATCTGCCTATTTATTTATTTATTTTTTCTTTCATTGTCAAGCATTTATTCTTTAAAACTCGCAGATAGAGAAATTGAACGTGATATTGTTCGCAAGCTGACGCTTTTACACAAAGTAGGAAAAGTTTTCACGAATTGCGCCTGAGGAGATAAGGAATGAGTAATTTTCATGAAAATCTCCGACTATGTTAGGGGGGTTGTCGCTTCAGGGTTCAACTTGCGCATTTGTGGAATTTCTCGATATCCAATATAGGCGTGAGTTAAGTTGAGTCTGTTTAGTGGATTCTGCTCCCTACTCTTACCGCTGTTGTAATATTCAAATTTTCCATACTTTGACGGAAATTTTAGTGGAATTCGCACCGGGTGACTGGCGCAGTATGTTACCAGTTAGCAAGAATATGTATATTAGGGAAAAATTTTATGCGGAGTTTGATAAATTTTATTTGCAGATGAGAAGGGAAGAATCAATTGAGCATTAAGAGTGTAGATCGGATGAATAATGGAAGAGAATGGCAGCGCGATGATTTGTTTTAGATACAGCAATAATTTGAGATTTCGTACAAACGAAAAATGAAAGAATAGGGGTGACTAATACAAAAATAAATGACCTACATATTAATTTATATTCCTCACACAATGACAATTAAAATAATAAATACAAATCTAATAGTTTTATTGTTTTCTCTTGAACAGAATTTCAGTGTCATTAATTGTACGATACAGAATGTAGAAATTGTAGGGAATTTAATTATCTTGACTGGAATTAGCGCAGGGGAATAACTGATTTGGGAGAAAGAATATTCTCTCATGCTTTGATAATCCACAGCCATATTTCATCAAAAAAATGACCCCCCCTTAATTCCGATATAACAATAATCTCCGGTTGACCAGCGAAAGAGAGAAACATAGAGCAATGAATAACAAAAAATGAAAGGAAAAGAAAAAAAACCACCCTGAATATCTCTATATTGCAGATGAAAAACGTATTGCACAAAATATTCCACACTAAAAACAAAAAAATATGAACTGTAAAAAAATCAACTTTAAATTCAATTTAAAGAGGAACTAACTTTTACCATTTTACATCGAGTAATTCAAAAGTAACGATGTTGAAAATTCCATTCAATTT
This sequence comes from Meteorus cinctellus, assembly GCA_030523045.1. NCBI lineage: Eukaryota > Metazoa > Arthropoda > Insecta > Hymenoptera > Braconidae > Meteorus > Meteorus cinctellus. Next base: position 155,507 of record JAPYZF010000010.1, on the reverse strand, counting down.
GTGTTCTGGTAAAGGCGAAAATTCAATTTGGTATTAAAAAAAAAGGAAAACTGCCTGACGAATTGAATAAAAATTCGTGGAGTTTTTATATTTTTTTTTTGTCAGACCAGAGAACGAGTCAGACAGACAAAAATGGTGATGGAAAAAAAAGTTCCTTCTACAAGTAAAGAAAATGCCGCAACATAAACGCCGATGTTTCATAATCTTCCGTATTTCTTTTCCGCAATTCGTTTCTCTCCTATTTTAAATCATATCTTTACACAAATATAAAAAAGCTCAGACGAATCTAGAGATTATATTTTCATCGCGTTTGGTTGGTGCACATCGTTGCACTCATATGTGCGGCTTTATGACAAACATACTGGAGTATACAAAGCGGCAGTTACATTCTCATCGCCACAGGCCTTGTTTATTCATAAATATATATGTATAATATTTCCTTTGTCGTACTAGAATATTCTTGCATAGCCCTGTTTGCCTCGTCTCTATACATACGAATATATAAGTATACGCGGCGTCTGCTCTCACTGCTGTTATGTTATATAATAATGCGACCGCGACCCCTGAATGTCGAGCGAACGTTGAGGACCATGTAGTTTGGATGACAGTAGCACTGGACCGTAAGACCACGCTTCAACTCATCCAACAAGCGAGTTCCCTCCCTCGGGCGAAACCCAATTGAGTTTTCCCACCAATTATATGACCTGTCTGACGATTACTTTTCTGCTCACGTCGTCTTAAATGTTTTTGTATTTATTTTTATCAAAGATATAATTTAATAACATGATGAAACAAATATTTCATGTATCATTGTGTAGGTGTAAAAAGTATAGGGGGAAAAAGTAGATTAGAATCTTGCAAATGGTTTGTAACTCTTGGAGGATATTTTTGGAGCTTTCCATTTGCCCGACAAAGTTTTCAGGATATTCGAGCTTGTGAGACTTTAGATTTTTTATCAATATCATTAACGTGACAAATTAATCTTTCTGGCTTGATAAAGATATTTTTCATGTTAAATAATTTTTAGGGAAACGTTTTTTATACTCACGATTGGAAATTTAAATGATTGATTGGTTGAGTAAAAAAAAATTGCTATGTTCTCTTATTTAATACAAAAAATAAAAGCCACGAGTACTCAACCAACGATGTATAACTGGATAATTAACATAAATAAATAGATAAGTAAAATGAAATTATATCCGGACTTTATCTTCGAATGATTACGTATATGTAACGGGATGACGCGAGTGTTGCCTCGGGTGTCTCGCGTGTACTCTTGGCGAATATATATACGCAGTTATCGCACGATTCACGCGCGCCTTTTGCTGTTCTACACGAGTGAAAGAACGTAAGAGGATCGTGTGTTATAGGAGTCCGGTTTGTGAGAGTGCAGTCGCATTTTGCGCTTGAACGTGTAGACGTGCGGATCAATTTTCTCATGCATAAATATTTATTGATTGTGAATTGTTCGTCGCCAATATTTTTATATTCACAAATTCGATTTCACATTTGAATCTGAATTGTATTCGGTCATTTCTATTGTTATTATTGTGATTACGAGTAAGAGAAAAAAATAGAAAAAATGCCACTCTTCAAGAAATTAAAAATATTCTCCAGACATAAAAGTAAGTTCATGCAATTATTTATATCATTAGGAAAAATTGAAGACGTTGTTGGCACATTTTATAGCACTGTGATAAAAGGGTTGACACGAAGTATGTAAACCTTCAGTTAACAACCTTGTTGTAATTACACGAATTTTTTTTTCCCCTGTAATTAATGTTGATATTTCCTTCAGTAAAATTATGAAAAGAGAAATTTTCTCTGCTAGTTTAAAATGTTCGGCACAAAAATCTGTAGAAATGTGGGAATATATCTAAAGAGATAAGACGGATTTCTATCAGCGGGAATATACATTCATCGCAATTTCTTTTATTTTGTATTTATCTTATTTTATGTTATATATTTCCGTTTTCGCTGCTGCTATTCGTTCCCGAGTGTTTTGCAGTGTCAAATCGGATTTCTTATCGAGTTTTGCACATTCGGCAGTTTTCTTTCGTTTGTTCGTTTTCCGGGTAGATACTCAGAGATTTGCTGATTTACCACACGAATGCAACGTGAATATTTATGCACGTTTTGTTTGTTCGAAGCTCAACCATTCATTTTTGTTCAGTACATTTTCTACAAGACAATTCATATTCTGAAATAGTGGCGAGAATATTTATGAAACTTATTTAGTTTGTTGTGGCGTAATTTTATACAATGCATTTTTTTGCACAAGTAGAAGATGTTGATTAAGAATTATTAAATGTAAAGTTTCAAGCAGCGTTGTCACATCGTAGTGAAATTCTCAAGAGGGTGAAGTTCGTATTTGTAATTTAATTATAATAATTTTATAATTTATTCTTCCAATATGGCTCTTACAATATTTATATCAACATTCGAGATTTCTGATGCGAACATTGAGAGCTATTAATACAAAGAAAAAAATAACCAAAATGGTTTTATCTCATGTTTTCAGGTATCATATTCCCTCTAAAAATAATTCTACGAAATAATAAATTTAATCTGATATTCAGAGGTGAATAAACATTTTCTTGTGACGATAGATTGAGATTTCCAGTTCTTTTGTTATTTAAATATGTGCATAGGACATGAATAATTTTTTTTTTAAAGATAAAATGGTGGATCATGTTGATCTTGATTCATTGTGAACCTAGGCCAGGTACTCAACTGTAGAATCGGTGTAAAATATTGAGGGAGATAAATCGTTATAACTTTTATAACTATTGCCATTCATAGTTTTGATCATATATATATATATATATATATATATATGTAATATGCTCTTGAACTCACCCAACTCCATAACTTCTCATGCCCCATTGGGAAGTCCTCCGGAACTATGAAAAATTAAATTTCCATTTCCTCTCACCTGGAACACAATTCAATAAATTAATTGTAGAATAAAGTTCAACTGTGTATACATATATATATATAAATTACAAATTTTCTTCTCCACTTGTTATCCAATACGTGATCGTATTCGTCTCATATATTCCACCAGAAACGATACGAAACATGAGAAAAAAGTAAAGAAAAATTGTCTGAACAAAATAAATGATGAAAAAATAAAATAATGTAACAGAAGAGGAAAGAAGAAAAAAGAAAACAAATCACAAAGAAAAAATGAAAATTCTCGCAAACCTATTATTAACTCAGGACAAACTGTCGGTCGTTGAAAACGACTTTCACAAGAGATCTGTAGTTACATCACGTCTGTGCCAGAACGGTAATTAAATTTTTTTACGTCACTGTATTTTTGAAAAAAGAAAAAAATTTTTACAATTGTTTCCATCTTTTCATATCTATTTTTCATCACATTGTCTGCACAATTTTAAATTTTTCCCTCTAGTTCAGATAAAACGCTTGATCCGCGAGTATTATTAACCCTGGCGATTTTCCTTTCACATGACATTCTCTTATTGAGTTATATGGCTTTTGTGATCTACGTACCATATAATTCCGGCACCATGCACGATTGTACACGTAGAAAAAGGTATTACAAAAAATGATGAAAAATATACGGAATATTAAAGATTAATTTTGATATATCCTGTATTATATTTATATTTCTTATGGATCCGAGTTGTTTCATATATGCCTATGTACATATTATATACAGTCTTTTTCATTTATTTACTGTCCACTTTTTTTCTTGCTTTTCCGTTCATAACATTCCAACAAAAGTGTCACGAGAAAAACCACCAAAGGGCATACAAACACACTTTTCTCTTTTTACAAACTATCTCGCGACATTGGCAATTTCGTTTTCGCCAGGTGAAATGTTTTCATCGACAGCTGTCGAAGACATTCGTAACCACCATACCAAGAACAACATGGCTGTGTACACACATAAACTACCAACACAAAAGACTTTATATGTGGTAAATTCTCTTTCAAATATGTCACTCGTAGAAAAATGCAATTGTTAGAGTGTAATTCTTGCGTGTTACGTTCACGTCATTATTTTCATTTGGAATTGTTATTGCAAGTTCAATGAAAAAAAAAGTGCAAATTAAATGTAAAGTTGAGTGACGCTTTAATACTCTCCTGTTTTTTTTTTCTAATTAAATTTCTTCCTCTTTAGTGTGCCATTTTCATGTTGTTGTCGTACATTTTATTTCTATTTTTATTTTTCATGAATTTTATTTTTATTCTTTACTCACTTCTCTTGTTTTTGTTTATTTTCATTTTGTTTGTTTTATGTTTAATTTATTTTTATGTTTATTTTATTTATTTCACGTAGAGGAATGATAAAAGTGGATTTTAAAACGTGTAACACGCTCACACTCAAAGTATCGTTAACCCTTTATCCTTCTCAGTATATATACAGGATGAGGCGTGGCTGGCTAAGATAAAGTGCACCAAACCTCTCGCCTATAGTATCGCTCAATTCCGCATTGGAGGTATACAATTATATATATATATATACACTATTATCTGTTGTGTAGAAAAATAATCGAACAAAACAAAAAATACATGAAAGCGATTGAATTGCAGCGAAAGAGGAGAAACATAAAAAAATATCAAATAAATGTGAGTGTAGGAATATGATATTGGATTGAGAATTGAATTAACTGTAATAATCTTCTTATATTATACATCGTCAAATATACAAAAGAAAAATCATTTTTACAGTTTAAAAAGAACAAAATATTGAATTGTAGGTATCAACTGCAATTTCTATTCACAGGAATTTTTTTATGATATTAATTAATATGGATGGAATGCGAATAACATTTCCTGTTTGGACTGCTAGTGGATGTTAATTACATCCGGTGTGTGAGTGATGAAAAAAAAATTCGCGAGTGTTCTTTGTGGGTGAAAAATTGAGGCCTGGAATTGAATTTTCATTTGTCCGCATAGGTTTTCGCTTGCCTGGAGGGTTTTGCTATGAAAAATAAACAGTTTACTGTGTACAGTTGCAATATTTTTAACGAATATCATCGGGATTGGTAGCAACAAAATTAAAAGGGACAAAAAAATTTATGGATGATCACAATCCAATACTATTTCTCATTTATTTCATCCCCTGATGTAATTTCGAATCAATTATCAATGGCATTTCGAAATGATGTTCTCTTCAATTTAACCAGTTTTTCTATTAAAACTCCTCTTTTAATTCAAGATTTACAATTCACCTGAACAATTGTAATGGAATTACTAACACAATCGTTCATATGAAAAAAGGGACATAAAATTGTGAAAAAAAAATCCATCCCTATATATACAAACATTATTGATTAACCATTGAAGATTCAATTTTGTGACCACTTGGGAAATTCGTTCACTACAATGTATGAGGGTTTTCACAAATATACACATGACCACTCCATCCCCAAAAAATGCTTTTCCAATCCCGATATCTAGGTAGAATCGAGTGTGTTTGATAGAATACCTCGCAAAAGCAATTCTATAAATTTATGTTTATATACATACAGATAGATGTCTACATATACCACGAATTTCTCGTGTGCACATGTTTCGCAATCGCAACGAATAGTCTATTCCTCTATTCATGCTTCTCTATATGTATTTATATTCATATCTGTCTCGCTATGTATCTGAATGTCGGTTTTTCTTTGTGTACATGGTCGGCATAGGCGTCTCATTCATATATGTATATACATGTTTGAAATCGCATGTATACCAATAGCTATCCGCTCACTCGAATATAGATTGGCGGTGTGAAATGGACACCGTGAATCACACGCTCTACTCGTGCACATCGGAAACACACATGCATATATATATATATATAACAGTTGCCATTACTTTTCCGGTATTGTCATTGGATATAGGATGGATTTTCGATTTTATATGTCGATTTTACTTGCATGATCTCATACTTGCAACTCGGTGATTTAAGATAATAATTTGATGGATGTAAACTGGAATACAAAGTGTTTTATTTTATAGCCAATTTGTGAATACTACAAATGTTTTATTTATCTATCAGGTGTTGGAATAGATAAAATGATTCGAATTGATTTATACTGCGATAGTTGTTTGTTATAATTTCGTGTTGCTATTTTTGTTGTCAAGTTTGAAGTTGTTTATGTTTTGTTGATGAATTTATTATTTATTGAGGAATATTTAATGAAAGGTTAGACGGGACTGGGGTCTCTTAGGAACTCATTGCTATTTCAAGATGTTGCGAGGATTTTCTAATGGATAATAAATGTAGATTATATGAGCAGTAGGATAATTGTTGATGGAATAAAGTTGTGAAGTGTTGGAAAATTTAATGTGGATGTATCCTGAGCGAGGGTAATTTTGAATTATTTTTGGATTATAAAATTTGTAAAGAATAATTCTTTTATGTATGTTTTGTTAATTTACGTCAGGTAAATAATTTTCGTATGTATAGTCAACAGTAGATGCAACTTTCGTGGTCAGACATGTTCTTCTGTATAATATTGTGGATTGCATTTCGATGTATCTGAATATTTCACTGTTCTTACGTTCCCACTTTTTTTTTTACGTTCCCACATAATATTGGTGTGCCTTATTGTAGTCTAATGCAATGAAAAAGTGCAGCCTGCTGGAGTATTAGAAATCTTAATTTTCAAATGTAAATATATACAGTTAATTATCTTTGCATAGTTTGTTTGCATGAAAAGTTTTTCCAAGTATATAAAGCTCATTATACTGTAAAATTTGATGTGGTTATGTTGATAAAGGTTTAAGTATCTGATATATATCACAATATATATATAAAAATTTGTACAATGATGTACAGTTATTCATATTTACTAATGAATAATTCATAATAATCTAACGTGAAAAAAAAACCAGAATAATTTAAATATTGTACAAAATTCCACTTGTCACGACGAACATATTGATTTTATCAGACTTTTTCTTTTGGATATCAATCTCGAATGCAATTTTGCATTTGATGATGGAAATATATGAGGAGAGTGACTATATATACGTAGAAGAGCGTATGTAGGAAGAAGAGATGACTTCTTGTGAATGCTTCACCTCGGAAAATTTAATTTTGACGACGGTAGACTGACGGGGGCTTGAAGGATGGTAGCTTGAAGATGCATGAATGCGTTGAGGGTGTAGAAGGTCTTGGATAGTGGGTAGAAGAGGAAAAAAAAGCAGAGAAGATTGGTCCGTTGGTGGTACAGCTCACTTTTTATTCGCTTGCACTTCTTCTTCTTCTCCTTCTGCTTCGCCTTTCTTCTCTCGACAACGAGCACGACACGTCACTAAGGCGTGAAAGGGTTCAAGAGGTTGGTGGAAGCTTCTCATTTTGAGTGTACATATCTTCGTGCATATTAACATGAATATGTTCACATGTGTAAGTTTGATGATCTTTGTTATGTTTGTTATTTTATTTCTCTGCTTTCTTATTCATGAATAAACCTAGTTTTCATATGAAAATTGTTATGACCATAGAGAAGTTTCGTGGCATCGTTCTTGTTTACAGACTTTTAAGTAGTTTGAGCAATTAAGAAAGGAGTACGCAAACATTCTTTTTTTAATGTTCTATTTCGTGAGTTAATATTTGATTTGAGAATAATTATGACGTAAGTTGGAGAAGATTAAATTAAAAATGTATATTCATGCATTTGTGCATTGGGACACAAATATCTCCTCAGTCTTAATCTCCATTTTTTTCATGACTAATGCGCTAGAGATTTATGATAAGAACTATTTAACGTATTCTTGCAGGGGATTAAAAATGTAATATGAACAATTGAAGGAGTTATAATGATAATAATTTGTGGAGCTGGAATTTTCATTAAAGAATCAGGGTTGTCATACATATTTTGTACTCTTAGCAATCCTTATTATTTTTTGATTAGCACAGCTCCGGGAATTAATTGTTTACGAGCTTCAATTACCCAATGTATCTTTTTTTTGGATTGAATGATTAAACCTTTTTCAGTGACGGGTTGGCATGCTCGAATCACTTTAATATATTTTTTTATTCCTTTTTTATCTAACACAAATGTGTCAGACATTTTTTATAAGCTTTAATGACGTATGGGACTGATGACACAGACTGGCATCGATCTTGTGCGAATTTATTAGACGTCGTTTATCCACAAAGAAAATTATAGAAGTTGAACAGGAAGGAAAAGAAATTTGTCTCGAGCGTTTGTATTTGTATGTACATATAGATAATGGTGTAAATAAAAGCTCGAAAAGAACAGGAGATTAAGAAAGGGAAGTAGTGGGTGAAAGAATGCGTGAACATCAAAGGGGCTGATCCCTCTCTTACGAATTGTCTCGAGGATGCTTGCAAGAAAACGTGTAATATCCGTGTCTGACTTCAAACGGACTTTAATCACTGTGAACCACTGTATATAAAGGATAAAGGGAAATACGAGGAGAACTAGAACAAGAAAAAGAATTGAAGAATAATAGCAGTAGGAAGCCATAGTGGAGTTTAGTGTTAGTGACCACACTGAGATTTACGATTGTCCACAAGATGTTTTTGGGGTCTTTTTCTCAAGAATTTCTCTCGACAAATGAAGAAAAAAAACCTCGGCCATTAGTGGTCTTCTTATTATTGAGCAAGAAGCAGAGAGCATAGAATTGGAGCTATGGAATTGTCTGCACAGGAAGAAAAAATGCACGAGAAAAAAAGAAAAGGGAATGAAAGTAGAAATGGAATAGAGTACGAGATAAAGACAGGAAGAAAAAGATAAAAGAGATAGAACATTGCAAACGTCGAGGCGTGAAATTATAGGGGTTGATATCGAGTTGAACTTCTCGCGGCTACTGCAGTTGTCGATTCAAGAGATATTATCAGCTCAAAGACCTTGCAACCTTTTACATTGGACGACCAAGATTATTTTCTTCTTTACCGAAATCATTCTTTGATCTTTGAATTTTTCATTGAAATGATAGGAGAAATAAAAATGATTGAACTAAGATGATGAACTGAGATATGAAATCGTGGGGATGAATAACATTTTTATTGAGGTCGTAGATATAATGATGACAGTTGATCGCTCAATTCAAACGGTAATGAAAAATAATTATGTACCAGTACTAAAAATAAAATTATTTGCATAACTGGATCGAGAGTTTATAAAGAGAAAAAAAATTGTAATTGGAGTAGTTGGGAATATAAATTTTTTTGTTCTTATTCTTGGTAAGCACTATTTATTGAAGGATCGAACAAGAGTCTACAGAAAGAAGAAATTATTCGATTCAACTCAGTTTCCTTGAATTCATCAATTTATTTCTTCATTTTGTATGTTTGTGCAATTGAAAGGTACGAAACTCATTCAGAATTACTCGAGCTACTTAAGTTGGAACTTCTCAGGAGTAAAATAATGAGAAAATGGGTGATGGAAAAGCAAAGAAAATTCTTCTATAAAAATTATAATTACAATAATGACAATTGATCCATGAATTTTGTTATAATATTAGGAAATTGTTCTTAATTATCAAGGAAAAAATTGATAATTGGAAAAACTGGTGATATAAAAGTTTTATATACAACAAATCACAAAAAAACTTTTTTTTCTGCTCATACGCTTACAAATAATAGTACAACTGACACAATAAAAATATCTTGCATCAGTTGCAATAATTATCCAACACTATAAACAACCAACTAATGAAAAATGAAATGAAGAAAAAATATTTCCCTACGATTGCAATTAAAATAATGACAATTGATCGCTCAATTTAGTGATAAAACATAAAAATTGTGTTCAATTATCAGGAAAAAATTTATTTGCATAACTGGATGGCGAACTCATAACAAATAAAAAATATTAATAATTGAAGGATCTTGTGGTATATTTTCTCTACTTTTTTATTATTGATCAATAATGTATGAAAAATCACATAAATATATGTCTGTATGTATATAATAAAAAGGTACGAAGTTTATATTCATCATTGATCTCACTGGTGCACAAGACACTGGAGCAGCTTCTTACATCAGCCACAAGACGTGAGCACGTCAATTATCCCTACCATCACTCAACGACATATCATTTTTTTTTTCTTCTCCTCATCTCACCTCTACAACGGTACACTTTTATATGGTTATTCGCGCACTGGTGCAGAATTTGCGAGAGGCAGTTTCTCGTGCAAACTACTTGTAAAAATTGCATCAGCCATCTTCCAAGATATATGCATGGGTGGAGTGTGAAACTATCTGCATCATTGGATGTGAACGGTAGCAAATAAAAGTAGAGAATTCAAAAAAGAGAAAAAAGAAAGAATTTCAAGATAAAAATCGTCTTTGGAAGACGTAGAAGAATAATGAAATTTGTTTTGAAGCATTACGTAAGTTTATTTTCGACAAGTTTCAACCACACGATCATTGCAAAACACTTTTAGGGAATGTTATACCGACAAAACGATTGAGAGTTTGGACGATTTTATATCTGAGACTTTTTAGCAAACGTTTCTGAAGACTTTTAAGGACTTACGATCGTCGAGACTGACTGTGAACTTTTTATGTGAATGTGTATGTATAGGGACACCGCGTGCGACTGGATCAAGGCCAACTCTTACCATCTGCAGTCAGTACGACTTGAGAATGAAGCAAAAGTAACAAAAAGTCAATGAGGAAGACAAAGAACTGGATTAGTGGATATATATTTTGTATATATGGACAGCTGATTTTACTCGAGGTCAAGTTGACAATTATGCAGAAGAATATATTACTTTTATAAATTATTATGTTATATTCTCCCCTATTGTATCCACTGCTTTGAATATTCAGAGGTTCAAGGTTATATATTTGCCTGAAGAAGAAAAGCTTTGTGTATGAAACAAAGGAATATTTTTAATTTAATTAGATATGAATGTGCTCAAAAATTTTAATAGTGACGTGAAAATTTCTCGACTATATTCCATAAGATTTCACATAATTGAAATACCGACTGCATTAAGAATACTTTGTAAAAGTATTTTATTGATCGCACATTCCTAAATTAATGTAGATAGTGAATTACTCTAATTGCATATCTCCTTATCCTCATAAATTTGTTTATTTTCTTGCTATAAATTCGACTATAACGTATGAACTAACTTCGTCATTAAATAATTAATAATTATTTATGATACATTTCCACTCAATTGTCCAGTTATAAGTAATAACAGATTGCAACAATTATTCTATTATTTTTGAATTCTCAGGGTTGTTTGAAAGTTTTCTTGGAGTAATTCACAAGAGAAGTGAAAAAAATCACGACCACGAGTTACGATACCAATGAAATTTTTTCTCCTGTTTATGTTCAATTAAATTTGTTCTTTTATTATTATGAAGTAAAATTATTTCTTGAGTACGTTTATATACTATTGAAATGGCACTCACGTGGAATTTACGAGGACTCAATATTCCTTCATGACACTCATAGTCTTTTCATTCAACCCTATTCATACCTCCCCTAGCTACTGTAATATAATTTCGAGCTTTAATATATCCCGTCACCGCCACTGACACTTCTCGTTTGGTAGAGAATGTAAGGACGCGGAATCCTCCTGTCGCTTCACAACCTCCCGGAGAATTTTGAAACCCCTCTCTCATCATCATCATCACCCATACCATCTCTCTTTTAGCTTATACTCACTTGTACGATTTTCAAGCACTCGCCCTCATTTCAAACTTACCCTCTTGCTACTCACATTCCCCAACCAACTCCTATAAACATTACATCCTTGAAAATCATCCACAAGTTGAAGAGACTTTCAATTCTACACGTGTGTATTCGTGTATTCTCATTTACTTCAACTTGCATATAATAACAACAACAAAAATCCACTAACAATTCTGTATAAATTTTAATACAGAATTAAACCACTTCAAATCACCTTCCAAATTATAAACTAATCCTATAAGTTAATAAAGCATTTGTTCTCCACTCTTTTAAAATTATTCCATCTCTAATTATATCTGAACAACAGCTGAGGAAACTCACAAAGTTTGAGATATACAATCGAGAAAAATTATTAATTGCATACAAAACTAAATCCCCTCAACTTATTCCTATCATTAAAATTTCTCAAATAAATCAATACAACATTTCCCTATTCCCATGACTATCTCATTCAAATTACATTCACAACAGTAACAAAAATGCAAAACATTAATGAACTGTTCAATGAAATTCTTAATTAAAAGGGAAATTAAGCGACGTCAATTTATCTCCATTCTAGAAATTCTCCAAACAAATTAATAAAACATTCTCAATTCCTTTCTCATTACTCGCAATCGTTTCATCCCCATTTTTTCTACATCCCCAGCACAACCAACGAAGAAGAAAAAAGGAAGAATAATCCAATTGACATAATCAATAAAAATTTATTAATAATTTAAATTAAAGTACACTATTATGACCTGTACAAATTATTTTTTTCTTTTCTTCCCTCGTCACTCGGTTGTCATAGCTATACAATACTCTCTACGTCAATGGCACATGCTTCATTTCTCTGATGCGAGTACCATATGACCACATGTAGTAAATAAACACACACACGCCAATATCCATACAGATGTGCATACACCTATATATAATTGACTAAAGGAACATCACACAAAGTCAATCTAATATATATCAGACCGCAGGGGATTGACCGTTCAGGTAAAGGTTCATGTATACGTTGTTGAGGAATTCTAAGCACGGCCGTTCAACATTGATGTCATATACACACATACACTGATATATAACGCTAAAGTCTCCTCCGTATACGCGAGAGGATATTGCATCGTCCCCGGATGGTAGGTAGTGGTTCTAGGGGAAGAGTTTATATACATACACGTTTATATATACGTACACATATGTGTTTAACTCCTTGGAGTTTTCCCGCAGCGACTACTCATGTGGCACTATCGATTCTCCTTTCGAATCCCTTGCGAGGTGTGAATCGAATATGTCCTCAGGCGATTTATCAAATCTTTTTTAAACCCTGGCGCAGAGTGTGACAAAAAAATTCTCTATTTTTGTCTCTACTCTTCATTTGTGTATGAAAAATGGTGATATTATTTATTTATTCATTTTTTTTTACAATATATTTTTTTTCGGATGGATTTGAAGTTAATGGGGAATTTTTTGAATTTGTGATAAAATATGTGGAGGTAGTTGGAGGTATAGATGTTGCTTGTGTAATAGGCAAGTGGAACACGTGTGCATATAAATGATATGGTGGTTATATTCGTGGAGAATTGAGGAATATATATAGGGGTGGATTTTACAACACAAAACCTAGAGGTTTATACTGCCAGGTACTTCAACCCTTCTTGGTGGTGAGTTACGTGACGGGTTAGTGGCAACGGGGGGCCTACCAACGCGTTCGTGCTCTCGCTCGTTGTATAAAATGCCGAGTAAGGCTGTGTATTTTCATGTTCTTGTGCTCGATTTCGTGTTCGTGTGTATATGTAGGGGTGCCTCTTAGCGCGCGTGCAGACAACGCTTCCAGGCAGGAAGGAAGGAGCAAACTGAAGTATGTGAAGGACCTTTTTTCATATGAAGAAGTGAAGGAAATTAGTCACTCTCCAGAGACAAATATAGTGGAAAAAATAAATTGTTGGTTCTATATTTTCTTTTTATTTCTATTTCCACTCTTCTTTTCCCCCTTTTTATTTCATTCCTTTTTCTTTAATAGAGGAAGGGGCAATATTTCTGTCTATTGGACAATTTATGATCTTTATTAATGATGGGAGGAGGGAGATATTTTATGGAATTTTTCAATTGGGAATTTTCGATGGGTGTGGGCAGTTAACAATCGAACGGATTAAAAGTTTTCTTCATGATGCTGATAACTTGCATTTCCAGACGCGCTGCAGATGATAAAGGCTTACAATATATATATATATATATATATATTTTTATAAAGAAATTGGGAATAAAAGAGATAAAGAGATGATAGGGATCGTTCGCCAGTTGCCTACTCAGCTTTTGTACCTTATCTTCTTTGTATACGCACAAAAGCTGATGGAGATGCCGGTGTACGATCGGTGCGCGGGAAAGTACGTACGAGGATGCGCCGCAGAGGGTCGCGCTTTGGGGTATGCCGCTGGTGTATTACTTTCGAGACGCTCACATCGCGCCGCGCTGTTAGCAAGGCAACAACTGGGGTTTATAAACGTGCGCGTTATACTGCTACACACGCGGTCGTGTGCGAGCATATATTTGCGATTCGTAAATTGCATTTGTTATTTATAATGTCGTTTTTTCGGGGTTTGTGGAAGAGCAGTTCCAAACATAAGAGTGAGTATGATTTTTATATTTATGTTTATTGAAATTGGAAGAAGAATTGAAGGGTTTAATTCAGCCAGTTATGAATTTTATGGAATTTTAAGAATTCTATGTTGATATTATGAAGATGGAAGGGAAATATTGATTGACTTTAAAGAGAGACAATTTTTTTATTGTCTCCCCACGTTCTGTTGTTGTTGTGGATTTTTATTGGTCGGTTGGAGCTGTTCATCACTTTGTTTACTCTTATCTTTTTTTGAAAAATTTCATTTATTCATTTCTATAAGAATATTGTCCACACTAAAATTTTATGATGAAAATTTTAATCGAAGGAAAACCATAATTCTGATTATTTTCATTCTCATTCATCTCCATCAGCCTGAAAATTCAAAATGAAGAGAAATAATATTTTCCCAAGCAGATACATGGATTCTCCTTCAACTTGAGCATACCACCGCTTTTGTCCAATAGTTTCAACCACTTCATAATTAAAAATATTTTCCGCAATACAAAGTTAATTTGAAAACTTTCCGTAATTTGTACTACTCCAAACGTGTATTAACTTGCGATATAATATTCTGAATACCAAAAAACAATTTGTATGAATAAAAAAAAATATTCACCCCCCAAATCTGCAGACAAGTCTACAAAACTCAACTCTTCATATCAATACTCACTTCAATAACAGTTATAAAAATGCACAGACAGAAACAAGAAATCCAGAAAAATCAAGAAGAACTAGCACAAACCGAGCTGAGAGTTCATAGAGAATAAGAATATAAAATTGTCAATGAAAATAAAGTAAAACGCAGTGCAAAAGTGCATTTGTACATATGTATATCTACGAATTCAAGAGCAAGCACACTATGACAAAAAACTTTGTTCGATGGTGTTAGATATAAGTCTTTCCTTTATTTATTATTCATGAAGCCCAAGGGAACGTATGCAACCCGCGCTATGTACGTAGTCGCGTCGTTGATCCTTGAGCTTTGCGTTTTCTTGCATTTAAAAAAGTTCCGCGCTCGCGCATCAATGTGTATAATTTCAATTCAACTTTCATATATTCCCCCTTCGGCATACATTATAATCATACTCATAAATACTTTATTTCATCGATAATATTTCTATTTAAATTCAATGATTACAATATTTAAAAAATATATTTATCTGTTGTACTGATAACGCATCAGTTGTGCAGTCCATCTTCTCATCTTAATGCTCATATCTTGTTCTGGCATAATTAATTGTCGGATGCATGCAATATATTTCAGACATAGTATATGAGAATGCATAATTTATGTATTGATAGAGAGACCTGAATTGAGGCTGGTGATAACACACGAGTGCCTTGTGCATCGACTACATCATAAAGCGATTACCAGCAATAAGCTGTTTAACAGCCCTACTGAGTTTCGGAAGAGTTTGTGTTGGGATATTACGCTGCTGGCAAAATGCGATATGACCTTCGTCTCTTCGCTTATTTATTGAAGATATACACATATGCGGATGCAGGTTCCTGAGGGAATTGACTCTCTGAATTTTTCATTTGTAAATTGGCCAATTTTTCTATTGAACTGTTGTAGCGATGGATGTGAAAGAAAAAAAAATATATTGGTGATATCAAAATGGATGTAAATATACTGTGAAATAGATTGAACAATATATGGTAGAATTTTTTTCTAATAATTTTCAGGGACTTTTGTTGAAGGATTTACATTCTTAAATAATTATTATTTTTTATATTTTGATAGATTCATTGTGTGAGGGAATTTGGTTTTCATGAATTATGCGTTACTTTACCCAATTGCAGAATATGTGAATCATATTTCTTGATTTATAGGCCAAGGAGATTTACTACAAAGTGTTCGATGATATTCACTCTGTATTTGAATTTCTTTCTCCTTCTTTCCTCCTTTTCGCTACATTTTTATGTCAATTTTTATTACAATGACGGCGTATTCTGCTATCATTATATGAAGGTAATAATTTCAGATGCAAAAGGCTTTCAATTCATAATCTCTAATTATCGATCGTATCAAAATAATAATCCACAACAATATCTCATAATCATTATTTTTTCAACGTTCAAATTTCCATCTTTTATCTCTGCCTTTTTCTTTTTAATTCGTCCTTGGATATCTCCACAATGTGAACATATATGAAAATATATTTACGTATGAAACAGGTGAAATTCTGAAATTAAATTCTACCTTGAAATAAAATATGATACGACACAAGTGCATTCACTTTTTTTTCATATCTGTTTCTTTCCTTTATC
Source organism: Meteorus cinctellus (assembly GCA_030523045.1). Classification (NCBI taxonomy): domain Eukaryota; kingdom Metazoa; phylum Arthropoda; class Insecta; order Hymenoptera; family Braconidae; genus Meteorus; species Meteorus cinctellus. Next base: position 138,980 of record JAPYZF010000010.1, on the reverse strand, counting down.
ACCGAGTTTCAGAGAATGCAAATGGCTAGGCAGCTGCTTCCATTTTTTTGAGATCGACAAGTGAGAAAAAGTAGTGAAGAATAAAAAGAAAAAAGAAAAGGTAAAGAAAAAAATAGTGGAAGAGTAAAAAGACAAGCGAGAGAAGGTGCATGGTATTGTCATTGAGATTGCACCTGGGAATCGTCTCCCATTTTGCCAAAGCGAAAGTGGAATAGGCAGCTGCGCCATTTGCAACGCGTTTAGCAAATCACCCTTCATGTATATACCTGTATATATAGTTTGGCGACCCGTTTTCTCATGCTACCAACTTTGCTCGCGTGCTCCCTTTCAGTAACTAACTTTTGGACGTATAGATATGTATAACGTAACAATATATAACGCCTGATGTCGAGCAATCATAATTATCAAATAGGAAATTGAGATTATCAGTCCCCTAAAATTTATATCTAATTTTATTAGAGTAATATCTGGCAAGGACAAAATTTATTTCCAAATTCCTGTACCTACAATTTTATCTCCAATGCTTATTTCTTTTTATCTCCCAACTGTTATTGGTTTAGTGGAAAAAGAAAATATATGTGTGAGAAGACGAAATATGATATTCATGACGGTAGCACAATCGCATGGGATCTAACATTGAGCTTCATTTGATATGACAGTAAAGCACAAAAACCATTGACTTTATTCGCACCGATGTTTCCAACCAATCGACAAAGGCATTTGTGCAGTTTATACAACGAAACACAAAGCGCATCGTATAACGAAACGAAAAGAGTAGAAAATAAAATGGCCATAAAAAGGAAAATAGAAATAGTGAAAAAGGTTGAGTAATAAAAATGAAAATAGTAAAAAATAGAGAGTGGAAAAGTGTGTGTTGAACACGATAATGAGACACCGAAACCATTTCAACTCTAATATCATGTTGCCTGTTCTCTTCCTATTCACGAATGAACAGTGGAGGGAAAAAAATTCCGACAAAGAACACTCGTTCGGTTCTTTTTATTCTCGTCTTTATTATTTTTTTTTTTTTTCCTTTTATATTCAAATCAAATGAAGTGCTTCTTTCGCAATACACTGAGTTTGCATCTTATTATTTAACAGAGTGAGTTAGAAATGGAGTATAGGTGAGAATGAGATTTATCAGGGAATTGTATACTCAGGCAATTGCGTCTCGTGTTAATTTAGCGGCTTCTATAGTGACGCATTTGGCCGTAATTTCGAGTCGTCGAATTTCCCAGGTCCTAAATTCGTTTTAGCTTCAACATACACTCGTATATGTATACATACGCACACTCTCACACCATTTTCGCAAATATACACAAATTTATATGCCATCTCTGTACATGTATAACGCCACACGACGTCCACAATGGCACTTTATGAATATTCAACGAGGAGTACAAGTGGCAGCTAACGTGCCCGGTTTCACGCACGATTGAATTCATCTCGGCGAGCACTTTCCAAACCTAAACCACCACAAAGTGTAGACTTGACAATCGCACATTCTATTTCTTTATTTTATTACTTTTATCGCTATTGTGTTAAGTGACACGAAAAATTTAACGAGAAATAGGAAAAAGAGTGTGAGAAAAAGAATATAAATAAATGAAATATTGCAATTTCAATACATTTTTACATTTGAATCGATTTATTCATTCACGAAGTTTTTAATTAATTCTTTTTTTTACCCCTCTTCAGAATTAATTGCATTGTTGTATTTTTATTTATTTCATTCACTTGAATATGGAAATGAATGGAAATGAGAAATTGGAAATTTGTTTATAATGGAAAGTGTATAACATTAAGGTTGTGCAAGCTTCCGTTGCAGCTGGTAATGATTTTGGTTCTGAGCTTTGTTCTGTGAGTGCTGATCGTTACTCGAATCCACTGACGCAATTAAGGGAAGATTCAAGTGTCCTCGTGGTCTCTATCCCTTCGAGACACTTAGAAAGAAGGATAGAAAGCATTTGGAGATAGAGAACGTGATGGAGGTAGGAAGAGATAGCCTGGAATATAAATGGAAGTAGAAGTTTTATTTATATACTTAGTATTTTCAGAGAACTTGGAAATATTTTATTGCAATCAAAATACTGAGAATCAACCGATAGATTATTATTCAACTATTGAATAATATCATTGAAAATAAATTTCGAGAAGAGGGATTTGGTATAATTGCAAAATAATTGAATCAGCTGAGTTCAAAAGTCTTGAGAGTGCAATTGGCAGTCACAAAATAAATGATACGTTTGCAAATATTATTTATTCAAATAGTATAATTTGAAATAAAATTTGCAGAAGAAGAAATAGATCTCTGTTGAATTGGTTGGCGGAGCCATGGGACGAATTAGGAGTCAGCTTTCTACAAACCGAGATGAAACTCAATTTAAATATAAATTAAACGATACAGCAGGTCGCACGGGCGTGATCACCTGAAGCCCAAACTGTTGTACTATTTTTTTTATTATGCTTGTTTTACTGTTTTCAAAAAGCTATTTTCTGGAATTATATACCAGCAAATGTTATATATATTATAGTGGCTCACAAGCCTTTTACCAATTTACTCGCACATTCACAGAAAGATCGAAATGAAAAACCATTCGCTCGTGTTGTCTCGATAATTTATCGAGGACATTCAACGAGCTGAAAGTTCCGCCCAATCATCGGAAATTTGTGTCTTTATGCTTCGTCGACATGTACAATTTCGTGGGTTGGCACTTTTTTTTTCCATTCAACTAGAGTTGTAATAGTGTCAAGCATCAGTAGCTAGACAATAGAAGTACCTATGTACGTATATAAATACACTTGATTGGAGACGGATTTGTTCGGGGTCGATTCAAGAGTGATGATAGTATTATAAAAGTGCCACCGTCTACTGTAAAGTATTGTCAACAAGCAATGTATTCATTATCCAAGTGTTGCGTTCATCCAGCAGTAATAATAGCGCAAATACTTTTGCGCTTCATTAAATATTCACTTTGCAAAAAAAAAAAAAAGTAAAAGAATAAATGAATAAATAAATAAAGAAGATCAATGAACAGAAATGACACTTGAATTCTCGATTGTATTTTAGTTTTTTTTCTGTTGGGAATTTAATCGGAATATCTATACTGATTTTAAACTAACGTTGATTATTTTATTCCGATAAGGATTGATACTCTTTTAATGTACCAGAATTGAAATGAATATTAATCGAGGAAAAGTGAGAAGTTAAGGGTGACTGACACGGAAGCCAAATCTATGCAACAGTGCTGTCAAGACCCTTCTGTTTGTCACTCTTTAAACTAAGTCTTATCTTTTACACCAGTATCAAAATGTCTTACACTCATTTTTTACACCTTTTTCAATGTAGAACATCAAGAGTTACTGAAAAATTCATGAAATGATAACAATTTTTTAGTTTGTAACGATTACTAATAAATTGCAACGTAGAAAAGTCTTTTTGAAATGCAAATAATGAATAAATCCTCCAAATGTTTAAGCGTTTTGTCTATTTAATTATAATATTTTATTATACTACATTACTAAATGTGAATATGAGATATCTTTCCGTATAATTGTATCAAATGTACAAGCAGTTGGTACTTTCTAGCAAGTTATATGTTATTAGTTGTTAAATAAGTAGAGGTATATAATCTTGAATTTTGTCCATATGGTGCATTTGTGCTTACACAAGCAAGCGAACTTTGCTGAATATTACTTTAGCCAGCTTAATTGCAGAATCTCCAGGAGTTCGATATGTAATTATAATGTCCTAGTATACTTGGGATATAGAAGGCAAAAGAGATATATATAGAGAATAACCCTGAGAAAATATATAGCTTTGGTTGGATAAAGAACACATAAAGCTTCGTCCATCCTGGTAAATTGTGAACTCAATATAATTTGACGTGAAATCAAAGTTTTGCAAACAGGAATTAATTGCAGATAGCAAACTACTTCAATATATTAAAACTGAAATGTTCCCAACATATTTGCGTTGGTATTCTGTATCAGGTAAACAATTATGCCAACAATCAAGGATATTTCACAGGGTTTATTAAATTTTCTGATAGTTGAATACATAAAATAATTTTAAACTAATGCTCAGAGCATTTATTTAGTCTCAAAACTTTCATTGCAGTAACTTTTTCGTGGTAGTATGAACTGTTTTTGCAGTCAGTTAATGATCAAGATCTATAAAAGTTTTCATAGATTTTTTTTCATTTATTCAAAGTGTCAGAAGCAAATGAATAATCATCCGATCAATAAAAATAAATGAATAATTATTTTTATTTTTAATTACAAAAATGTGTGACTAATTGTGTTAAAACTGAAAATAATGAACCTCATTCATTTCTATTAAACTTAGAATGAATTATTTGATAGAAAGAGATATATATTGCGTATCCATATTTTACTTTCACCTGAATGATTTGAGAAAATGAATTCACGTGGGATTAGAACTTTGGGATATTGGTTCGCTAAATCAATTTATTCAATGAGATCCAAGAACTAAGTCCTCTGAATTGATACGATTAATTTCTATCCAGTGAATTTCAGGTCAATTGTCTGTAAAATTGCAGAAAAATTATTCATAACCAGAGTTATTTTTTGCAAGAATGAATGAATAAACACTAAATGATATTGGAATGGAAAATTAATAATCATAGTAAAGAGGTCATCCACATAAAATTTGTTCATTGTCAATATTTGTCGATTAATAATTGCTGAAATTAATTTCCCAATGATATAAAATTGATGGAAAATTTTTTATATTAATAAATATCCACCATCAATGCACAATAATCCGGAATGAATCCTCTCATCGGAACAATAATAATAATTTATTTCCAATTCCATTTCCCCCATAGCAAATATTTTTTTATTATCATCCCCAGAATTTTCCCGCCGCGTCACTTCACAGAATATATAAATTTTCATTATAATGCTCACGTTATATAAATACATATCCAAATACAATCGGAGAGATAAAACGAACGGGAGATGGGAAATTATCTTTCGGTACATTCACACAGACATGAAAATGAAGTTGAAAATGAATAATTTGAAGATCGGGTTACGTTGGGCGAGTATTGTGTAGATAAATTTTGTGAAGAGGCTGAGAATTAATGATGCACCGTTTGCGGGTTTACTCTCACACTCATTCACCCTCTTCTCTTTTCTCGTTCTCTCTATATTCACATAAATATATCTATCTCTATATAATCTCTCGCACAATTCCGTCTTTCTCTATCGTGAGCTCTCTCGACTTTCCCGGCCATAAATTCGGCCGACCACACGCGATTTGCCGGCGTCACGGTAAATTCCGGAATAACCTAACTCTTCTCACTATGTACACACACTATCACATATATATTCATTCCCTCTTTTTTTTCTTTACAACGTAACCTTTAGTTTGATTGCGCGTGTACCAGAAAGGCCCATTCGATTGTTCCGGTACCACCGGAACAATTTTAATGGCAAACGTATCTTCTTTCTCGCGCATCCATTCATTCATTTTTTTTTTTCCACCTCTCAACTTGTGCTTTTTATTGTGCTTTCATTTATTTCCGGGTGTAAACCTTTTTTTTTCCTTCTTCTTCTTTTTCATTTGCGCAGAAAACATTGGAGATCCCACAGTGCCAGACACCCATGGGGTAGAACCGGAAACAGTAGAAAAGAGACAGAGGAAAGAATAATAATAAAGTCACGACTAAACCACCGGAAATTTCTTTGTTCTCAAAATATATATTTGGAAAGCGGACAAATCGTTGTAGGCGCATATATATACACTTTGGATAGTTCTTCCGCTTATATTCTCAGTGTATTCTTCAAAATCATTTGTACACTCGGTTGTGTTTGAGTATGTGTAGACACAGGGAGCAAAAGTAGCGAGTTGGTCTTATTACTTCCGTGGACAGTTTGAGACTATAAAGAGCAAGGAATAGCACTGCTCGCACTAAACTTTTTATTACTCTCTCTTGGATTCGTGAACCTGTTCAATGCTGTGTATATAAGCTTTTATCCACCAACTATAGTGTTAACACAGACGATAGTACAGCTATATCCAATACACATACAATACACACATACACAGTATTTTATTATCATTTATTTTCTATTTTCAATACGATGAATAGCCAACAAGCTTTGTATTGCTGCATATAAATTTATTGGACTCGCTTTCGCTTCATTCTACTCTGACACACGTCAAACTCTATTCTGTTTTTTCACATTTATATTACGTTTTATTATTGTTGGTTACGTTCTAACAATATTCTATTGTCCTTGCTGTGGTTATTGAAATGTTCGTAAATAATATCGTCCTGCGGGAATGAATAAAAATACGTACAGGTATTTCTATACAATTCCTCAAATAATGCATTGAATTATTTTTATTATGTACCAGTACTACAGAATTTTATTAATAGCACAATAAATTTTTAATATCATCGTTTGAATTTTGACATCACATGAAGTTATTTCTATTTCTTGAATTATTCAGTAGATACTTTAATGTAGATTAATGTTGCGACATACTCAACGTTGTTTCGGTCACGTGAATTATTCAAAGACCATTTAATTGTCTAGACTTGATTAACTAATTGTGAATAAATTTCTGTGGGTGGATCAGAACAGAGAAATAGTTTTGTCAGTGTGATTCACTACATTTATAAACAAACAAATATCAGAATATTCTAACAAAATGTTTACTCGTTTCTACAGTACTTCAATCACAAAACATCTGCATGGATTTGTTGAAATCGCACCCTTTATATATTAAATTCGCTCCATGTCACCCACACATTTACCTCTAAATTATTCCATCAATCCACATTTCCAAATCAATACAATCTGTTACATGAACAAAAAAAAACCATCTGAATTCCAGATCAAAAAATCTCCCCATATATGAAATACATTTATTAATAGAAGTTGCGTATCCTCCTATTGTTCCCATTCAAACAATCTCCTTTTTTTTTGTCCTTGGGTCATTGAGACTTTTGTGAATAGGATCATAATAGAAAAAGAAAAAAATAACGAAACAAAAAATATCTGATTGGTGAATCGTACATTGTGTCGAATATATATATATATATATGGAAAATACGGAAGAAAAGAAAGAATGAACAGACAGAAGAATCAGGATAAAAGCCGTCGCCAGAAGCGAATGAGGGGAGAGTGATAGTGAGTGTTATATCGAAACGCGACAGAATCGATTTCGACGACCCGGTAATCCTTCGACCGTAATAGGATTTCATCGCGCAACCAACAGGCATCGTTGCTCCTATATAGTATAGTGCTCGGATTAGTTTCAACCAAAGTTACATGTTCCGTCCTTGCGCACATATATACAATCTTTGTCTATACTCGTGTGCTTGTTCTCTCACTCTTTATGTCTCGATGCATCAGCTGTGGTGTAAGCTTTAACCACACGTCGGTTTGCTCTGTAGAATATGTATAGATGTATATATGCATATAGATAGTTATGTACTTGAGGATAGAGTAGCTCATGGCGCTTGATAAACGCAACCGCCGAGCATCCAAAAGCGAAGACAATGGGCTCGAAGGATTAACGGGCCAAGTTGCCTTTTGCTATATGGGGATTATCATTATAAAAAGCTTGCACCTCATCCAACGAGATTGTGCCACCAGGGGAAGATATATTTAAGAATTGTGGGATATTTTTCTTATCTGTGGAATTCACACAAGTTTAACTTGGGTTTTTCTATGTATTTCTTGATGAAAGATATGATAGAATTGAAATATGTGTAGTTTGTATTTGTATTTAATATACTTCAGTTTTTTTTTTCAATTTCTTGTATTGTGTCTGTTAATATCATTTATAGAAATACAGATACAGATATTTGTTCGTTGGTTTGTTTGTATTGTATTGATATTAGTCAACGCTTTTGTCAAAAGATATTTGTGAGATATTTTTGATAAATATTTCCAATCCAAAGAAATGTACGGAAAGCGGCAAAAAATTTAAATTGATCAGATATAGAAAATGATGAATTTTATTGTAAACTTCGTTCATATATTTTCATTCGCATGGGAATCGTCAGAACCTTTCGCATGAATTCAAACATTATATTCATTGAATAGAGGGAAAGAGAAGGAAGGATCTGAGAGTGGAGAAATTGTTTCGGAAACTTGAAGGTAGGGTTGAGATTGGTCTATTCCGTCAAGCAACCATGAGAAGGATTTCAGAATGTGGTGTTGGAATTGTTCTGTCAAACAGGACAGTATTTGTCGAGCGTATACGAAGAGTCAGATTAGATCAACGCAAGGTGACATCCAATACTATTATTTGATATTTGTTTAGAAATGAACTATACAATGAAATTGTTTTCAGTTCTCTTCTCGAGAATTTATAAAATTATCGATAATGGAAAATGTCACTGCAGTGTTTTGTACACGTTCAATTTAATTCACCCATTTCAGATCCAATCCTGTTGTCATTTATATGATAATCAGTTTCGTTTTTCCTCTCAACGCACTCTGGAAAGTATTGATTTTATTTTTTTTTCCAAATCGATAGTCTTCACACGAACTTATTTAAATTACAAATGATCAATATTTATCTTTTGTTTCATTTTCATTTATTCATTTTTTTAATGTTGTTAATCATTCAATTCTATGTTTACACTTTATGCACAATTTTGAAGAGTATTTCGCCACTCTTTTGTCTCATCATGAAATATTTCGCATCTCTGGCAATTGGGTTAATGTAGCTGTATGATTTTTAATAGATGTATGAGTTTATAATCGAGGAAAAACTCATCCGGGAAATGGACACCATGGTCTGCTGTACAAACTCTGGTTGTGTATAAAATTCCTGATTTTTATTTAACTGTAGATACCGCCTTTTATCTGCTTCCACTCTGCCATGATTTTTTCTTTTCATTCATTCTATTCATGAATATATTCATCACTTTTACTCTCCATTCTATTTATTTTATTTTTATTTCATTCTTTTATATAATTGGATGAACATACCCCATTGAGAATTTGAAAAGCTTACAAATAAAAAAAATACGAGATATAACTTCTATATTAATTCCATACACTATCAAAGGACAGTCAGAAAAGGTTCTTCATGACCAGTATAAACTCTTCATTAACGACGCTTCCATATGTTCCCTTCAAGCTATCATAATTACCTTGGAACTACGAATTCTATTTTGTATCATTGCTACCTCATAATTTGTAGTTAAAATTCTCAAATACGAGAGTTAAATTGATTTATTAAAATATTGCAACATCGTACTCGATATTTCCAGCTTTTTCAAAAAAATCTCAGTAGCTTATATCGACCCAAATCACGTCGTCAATAATGAACAAATATATCGGAAACAAATCGTATATATTAGAGATGGATGACGTAACTCAACTTGACTGTATATAAATGGACGTTGGAAAAACGCGTTCCCCATCTTGTTCGGAAGTTTGAGAAGAGTTCGCACGTGCCGGTCGTTTGCATTGAAACGCAGGAGTTGCTTGGCGTACACGAGACTTCTCGTCTTGTGTATATATGTTATAAGGTGATGCAAGCAAGAAGCGTGGGTATGAATGAGAGACAAAAAGAAAGAAGGAAAGGAGAAAAGACAGGGGCACAGACCTGTGTTCAAGGAAAATGTCGCCTGGGCATAAAGGCGTATACAGACTCGTCTCTTTATATTGGGAAAGACGAGAAAGGTGAGGTGAGAGGAGACGAGAAGAAGAGGAAATACTTTTTAACTTGTGTCGGGTGAATGTTGAGCGTTCTCGCTCGTCCGCTTGTCACACCCTGGGGAAGGAACTGGCAAACCAATTTTTTTTTTTTTATTATTTTTTTCGTTTTCACTGTTGCTACGTTCTTCTCATCTTACCTTACTCTTGCGCTCACTCGATTTTTCTCACTTTTTTATTTTCATTATTCTTCCCTCGAGGCTCACCACTTCGTCGACGTTGCGCGTGAATACAACGAGATTGGAATCTCTACCGATCGCGAAGCATTTTGCACATGATATTTTGTATGTGGTGTATGAAGTGAAGGTTAGAATGAGGAAGAAAGACAGTAACAGGAAATAAGGGGAAGAAGTGCATGAGATGAAGAGGTTAAAATCACACAGAGATTTTTTCGTTGAATGTAGATGAAAATCTTCAAGGAAAATATGTTCTTTTACGTTATTGCTTTTCACATGGTGCCTATCGACTATTTTCGATAGAAATGAATGAATAAAATTTATTTGTTACCATTTTTTCAAAGCACCACATTTATTTGGAGTGGTTCATTTAACCTGACTTATACCTGCTGACATATAATGAAAGTTGATTTTTTTTTGTTCATTTGTCTACGAATTCATGGCCTTTTTCCTCTCAGTTTGTTTCTATTTCCTCATTCTGCATATTTAAAGAAATAAAATGCAAAATTCGTCTTAAAGATTCTTTCACGGAAATATATTCTCATTTAGTTTACACCGCGGTGTCATGAAAGAAAAGAAAAACATCGCAAGAATGTAAATGAATATATATTAGTTTGTGAAATTCTTGGTAGGTAAATAGAATTCTTAAAAATTAGATAAATAATTGAATTGGTGATGTAACTTTTTAATATATAATAAATATTAATTTTGTATTATTATTATAATCATGAGAAGAGAGATAAAATTTTCTTTTTGGTTCTAAAAGGAAAAAACCAGAAGCACTGTACAATTTTCATTTCATCTATATAAACACAAACCGACGTGACTATCTCAAATTGAGTTTGATAATTATCACACTGAAAAATATGTGCATAAAATATGCCAATCACTGTAGAAAAACACCAGAGTGTCCGAAATGTTAATGACAACTGAAAAATTTATGCAGTTGTCTTTACATTAAAAAATACATGGAACATCAGAGTTAATATCATGCACGTTTTCATGAACGTGATACAAATATAATGCAACGAAGCAACACTGTATTCGAGAATTACGAGTACGTTATATTCGCCAGTATATTATTGCAAAGTTATGGGTTCGCATACAGATAACTACGCACACGTGTGGACTGCAGGAGGCAGCAAAAAATTCGTAATCACCAAATTCATCGCTCATATGTATTTTACATGAATGTGTAATATGCATTCGTACCAATATACCTATCAGTTCATGATGAATAACGAGCGTATACTAAAAGCAGTTATACGGTTATCACTAGCGCTTGAAAATTATCGCGAATGAAAAATTGCGATACGTGGAGTTGGGTATCTAAATGTCCAATTCGTTATTCAGATCATAAAGTTCCTATGATCATTCCAATGATTTATCATATTAATTCAGATTCAGGATAAGAGTATTTGTTTATTTTTTCATTTCAAAAGTAATGAAAATTTGATTGTTATTGAGAATTCATTAAAATGTTTGCAGAAATAATTGTCGTAATATTCTGATTTATTTCAAAGAAATAAATGAAAACCACAGAAGTTGACAACAAGACCACGAGGTTAACACAAGTCTTATCAGCACTGTTTCGTCTAATGTGCGATGAACATAGAATTAAAACGAAAAAGCGAAAGATCTACTTAAAATAAAGAGAAGGAGAGTTAGATACGAGAAAAGTCGAGTTGAGTGACAACCAGGTCGAGACAAAAGAGCTATTTACCTTGAGACAATTACATGCCACGTAGATACTTTGAGCTCATCCAAGTAGCAATCAGTGGCAACTCGTTAGTGCACATTGTCTCCTTTCATCGTAACGGATGTTCTCCGTGCGATTCTGCAATGATGTCTATATCACTATGTATATGTTCCTACATCAATGCAATTTGACTTCAATGAATGAAGAAGTTTTTCCACCTAAAATTCCTGTAGCACAGTAGCTAACAACTCATATTGAAGAGTATCATAAGAACAGCCAGAGAAACTGTGAGCTTATATTTTGTTTCAATGTTGAAAAACTTTGTTTGATTGCAATATTATTTTATTTGTTCATTTGACACTGTCACAGACATTTCTAGAATAAACTGAAAATGGAATTGAATGGAAATTTTACGTGCCATGAAAAACTAGGTCGACTAGTTCTTAATAAAATCCTTTTTATTAGAAGAGAAAAAAGTAAAACAATGAAATGTGAGCTATAAAGCCACAGACTGGCATGCGAACATACGCACTCACCACAAAACATCCCTCTTTCTATGTCGGTGGTATAAAATGACGTATAGCAAGTTAATGTTTCAAATGGTACATGGTGATGTTGAAAGGTAAAAAAAAGAGCTACATGCGTCGCAATTTGAACGAGTACAGAATACTAATTGACCGTTTATTTATTCATTCAGCATGGACTGCATTTATAGGCATCATGAAATGTCTCTCGATATTATGATGAATGCCTTATTCAAATTTATTGAAATTAATTCTAATATGAGACCTTACTAGGTCAGTCAACGATTATTATGAACTGTTACTTCATCAGAATTTAAATACTGGTCATAATGAATTTTCATTCCACTTTAAATATATATTTCATCCGCATTTTACTGTTCGTATGCGACTGATTTCACTGACATGGATTCAAAGAGAATTAAAATGCTGGAGCTCTTCGTACGTTACTGAACATTGATATGGTGACAGATGTGTTTGCGTGGGTGTGTAGGGTGGAAGCGAATCCGTGGCAAGAATATATATCTATGAGGGTAGTCGTCCATATAAAGCTTGAAGGCACTGTGCTTTCATTGCACGCGCGCAAAAGAAAAGTTTTCCACCGGCGAATAAAACTTTTGGCCCAAGCCGATGGAGTTACTTTAACGAATACTCCCCCGCATTCTTTTTTCATTTCGTTCCTTTTTTTTTCACATCTGTACTTCGTCTTCGTTTTCACTTTTTTCTTTTATTCGTTTTATATATACCTTCATCTTGGTGAAGAAAAATATGTTAGATGAGGCATTTTTGTCGCTTTTATTACACTAAACAAAAAAAAAACATGGAGAAGTTGTTGTAAAACTCAAAAACAAGAAAAGAAGATGATGAAAAGAAGAAACTTCTTCACCTTTCATTTGGATTTCCTTCGCTGACTCAGGGAAACAATAAATCATGGAAAATCCGGGACGATGTTATCTTTCAATCAGATTTTGACTTTTATTTATTAAAGAAATTCATCAATGGAGATTAATTAAGTGGTGATGTTGCCTTTAAACCATTATCGCGTGAACGCAGTGCTTCAATCAATCAATTGGATACAGATTTTGTATACTGATATGCCAGCGCTTAATTACATCACCAATCAATCAGAATTTAAAAAAAATAGATGCATCATGCATTTGATATGTATACACCCTCAGAAACATCATGTACACATACGTGTCATATCCAATATACATTTCCATTCAATGTCCTCGCCATTCGCTATTGCCCGTATATAAATGAATATACGCACATATACATTTATGACATGTTGAGATATATAGAAAATCAATTTTTACCGTTGCTGCAGAATAAATCAAAGCTCAGTACGATTTTATATACAGCTTTGAACTCACCATATCACACATTTATTTGTACACATCAAAATATCAAATAAAGTTATCAAAAAAAATTTGTAAAAAAAATTCATCACTGTAATATAAAATGTATCGTCAAGTATTCATGTTGCATCATGGTATGGTCTGTACACATTTTCGTACTTTGTGAGTTTTAAATGAGGGATTATCTTCTCATGTATATGTGAAAGAGCTACTGGACGTATCGTCACAAAAATTCCAACTTTGAACTAAAAACGTTCACTAATTAATGCATGTTTTTGCTCTTTTCCCTTTCACCATTTACGGACGCAAACAAATTATTTCTGCTTTCCGAAACAGCTATTTTCATACATTAGTCAAAATGTTTTAACTATTTATGAATCATTCGCCCAATATTAAATTAAATTTTATATTAAAACGTGGACGGCTTTACTAACATTCTAATGGAAAATATAAAAAGTCCATCGTAGTATTTTATTTGAGTGCCAAAAACGTTGTATGGTATCAATACTCTATTGACAGCTATCACAACTGGTACTGCACAACTATGCCAGTTATGTTACGTGATCAACACCACGTACTGATGCATTTTAATTATATAACAGCTAAACAATATTCCTGTCACAGTTTAACATTACCTCTTTTTCTGTTTTTTCCTTTCAATAAATCATCACCATAAATCATATTACACACGTGTAAATTTCAATATTTTAGTTTACAGTTGACAAGCGTAGCAGGCATTGAACAACATGCCCCATTCATTTACGTTCATATAGAAATATATGAGCGCATGAAAGCCTGTCAGTACGTGAAATTTACGAGACACCATATAAGAACGCTTCTCGTTACTGGTGTGAACTAGATACATGGCATCTTACACCACAATATATAAACCAGTAGAAGGAAAACCAATATCCCTTCAAATGCCATCTGAAAATTCCATTTATGATGGGGGAAAAAAAATAACAAGGCACAGGAGAAACCCTGTCTGCTCTTGTAAAACATCATCAATATACACCGATCTGAAGCCTTCCCTTCTTCTTTTTTATACAGCGGATCGATGCAACTACACTGAATCCTGACGCAAATTATTTCATCCATCCTCTTTCTCGTTATCTCGTTATTTTACAAGTGAAACTTTTAGAAAAAAAGTGTGAGTTCAATCGATGGAACAAAACAACATAAGAATAGACATGATCATGGAATATTTAATCATCTTCAACTCTCAACTTCTTGTTAAATCCCTTTTAATTGGTTATAAATATCCCCTGATGGAAGGAACTGGTACGACTAAGTCCACTCCAATCTCCAGATGCTCTGCGACCCATATTCAAATTGTAGATTAACATAAAGCAGACAACCAAAATTTAATCCTAAAAGTTCGAGTCACACTGCATTAATATTTTCACCTTTCCAAAAGCCAACTTCTCATATCGCTCATCAAATTGAATAAAATTCCTACTGTTATCAATTAATATTCCCCTCTACATTTAAACAAAAGCTAACGATCAATCTTAGACCTATCAGCTCAACCATCTATAATTCACTCACACGAATTCCACAAATGTAGCAACCAAAAAACAATACATACACCAAAAATCATTTTAGATATCGGATAAGACGAGCAAGTGAGGTGAATCGTAAAATTAGCGAGAGCAAATGTAATTCCTCTACTTCTGGCGAATGACAGAGACGAAGACGAAGCTTCGTCGACGGTCATCTGCTCTGTATGTCACAGTAACATATGTATTTGAACATATACACATAGATATATATATATACATATATATAAATATATATATATACATGGTAAATGGACAGAAAGGAATTTGTCTCTGTCAAGCGTTGCATCTCCATCGTTTCGTGCCAGTCCATACACATGGAGTCAGGATATCCCGTATAATCTCAGCCATATCCATGCATGCATGTATACTTGCTTATATAAATATGTCTTTCTATGTTTATATATTTGTGCAGTAGCTAGACGTGGATTTTATAGTATATGAGTTTATATAGAGTAAAAGTTCGCATTGAAACGTGAGCTTTTACGTGTAGAATGAGAGAGAGCAGCTTACATGCCACATTTTTCACCGTTTACATGCCGTGCGTCGTTACACAGTTTACTTCCTACACTATTCACCCATTTGGAGCTTTGAGAAGGATATAAACCCTACCATTCGCTTGGACAAAATATATATACATAGGTGTACATACCCAACTTACACACAGATACACTCGAATACATACAAAAGTATATATTGATGTTGAACTTTGTGAGTTTTTTCTTGTTGAAGAAAATTTCATTCCTTTCTACCAGCAACGAAATCATTCCAAATGTAAAATTTATATATATTTTAGTCAGAAAGGGAGATATATTTATTCACGTTGTATATTGATTCGGAATGTGTACGATGAAAGACTTTTGGTATCAACTTTTTTTTTTATTGTTCTATTTTATTCGGTTTTTGTACTTCGATGAATATTTTCATATAGATTCATTTGAAATTCATGACATAAAAAAAGATACCGAGAGAATTGAATAGATTATTTGGTAATATTCGGAATATTTTTATTTGTATAAATGTTTTTGATCATTCAGGTTATTAATCTCTTCATAATAGCATAACGAACAACGTCTAAAACAGTTTACTGTTTTTTTCATATGTATAGTCATAGTGAACATGATTAATTAGTCATAATATGATACAACAATGTTTCTATTCAATTTATTATGAAATAGAATTTCAATGATTTGAATTGGCTATTTACTATAGGAATTTGTGCGGAATAAACTCAGCAATTATTGATACTATATTTCTCTCATCGAATATTTAATCATGTGAGAAAATGAGGAGTATAGATAGAGAAGAAAAAAAGAATCAAACTCTTCAACGGAAGAGTGATAGTTCTTGAACGATCAATGTCTGACTAACTTTGAATATAATTTAAAAAATAATATTTTCTTTTGACATTATTTTTTGCAGAATTATGCGAGGAATGGGCTTTGGCAAATAGTCGTGAGTGCGTAGATAATGGAACTAGTAAAATTGGTAATGTTAGTGGAAGTTCACTGACTCATGATGATCATGAAGAGGTGAACGAGGCGACATTTATTCTAAAATACTTGGGCAGCACCCTTGTGGAGACACCATCTAGCGAGGAAGCAACCGCTGAAGCAATCAAGACGGTCATTACCATGGTACGTAGCTGGAATAATTATTATCACTAGGTATATGCAAGCGTTAATTGGAATGGGCTATCTCATCTGACCTGACATAAACCAACTCCACTTTTATTCATCTCCACTTTTGTATTGTTCTCTGACGCAACTTCTAAAATTTATTTATACTTTATCGTGATAATAATCGTTGAAAAAATATTGTATAAATTTCATTGAGTATTTTTTTCAGTTTCATTCAATCATTCTTTTGTTATTCAAGTAAATATTGATTATGATTTGTATCGAGCACATGTGTGCATATAAATATCACCACTGACGTATAAAATGTCACGTAAATTTTCCAAACTAACATTTGGTGTTCTGTAAATAATTTTGATTATAATATTTGTTCACCATCGATCAAAATAATTCTACCATTAGATTTACATGATTGTTCTTCGGTTTCCGGATATAAATAAATCGATGATGGTTGTAAATTAATTTTATTTATCTATATCATGACGAGAATAAACTTTGATATAAATTTATCCTTTTAACCAATTGCTTGGGACTTCTATCGAATATTTCATTACAATAAATGCCATTAAAATAAATGGATAGCAAAGTTTATGTCAGGGTGAAGGCATCATGGGAAACTATTGACTGCCCGCAACTCAAGACTAATCAGATTTATGGAACTCTCCTGCTATTTTTTAAACCTCTTATGGATTCATTGTAATGATTAGATATTTATTAATGTGAAATATTCGCATCTCCTGTGCATGGTAGCACATACCAGTGCAAATTATGATAGAAAATTTCCGCCAACGGTGCATTATTTCTTTTTTGCGAGTACGAAGCCGTATACTATACGTAAAAGCACTTCGTTTCCACGACCTGGAGGAGAACGTGGTTCCGGTGATAAAATCCACCTACCCACCCACATTCATCCTCGCTGGGATTCAAGGAGCCCGGAAATAGAAGTAGAATTTCACCTTGACGTTATGTATAGCTATATAGATGGTGAGGTGGTACTGAACGAACAAAGGTGAAGCACAAACGATCGTTGTGCCATAAATTTTTCCCAAGACTGTAGACTTTCGACCACTTGATTGTGGGACAAACTCAACGAGGTACTTGCGCAGTTGTCAAATTATCCGAGACTGAATTGTTACTTTATATCATAATTTTCACATAAATTGTCCAGTATAAGATGGACAATTCCTCTCCAACAATACTCAGGATATTTCAAAAATCAATTGATAAATAAAATTTCTTTACATTCTAATGTAAATTCTATCAGTAATGTAAATGTATTTTTTTTTCGAAATTTAATCTTTCGAAGCTATTGCAGTATTTATGAATTTCAACTAATTGCTTTAAAACGGTTTTCACCCCCTAAAATTTAAATATATATATTTTATCGATTACTCGGTGCGAAACGTGATATTGACAAGTAAGATAAATTGTGAAACTACTGCATTAATTATGGCCCTCACTTCTATATAATTTTTTGTCCAACCCATTGAAATGGGATTAGCATTTATCGTTCACAAAACAATGATTTTCATAATACTTTCGCTGTTACCGATAATATCATTCATTTATAATAATAATATATAATAAATGTCCAATTAAAAAATAAAACTGTAGACTTAATAGATACGAACATGTAGCATCATTGATGGTTGTCATCAAAGACACAAAGCTGTGCGCTACCCCTTTGCCACGTCATTTACCGTCTATGTAATAATACAGTCTGCCAAGTTCCTTTGAACTCCCTCACATCGCTCCATCGTGGCGTGTGATAAACATACGCTCCTCATTTTTTCCAGTTGCACATTATCATAAAAATTATGAGTGTTCATTAACATAACAGATACCGATATATAACCAATCGAGTGTATCATGTGTTGATGGATTAAGGCTATGAGATATTCAAAATTGATTTGATTTATTACAGGCAAAAGCGAGTGGGAGAAAATTACAACGAGTATCATTGGCTGTAAGTCTCAAAGGAATCAGGATGACTGACCTTGCTACTGAAGAGAACCAATTACAAGTTTCTATTTACAGGTGAATCAAATAAAATCAAAATATAAATCATTAATTTAATTTAAATTTGAAATGTGACGAAATTTAATATTATTATTTGCACATGGCTTTCGTTACGCTCTAATTGATCTCACTATCACATTTCGTCATTGTTAAACACACTCGCATATATGTGTATTTATGGTTAAATTGTTGAGAGAGTGATGAGCGTTAAAAAATACTCCGACCTAGCCAATTTGTTCGTTGGGTATAAAATCGATATTGACTCCCGGTCAGAGTTTTCCCCAAGCCTGTTAAACGAGATTCGATTATACGATGGATGTTCGAGCAGGTTTTGTTTCAGGTAAATTAATTAGCCACGATAAAATAAGCGAAATCAAGCGATAGAATAAATACATTTGTTATAATATCAATTAATATGAATACAACTATTGTGCGATTAAATCTCCATCTTTCTGTTCTAATTTTTGTCACTATTTTTCAATGCTAATCAACCCCTATCATTTTTCTCCAATTACAGAATTTCTTATTGCTCAGCGGACGCTACTCATGATCATGTGTTTGCTTTTATTGCCACAAATTTGAACGAAACAATGGAGTGCCATGCTTTTTTGTGTCCGAAAAGAAAAATGGCACAGACGGTGACTCTAACTGTGGCACAGGCATTCAACACGGCTTACGAGGCTTGGCAACAGTCCCAAGCTGACCCGAGAATTCATCACCAAGTGGACAAAAGCCCGAATGAGGCTTCAAGTGAGTGGATAATATATTGTTGGTATCCATTGCAATGATACATCGGAATTCAATTTCGTCCGCAACATTAGAGTGGATGAGAGTGTACAAGAGATAGTGAAACAAAGAGATGAATAGAACCCAATGTACATTCCAATTTGGTCATTGGGATTTCGTTGATGTCTAATGGATATTGGTGTGACATTAGTGTAGGGTTAGGTTGAAAAGCTTTAATCTCGAACGTGAAATTTGATTGTGAACAGAGGCGCCTGCATTGCATTAACCGAACGCGCAGCTTGCACATGTACGCACACATATACTCGGCTTATATGCATATATTTATACATGGATTGGGTATATGTACACAATATGGAGGACTGCACTCTCCAAATAAACCTGCACAGACTCCAAAGTCCAAAAGCACTCAGCCTGCATTGACCACGCAAAAATGAATCTCAACGTCACACTTTTATCTATCGTTTTTTTTCTGCATTTCATTCCATTCACCACTCAATTCTAATCAAGTATTTCAATTTGCTATCAAGTTATTGAAGAGCCAATTGATATTTAATTATGGAAGATCAAACGTGCGGAAATCAAGTTTATAACCGCAAGCAATTTAGAAATATATGTAGTAAGGTAATTTAACTTCATTTCGATGGCAAACTATTTCATTTATCACATAATTACATATGCGTAGTTACGATATTCTGTACGGAATATTATAATTAAGTATGCGTTCAATTTCCGACACATCCCGGCTACAAATCAGAAGATGATCACTAAATTAACTGACTGACATTACACACGATGATTGAATGGGTATTTGTATTTTGATATGGAATGTCATGTGAATAGTAAATGTGAGTTGCTCTCAGTTAATTCACAGATCAAATTAATACATTGACATATTTTATCAGTACGATTCCCACATTTCAGTAAAGCATTATCTAAGTATGATCTTCTTTCTCATTGATTTTGATAGATATCGAGGAGAATAATACAATGGAAAAACTGAGTAAAGCAGAGAATCACGAGCAACTGCACAAACAAAAAAGCGAGAAGAATCTTTTGATAGATTTGTCAAACGAAGTAAAACCAAAAGACAAGTCTTGGGTGAGTTTCTAATTTCCAACTTATGTATTATGCAAAATTGTTTAAATAATAATATTGATTAATTTTTCACGTGATTGTTTCAATGGTTTTATTGTGTAGGTGTGCTTCGAAGATGAACCTGCACCAATTGGCGACACGAGGAAGACTATGAAGAAGAACGGCAATAACAACATTCCCATGACGACAATGAGACACGTAAGCAATACAAGTCATCACGTTGTGCCAAGACCATCACCTGGATTTAAAGTACAAAATGCCTGGGGAGAATCACGTTCTGTTGACCTCATGTGCTCGTAGCATTCATAGCCAAAGGCCGATAGCTTCCAAGATGTTCCACTGATAACTGGACTGTGGAAGCACCTGTCGAACAGTGGCCAAAGTAAAAAAAATACACCACCATAATTGATTGGAAGGCGATAACTATAATTTTTATCAATATTATTTTGTCTTTTCTACCAAAATATCTATTGTATTCAATTATTCAATTATCCAAATCTATGCATCGTTCTGTTTCGATAATCATTTTTAATCATAAAATTAATGAACTACCAACGAAGCACACAAATTACTACGACAAAATATTTTACCGCAATGAATAGAGTATGATATGATAATTGTTCAGTTATTAAGGTAGATAATGCAAATTAGTTTGATAGTTAGTAATGATTCCACAGATAACGAGAAGTAATAATGTATCGATTAGTAGCCGCATAATTAAATCTGGACTCTACTATCGCTGGTGAATAAGAAAGAGAAGATTAATTGTAGCGTCGCTGTCAACAACCTTCACAAAGTGAAATCTTAACAAATAAATAAGATTTTTTGTCGATGCAATTAAATTAGTTAATATTTTACAATTAAAATAGATCGAATGGATATTCCGGTGTAAACAAAAGAATAATGGCTGTGTTTGTTGATATGTATACGAGAATGAAAAAATGTTGATCTTGGTTGAATTATTTAGGATATCACTAATCCGAAAATTATAGAATGAGATAAGAAGAAATTCACTGATAATATTGGAATTACATTTGTATGACTGTATGAAAGGGAAATAAATGAGATATTAATCGCCGTACATTCTAATAATACGCAAACTTTTGTATAACAGTATAGTTAATATAAAAAACATTCATACGATCGTATTGATGAGACAAAATATCAACTTGCAATGTAAATGGGATCCAAAATACACGCATGCATATCGAATCTAAATGGTGATTTTATTATTCAAACGCCCATGACTCCACAATTTTATCCAAATGATGAAATATTTTCATTTCCCTGTAAACGATCTAGCAACGACGTCAGCATTCGATGACAAATTGCTATCAAAAATGGGTCAAGACAAATCTCGCCGTATATATATAATTAATAGTGTGCAATCGATTCGGAAAACTCGAATTCGATGTACTCATTGATATCTGGTACACGCAGTATGATAAAACTTGTGCGTCATAATTGTAATGAACAATGCCACGAATTGAAGATATATCATGATACTATAACGAAAAGAAGGAATACCACCGCGAGTGTCCAATTATTCATTTGTAGTACTATTCGACAATAGACCAATACGATTGTGTTGTTGGATGGTAAATATCATTTCAATTTTATTTTGATATGATTGAGCAAATATGTGTTATCGCACCGAATGATAAATAGCTTCTCAGGGTTTATAATGATCGGTTCACAATCATTTTTCGTTACTTTCCGTTTTTTTATTGTTCAGTGAGTTTCAAATCCGAATCAAGTTCGACAAAATGATAGGTGAGTAGGAACATTGTGCACTACGATAACATCTTGTATACTTTTGTATACTCCGTGAGTAGAATCGAAATAAGAAATTGGGAATTGTTTTTGTTTAGGATTTATTCAAGTAAATATTTTTGTAAGCCTGCTTATGCTGGGTACAATGGAGATGATATCATCACAAAAGGTAGGACACGTTCATCCCGCATAACAGAATGAATTTTAATAGCGTCCGTTTGTTTTATATAGATACATGAAGAGATGACACAAGAAGAACTAGCAAAAACATTTTTAAGCCATGATGAAAGTAAATATTATCCCTTTTTACAATTGTTTAAAAAAATATTCTTTGCTAATTTTCATTAATTCTATGCGCATTAGTACCTGATTATGATGTTGTACCAATTCATTGGCCAAGTGTTCAAAAAAGAGATGTGAGGGGTGGTTCTCATGTTACTCTAACACCATTCGGAAATCACATTAAATTGTGGTTGAATCCAGTTGAGGGAGTTTTAGTTAATGACAACATGCCCATATACAACGTCGCGAGCAAAGGTGAAGGTGTTCGAATTGGACGATACAACAATGTAAAAATTTTTTATACATAACAACATATGTTTGTGATGAAATTATTAAGATTCGATTTTACTCTCCAGCCGATGAAATATATGAAAGCAACAATATATGAAGATCTGGAAAAAGCAACAACCTTAGCTGTCAATCCTGGCAGTGGAGGTCGCAAGCAGATAGTGAGCTTATTTGTTTGGTTACTTCTCAACAAGTGGCAATAATCTGAATACGCAGACATCATAATGTGCAATGCTTTCTTTTTGGTTCGTAGACAGGTATCATTGGTTCTGAGAATTTAGTAATCCAACCGGTGCCTCCACGTCTTGTTAATCGAGTAGCAAGACATCGACGATCGATTGATGCTGATCAGTTGTCCGAGGATCATCATTATCATATTGTTTTCAAAAGAGACACCAATTTTGCAAAACGTATGTCAGGAATTTCTGAATATGGCAGTAGTTCTTGCAAATCATATAATAAAACGTTTCATATTTTTTAGCATTAGAAAGTTCATCATCGACAACAGAAGTAGAAAAAAGAATTCCAGACGTAGTTTATCCAGAAATTTTAGTGATTGTTGATTATGATTTATTCGGAAAATTTTATTATTCGTTATGGGATCTTGTTCCATATCTACTCGGTTTCTGGAATGGTGTGGACATGCGATACAGAAACTTAGAAAATCCAAAATATAGATTGAACATCGCTGGTATTGTTGTGCCACTGGTATATATGTATATCTATATATTTATTTATATTTATGCTTTGAAAAAAACTTAATTAATTTCTGAGGTATAAATGAGATCTTGATAAAACCGCCAAGAATGCGGTATTTCCCAATCAACTTCCAAGTTTCATGGAAAAAAATTCAATTTTCGTCTCTCCAACTAATTTCTTTCTCATTTAGACTCTAAAAAATTCATAGTGTGTTGAGAACCAATTTTTTTGACCCCAAAGAGAATATAACTTTGATGTAATATAATTGTTCATAGGATCCTGAAGCTTTCGATTTCATGACGAAATCCAGATACAATGACTCGTTTGACGGAACTCCCCTTTTGGACCGAATGGGAGTATGGTTAAAAAAGCATGAAGATATAATCTCATTAACTAGTTACGATGTTGCTGCCCTCATGTCATTGTGAGTTTTTAAATTATTCGATTGGAGAATATGGATGAATTGTACTTTGGCTATCATACATTTCTTATGTTCATGCGATGAAGGCACAACTTTTGTGACTTAACAGACGACGGTAAATGTTATGGTAACATAATGGGTAAGGCATATCCAGGAGGAATCTGTCGTGGTGATGAACCTGATGATATTATGTACAAGGTCATGGAGATTCAGGATCTCGGAGGCTATGACGGAATTTACACAGCGGTTCATGAATTAGGGCACTCGTATGTAAACAACATAGTTGGACGATTGTCGGAGTAATACAGGAAGTTGATTGTTAAATATATTTTAGGCTGGGTGCTTTCCATGATGGTGCTGAGAATTCAACATGTCTAAATGAGTATGGTTTCATAATGACTGGCTCGCCACAATCTGGTTTAAACTCAACAACATGGTCTGCATGTTCTCTCGCGAACTTCACGAGTTTCATCGAGTGAGTCACATAATTTCTCTCATTATTTTCCTTCAATAACGAAAGCAGATGAAGTAACTGATTGAGATATCCTTTATTAATAGAACGGAGCCAAAATGTATCTACAATAAACCTGAAGAAAATGGAGCATTTCCACGTTACTTGCCGGGAAGGATCTTGGATGCTGATGAACAATGCAAAAAGATCAAGGGGACTAAAGCGTACAGAAAAGATGCAACAATATGTCGCAATCTTGCATGCATTTCAACAAATCGCGATGAACATTTCGTGTTGATTGGATCACCTGCTGCTGATGGCACCAGTTGCGGCAGACGAAAGATTTGTATTAATGGTCGGTGCTTATTGGAACGTAATATAAACTGGTGATGATTGTGAACATCCTTATTAAAGAGTAGCATTTGAAACGACTTATTTTGTAGTCGGCAACTCAATAGCAGTAGCATCTGGTGCATTTGATAGTATTTAAAAGCATTCAGAAAAGATTCATACCAAATCGTTTCGAATGCTACGTTTTAATCCGGACAAACGCGAGATCAGAACTTTGAATTGATATGACGAATGTATTTTATTTATTGCACAAGTATGGCGAGCAAATAAATCCTGCAATATACGATAATTAGAATCAAATATAGCAGGATTCGACTATACCACTATACTTTTTTGTTTGAAGTACTGCACTAATTGTTGAAATAAATTATAGTTATTGAATCACAAGAGATATTTTTTCCCAGAGCCTGATTAGTCCAAGGAATCAATTCTTTTTTCTTCAATCTAAATAATTCATTCATTATCATCCGACCCAAACAATTCCTGGTAAAAATTCCACTGCTGTTAAGTTATCAACTATGAACAAACAGAATATTTTACACAAATTTATGAACAGTTTCCTGCAACATATGATAAGTCTCAGCGTTGGAAACAGGTTTTTACTCGCCGTGAGGTGGCACCGGAATTCAGTTGCGTTCCACATATCCCAATAGTGAGGTATCTTATCGAGCGACTATAAACACAGAGAAATAGGCTTTCGACTTTGCTTCTCCAGTCAATCCAATGAACTGAGTGGACACAAAATTACCATATATTGCAGTTCATGTCCTAATCTTATAGGGGTTCCTGATAGAAATGAGAAGTTAAAAGATGTCGATATTTTGTGGTCCATTATGCAATCGCCTGCAGCTTCATAAGATACAGAAGCCAGCATCCAAAGTAACATTCGCTACACTAGATGGCCACTCGGGGCGCATCATATCCATACAATTCTCTCAATTCGTATCCAATCTTTCGTTATCAAACGTTCTGGACCTAAAGTTAAAACCTCAGTACTTAAGTATTCCACGAGATCTTGTTGGAGTGGAACAATCGCTGACACACAACGATGTGTCATTATGAATCAAAAACATAAACCACATGGTCGCGAGTTGGTGGTAAAGAATTTGTGGAGCATTTTAATAGCAGCTGAGTGTGTTGACAATCGAAAACTGTTTTATCCTGTGTGACCATGAGATAATACTGGGAGACATTTAGTGTTTCACCGCAAAGTGTCTTTCATAACTTAAATACAAAAGATGCGATCAATTACCCATCAGATAACATTCTCAACGATGATGATTGATTCTACCAATAAAATTATGAGAAGCAAGTTTAGATGAAGATAGTAATGAGGATGTAATTGATTGTAAAATGTATGTATATCAATGAATTTTTGAATCATATCTAAATACTCAAGTGATAAGATTGAATCACTGAATAAGCGCACTTGAGAGTGTGTGACCTTGCGTCTGGAGATCTGAAGTACATAAGTGTCAAGTGATTATTAATCTCCCAATATTAATTCTTTACAGTCATGATAATTATTCATGTTGGAAGTTGACCGAACTCTATTTGTATGTTCTACATTTTGTGGTGAGACTAAACAAATTATTATTGCAATTTTTATCTATAATTATATCAATAAGAGATAAGATGAATGTGAGCTTTGAGAAGTAACGTTAACGTTTTTTTTTAGGATTTTTATCACTCGAATGGTGGGAAATAGAGAGATTTGCATGGAGTTGTGTTACTCAAATTGTTTCTCATGAAAAATTCTTTAATTCAGGTACAAATCGAAATAGAAAAATTTAATCTAGAAATACCCACAAAAATTCATGCAAGAATATAATGGCAATTTCTCATACATCATTAATTCCAGTTTGCAAACATTGACTTATAAAAAAAAAGCATCCAAAGTCTTCGACCTTTGTCGCTTGACTACACCGCAAATTCGAATGCGTCATTATACAGTTACTTTATAAAAAAATTCAAAAAGAGAAAAGGAATAATCTGCGTGAATTCCTCCTTCATTATAACAGCAATTTTCTGTCACATACACTTGAAAAGTCTCTCCTTAAACAAAAAATAAGTCACAATTGTCACACTCTAACAAAAACCATTAAACGAAAAAGAAAAAACGCATTTTACTAATTTTACTTTAACTCCGTCGTTATTGAGCTTGGAAATTTAATGAGCACTGAAAAACGCTCTAACTATTGCAAATGCTTCCCAGAAAAGAGAGAACGCAAGTCCAGAACTAATCCGTTGAATGATGAAACAATACATTGAGAACAATACTATATACTTTACGTAAAAAAGACGACCCAATTGCGTATACAGAGAAGTACATAAATAT
This sequence comes from Meteorus cinctellus, assembly GCA_030523045.1. Taxonomy (NCBI): domain Eukaryota; kingdom Metazoa; phylum Arthropoda; class Insecta; order Hymenoptera; family Braconidae; genus Meteorus; species Meteorus cinctellus. The sequence goes on along the minus strand of JAPYZF010000010.1, from coordinate 111,849 downwards.
TCACGCTTTTAATCTCCGCAGACGTGGCGAATACGTTAATAAACTCTAATGCGTCGCAAACGTATGACCAAGGCGGATTTAACCAGTGGTTCTCATATCAGTAGTGTATTATCAAACTATTATGAAAAAATTATCTTATTATATAATTTAAATATAAACATGAAGAACACACGCGTTCGCAATCTCTATGCAATAGGAAAATTGTAATTGGGATATATTTTCACTTCGCGTTGGTCACGCGATGGCCAATTCTCATCTCGCATTCACGCTCGTGCTTTTTGCACACATCCATATGTGTGGAATTTATGTGTGTGTGTTTAAATATATGATGTATGTCGTGCCCCTGAGGATCGGATGTATTTCTTACGTTCCTCGTGGGTATAATTGTGCAATTACATACGCGTCGCTTTGCCAACAGGATGAAGAAGACGAGCAATTTGGCTTTCATCGTGCTACGAATCAATACGCACATCTTAGAAAGAAAATTGTGTGCGTGTGTTTACTGGTATAATCTAATAGATAATACAAACAGATTGCTGGATCGGACATTAAAATTGAATTTACCGAACTGATTATTGAATGTTTGATATTTTGTAATGATAAAAAATTCATTCATTCATGATTTATTTTTTTTCTTCCTGATTTTACGAGAGTGGAGTTGAAACTGTGTTGATTGTTATCAACCCTAGACTTCACCTGAGAGCCCTGTGGGGTTATTATAATGAGGAACGTTGTCGTTATTTATGAAAGTGGAAATAGGAAGAGAAGGAAAAAACAAGTTGGAAAATATGCTGGTAGAACAGAAATGTTCTGATTTTTCTGATGAATTTTAGAAGACAGAACATACGAGAAAAATATTATCCCACAATTTTTTTGAGATGACATTAGTTCAGGTTGCCCAGGATTGAAATCGAATAAAATTTGTTTGAACATGATTCATTAATTAGTTTCAAAGATATCACGACAGCCAATATAAACATTAAGTTTTAACATGTGGAGAACGTGTTGAGAATTATCGATGAGTATTTATCGACCTTCACTTTGCGCGTGACTACAAGTTCTCATAACTTTCAGTTTTTTTAACAGTTCGCAATAAATTCTACATGTATTTTCTTCTTGAAAATCATTGAAGAATAAAAAAGAAAATGTAAGAATTGTTCGGTTAAATTGACACAAATGGTCCGTCTCCATTGGTAATCGAATCGTGTGGATTAATAGTACAACGGCAATTTCCAAAGGATCACTGAGGGTAATGTATTGTCTCGTCGCGGTGTACGAGCATGACCCAAGACCCATTGAGCGTACCTCCATTAATTAACCGACGTAAATAGATGCCTGCGAATGAATTGCAACATGAATGCACAAATGTATTACAAAGCATAAAGCTTTCTGGTGTATTTTGAAACAGTAGAGAGCATTGAAATAATTGACTTATCACATGAGCAAATTCAAAATTGAATTGAAACGCTTGAGAAATTTTGTAATAAGAATTTTTTTATCTGTTACCAAAACGCGATATTTGATCTTTTATTGTGACATTTTGCTCCAGGTGCGCAGACGAGATAACGCGATAAAAGTAATAAGTGAGATAAATTTTTTCCCAACTTTCAAATGGGATAAAAAAATATGGTTGTTCATCGAGAGTTTTCAAATAATTAAATATTGATCGCTGTAAACTGAAAACTTTTTAATAGCTAAGCTGTGTATACGTGAAAAACTTTATATACTACAACACACATGATATATTTCCGTTTTCTCAAAGTCTCTCCACTTCCTGTGACTATACAGGGAAAAAAAAAAATATATCGTTCAGAGAAAAATGATTATTATCCTTTTCAAATAACAAAAATTGTTTTCATACAAACGAAATTTATTGTTGATTCAATAATAGGATGTTCTAAACAATATCTACTTTTTTCCTTTCATTTTTCTTTCAACCAAGATATAATATAACATTACGTAATAAGTAACTGGTTCTTATTCGCCCTCGGAACACACATGCAGTAACAACTCCACAGTTTATGATTTGTAGCAACCTTGGTGTCCAATTCTTAACATTTACTGTACACACTGTGAAGCGGAAACTGAGAAATTTGAATTATTACATGTAGTTAACACCATGCATAAATATGCACTTCAAGCCTTTCATACCTATGTACTTTCATAGAATACAGAATCAATATTAATTCATGACAAAGAGGAATATAAATAGTAACATATTTTATCCAATGACACAATAATTGGAGTGATCTCAAGCACGTTGTCTTCATGTCTTCAGGGGACAAAGATTGACTTCGACCTTTTGTCCATTAATCTCCAACGTGACAAGGATATATTCTAGATAGAATTGAAAAGCTTCTAACAAACGACTATGATGAAATAAAGAAGATATACCCAGTATTTGTTATTGGAAATTCAATTGTTATTTCATTTTCATCTCTGTCATAAGAGTGAACACATTTGTTGGACAATTGTAATGTGAACCACGTCGGTATTAATATCGAAGTTCATTCGGAAATGCGCAACGGTTCCCTCCAACGCGTCCTGTGTAGTTTGTTGTGGTCAATTGTGGACGATCGATAATGCGTGGTTACAATTTCGAGCGAGTTAATCAGCATGAGACTGCTTAATTATATACTCATGTAGTTTCTCCCCATTCTCTTGATTATCATTATCGCTGTATAACAACGTCACACACGTTGTACGAGGTTCGAAACATTGTTAAATAATTCACAAACAATGTTTAACATGTATAGAATTATAAATTAGACTTAAAAAAATTTTTTATTGATGGTTAGTGTCAATATTGAACAACATCAACAATGTCTACAATGAAATATTAACAAATTTTTGATTATGATGATGAAAATTTACAATGAAGCATGATAATCACAAGAAAATCCAGATTCGACGTGGAATTATTTTGATTTTGTGACTTATCTGCTTATCTCTAAACGCTCAAGTTTAAATTGGCCACTCTCCAAGGTACCTCGTCAGCGTAACTGTGAACGTAACTATCCAGTTACGTAGACAATAGTGTCAGTGACGATGGAGGAGGGAAAGTGAGAAAGAAGAGGTATGAAGAGGATGGATATAAAAGTAGAGAAGAAAAGAGAATTTTCACGCTTAAGTGCGAGAATATATTTTCCTTATCAGTTTTTGCACGAATTGCCCGTTGGCTATTTTCCTTCAAATGCTTCGCTTCGGGAATTCTACCGCTTGGTACAATCACCATCGAACCTGACGTTACTATTAAATAACTGGTATAATGAAATAATTCACATATAAAATATAATATGAAAAGAAGTGAAAGAAAAATAGGAATGAAATAAGATCTAGAACATTTTTCTCAAATGTCATGGACAATTATTTTATTTTATGAGACTCTGAAGTAATTTCGAAAGGAAAAACATGTAAATTAATTATAGTTGTTTATTTAGGTTTACTAATCTAATATTTGTTTGAAGGAAAGAATTTAAAATGTAAATTGTCGACAATTTGCGCACAGCGAATTGAATTGAGGAAAAATGAATGAACTAAGTATCGTCGGTTGTTGGAAAAGGCGCTATCGGATCCTAATCTTCTCATTTCATTCGTTAAATATTTGTGTACCGTCTGAGTATTAAATATTCACAAGTGAAAGGGCTTTCATAACTTCATCACTCTTTACATAAAACCCACAAATAACTGACTATAAAAATCGTGTGTGCTCTCAAATTCATCAAACAAAAACTCAATTATAATTGATAAACTCTTTCACTCACTTAAATTGAGTTCTACTTGAACAGCTGAAAAATGAAGTCTGACATGATAAAGCTACCACAAAATTCATCATCAGATAGAGAAAATTTAGTATTAAAATATGATTTAGACATTCTCATTTCTATTTCTTTTTTTCCTTTCATTCTTTACTACACTTCACACACACACACCCATCTATTCTACTCATATATTTGACCGTCTCATTTTTTATTCATCGTCGTGCTACGGAAGAGCAAACTTGGCTATACGCAAGAAAGAAGAATGAAAGAAGAGAAAAAGAAGCAAACAAGGACAAAATAAAAATGAAAGAAAAAAATAAAGTTTTGCAACTAGAGGTGGAAAAGAGAAATGAGGAAAAGGGTGAAAAAGTTGAAGAAGAAAAGTGTCCTGGAATTCAAAGCCGTATCTACTTATATATACATCTCTTTCTTCCAATAAATATATATATAACATTAAACGTACAACATTTCTGTGTCGTTTCCACCTTTGTCTCGTCCATACGAATTTAGTGAAAACTGTACCCGACATCTTTAGATATGTATTTGTATTTTTATGTATAGAAACGTAGCGAGTTGAGACGGTTACTTTGTTGGACGCGTGGGAGGAAACTACTTCTTCATACGGAAGTTAAGGCGCGTGCCCAGAGTAAAAAGCGCGCCATTTTCCACCATTGGTTTAGTTCTATATACTCAATATAAATTGTGTGAATAACGTGGAAGCAAAACGTGCTCAGATAAAAACTTTTATAACAAAAATAATATTCAAGAATAATTTATGAATGTATATATTATAATAATACTATTTTTAAATTTTATATTACAAAATCGAACTTATGTTCTGATATTTTTCATGGTTACAATATGGTAAACAACTAAATTCTAATGTAGGTGAAGTTATGAATTTTTATTCACAAAAGACCTTAGAGTGTTTCGAAATTTGTGAGTACTGTAAAATGGCTGTAAAATATTTTACCACTAAGCATTTTTGTGTAAAAAACACTCGACATGAATATTCTGATTATTTTTAGAATGACAATATTCAATGAGATTCAAACTTTCGAATGAGGATATAAAATTTAGATACAGAAATCTCCTGAAAATTATTTAATTTCGACATATTCATCTATTCATTTATTCATTAATTAATTCATTTATTCATCTGTGACACTGCAAGAAACTTAAAGATCATTTGATGAGGGAAGAAGCAATAACTAAAAATTATACTCTCGATCCACATTAAAAGCTCTCTGTTCAAACGAATAATTGTGAATCTTATCAAAGATTTTGCTATCTCTCAAATTTATTCCAATACAAAGGAATTATTCTAAATTAGATCTACCTCTTGTTGAAGAATCTTCATTTACTTCGCAGTAGAATAAATCAATAAATTAATAAATCAAAAATTTAAATATATCTTTCAATTCTATGCAAAAAACAAGAAGAATTTCGATTGTTCTAATTAAAATATTCTTTATCACTAGTGTACGAACTTTATGCATAACTATAACACATTAAGTTCGGGTTAATTGATTAAGAATAAAGTACAAGTAAATTATGTGACGTTGCAAGAAAAAAATTGCATGATGTCGTTCAAGGATTTATGAATCACGATTTCGAGACTCGAACTTTGCTTCCTTCACGTTCTTATTCGATACTTTATACCTATATTTACATATATACATATATATAGGTATGCAATGCTGTGAGCCAAGTGGAAATGGCTTATCCCGACAAGCCGGTGGCCTTTTCCTTCTCTGCTCTTTCTCACTTTCGTCTATATAATATCCCGTTTCTCTTCCCTGTGCCCCTCTGCATGTGACGCGCGCGCATTGAGACCCCCGCGAGAGTGAGAACAGGATAGGAGTTGAATAGTAGTGGGGATTACCCAACGAATTGCGCGCGATCATCAACCAGTTCGGTCTGTCAAACGACTAGTCGACGCAGGAACTCTGTGAATGTTGCAACGCAGTAAGATTTTTCTTCCTCCATTTCGATTCACATTTCATGTGTTCTCGTAGCATTTTTGTTTACATTATTTTATATATTTAAATAATATATTATTTTTGTTATTTCATTTTTTTTTAATATAATATGTCGAGTGAAACAGTTGTTTTTCAGTGTTTTAAGTGAAAGTTAATCGGTGAAAGATGAATATTATCTGACGAAAGATATTAAATTATCATTTGTTTTGTGTTGGGTGGAAAAATTTTGGCAGATAGATTTAGAGCGCAAATAAAATTTGCGAACAAAAGTGATATTTGTTTATTTTTATTTGTCTTTGGAAAATCCAATGACCAGAGATTAAAATTGATAGAAAGCAGAATAACTAAATATAAAAGAGGAAAAAAATTAGGACCAGAAAGAAGCAGCGAGAGTTATGACACGAATGAAGACCGGCAAATTTTGTAGAGCATTGACGCAGGTCAGTTATCAACAATATTGCCATTATGTATTCATTACATTGTATAGTATGCCAATGAATGTTACAAGCAAATGAATTATCGTCAATTGAGAAATTAAAATTTATGCGAATTTTTTAGTATTAATATGTTGCATCGCCTTTGTAATATGCATTGAGTTACAAAAATTTTGATGTTTTATATACCTTCCCAGTCCATATGGAGATTTATAATCTGAATGACTTCCACAACAGACAGTGTAAACTACGAGAAGGACTCGTAACTTACAAACTCTTTGTTTACAAATGTTAATCGAATGTTTGAACAAAAGGAATTTTTGTATATAGTCGCAACGCTCCTATCGAAGATGGCAGAAGCATAATATGAATATTATATAAAATTATTCCACGCGATTAGAATATTAAAAATTGTATTTTTTCAAAATTTTCCACTGACATCTCAAATGTCACGTGGCGTCACTGTGTCCTACCACTTGTCCCATTATTATTTCATTATCTCGTGTGAAGAAACGAGTAGGGTTATTGGTTACGTATAAAGTGTATTTGGATATGTGTGGCTTAGAGATACCTGTAATGCAGAGACCTTGACGCGATCTATCGTCTCTTTTCGTTAACAGTCCACTCTCTACTCGTTTCTCTGCTCGCACGTGGTATGCGAACCTGGCGCAGCTTTGTAGACAAGTCATGAGCCGCTGAGCGGCGCATAAACGTGGAGAGAAAAAAAAAAGAAAAGTAAAACGGAGAAAAAGAGAGAGGGAGAGTGGATAGAGAAAGACAGTCGTTGGACATGTTACATAGAAAGATGAAGCGAGAACGAATGAGAGAAAGTGGAGACACAGCGAGTGTTGCATAACGGGTGCACTTCTCGGATCGATGCTCGAATTTAATTTATATTTATCATCGCAATGGAAGATTATTCATCTGCTGATAAAAATGCATTTTTTTCATTTAGAAACATTATTATTTAGTCTGATGAATAATAGTGAATATTTGTTATTCGATTATTCATTCGTTAATGGATAAATTGTTATATTTTATGGAATTGTTTGGCTGATAAAATTGGATTCATGTACATTCTCTTGTTTACTTTGTGTTGCATTGGATGAATATTTCAGTGTGTAACGAAAAATTCGTCGATTGATTTCTCTAGTGTTTCACTTTGTTTTTTTCATCTCGAGTGTTGTGATATGCAGCAGTGTTGATGTTAAAATAAACATCAGTCCATTTCCAATTGTATTTAGATTTATTTTTCCACTAATTTCAACAGGGGCTATTTCACTTCTTTTATTTTTACGGTATAGTAGCGATTGTGGTGGATCGCGAGAGCTATTCAAGTGTTTCTACCATGACTGTTAGGTAATCCGTGTGCACACACAAATTGAAACTTTATACAAAAATCCAATTGACAGGATTATCTAATCTAACATGTGCAGGCGAATGTATTTACCATTAGTATAAATGTAATTCAATAAAAATTTTTATTCGATTGCAAATGAAAATAAATGAAGACGTAAAATATTTTTCTTCTTGAGTACGAGACATAAACACTTCTTGGAGGTGATACAATACATATGAGGGAATTCATCATATTTGTACAAGACAGATAGCTGTACTATTTTTTTCCTGTTAGACCGATATGATAACTTATTCATTTTTTATATATGTATAGCAAGGGTGATATAACCGCCAGCTGCCCATACATCGACCTTACGCATGAATTATTATCATCACAATAGAATTTTAACCATCATCATAATGAATATGTATTGTACAATTTTATACTTGCATCAATATTTATTTACTGTAACTAGAAATTAATAAATTATTCGTCCCCTTCCAGGAAATAGATAAAGACTATGTGGATTGAATTTATTCCATGAAGTTTTTTTTTCCTGAAATTACACTTCTTGAATTAGGAATTAATCAAATCACAGAATTAATTCTGAAAATACGATGATTGCTGTGCAACATAAATTCAATGATAATTTCCAATGCAACATAATAAACGAATAAAAATGTACGAATGTAAATGTTCGATATGTGTTGAATGTATTAACGAAGATAGACAATAAAATTAGTAATTTGCATAGGATTGATGTGTTCATGTACACAACACAGTTGTCGAGCATTGATAACACAATGGTCGAGTAACCATAGCGAATATTTTTCATTGCTGTCATTGTCGTTGACATTAGCATTTACGTTTGCAAACTTCACCATCTGCAGATGTTCTTTTATTTCCCTTTATTTGAATAGCCGTTAATGATAAAATTCTATTTTTCTTTCATATGTTTCTGCGCACACAACTATAAATAATATAGGTATGGTCGATTATCTTTCAATGATATCATTATCGTTTATGCACACAGTCTATCAGGATATTTATAAAAAAAATGAATAATTGGTGGCGGTGGTTCGATAAGATTATTAAGTTTGAATCCATGAAGAATATTTCTGTGATGGTATTTTAGTTGATTTAAAAATGAGATTCTGATCATTCAATTATTAGCTGAACTAATTATCCGCAGGATTAGTTCGATAAATGAATCTGTTACGGTTTATGGAGTGGAATAAAACAAGGTCATTGGTGAAAATTCACTCAATATTCGAACCTTTTTTTAGAATTTCATCATCTTAATTATTCAGTTCTCTATTCATGAACAAAAATGGTCTCGCGTCTGCTAGATTTACACCCATTACATTTTGCGTTCGAGAATTGATGTATGTTTACACATCGCAAAGAAATAATTGATTATCAGAATTTATATTGTCTTACAATTTAATTGCCAGATCAATTAGCCCCAAGACGTTGCACACGTAATTCTGTATTTATAAATTATAATAAGCCCCACCTGAAGTCTGTGCGTGAATTAATTTTTCTTTTTTCTATACACTGTATTCAAGATCGTTTGCTCGTTTTATATACAATATAAGCCAATTGAAATTCACCCTTCACATCACCGGGCTGTTATTTATTATCTTTGTAAAACACACTCGGTGGTATTTTCTTGCATACACCTGTGATCCTCTTGCGTCGGTTTGCGCCTGACGGTGTAGAAAAATGATAACTACAAAAATGAAAGAATGCGAAAAAGAAAAAGATGAAGAAGAATGAATAGGGGAAAGTGGAAAAATAATTGCGCACCGAATAATAAGGAAAGCGGAAAAGCTCCTTAGATGCAAAACTAGTAATTTTCCACTTGGCCGGAAACCGCCTCGTGTTCACCACTTTTTTGCACGTTCATCATTTCTGCGTCACGTCTCGGTGTATTTCAAAATATCATTTTATACTCTCTGAAGGTTGTGCTGCATATCATCGAATTAAAATGCAATCTTATTCATTGAAAATACAATTGTAATATAACTTTTATTCAATTTATTTATTTATTTACTTTTTTTTTCCTCTACGTTATTTGTTATGTAATTAATGAATTATTAATGCAGTGAGTCGTGAAACGTAAGTCGTTTACCCTATGAAAGTATATGGAACTATTGTGGTAGCTCTTAAAACTTGAAATGAAGAAAATGGAAATGAGAAATGAGACATTGAATAGGATGAGTGAAGTAGAGAAAGATATAAAAGAGAAGTGAGCCGACCACTGGATATACAAGACGAGATATTCTTGACGACTTCACAGACCTTATCATTGAAATTAAATATGAAAAGTGGTCTATGAATTTTTATTTCACTGCTGAATAATGTGATGAGATTGAAATATATTGATAATTTGGTATTCATTGTGAGCAAAATAATGGAAATAGTAAAAGTGTATAACTGTTGAAGGCCGCAATATTTTTATCTGTAATAACACTTTTTTCTGTTATGTGCTAATTCTATTGAGTTGCGATCGGAAAAATTAATGATCCGACATTTGCACGTTTTCAATTATGTCAATATTTATTTAACGAGACATAAATTATCAGCGAGTGAACTGGAATTTTTGATAGATAAATATTTATTAATAGTGTTGGAAACACATTTAGGAGAGCGTCTATCACGCAACATTCGATTTATTCAATTTATTCGACGATTGAATTGAATTATACCCCTATTTGTTTTTTTTTTCACCAGTGAACTCTGCTAGTTCTGATAAATTATTCACCATATACGAAAATAGCCAATCGACAACATTTAATGTCGATATCAAGAAGTTTTAGCATTTCTCGTTACCTTTTTTTTGGCTCTATGCCTTGCTTTTGCCGGAAGTGTCGTTACTCGTAAATGGGCTTTCGTGATGCTCATAAATCACGATGATACTATTCTAGTAATAATTCATGACCGTGGAATTCTCGCCAGAAAGGAACAAATGTCGCTCGCAAGTAGGATCTATATATGCACTAAGAAATGTGCTTTTCTTTTTTGCAATCCATGGGGGACGTTCTAAAAGCATTCTTAGTGACTTTTAAATTGCAAAATTGTTGCATCATAAATTATTTAGTCGAATTATTAATACGAAGCTTTGTAATGACGCTTTTTTATTTACATCACCCTCGTGAGAACAGAGTAGAGAAAAAAGTGGATCAATTAATTTTATTCTCTGTGATATAGAATTTATTTGAAAAAATATGTTCATGCTTCAGGAAGTATTTTCATTATGTACCTCATCTTTGATATTACTCTCTGTCGAGTTCTACAAGAATTCCGTACACAAACGTACAAACGAATATGGACAGAAAAAGAAAGTAAAAAAAGAAATAGAGAACAAGAAATATGAATAAATCTGATAGTGAACGAAATAGCGATATGCAAACAGATATGAGAGCACGTTCCATTTTTCTAGCTTGTGCAAAAGAGGACAATTCTATTCGTAGATACGTCATCGTGAGGCATACATTGATTCAATTCGTGCGGTACATCAACAATGGGCCACTCGTGACATTCAATATTTCGACTGCTCAATAAATTCAATTCTGGAAACTGAAATACGTCGGAAAATCGATGCTGTTGCGTCTATTTTATCCCTGACATTTTCACATCAAACAATCATGGTGCTAATAAATTCAAGTACTATTCCTCCAATTACCTATCTATATTTTCATATTATAATTGTCTATTTTCATTCAACTATAATTGACAATAACATCATAAATTGATGAGGCATTAAGCAACAGAATGGGATTGAAAAAAGAATTTATTGCAATGCACTAGAGTAATTACCCAGGGATTTTATGGCTCGGGGAGAATTAGAAGTGGTAGAAGTTCATAATTTAGTGAACCATCAAAGTCGTCGAGATAGCGAAGTGCAATTACGCTCAATTCTTTACAACCGTCGAAATATTTATTTTTATATTCCAATTGAATAAAAATAAGAGAAGATACGAATGTACAATTATAATGTTTTATTTTTAATATGCAACTGTATAAAAACTGTTCGTTTTATTCTATTGACGCTTTTAATTAAATCTGAATTAAGTAGATTTGCCTCAGGGTGGATTAGTGAATGGATACATGGGAGTCTAATTAACGGTGATATCCGTTCGGGAATCTCGTTCGCGTTTTCCGATAATACGCTGGGAATTTGAGTATCACAAACGAGTTCACGCCACTAGAATAAGGGGGATGTATGTACATATACCGAAAGGGAGCTGTGGGAATAAACGAGTGCAAGTGTTATGCATATATATGAACTCTCGTTATATTTACATCACGAATATAGTAAAATTCAAATTCAATTCTTAATTATGATTTGAAGTATTCAGTAAATTTTTTCCTTTCGTTTCAATGCACAGGGCTTTATTTCATGGAAAAAACGAAATTTATTTTAGTTTTATATTTTGTTTTTTTCTTGTTTTTATACTTTGTGAATGCGTGAGGATTTTCTGTCAATCAGTTGAGTGGTTTCAAAGTCTGAAAATTCATGGTTTTCCCAAAATCCTCTCCCTCTCTCTGTATGTTTTAGAAAGTCGGGTTTTTACACGTTTTTTTTCTTGTGCGTTGTATTTAAGTGGTCTTTAGAGGACTTATAAACACAAATCTCTTGATTATGAAAAGATATTTTCGTCACCGTCTCAATGCGAACTTCAGACTCGAGCCAGATCTGTAGCAGCTACGCTATTGATTTTATTTCAAGCGCTAACCCACGAACAATATGTTCGAGACACGACAAATATATGTTAAATAAAATCCGAAATTCAATTTTCTCTGTTAAAGAATAACATTTACGACAATTTGACCATCTCCAGGGATTATAAAGAAAAATACTTTCTTAATGACAATAAATTCGAATTGTTGCTATCCATGTAAACCTATTTAATTTTTCATAGCAAATTAAACAAAACCGTGAAAATTACTCTTCTCTTTTCTAAGCATTTGACAATTTGGACAAAATTCTAAATTAAATTAAAACAGTTAAAACATAATTGTATATGTTCAATACCGGAATCGATATCTTCACCGAATCCAATCGGGTTCAAGTGCCATACGACAAAGTTTACCACTCGGATGGTTCAAAAGCTTTCACTCAAAGCTCTTAGAGACTCATACGAATCTTCAGTGCAACCAAACTTCTATGAGAAAAACGAATCACTTACTGAAAAATAATTTTCAAGTATAAGAAAATGTTGGAATAAAAATAAAGAAGTAGAGAAAAAAATTCAACGAAATTATTAATCCAATTTTATTTCCAAACGAAAATAATCAAAGGAATGATACATTCAACTATTATACCTTTATACGGTATGTAAATAAAAACTATTAATATATACGATAGAGCTTTTGTATGTGCCATAATGGTAACACCAGTCGCTGTAGGATTTATCGTGAGAAAACAAGTTATGCAGATTGCTTGCGTGAGTATCATCCTGGTTTTACACAAAAGAATTCTATAGTAAGCGAGTCGAGGTCGTGGCAAAAGAAGGGAAACACATACTTCAGGTGGCTAGGGAGTTGAATTGTCTGTGAGAAAAGCATAAAAATAAAATACGAAAGAAAGTATTCAAGATAAATAAAGTGCGTAAGGTCAATGTCAACATTATTTTATAAAGCTTGATATGAAATTCAGTGAATATTCCATAATTATGCAACGCAGTAATGGGTACATTTATTGATTAGAGAATTACACTGAAATCCAGACAATAATGTAACATTATAACATCAGTAGTTGATGAGAAGTTGTTTTGAGAACCCTCTTGGATATTGGATGTCTACTTCTAGAATTGCTTCTGACTAAAACTTGCATTCCCTATCCTCACTCTCAAACTAACTCTATCCATTATTCTATCCTTCTCTTAATTGTAATTCTCTATGGCATTGGCATCAGGCGCTGGAGTGTATAAGTTAATCCAATTCGCCTGAAAATGCAGTTCCCCCTGACATTTTCGAGTTCACTGAACAATTGTGCATTCATGTGTTTGACGACCCATGTCCATCAAAGAGGACAAAAAGTGAGTTAGTTGCCCTTGGTTGCGATTACATTTGTAGACATTTGATCTACTTTCCCAATTTTATGATGTATGTAACAACTATCAGGTGTTTTCGCATGAATGATTCGCATGAAATGTGAAACACATATATTGCTTCTCTCACACATCAATTTGGAATGTTTTTTATTACCCAAAGAAATCAGTATGTGAATGGTAACAATGATTGGTTGTTAGATGGCAGTCTTGTCATAATATATCCACCTGTATCAATATTTCAAACATTAACTATTCAACAATTACGTAAAAATATAATTAAAGATGAGTTTCAACATGTATTTCACAATGGAAGTTTCACAATAAAACCACTTTCATTCGGGTTAGTTGAGTTATTCGTGAGAATAGAAGAATATTATTATGTTATCTCACAAGAATTGCATATGTATGTGCGAGCATTTATCGACTTGAAAAAAATTGTAATAAAATTGATCACAGACAGATAAAACTATGACAATGACATATTCTCTATGTAGCTTCCTTCATTTTATATTTATTTTATCAAAGTAATCTTCTGCGTAATGATATTTTATGTTTTCTATATCCACTCGGTTTCTTATGATTTATTTGTGCAATTTTATATTTTTAATATGAGGAAGAAATAGTTTCTCATATTCATGTTGAATTTAGTTAAATAATGTTTATGATATAACTTGTTTTTTAATTGAATGTTTTATGATTGTGTACTCAAATGTATATAAAGATTTAATCGTTGCGGAAATTTGCGGTCATTTAGCTACAAAAAATATCTAGAAAAATGATATTTCCGGTGGTAATAAACAATCGTGAAATATTTCGTTGCTGTTGTCACGCGATTGAACTCCAATTCCGGTATATAAAATAGCAACCACATTTATATATTTATATGAAGGCATTTTTTTTTCTACATACTGATTCGCCATACGGTTTCCGGCATATTTATGGTTTACCGAGGAAACGGGGCGTGTGCCGAAGGGAAGAACACAAAAAAAGGTAAAAGAGTTGAGGAAAAAATGTGTCCTCGAGTGTAACACTGGAAAAATCCTGAGAGCTGATGCGTAAAATTGGGATTTTCGTCTCGAGACAAAGTTTCATATTCACTATGACATATTTATAGTAATGTGCACGTTATGTTGTCATTTCATTTCTTCATTCCATTAAATTCATATGAAATTAACAATATATTATAATATATATTTGATGAACGTCATGGAATATAAGTTGGTAGAGCAAGAATTTATAAGCAATCAATTGAAAGTTGTTGAGCAATGGTCTTAATTCATACACACAATCACGTGTATATATATTGTTCATTCATTCAAGTTTAAATTGTGCGATGGCTCGTAAACCTGAATCAATGATTGAGCCCATTACTTTTAGATGGTAAACATGAAAAGTCAATTCGATATACAGTTGCAAGTGGATAGGTTGCGAAATCACGAGAGTACCTTTCGTTACGGACTCGTTTTACGTCGTCATTGTAGAATGAATGAGTAGAAGGGTTAGCCGACAACATAACAATGAGACTAAAAAGAGGAAAATAGAGCAGAGAGCGAACGAAAGAAATTACATATTAACCCTATAAATAGAATTGGGGCTTGGCAATATCAATTTGCGAAAAAGCCCACACAACAGTTTATTATTGTTCACTTCCATCGTGCACATAACTATTGTATATAACCTATACGTTCCAATTAATATCGATCGGCAAATGCGTGCCAGATGTTGCACAGTTGTATGAAGCTTTCATTATAATTGATAAAAGTAATTAATTATCATTTCAAATGAGCTAATAAGGATAAAATACTAAGTGAAAATGATACAATATTTTCTGCAAATTCTATGAGAGTTTGAGTAATATTTATCTTAATTTTTCATTCCACTCCTCGTTTCGTATTTGTTTTATAGTAAATTTATATCCTGTATTTTTCTTTTCCGATCGAAAATAAAAATGAAGAGGAAACGAATGAGAAAATGCAGACATCTTGAAAATGGAATTTTTTTTGTATGGTACTCTGGAGAGTCCTCGACAAAGATGAGTTGGGCTCCAAGAGGAAAATAGAAAAGGTGAGAATGAGAAAAGAATAAGAGAATATAGTGTAGCGGAAATTCATAAGGAAAAAGCGTACAATGCTTGACGAATTTTAAACATGTCTGTGTTTCCTTTTACGCGTTTCTAGGTCGTTGAAGAATGACACAGAAAAAAAAATATGAGACATGGAAAAATCATTTATGAATGTAATATTCACTCTGGGTCGAATTGAAAATAGCAAACCAATATTTTCAAAATTTCCAATATCAATTGATCAATTGTTTAACTGTCGAATTATTCCTCACTATTATTATCACGAAATAAACTGTTTCTATCAAGAGAGAAAATATCTAGAATAAACATGGATGCCATTCATTTATGGCAAGTCTAAACTATTCCTCAAGTACCGCTAGTTAATTCCACATTTCTTGATTATCTCAAATAACAGTAAAACTCTGTATTTGAAGATATTTCTACGGAATTCTTGAACGTGTAAACATTCAAAATGTTCAGAGTTTTACATGCACACGTCTTACATCCAGTAGACAAAACTTGGTCATTCTCACGTGAATTAATTCCTTCGGTGAACTCACGTAGTTCTCCAGCAGCATCTTGCTGGATGTAAACTTAGTGAAGGAATTCTCAACGGTCCATTGTTCTGGTACGCGAAACGATGAAGCATACCAACTATATATCTATCGGTCGACCTGCTTATTCTTCGTGCATACACATATTTGTCTTCCACTTTATGTGCTCATAGTAAAGGAAGACTAGTGTCTTCCGGTCTGATGGGTTATATTGCTTCCATATGAAAGACAGCAGCATGATCATCTCTAAACCAGACTGGCTGAACATAGTATGGATCGATTTTATAGAATACATGTGCGGGCCAAAGTATAATATCCGCTTGTGAGCATGTCAGTATTGGCATTTTGTTTGTCTTTACCACAAAATGACGTTGACAGTCACTGAGTTCTAAATGATAGTGCTGTCTTCCAAAGTCAAAGTGTACACCGGCTGTACACCACATTGTAAGCTTCTCTTGCAAACATTTCCAACTTTTTCTGGTTTCTACCAAAGTTTTCAACAATTCCAATAGTTTCGAGCACATTTTAATGAACTTTTGGGTTCTGATAAAATTTTTATACACATTACCACATTTTATATTTCACAGAAATACCAAAAGGATGTTAAATAAATTACACAGACTAAGCTAAAATATTCTCACTTCATTCAAATGTTTTTCTGCTATTCATATTATATATTAACCTTTTTTTGATCATTTGCAATCAATTTTCCTAATTTTAAGTCAAAGAATCCAACGAATTATGTATTTTTTCGCAAACATCGTACTCTTTATCTGTATATGTACACGAGAATGAAAGGGAGGAAAAGTTTTTCACTGCCACAGTTCATTCTTCTCATCTACTCTAGCAAATCATTATTCGCCAGGAGGATCGTGTCGATCTGCTTCAAATGTATATTTTCGTATGTATACGTTTGTATACATAGACCGCAATCGTGCTTTTGAATTTTCCAACAAATTTGACAGTTTTTTTTTCCTGTTGTTTTTTCATCCATTCATGTCGAGATAACTCCGACTGGCGGATAGCCAAATGGTTCTGGAATAATTTCCGTCCGAGTGGAATATGGGAAAGGACATATCGAGCCAGAATATGATAGAAGGTTGAGCTGCTTTATCTGTACAGTGTTGTAAAGATGCAGTTGTTTATATAAAAATAAAATAACAGAACAATATATCCCCACAAGTAATAAATAATATTCTGTCTATTCAAACGTGAAACTTTTAATCACTGCCATCCCTTCCGTATTATTCGAACTTTCGAATTTAAGTAGTAATTGTTTGTTTGTTTTTGATGAACATGGAGATATAAAATTGTTGATCTGGTATTTAAATTTGGGGAAATATAAAAAAATCCAGTTTCATTCCAACGAGAATGTAGAAAAAAAATGAACAACAAACTCTACAAATAATATATAACATTTTGTTCAAATAGAATCTGCAATTTTAATTACTAAAATTCTCCCTCAATTATTCATGCATTCAGATGCATTGAATGAACAGAATTTTCCAGCGCATTCGAACGAATAACAAATAAAAAATTAGAATTTACTTTTAAATTTTTTTCTGAAATATCAACCGGCCTCATTTTTTTTTTATTAAATAAAAAAGAAGGAATATATATGAATCTCGATAAATAATACATATTTTATCGAAAATAATCTACAATTCAAATAACTGTTATTTGTCTCTTCATTATTCAACATTCATATATATTTTCACAATTCCTGATGAATCAAAACAAAAAGTCAATATAATTTATTAACGAATTGTTTGTCAAAGAGTAAAATGACCCTGCACATTTGTATAACTTAACGAGGTCATGAAACATAGCATTGAAAATATTGGTAAAAATATATGAATTGAAATTAAAGAGAACTTTATCATTTCGCAGAAATTCGATGTGGGTTTCGCTTTTAGTTCTCTCGTTCCAGGATTTATCGCTGTTCACATATATATTACTGCGCGCCGATGTGTAAAGAGGGTGAGATAAAGGGACATATAAAGAGAATAAAAAATCGGACAGTGAACGAGAGAGATATTGGCATCGATACAACTAACTCTCGAAACCCTGCAGCAGATTACGTCCTGAACATTTTTGCAATACCTCCAGCATTGCGTCTATTGTTCGCCATGTTTTAATCACAACTCTGCAAGCATGGATTATTTGTACATTCATCTATACATCTATACACCGATCTAGTACATGCATATTTAACATTGAAATGGGAAAAATAATAGAAAAAAAAATGTTTACTCCACGAATTCGACACTGTGCCAGAAAAGCTAAAGAAGAAAACGACAGTTGGTGCCGTGGTCGCCATGACGATGGCTATCGATCTTTTTGCTCTCCCGCCACCACATTTCCTCTCGCTTGGTTCTTCTCTTCTTCACTTCCTCATCCTTCCTTCCAAGCACAGCAACTCGCTCTCGCATTCTCTATATATCACATCAGTGGTGGTACCTCGTTACCGGACCATTCTTCTCCCACATCTCGAAGTGAGGGAGAAAGAGGAAATTTCAGAGGCAATGATAGAGAAAAAAGGACAGAGTATCCCATTGGGGATCTCTAACCCCATTAGGAATTAATGTCGAACGATTCCGAATGTAACAATGGTGTGACGATTACATTTCCATTCAATATAATTTATTAGTCTTTGATAGCAGAAATATTCTGAAGAGATAAAGATTTTAAATTGTTTCAACTTTATATAGATGCAAAATACCGCAAGCTTTCAGAGCTATGAGCATACATTTTCATTATGTTGATGGGATTCCTCAAGATTTGATGTACGATAATTTTCAGGGACACTTTTAATGAAAATGGGGTCGGATTTTTTTATATATTGAAACTTGCAAGGAGAATTTACGACTGCCTGGAATTCAAAACCAATTTTCTCAATTTCGATATGCCATATATTTCTTGAAGATAGTTTTTTAAATTATCTTTTATTATAGGTAAATCATAGTTACTTTAATGGAAAAAATTCTTTTATAGCAATTCAGTTGACCATAATATAAAGTGATGGCAAAATTCAATTACATTAGTAAATTTTCAATCTCTGTGTTGTAGAATTTAGAAATGGATTTTAAATCATTGCAAACCAAAATGTAACTATAGAAAAGGTAAAAAAAATAAATTGATAGAGAAAACAATTCTATGAGATCACTATGCCTTGAAGGCAAAAGAAAAAGTTACTTTCTGTGAGGAAAATTTTTGTGAAACAGTCCACGAAATAATCAAATATTCAAATTTCTATGACTTATTTTTCTCACGCCGTCAAATAACATCAAGTTGGAATATATTCTTTCATTAGTGTTTTTCACTTCTTTCGTCACCTCTTCCATTCTAAAAGAATTCTTGTAATTTTTTCAGTGTCACTGCAAATGTACGTTTTAAATGAAATAATTCTTCGTACGAAAGTTTCTACAGCGTTGCGCATTTTCTGTGACTCGCATTTTCATTAATTAGCCGAAGTTTTGTGTGCCGACGCGTAATGTTGCCTCGAATATATCCCAATTAAAATGAGAGCTCTTTTCTTGCGCTTCCTGAATGTCTCGAACTACGTTTCTAATATATCTTAATGGTACCAAACATTCGCAACTCAAATTTATTGATGAACGAGTTTGTAAAAATAACCTCGTGAAAATTATATAACATTGTTGCGAACTGTAAAGAAAATTAGTCGTACATCCAGACTGAAGCCATCAAAAATATCGCGACCATAGAAATTAATTAGCGATGGGAATTGATAATGTTGAAACAGCAGCATAAGACAATTGGTATAATCATTGATAATTATTCATGCAACAATACGTATTCTTATCACAATTATCTACAGCCAACAATGGTCTAAATTATCACGAAAATTATGATTTTTTCTAGCTTACATAAATAACATTCCACTATATCACGCATTTCCCTACAAATATTTATTCTCTCAATTCTATTAATATTATCAAAAACAATATAATATCCAAATGAAATTAAAATACTGTGATGTAGTTTATCCCATCACAAGTGTATACAACAGCTGCAATGCGTCGCAAGTGAGGAGGCGCAATTGTTGTGCGCGTTGATGCTCAAACTTCTCCAAGTATCACCGCAAAAATGTACAATTACAAATGAAGCTCTTTATCGTCATTAAATTTACGAGTTGAAGAAGAATATTAAAGAGATCCTGCAAGAAGTGGTTGAGAAAAAATAGTCGAAAATTGCGGAAGAAGAAGAAGAAGCAGTAACGATCCTCAACGTTGGAACATGTATACAGTCTCAACGACTTCGTGATCCAGGCAATTTCCATAGCCATCGGAAGTGGCTCCGGCATTTACAATCCCTGTACTATATTTACAGCAAAATTAGAATTTCAAGCGCCACCTATGTACGCAACACTGCAATGGCAGCTACTAAAAATAGAGATAGCGATAATTGACTTGCATATTTTGTGAATGTAAGTAATATTTATCAAGTTAGAATGGTGAACGGCCATGAGCTAGCGGGTGGACATGTATTGAAGGACACGAGGTCATATTTACGACATTGTCTGACACATGGATAACCGATGATTACAAACGAGTCTACATAAAAAATATGAACATAATGTAATGACACTTAATTTGCTCGATTTTTTAGAGATTGTCACGAAAACACCTGGCGACGAAATGATTCTTCAAAATGATAACAATCTCGAACATTACTTTACTCTAGAATCATATGTGTCAACAAGATTGATTCTGACACAATCATACGTCAAGATAAAAAAAAACAATTCAACTGAATCTATTTGAAAAAATATCTCATGTTCAGGAAATAATTCGTATATTTGAAATATCTCGCGGTCATTCGGTCACTGATATTTGGAACAAGCCAAGAGCGGTAACTTATTGATTTCTGCTATACAAACTGACCCAGAATATATATTTTCAGAAAATAAGGATAAAAAATGAATTGATTTATACATCAATTGAATACATTGAATTTCTAAATAATGAATGATGCAATCAATTCATTCCGATATTTGCTATTCACCAACCTATTCGTTCACCTTTCATTAGCGTGAATGAGAGATGTTAAGGGCAAATTCATTACCACAAACGACTGTTCCAAAACTATATGTGTGAATTATATATACATTAGAGCATGACCTATACCCGATTCATCGATGCACGAAGTACATATACATTTTGGTCGCTATCTCTTTATGGCCCCCTTTCTTGTTCAATAGCGAAGCGATTCGCAGTGGTCCGTAAATCCACCGTTGCACCTACTAGTCCGTGCACTGTTCTCTCCGAATATATCTCTATACGTAAACCTATAGTAGTAGAAAACATGGCCCCTCCATTGTCGAGGAAAATGTGGATAGGATTCTCATGTTCCCGACAGGAAAATCCCACAGCTCCAAAATGCACCCTCGAGAAACTCTATATCGTATACCCCTTTTGCCTCTCGCTCTTTTCCCCCTTTCTCGACCCCTTCCACTGGTTCTTTCACATTTCCCTATGTACTCTCCTCTCCCGTTTGAATTTTGTATATGTCGCTCTAGGGCACAATGAATGCACGACCAAAAGAACCGATTTCCAGTTAGCTTCACTCAATTCTCTGATAACAAAGAACCGACAATTTTATTTTTCAAAGTATACCATGTGCAATATCGTTGATCTAGCACGAACACTCACGATATATATACTGCACTTTTATATTTACTATTTTTTACCTCAACTTCATGGGTGGGGTGAAGAGTTTGGGTGTTTACGGCGATTTCAAGTATTGTTGATGGTAGATGTGGTGATAATTCGCCATTTTTAAGGGGATTTGTGATAAGTATCAATTCTAAAGTTCGATGTTTTAAGAGTCTCGAAAAATAAAATGAATTCAGATTTATATTGTGATGTAAAACAATTTCTCATGGTAAGATAAGAGACGTTACGAGTTTATGTTATACAAGTGGATGAACAAAAAACTTATAACAATTTGGATCTTAACGACAATGCTAACATTTTCGTAAAGTAGTAATGCTTTAAGTGCTTTTACAGCTATACGGCCTCCAGCGATTCTCTGGATGGCTGCTACAGTAAAGTTGAGACTATATCCTTTTTTTTTGAAGTTCAAAAGCACTCGTGTACGTCCTTGGTATTTAATTTTCTCAATGCTTTCTATCCTCAAATTGTATATCTATATATATGTCATGTATATTTATATTTCATTTCTGCTTTTGCAGTTTATCTGTATATTGAATATACATTTCTTGATACTCGAGATTTTGCCACGTATTCTCTTGAAGTTAGAATTTAATTTACGTTGAGTGTGTGAATATTCTCTAGAGAAGTAAATCCTCTTATCGTTGGAGAGAGAATGCGTGAGAGATGCTCGGAGACATCTAAGTTGAGTGCTTAAAATTTTCTACTGTGCACTTCAATTATATTCTCAAATGTAATATGGTAATTGGAGAGAACAACAAAACACTTGTTCTTTAATTCATTTTTGTTTCGAGTTATTGATCAATGAAACACATTGATTAGCAGGAAAAAGAGGACAAGAAAAAACACGAGCAATATAAAAACAAGTCATAAGAATTATGTATTAACGATGCTGTTAAAGTTTTATCTCGGGCTTCATGACCTTAATTACCTGATATAATTAATAAAGATTCCACATTAGTGTTGGTGAATATATATTTAAAAAAGCACACTCATTCCTTCACAATGAGTACTTTAAAAAGAATTGCACGCGAGCACGAATAAAAATCCTATTCAGTTTTCTATTGTGTACCTTGCTATGCATATTATCAACTTAATTCCGATAGAATAACGATCACAATTCATGTCTGTATTAATACATCATTGTAAATATATTTCGCAGTATTATTTCTTTCGTCATCACGACTGACATCATCATTTGAATGGTTTGAAATTAACAGAAATTCTTTGGCATAAGCAAAATAAAAAAGGTGTCGAGTGAATGATGCAATTCTTCATACCATTCACAACCAAAGTTTTAAATTATAAATAATTCTCACAATGCTTTGCAAAAAATGGATTTTTTAAATATAACTTGAGAGAACGTCAAAAACTAATTATTGATATCCTTGATGATTTTTTCTCCTATATAGACAACCTTGAAACAATTAGGCGAAGCGTATGATAAATTCACTCATAAATAAAATGGACAACTGAACAATTTCAATTCTATGAGAAAGAATTATTAAGACTTTTTTTTTTATTTTATCTGTTAATAGGTGATGGATGAGAACTAATGGGTGATGAATTCGACCGTAGTGAGTTCAATCCAATTGAAGTCTGTATTGAAGAAGATTCAAGGAGAATCGGGGCCCTTGGTCACGGTATTCGATCGTGATAGGTGGCACCTACTCCAACCTACAGGGGGAAGTTATGGTGTCTGGCCGGGTGCGATGTCTGTGGCTGCACCTGTGATACCGTGGCATCGAGCCCACCTTTACAAGGCGCTCGCTTGCGTAGTACTCGCACTCATTGCACTTCAGTATCTACTTAGCGGCGTGCTTGATGGTCGCTCCATTGAAACAATATTTACGATAAACAGCCCGAGGTTTGTTATCTGACATCATGATAATAATTCTTTCTATTTTTATTATATCAGAGTAGTTTTATAACTCAGGGCTATAACTTATGGATGCAGGAAGACAATCGAATAAAATTAAATAGAAGAAATGTTTTGCTGTTCATAATCCATAACTGACTACTAATAATTAAAATTTCGTGCAGAAATCATAATTTTGGAAATGGAAATTAATTTTTAATGTATTGAGTGATGAAAGAGCTTCAATCATATAATTGTGAAGACTTTTTTCTACTGATGATCATAACTTTCACCAATGAATCATTCTAAAATATCGTTCTACAATTCTAATTTGATTTTATGTACACATTTTATTCGGTAAAATTACGTTTTTAGTTCAATGTATTAACATAATTTAGTCTACATATGGACAGAGCGTAAATTACCGTGACGTTAAATTAGGAAATATCATTTACATGTCCCGGAAATGACTCACATGATGAGCAAATAGACGAGAAATCGAGGAGGCAACAATAAGAAACAAAATAATTATTTTGTTCTTAAAAAATTAAAAATTAAAAATAATCATTATAGAACAAAATTGTGATATATGTGATATTAGAGACTAAAACAATTCAGTGTTAAAATGTTAAGTTCATGGTTATTTGTTTTTACACAACAACACCCGGTTTTATTTCCTTTTCGAGTATTCAATTTTTTTCCTCTCGTTCACTTGTACAAAGGAAATAAAAATCACGAAGGGAAAAATGATACAAAGCGTTCCTGCATGGTTTACACACACATGATGTATACATGCTGGGTGCAAATAAAAAATTTACGATCTGGCAGTAAATTTATCCGAGGGTCAGGTCAGCTGAACAGGACGACAGTCTATATGTATATATTTATTTATATTCGTGTTCATGGCCACCATTTTCATTTTTATTTTACGTTGCTTGAATAGACATATTTACGTTTACTGTATACAAAACGCGAGTGACAGAATAATAAATCTACGTTATGAATTTGACTATGGTGATGAACTGCGTTGAATCAAAAAAAAAACAAAAAAAAAATGAAATGTCCATCGCAAATTGTTAAAATCTCATCAATTTCCTTCTGTCATCTTTTCAAAACGCATTTCATCTCTTGCTGCACGTACTTTTTGCGGTAGTAGTCAATCCTCATGTATGTCAGACATCGTCTTTCTACACTTTCATAAGTTTGATCTAAACACAAACACACATCACGCCTGACCATGTTATCTTTATATTCACTCGCAACAACATTCACAATCTCATTACCAAACTCATTGAAATTCAACACAAACAATATTGGAAAAAAAGTTTTATCTCGTTTGAAAAATAAAAATAATACTCAAATAAGTGTTTGAGTATCATTTTTTTTTTTTTTTTTTTTTCGTCTGTTCGAGTATTCGTATTATCAGAAGTTTGCACTTTATTTGAAACCATACTTTCAACTTGCACCATCGATCCGCATGATCCAATTATATAGAATTCTATTACAGTCCCAGTTGTACATCTAGAATGTATCGATGAGACAGCGAACATTTTCCCAACTGTACTCATAAACTAAGTCACAATCTTTCCTCTATATCTTTAATCAAAATTATAAATGAATATGCTGCACCTGATCTAAACTAATTTCTCCTCCACATATACCAGAAAAAAAAAAAATTATAATTGAACATAGCGACCTGAATATCGTACACGTGAATAAATACAAAAAAATGCAGCGTAATGAAAAAAGACGTTGGCGAAAGCAATTTTCACTGCAAAAAATATTAATAATGGTATAATAATAATAATAATAAATTAATACGATCAGATAAAACGTTTGGGGTTCCATAGAGTATTATCCTCAAGAGAGAGTGATACCATTAGTTATCGCGGCTGCGACTCCCCCGTGTGTCGACGACAATATCCTCTTGGGAGAAGGCGTAACCTGTGACGTTGCACACCGTCGGTTATATAGAATTGAACACGCGCAAAATGTTTATGTATGTATATATATATTCATGGTCGAGAGAGTATTGTGCATACGTATGAGATAACCACACGATTGGAAAGCGCATGTATATATAACCTAATCCTGCATCCAATAAAAGCTGGTTGCTACTCGAAGTGTTTGAATCGATCAATACACGATTACGATTAATTATTACCCAAAAGTACCAACGAAAGTCCCGCGATTATTCCACATTTCACAGCCACGCAAACACGATGAATCACGAATAGGTTTCAATACAGATCAATCTGTGAATTGGCAAAATAATAATATCGAATATTTAGTTTTACTGACGCATTAAATAAATAGAAGTGGCAAATATGGAAATCTACACGTTGAATAATTCTGTCGATATTTTTCACATAAACATATTTCAATCACAATATTCTATCCATTTGAGAATTAATTGTTAATTATTATCTGACACATATCAACGCAAATCTCTTGATTATTATTTACTGTACTATCACGCAGTTGTGTATGATAAATGAACTGTAATAATTTGTTTAAATTGCAAGAAGAATAACAAAAACGCAGAGAAATTCGTCTGTATGATACAGAAGGCCCGTAATTACATGAACTAACAGATAGAGACATATGAATATACATAAGTACATGCACAGAGATAGTTGTTCATATTGGCGTTCAGTAATGCACTACCAGCGACGCGTTTAGATATCAAACCTGATGGTGCCCCCTCAAACACCACAGACTGCCGCTTTCCGGCTTGGCTAGATACGATATTGGCCCTGCGGTGTGCTGAGTTATCAGTAGACCGGCTGTTTACTCTGACTATTCGATATGTATCTATATATATATATATATATATATATATATAGATATGTTTGCATACTCCTCGTCCATTCACCCGCGAGTCAGCAATATTCCTATCGAAACCAAACCTTGCACAAACTTACAGTGTGACATGCACTAATGGATTTTCGAATTCACATTCACGATCGCCATCGTCATTGTTGCTGAGCTTGTCAGTGAATTTAATTAAATATTGTATGATAATTATTTCATGAGATGAATTTAATTGTTTTTGAGTTAGAGGTGAAAAATGTTGTTCGTAATATGCAATTTTGATAAACAGAATTTTTCGATTGAATGAATTTATTTTGTTTGTTTGGGATGATGAAAATTTTGTAGATGTGTTGAGAGTTGTAATTGTTATGAGTTGGATGTTTTGAAGGTAACTCAATAGGTTTAATAATCGTGCGCTCGTATTAATAACGTTCCTAGAATAATTATTCAAAAATGTTCAGAGTATTTATTCACAAAATTCGTGGAAACAAATTGAGATATTGGTATGAAATGCGATATTTATTCTAGGAGAATATGTTTTGTTGTCAGTAACTACTTTCTGTAATGAATTGATAAGCATATTGAATAAATACACGTCAGCCGAGGGTAAATTCTTGATAAAAATAGAGGACAAATTATAATTATCAAAGGTTTTCACGCAATTTTTTCTTTATTTCGTCAATTTATCATAATCAACCTAATTGAAAAACAGAGTTGATTACAAACACTCATCAATAATTATTCGGGAAAATATTATGACAGCAACATAAATATTTGAATTCTCATTAAATAGAAAAAAAAATCGAATGATCACTCCAACCTCAATTTTCATGAATAAATATTGTCAACTCTAACATTTGATTTATTCCCAGAGTATTTCACCACGCGAATTTAGAACGTAAATTACTTCCGTCAATGTGACAGAATTGTAAAGAAAAAAAAAAAAAACAGGTACCAAGATTATCATAATTTTTTTCTTTTTTTCCTTTTCGCAATGACTTTGACACTTTTCATATTTCGTCTTTATTAAAGTTCGTGTGTATGTATGTACACTGAAGAGTGTTATAGAATTTCCTCTCGGATATTCGTGAATTTCCATCGTGTGGTATCTGCCAAGTTAAGATTATCCATCCTGACGTAACGTCGATGGGCGTTTCCCTAAGGCAAAACTCGCAAAGACGCGTCGATTTTCAATCGGTTATATATATATATATGAATGCAGGTGGTATACACCGACATATATTTATACACAATTGTCGCTTTCACACATACTTGCCAACCGCCTTCACAGCCATACGCCATTTTCTACAGGATATATATTCTCATACGATATTTTGCCTGATAAAAGACCCGACGTGGTGCATGAGAGAGTACCAAAGCCACAATT
Organism: Meteorus cinctellus; assembly: GCA_030523045.1. Classification (NCBI taxonomy): domain Eukaryota; kingdom Metazoa; phylum Arthropoda; class Insecta; order Hymenoptera; family Braconidae; genus Meteorus; species Meteorus cinctellus. The sequence continues at coordinate 83,903 of JAPYZF010000010.1, read as the reverse complement.
CCGAATTCACGTTCTATATCAAATAAATTTATTTCTTTCGCGTGTATATATATACATACATCCGTTAACTCATACATTTTTATTCATCTCTGGACGTTTTCATATGTCAAAAAATATTATATCGACATATTTTGTCGGATGTCATAGCTCAAAGATTAATTTTCATTCCTCATCATCTGACAATAAAGAATTTATTGGTAACGTTTGAAATATGATGTTGAGTGACTTATTTCTCACATTGTTCAACCCATTCAACCTGGAAAATATAGTCTGACTATAATGACATTTGATGTGCCCAATATCAGTCACGTAAATTTGACATTTAAATCATAATTCCACTTTTGGATGACATTTTTTCCATTTAGTTTTTTATCATCTATACACTGTCATGTGTGACTTTTCAAAACCCTAATAATTATTTGCGAATTTCATCTACAACTTTAATTTCCGCACTACCTTAAATAGAATCTGTATAAATTCATATACCTACAGATATTCTACAGGTTCTGATAAATCCCTTTACATAATTGAAAATACAGGACGAGTCAATTACTTGTCAAAATTATTTATGATGCATTGCCATCACTTCCATCAACTATCAGTTACACATTGAGACATACATATATAAATATATACCTATTGATTCAAATAGAAAATAGCGTGACCTAAATTTTCATAAAAAAAATAAAAAGTCGCATGACAAACTCATATGTATATACATAATACCATTGAAAGATGGCTTTTCGCATTTAAAAATGTTGCAGACCTTGAAAATAAACACGCAGAGTAAATGTTATCAATTATGATCAACAATTGTACGAATATTTATTTTCACTTGTCCATAACAATGTATATGTCTATATGTATTTGTTTATATATTGTACGGAGTTACCACTCAAAGATTAGGAGATTACTTAGGATATCGATGCGTCGGAGAGCCGACTACCCCAGCTTACGATGGATGTTATCATTATTGGCTTTCACCGCTTATACTCGGATATTATCATTATATGCGTATATATATATATATATATATATATCGTATGCGATATGTATATATGTGCAGTATTGGGTTTATGTCCATTATATCATGAATTCCCATCAAATATATTCACATATGTACATAGACATAAGTTAATATGTTCGAGATAACTTTCACAGTAATTGCAAAAGCAAATTATTTTATCCTATGTGGCATTTTTACAATGCATGACATTATTTTTATTTTCGATTGTTTATCTTTTACACGGTTATGTGTGTTTATGACTTTCTAAACCACCACTGACTAATAGAAAATTTAATGAGATGCATTCATTATCCAAGTTATTGTTTTGTGAATTGTTAAAGAGTGAAAAATATTGCCACAATATATTTTGCAGATATAAGTTTGAATAATTTTTATAGAACATCGAAAGAAAAGGATTTCTTCAAATCTCAGGTAGTAAATCTCAAAATATAAATAAAAGATGAAATAAATGTTATGCAGTAAAATTCGTATGATAAATATTTCTTTGTGAAGTTCATGGAAATATGAATTGAAATAAAACTGAAAAATCTTCATGAAGACCAAAATGCCACATGTTCAATTCAGCAATAACTGCAACTCCTGCCAGTGTAATCGCTCCATCTCTCTTTAAACTCTCTCTCTCTCTCTCTCTCTCTCCCACACACATTTTCCGTCTAAAGTTTCGAAGCATGCTCCAGGCGATCCATGAGACGTGAATGAATTAGTCTTACGAATATATACGTATAAGAGAGTGTACGAGAATCAGTGATAAAGTTGTTACCAAAGTATGAGAATTTGCTATCATTAATGTCACCAAAAGAATCAAAACCAAGAAAATCCCAATAGGATTACCCTTGTAGTCTTGATCTACCCATTCTACTCTTCTATCACCCTACAGAAACTCGAATAACAAAACAACTTATCGGATCAAAGCCAATTGAAATGAATCCAAATTAAATTGCAAAATAATTCGAAAAATTCCATCGAAATGCCAATGTCTAAATTCGCTTCCATTCCAATCAAGTTTTACTCTTCCTCTCAACTACTTCGAACGTGTATGCATATATAGTTCGAATCCAATCCGGTTTTCCAACACTATAAGCACTCCTAGAATTCCAAATTCGCAGCGTGCGCGAGTCGAAACATTTCATGATGATAGATACATATATATATATATAGGTTGGTATGTGTGTGTCGTAGTATGCATGGTGTATACCCATCATCTCCTACAGAATATACAGAATATATATATACGTAGTATTCCACAGAGAATTTATTTCCAACATTGGTCAGGTCGTTCAATTTTCTGTTTGATATTTCTTATTGTCCTCTATGTAGAGTGCAAAAAGAAGGGATACATATTTTTTTTTCATCACCTCATTCTTGTTATTGTTAGCATAAAGTGGAAATTTACGACAATACTGACACCATTCGGACAAATGTATTTGCAAAATAACTGAACGCATAGAAAATATTGCAAATATAAAGTTTGGTTAGTTTACAAATAATTATTATCACGAAATTATATGATGTAAAATTGTTTTTTGTTACCTTACGGTTTTAATTAAAAACTCCTCATAAATAATATAGACGGTCCATATATAATGTAAAACTATTATGTATCCCACACCTTCCTAAACCTATATGAAACACTAGGACGCTTTATTGGTGTGCACGTAATCGTATATAAACATACATTTTGCTATGTGTACCGTGTCTGATTTTACGAGCACATTTGGTAGCGTGCCATAATAACAAACTGAACGGTCGGTCATGCCACCGCAGAATTAGCTATACAATCAGGCCTCATCGTCAAAATATATATACATATATACATAGATATATATAAAAATATACAAACATTTATGTGTATATTATGAATGCATGAGTGCACTTTTAATTACTACGCCTCGTTTTGACGATTTCATTATTCTCAGTGATAAGAAAAAAAAATAATAATAAATAAATATGAATGCATCGAGTAGTTGAAAATAATGATAGATGAATGAACAGTGGTAACGAAGGCAATATTTTATGAGTATTGCAATCAAAGTTTCGCGATGTAGGTCAACTGTATATATTTTACTATTTAAGTGCAAAACTTGGAATCATAATTGCAGATAGATGGCCAATTGCTGTTTGCTTCGAGAGCCATCAGGTTATACTACAGACTCAATTATCGAATATTACGTGCGACTGCAACTTGCTTATGAACTGTATATTAAGGTTCCCATTTCTCTATTCCAAATATCATATAATGATGTAAGCCAACCTGCACCATCGCAATATTGGTTCATATAGCACATTATACATCTGCAGAGGACTACCTAATTTATCGCATGTCATCATGCGGAAATTTCTAGTTGAATTCTCTCAAGTCATTATGAATATGTCACTAAACTTCAATATTAATGTAGTAATTTTTCCTTTTTTTTTCTTTCTAGATATGGAGATCATTCGTACCGAACTCATCCACGTGGTTTAATTATTTATGGACTGGCAACAACGCCGGCTTATCCTGCTGAGACAAATTCCAATTTGACTAATATAACATTGCAACCAGCATTGGTAGCACTTGGCGACATAAATAATGTTTCCAAGTCATTGGAAACCAGTCCAACAAAAAGTTCAACGTCCAATAGCGACATAAACATCACTGACTCGTCCATTTTACAACTTTGTCCTCTCATTCCACCGAATCTTGGTGAGTTATAAGATATATATATGATGACAATATGATTTGGTAAGAACTTTGGAGAGAATTAATGGTTGGGAGGGGCATACAATAGAGAATGAAAGATGGAGTGAATGAAACAGAAGGGATATTAAATTGATTCACTTCTCATCATTTTTTTCAATTTTGCAGTGTCAGTCATTTTTCTCATTCTCATTTCATTTTTTTATAATTGCAGTTGGTCCATTGGCGGTTATTAAAAATCCACCAGAACTTCAAGTAATTGAAATGACATTTAACGAAGTATCACCAGGCGGAGCACATTCACCAAGTGAATGCATTGCCAGGCACAAAGTTGCTGTAATTATTCCGTTTCGTGACCGAATGCGGCATCTTGAAGCATTACTCTACAATTTACATCCGATATTATTACGGCAGCAAATTGATTATGAAATATTTGTCATTGAACAGGAAGGTAATATTGAACTATCACGATTTCTTAAATTTATCGAACTTACAATGATTTATTCGTATTTCTGCAATGTTTCATGAAGGTTAATGAGATAAAAAACTACATGAAATATAAGGATAACGAGAGAAAAAATGAATTATGTTGGAAGATAACAAATGACAATGACGACACGAAAGAACAGTATGCAATTAGAGAGTTAACAGTATTGGAGATTACGTCATCTGTCGGAAGTACATCACCGGATATCACGAGAGTGTTGCTAATATTGGAAAGCCTACTATAGACTACTCAACAAGATAATATTAACACACGTTGTTGCGCGAAGACATCGTTGCGCACGTTAGGTTTAATAGTCTGTTGTAATTAGCAACGCCACGATTTTCTACTCGTACAAATGCCTGATGGCAATGTTAGATTATTTAGAGAGATATTTCCTCATCACTTATTTAGATGAGCTCACTTGTCAAAGTTCACTGATTTATAAAATTTCATTATCCTTATCGTACAATGCATATATCTAGCGAAATTAACGGAACATTTTTACATATGTGATATGAGGAGTGATGATGGCATCTGTCTCCACTTGCAACAGACATTGACTTATCGTTCGAGATTACAATAAAAAAAGTATACAAATTCAAATTGATAATATTGAGCTATTGATACTTTATCATGTTTAACATGAATAGTAATTTTCAAAAAATTCATTAGTGTCTTGTTGATGTACAAGAAGGGTATCGAATATATTTATGACGGATGATAAAGTGTTGCTTGGTTAACAGGGATAATTAATTCAGAGTTTAATGCGGGGTATTCATATATATTACAAAGTTCATTCGAATTTTTATTTTTAATTCCATCTTTTACGTTTTATGCACTCGTAGTTGAATGAACCATAGCCGAATAGTACCTTCGAACTTACACCTCTTCTTAAATCCTCCATTGAATTTATTACTGAGGTGAAATTAATTCGTATTCTTCCTTGTAAATCACGTCTTTGGTTGCCGTTGAACTGTGCGCAATTGAATTGCGGATACACTCATGCGCGAGACAGATGTGCTGTTGCCTGAGTGAGGTGGGAAAAAAAAACACGATTGGAGATTTAAGAGCATTGAGGGGAGCCTGATGAAATTGGCGAATAGAATTAATTAAAGAACGAAGGTAATAAAATGAATCCGGGTAGATTAACGAGAAGGGAGGGAAAAAGTCATACGTGAATCATGGAAAAAAAGATGACGATGGGAAATGACAAGGGGATAAAAAATTTGGAGGGTCTGAAAGCAGGGAAAAACGGGGACACGTCGGAAAGACAGAGAAGAAGAGTGAAAGAGTGTATGTTTGCTCGTTGAAGACGAGACGGAAGTGAACACTTGAGATTTTGCAGTGGAAGCTTTGGCGTTTTCATTCGAGCATGAAAATGAACTCAACATCGCCCAGCTCAGAGTCTCTGTATCATGAGATAAGTAGCTTGGAAGAAATTGCTACTCATGACCTACATCCATGCATACATTGACATCCGAAGCTCATCAACAAGTCAAGATAGATAAATCGAATCACAAGAAGCGCCAAGAGTATACAACACAATGCTCTCATGATTTCGCCCTGCATTCCATCTGCAATTGTCACTACATTCACATTTTAAATTGATTTATTTACGACCCATCAGTCGAACTTTCAAATTCCCTATTCCAATTGCAATACTCCAAGTGTCTATCAACAAGACAATATTCATATATACCATCAATAAGCCCTTTTTTCCTTTTTCTTCAAGGTAATGGACAATTCAATCGAGCGATGCTGATGAACGTAGGATACGTTGAAGCATTGAAAGAAAGAAGCTTTGATTGTTTTATTTTTCACGACGTCGATCTTTTGCCTGAAGACGATCGAAATCTCTACACCTGTCCTGAACAGCCACGGCACATGTCTGTGGCAGTCGATAAATTCAATTATAGGTTTGTATTCTCCGTTTATTTTCGATTTCAAGTGTTGAAAAGTTTAATTATCTCTTCATATAAATTTATTTCCATCACAGACTACCATATACCGATTTATTCGGTGGAGTTTCAGCAATGTCACGTGATCACTTTCGCCTTGTGAATGGATTCAGCAATGTTTATTGGGGCTGGGGTGGCGAAGATGATGATATGGCAAATCGTATACAAGCCAAAGGCCTCCATATATCTCGCTACCCCGCAAATATTGCACGCTATCAAATGCTCACTCACAGGAAGGAGAAAGCCAATCCAAAACGGTATTACAATAATTCAAGTTTACAGATATCATTTAATGGCTTGATTCAGATATAAGATAATTGATATTTTTAGGTATGAGTATTTAAGAACGGGGAAAAAAAGATTTGGTACCGATGGCTTGAAAAATCTGCGTTATGAATTAATTGACAAGAAGAAACCAAAACTTTATACATGGCTACTTGTTAAATTAACACCACCACAGCCTAGCTGATGGCTACCTTGGCTTGGTTAAATTCCTCGCCAGTGAAAATCAGAAAATAAAAACCTCAGCTGACGTTCCAACGAGAAGAGAGTACTGAATAAACAAACTGAGAACGGAAACGAAGCAAGATTTGAAAAAAAAAGAATTAATTGATAAAAACAAATTATCAAGAACAAAAAAAAATGATGAAAGTGAATGAAACTGAAAATGTCGTTGTTGAGTAACGTTATAAACTCAGATTCCATATTTTTTTATTGCCCCCTTAAGACAACGCGTTTAATGGTGTGTAGCGAATTAAGTGAAGATAAAATAGAATGAAGATTGAGCAGAAACCTAAAACGTGCCAAAAAAAAAATAAAAAGTAGCAACAAAACATAACGTGAGGAACAATGAGCTGTTTAGTGTCTTAAGACAATTGAAAAGTGCTGTGGTACGATTGATTGTTTGACAATCGTCGTTTCATTTATATGTATATTTGTGAATGGAAATTATTTTGTTAACTAATGTCTTCTGTTATAATTAATGTAGAAAAAAATCGTGATGGGTATCTATTTTGTATTAGTTTGGAGTGAGCATTACTTTTCCAGACAATTCCATCCACATTGCCGCCGAATTGTTTAATGCAAACTTTAGCTCTTTATTCCTGTTAGTAAACCTGCTGCTTCACGAGCAAGCAGCTGGATAATTCCAAAACTAAATAGATTGAATCAAAAATGCCAAACGTGTGCGTAAGAATGGATTCAACTATAAATTGTTTTAAAATTCAATGACTAGAGTTGCGTTTATTTTTTTACGATTATAAATTTATTGATTAGAGAAACGAAGACGAATCATCGATCATTATGTGTGCGTGACGCAAAATGATCGATATTCAATACGATTGTGCATTTCGAACGAACAAAAAGACAACAATAATACTTAAATTTTCGTTGTGGTGATTGAAATACCAGTGTATCACATATTACTCTGTACAGTCGCGTGATGGAAATTAAATGCACAATTTACACGAAAAAAACACATAATGAAAGAAAAATAATACCTGGACTTATGAGACGAATTGAATATCGTAAAGCAGAATAAAAAAGAGTCCACATATCAAGTGTGTATGATACTTATCCATTATCACGTGTGCAGTTTCACCTAATAAAAATTTGCGCATGGGTACTTAATCTATGAAATATTATTAAACGAGTCGAGGGCTGTGAAATTGGAATTCGTTCACGACTACTATACATATATGCATATGTATATGAATTCACGAATAATATGGAATGAATATAAGAAGACGAAAAACAAAAATGGGTGGACTTTTTTGTGTCATGAACTCACTGTACTATATAATTTATGGAATGTTACATATGTTTCATGAACAAAATGAAGAGTTTCAAATAATTTCCACTAATGTGCAATTTTTGAAGGTGGATGAAAACATTTAGATAGTTTTCTAGACAACTATTGAATTGGTTTGTTTCAAATCGTACTATTAATTCTCAAAGACATAATTATACGAAGCTGGACTTTTTTTTGTATTATAAAAAATTATATAAGATGTGAGATTCACCAATTTAATAGGAGCTTTCATTCGTTTCTATGTGTTTAACGTAATTTTGTGAAACAAATTAATGAAAAAGAAATCTCAGTAAAGCCATTGTTTGTGTGGTTAACGTGTTACAAAAGAAGTTTACCACCAATCAGCAAAGACCGATAGTGATACTACTGAATTGTAAGACACTAGATAACTGCTAAGTATTTATATATTATGATCATTATTATAGATCGACTATCTCGACAAAAAAAAAGGGAAAAAATCAACAGAAAAGAATGAAAGAAAATATAGAAATACTACTCCTATTCAAAATTGCAAATTGTAAGGATAGTCAACATCTCAATAATCTTTATTCAAGTATGTGCAGCTTTAAAGCGCGATGGAATGATCGAGTGTACATTAAACTAAGTTGCAGATGGAGCGAAAGAAAAAATGAACAAATAAATGAATCTTGAGACTACAAGTACGATGTAATGATACGAATAAAACATGTTAAAAAAATAACAAAAGTCACTCACATTCTCAGATGAATTCATCCACGATTGTCTTTATTGTTCAAATATTTTCCCACGATGAATGTTAAATTTTTATTTGTAAATTTCGAGGTGGTCTGGAGCAACCGAATGATGAACGAATGATTTACTATTCGATGAATCAACGCGGCGTCGTTCATTGCGTCTTCTAACTCTTCACACGCGATATCTTGATAAACTCGTTTCAAATTTTCAATCAATGATAATTTTGTATCAGAAATATTGTCTTGAATCACTTCGAACGGCAGCAAAGCTGATAAAACTGACTGAAAAGCACGAGAAAAAAATTCATTACACTTTGGATCAACCGTTACGGCGGTAAAACTGGTGGCGTTCAAAATGGCGTCTGTAATATTTGAACTGCGACAAGTGGCTCTATCTATGCGCAATACATTGCGCACAACTATGTATGTGGAAAATAATGATAATATGCACCATCGTATAGGAGATATTTGAGGAAAAATTTGAATTTTGTTCAGTGCCAATAGAATTTGAAGACGCGAGGAAAAAATCATCATGGCCGTTTCCGAAAACGATTCACGAAGTTTCATTCTCGAAAATATCGCAACAGTATGTAAATCAGCTAAGTCAAATTTTAGATAGATGGTTAATTGAATGTTTACCTCACACACATTAATTGGAAGCCAATAAACTAATTCTCGTTCTTTTGACTTGATGATCTGGCGATCAGATTGTAAAGATAAAGGTTTAACCAAGTCTTCAAATGAAGCAAAAGTGTCGGCATCATCAGAATATGAACGCTGTGGTGGTGAATAGTCGATTAAAAGTGTTGCAGGATCTATTGTTTCACCAGGTTGATCAAGTCTTTCAATTGCTATTGGCCCGGATTCTCTAATAGAGTCATCGAGTTCTGTTACTGAGTAAGTGTTGATATCCATGAGCACACAATCACCCAAATCGAGAGCTTTTTCTACCAATTCCATATACAATTCTTTACTAAACTGAAAGCATAAATATCTACAATGAATATATACATGGTGGATTAGATGGTATGATTGAATCACAATCTCATGCATTCATACTTCGATTGCATCCTGTCTCTGATAAATACGTTGAGTCTCTACGTCAGCTAACAATCGTTTCTCTTCTAACAGCTTCGCGAGATACTGTTCACCTTCATCAAACTCTAAACACACTCGTTTGCCTAACGCAATGCAGAGTGCTTTCCCGAAACCATACATAGGTTCATCATCCTTGCAAAATGCCAACAACATTGCTATGTAATTGAAAGTGTAATAACTGTTGAGAAACATTTCACACAAAAGTTCTCTAATCGATGTCATTCGCATCAATATTTCCTGTTGAACTTCATATAGAGAATCAAATTTTTCGCCAGTATTGAGCCAAAATGATATGTTTCTCCGTGGTTTTTTTGTTTTAGCATTAAAGCTAAACATTGTTTTCCAACTCTTGACGTCAAATTCTTCTTCGAACATCACACGTTCATCATTTTCAAAAGTTTCTTTCAACAACGATCTCCACGAAGATGTCTGTGATGTATTGACAAACCAAAGCGGTTGTGAAATGAATTGTTCACGGTAAATTATTCCACTTGAACTCCGATCTTTACTCGCGAACGCCTCTTTAACATCTAATAAATCATCTTGACTAGGCATCTCAATTTCCATCGCGTATATCAAAAATTCTCGCCAATCAATATACGAGATGTCGCCAAACAGTTCGTGTACCAACTCAACAATGTCGTTCGGTTTCAATTCGTACCAGGGCGAGGGTAATGGAGAAATGACAGGCAATTCATCAGGACAAATTAAAAGGTCTTGTAATATATAAATGAATGATCGTGCTGGAATGAATCCAGATGGTGCAACACGATGAAAAATGTCTTTCAAACGTCCAAGCTGACTTATTTTAAACTGTAAATTGTGTGAATTTTTTCGAATATTGTTAAATGGTTCTTTAACTTTATCTGGATACATGAGAGAATACGGTCGTATTGAAATCTCATCACCATACAAAATTATTTCTTCCTGAATCGATATCTCTTGTTCTATAGCTAATGAAAATATTTTTGCTATATCATTAGCACTGCTCATTTCACTCTCATATTTTTCATTCAGCATTTGACGCATTGAAAAGAAAGCACTATGAATAGTGCTCAAAAGAAATTCAATGTCTGAATTCTTGGCTGCTTCTATTATTGATAATCGCATGCGGATACGATTCACTTCGAACATCATAGCATACTCACATTCTTGAAATAAATTTTGTACTCTTCGGTTTTCAGCATTTCGATTCCCACTCTGACTTGATCTTTCAGATAGTCTCTTTTTCGATGTACGTTTATTTCCTTTACGATCAGATGAACGTCTCGATGATAGAGCGTTATTCTCACTCTGCAATGTCTCATTGATCGAAATGAATATTTCATCAATTATAGAACGAACATAAATAATGTTTGATTGAATAGTCTTGTAGCACGATGTCTGGGTCACGTCAAAGTTCATTTCTTGCTCGATACTTAATAAGATATTATCTACTTCATGTTTCAAATCGGCTTCATTCACTCCTGACAGCGGCAAGTCATCAATAAAACTCTTATTGCCATCGTCTTCCATCGACCTGAGTTTTCTTTCATCGGCTGATGGATTTTTCAGAGAGAATTTGTCTTCCTTGTGATATGAATTATCAGTAGCACCGTCAAGTTTATGAAGAATGAACTTTGATATATTTTTCACATCAGTCGATCGTTTAAGCATTGATAAGTAATAAGTCTGAATTAATTGCATCGTGTCTATAAATCGATCAATCTCCAATTGGATTATTCCGATGTAGATATTTGTCAGAATTATCATTTCCATAACAGTCCAATTATCATTAATGATCCTTCTCCGTTCTTCTTCAGCTTCGCGTCTACGCACATCACAAACATCCCATAATTCAGCTTGAAAATCATCTACCCGACAATGGAGTTCACATTTAACATCAATATGGTCCCTCATATCTGAGGGAATATCATTGAAAACTACTTGGAATTGTCGTATAAGTTCTTGTTTTTTATCAGGTCGTGCCATGAACTCTATCATGTGTTGTGTAATAAAATCTTTATATGGAACGATGCCAGTGAACATGGAACGTTTTAAAGCTAATATTTCCTTCAGCCCAACAATATAAACATCCTCCATATTTTCCCAGAGAGTTGCCAAATTTTCAATAACTTCTGGAGCTAAATGATAATCTGCCCAAGTCCAATCAGATTCACCTGGTTTTACCAATCGTATTTCTAATCCGATTTCCTCAATTTTTACTTCTGACTGTGGCGCCGTAGATTTCATTAAACTCTTCGACGATGATTTCATTATACTCTTCGACGATGATTTCTTTTGAACTTTGCTGGATGATCTTCGGCTCTCGATATTTTTTTCAGAAGCTTTTTCATCATCGATGGATACATCTGTGGGTAACTCTGTTGATGATATTCTTATTGATGATGTTCGTCCAATTATCAGTGTTGCCACTCGTTTTAAAATCGATGCATCACATGTGGTATAATAAACCGCAGATGCTACTCCTTCATTAATATAAAAACTATCGACACTCGTCACATCTTCAGAATGTATTTCAAATGATTCTTCTAAGTTGAAGTTTGCGATATTCTTCGGTTTTGGTAACATTTTGACGAATGCTGTTAAATAACATTTTATACTTGGACATTCATTGAGAACCAAAGGATTTGGGAGGAGTTCTGATTCACGACAAGAAGCGCAAGAATCATTATCATCAAATTTGAATGCCATTCTAGAAGGTCCAGGTTTAATTTCTTCAAATATCGTATCCATAGAACTCAATTGGTTTAATTTTTCGGGCAGTTTTGGTATTTTACCTCCGGTAAAAACACTTTCTAAATGTGCCATTTGTTCATATGTCTTGGGATAATTTGATAGTGCCCATCCACGAATATTCGTAAGACTCTTCAAATATTCTGAAATTATTCTCGCAATTAAATTATCAGGTAATGGTTCACCATGCATTAATATTTCATGTATCCATTTCCCAACGTACGCCGTATCACTAAGTTGTGGATGTGTATCATCATAAGGAATCGATTTAGGAGTTTGAGTTTCTTTATCTGCTTTTAGCAGCGATGTAGATTTCTCATTTGATATGTAATTCAATTTTCGTCGTTCTTTCTTGAGTCTTTTCAATTGACGTGTGTCATCAATTGTCAATGGCTCCGACGCATTTCGTATTGATTCATTCTCGAAATCAATATCTATATAGCTAGTATTCTTCATTTCTTCTTTATAACAATGTAGACAATAATTAATTGCATCTTCGACGGTGAATAATTGAATCCTCTTAGATTTCAATAATTCCCGAAGAAATGAATAGTGTGATGAGTCTGGTATTCCAACAACTACTGAGCGAATTTTAACAACTGGTAGAGGCGGTTTTATGGGTTCCGGTGGGGGCGGGTAAACATATTTTAATAATTTATGAACTATGTAACCCAAAACGAGTAGACCCAAATGAAGGTACTCCACTGTTTTTTCGTCAAATTCAGGAATGAAATCGTTCCACGGTGGTTTCAGAAAATGATAATTTTCAAAGTCGCGTTCATTCAAAATATTTCTTTTTGTCAATTCAACGTCAGGCAATTCCTCGATCTCCTCTTCCTCATTTTCCTCATGGTAATTGAGGTCGTCTACCAATGTAAAGATTGGTAAATTTTTACGGAATAGTGCTTTCCATTCATTCCATAATTGCACAGGAATGTGCCCTTTATTAACGTGTTTAAACTCTGCCACTTTTACAGCAATATCTACGATGTCACGAGCAATTTTTGTTGCTAACTGATACAGCTTGCGACTGATTCGACGTTGTTTCGATAATTTAATACGTTGATGCAACTCGTTCATTCTTCTACATTCATCATCAACCTCCTCATTATCGCGTATTATATCTTCCCGCTCAGTCTCTTCTATCATACGCATTTCATTCTCACGGGATCTAATCATCAATTCGTCGACAAATTGCCTATTGGTAGCCATCCGATTTTTTTGATTACGAATATCGCACAATTTTTTCATCATTTGTTTCTCATATTGTGATTGATCGAGGATTTTTTTCGCAATGATTCGATCGAATTCACGTTCTTGATCACCTAACATTGACGCCCATACGTTTTTCAACAGAGATTTTTGCATTTGCACTTTAAAATTTTGCGTTGCAGTCGTTGAATTCTTCCGGAACTTCAGAGTTTTGATGAACTCTTTCGCTGCTTCCGGATTATCGAATGCGACATTATGCTCTGGGAATAATTGTGGTTTGTCACTCAGATCCAATGAAGATGGAGTAATTTGAGACTTCACTTGATGTTTTTTGGTGAACTCATCCAATTCCGCCATTTCATTCTTTTTCAGTATCTGTTTGCGTCGTAAAGCACTAACTTTATTAAATGTTGGTTCTTTTATTGACTCACTGGATGCTTGAGATTCACGAAACTTTTCTCGTTCAAGTTTGCAGTCGTCAATTATTTTCTGAAACTTTTTCTTATACCAATTTGTAAGACTTGCGCTGTCTTTCACCAAAGCAGTGGTGAATGGATGATCAGGCCGATCGCCAATAGGCGATTCCTCAGATATCACTTTAACGTCAAATTTTGTTGAATTTGGAATATATTTTTCGCGCTCCTTCTGCAGCGTTATGAAATGAAGCCTATCTTTATTCTCCAAACACAAAAATAATTTGTAGAATAGACGTAATGATGCTGTACCTTTGCCATTGGATATGTCTTCAATACACGCATCATTGCAATCAACATCGATGAACCGTAACCAACACCGTAAGTGTCGGAGATTTATACGTGCTAGAGCTGGGTCTGATGTTTGGGTTATTGTGTGCAATTGGCTGTCGTTGATTATGTCATAGCTATGTAGTAGTTTAGCGAGAAAAGTTCCATCCCGACAATAACGACCAAAAATTTCTGGACTCAAGTCAATTATCACGCCAAGTCTTGAACGTAACCATGTTCTTATTACTTCAGCCATCGCGCAGGAGAAAATTCAAACTAATTTTCGTTACATGTGATTCCCTTTCACAATATTGAATTACCTGAAATAAGCCGAAGTTTATGAATGAGGAAAAAAGGGGGGAATATTCCGAGTGAAATAACATATTATTGGTAGTAAAAAAAATGTCTTGTCAATCTTTTTATACAAATAAATAATTAGATGAAATGATATAGATGAATTGATTCCAAGTTTAAGCAACATTCTCATAATTTTTTTGTGTAGGTGAACTTTCCCAATTTCTTCTCAATATCTGTAATTTCTAATTTCTTCACGACTTTCCGTTTCGAATTGACTCTCGACTCCATTGCATATTTACGCTTCAATAAATCAACCAAATACTCAGTATCTTCCTCCTCGCTCTCATCGCCTCCTAGTGAATTATTGGTTTCTATCACTGTACTTTGTGAAGAATTATCAACATGTGGTGCAACAATCGTTTCACCCTTCTCTAATACTGGGCTGGATTCTCTCTTATTACTTGCATCTTCATCTTCATCAGAACTCTCACTGAGATCGAGTGATTCGTGAACCAGATTGTTTTTCGCTTCACCATGAATTTCCATCACCACAAATTGTGGTGTGGGATTTTTAACACTATTATTTAATGGAATTTCTTGCTTCTTCAATCTTTTTGGTACTGATACTGGCTGTGTATTTTTGCCACCATAATAATATTCTTTTATATCAGCATCCTCGATTTCACCCTTCAAAAACTGCGAATGTCTCTTTATCGCCTGATAGAAATGTAATTTATCGTCCATTCTCGGAAAGTTTGAGCATCTGGCGCTACTCGATGGAACAACCCATATAGTAGTATCACCAATTTTTCTAGATTGAATACCAAAATCAAATTTTTTCACACCAAACAATGCTTCAGCGAAACCTTCATAAATACATTTGCCATTAAATACAGCAATTTTCGGTTTGAATGTCTTCAATTTTTCCGCTACCACACGACTTCCTTGCTTTATCTCAATTTTAGTTAAATCCGCAGACGATCGTGTAGCTCGCTCAACAATGTTTGTCAGGCCTATTTTATATTGAAGCAAATGCGCATCCTCTTCGAAGCTGACAAATCTCGGTACTAATTCAGAAGCATGCAGTAACTTATAAAAATGATTACCAGGGCCAGCATAATATCGACCCTTATGTGCTGCCATCAAACTTGGATTTATTCCAACAAAAACAATGTCTAAATCTGGTTCCAAATAATCCGGCAGTGAATCCTTCTTCTTCACTTCCTCTTCTGACAATCCATCAAATCTCCCATTCTTCTTCACTTTAGCCATGATTTTCCTATAGCTTCGTCCACAGTTTAGAAGAATCATCAACAGTACAGTCCAGTTGACCAATATATAACCTGAAAATAGTTCAAAGTTCATTCATAGATACTCCAGAGTGAAACATTGACTCTCATTTTGTAAGTATCACATTAATCAATCATTACAGACATTCCCATTTGTAATTTTTGAAAACATTAAAAAATTCGCGCCATTTGGAATGTATAAGAAACGCGGCGTTCATGATGCGTTCGTTCATCATAAGCCGGAATCCAAACTGTTTTGTAATTTCGAAATCAATAAAGAGAAATAAAGTCTCACATAATTCGTATCAATTCAATTTAAGAGAAAAATCACATAAAAAATTACTTGATCTGATCCACCATCGTTACATTACATATTAGCACTGTATTACTACAAAATACATAAATTGAGGTTATGTCCAATACAAACCTGACTAGCAGGGCTCCTTATTGTTGTCAATGTATCCATGCAATCAATAACTTCAATTATAACCTCAATATACGAAGTGCTCATACAATTGATCGAGCAGTCTCTATCCACTGTTATCGCATATGAATGCAAACAATTTCGATATTAATTAGCGTGCAACATGAATGTCTGCTCATTAACGCTGCGCAGTGGAAAGTGGCGGCAATTTTCAGCTTTGAAGAATAATGAGGTTATGTAGAAGCCAGCATTATCGACAAATCTATTATTGTCATGGCTGTTGGATGGTGACCTCTATACAAAACTCAAAATTGGTAAACACAATATGAAAAAATAAAGTGCGCATGTTGACTATACACGTCCGGGATGAAATTCAAAGCATGTTGTTTGATATTCGTAGCAGATACATATTATTCAAAGTTTACACAATTGAAGGGGACGAGACATTCATGTTTGTGGTATTTCACCACGTTTCCAATCAGCAGTGAAGTTTACTCTATACGTCAGCTGTGTAAATTTACACACACTTCACAATTCCGATTTATTGATGGAAATACAGAAAAGAATTAAGTCACAAAATAGTTTGCACATGAATTCATGCATTATGTATAAATACGCATCATACATATGTACGACACTCATTTTATTTTTTATTTACAGATTCTTTATTCTATTAACTTACCTTCACGTACATTGCATAAATGCGGATTGATGGCATTAAAAATTCCTTTGATCTAGCTTCCGCTAAGAAGAAGTAAAGCCGAATCAAAAACTTCACCCAACTAACATCTCTACACTATCTACCTCTCTATGCAAATAACATTCAAGCGCAGAGCCTGCACGTTCTTGAATTATTTAGCAACTCTTTCTCATCTCTATCTCGTCCTACTTTGATTGCGAAATCCTTAATTACAATCCTTCCACTCGTTCCAACCATTCATCCTGTAAATTCTTGCGTCGAATTGTCAAATTAAAAATAGTACATCGATGCATACGTAATTTATTGTTCCTCTTACAAAAGTCTTGTGTTATATATTTAATTGTTGATTCCTTAAATCATTGAAAGATACAT
The DNA here is from genome assembly GCA_030523045.1 of Meteorus cinctellus. Lineage (NCBI taxonomy): Eukaryota > Metazoa > Arthropoda > Insecta > Hymenoptera > Braconidae > Meteorus > Meteorus cinctellus. The sequence continues at coordinate 66,360 of JAPYZF010000010.1, read as the reverse complement.
TTGAGATTTTATTCTTGCCAATCTTCACATTTCTCATCATTATCGTCCAGAAAAGGATGATTTTCCCTGAGTTAATATAATAGAATCCCACGAGATATCTGATGAGATCCAATTAAGTCTGATTATATCTTTTCCAATTCGACCTTCAATGAAGCACGATTTGATGATATCGCGTCAGATCCGATAAAATGCAATTAGATCAACTCGAATCTAATCATTCTGTCCCGGGCAGCCGTTCCTGATTTTCCCAACTACGAATTGATAACGATATTAAGAACAATGGTAGAACAATACATTCATGCATTACTTCTGATCATATATACAATAATATCGTTGCAATAGGAAGGAATAAATGCATTCCAGTCGTGGATTATGAAAGGAATCCCAACATGAGAATTCTCCAGCTGCATTGATGCCATAAAGTTCGTGTAAATATATAGACATAGTTTTGTTCCTTCTCATATTCGGTTAGACAGTACGCCGTTGTGTCGAACATTCTCGTTGCAACTACACAATCAACTATCAACTAGTTTGTCATTTTTATATATATATATATATATTCAATCGTATATAGAAAGTAAAAGAATAGATTCAAGCTTTAATAAATTTAGTTGTAGTTGAAATTACACGGTTGATGTTCAGGAGAATTAATCTCAGTCGTAGCTCGACTGGGCAAGGCCAATCAATTTCCTGCCGACTCGCAACAGTTATATACAAGCGATATATATATATATATATATATTTGGTACAGGAGAGGCTCAGTCGAGCGAAGGATGTGCAATCATTCACCAAGATGAACGGCTTAGAGACCTCGATGTCTCTTTCATGTCAATGTGTCACCGACTCGTCCCCATGCCAATTAAACCATCACTGTTCGCCAATGTTCCATTTCAAATATGTAGATAAGGACATTATGGTTTCATATGTCCCACACACAAACATTTATGTTCCTGTCAATTTAAATCACTACTTCAAAGTTATTTTCTTCAATGAGTTGAACAGTCTTGTCTGACTATTAATCATCATTTCATCCATTTACACTAATTGATTGAATGAGCACAGGTTGGAAATTTCTGATGTATTAGTGATATATAATAATTGACATAATAAAAATGGAACGCGAAAAATGTTCTCATGAAGAAAATTACCTATCCAAGTTTCGTGAGACACTGGAGATGACAACGACTAGACGTGAATTAGAACTATACACCTCTTTCCTCATGTTACACGTCGCTCACGTTCATATGATTAATGATACGGTTGCCGTCCATGAGCGTGTCAAGTGCAACACCGTTGAGAGTTTATTGGAAACACAGCGACGTGTTCGAGCGCGACGGAGTAGTATAGGCGTCGATGATGCATTGGCATTGTCGTCCCATGACATGAGGTGGAAACCTTGTTTGCCACCACGTACCATAGGACGAATGGAAACGTTAATAAGATCAAACTGCTCACGTTCATGTGCCTCATCGATAGCAAACCCTCAATCGTAATTCGTGACACACGCGGGCTACCCACCCAAATGCATCATACACGCGCACCCACGTGCGTCAATTCATTCAACGATTAATAGCGCTTTATAAGTGTCTTTGTGTGCACATATACATGCATACATAACATCACGACAGATTTATATTAAAACACAACGAAGATCTAACTTCATTAATTATACGAAAATGAAAACATGGCAGAAATAATAAACTTTAATAGCTATTAAAACTTCATTTGCTGACGTTGTTCATTTATAATGTATAAATACAAAATATCTTTCTTGTGGATAGAATTGTGCGATTTCTTGTTTGCATTTGTGATATGTACACTATCCAATAGTATATATATACATAAATATATAAATATAGATATGTATATATGGTCCTCGAGAAAATCCGCAGCGTCGACAAATATATGGTGATGTACGGTATGGAATATAGAAACGATACACTTCGGCTATATCGCTCTTTTACCCACGTCGTCCGCGCGTGCGAATCGATACGATAAATCGCGATGCTTTCCAGAGGACTCTCCATATTCAATCTCTATACGTATAGAGTTATCGAACGCTTATTTATTGGCCTCTGTGAACACGCATGTAACTAACGATGACCACACGATTAATTCAATTAATTAATGATTTCGCGCGCATACACATCACGTTCTCTTATTCGTTTTGAAATAATTAGTTTTGAAATACAGAAATCTATTTGTCTTTAATTCATCACCTGTCTGAGAGGAATATCCAATTGATAATCCAGACAATTCAACATGTTTTACAATTTTCTATTTCTGGTATTGTTTAAAATATTGATAAGATGATGAAGATGCGACAGTTTCATTTTTGGAGACAATTCTGTTGGGAAAGTATTGGAAATTGTATGAATAAAGAGATTTTAAATGTGAGAGAGCCAAGGAATTTCTCTGTTCCAACGTCAATCAGAATAAATTGATTGATCTGGAAAAAGAAAGAAAATATGTTCCGCAGGAGATTGTTTTGATGCATAAATTGATTTTAAATCAGTCGTAGATTCAACCAGTCACTATTTTCTATTAATATTATCAGTGAAAAATATTGAAGTGAATCATATTCTATATTCCTGGAGTTACTTCTTTCAATCATGCTTATATAAATACGGAAATATTTTTACCTGTGAATTAAATTAAAGCTTAGCAAAGTTATAAATCAATTTTGCATTACGAATAATATGATTAGACCAGACATTGTTAATTCAGTGCTGATGACCTTTTTCTAGTTCACGAGGATAAACTTTTCTCGACATATTAACAATGCTGTCACAATTTAAATAATTCAAAATATTCTTCTACAATCTATATCAGAGTATTTTCCACTGAATACCACAACTGTCGACTCTTCGTCTATATTTTCATTTACAACCGTTTTCTGATGAAAAATTGAATACAAAAGACAACCAGAACAATCACATCGATGCTCATTTCTATTACAAACATGAAAACTTCTTATTTTTCTTACACCCAAACAAGTACTAAATTATTTTTTGTCTGTTCTTGCTCTGTTTTTAGACGATGACGATAAAAAAAATAGATGGACTTGCAAACTTGAATCTATGGAGAACTCATCGGCTTCATCCACCCCTTTTGCGCAATACAACCAAGTGCATTTGACAGTTTAAGATTATTTACACGAGTGCTATGCATATGTGCGTGTCTGTGGATGGCATTGTGGTATAGCATTATATATACATATAAATGTATGTATATATTTGAATGTTGGTGAAACGTACGCGTATATGGGAATCTTCAGCAGACGGTTGGATAGGCGCTCGACTCATCCCCTCAATGTCACCACCGGCACCGCGACGACGGAAGGCGTCTAGCGACGACCAAATTTCCCAATGTCGCTTGGGCGCACTCGGCATACCTTATATACGCTCATGAGTATATTGTACGCCATATATTATATACATATATACAAACAGGGGCGTGCTGCGATTCACATAAAAATACATTGAATATACCAACGATATATGAGGTAAAAAATGAAATAATATTTGCATATCTAATATATCTAATGCATAAAATACACGTGAATTAAATGTTATTCATGTTTATTTGATTCATCTTACATTCACTTTTCTCAGTTGCAGGTGGAAAAAAATAATATGTGTCGTAAATTACAACTAATTGCACTGACCGAAAAGTTTTAAATGGAAAGACGAGGACTGAAGAAAAAGAAGAAAAGAAATACAAAATTAAACTCGGTGAGTCGTGAAATTCAATGAGACTCAATTCGAAAAGTTATCATTCTCCCTTCCATTCGTCTATGTATACATATAAATATATATATGTGTAAATATATACATGTGTATGTATGTGTGTATGTATTGGAAACACCAAGTTGGGTGTACATGATAAAAATATATATGATAAACGATTGAACAGCCAGGAGGTTTTTCTGCTTCTTCATGCGAGTATCGCTGCATCAGACAAAAAGAAGGAGAATTGATATCTCAATATGTGTCCTGCGCCGATCCAGCACTTTTTCTCGCCGGTTGTCCTGAAATTTTAACATATTTATCATTCTATTCATCAAATAAGAGACACAATAATTGTTAATTTTTCATTTTTACACCGTAATTTATACAGAAATTAATTCAATTGACATTATTCACAAGTTGGAGTCATAATTAGAAATAATTTAATATGTTCTCGCTGTGAATGACCGCAATATGTATATGTATGAATAGGTACAAGTTGTAGCGTGGACTAACTAACTTTGCCTTTCGCAGTCATTCAAATATTCGTTTCGCTTAAATTCTCCATGTCCACTGCCACACACTGTAGAACAATCGCCGTCGTCGTCGTTGTCACAGTGTCAAGGGGTGAAACGAGTAACGCAATGAAGAGTGAAGAGAGTGTGGAAAAGGGGTTGAGAAAGAGGAAAAGAGTGAGAGGGAAGATAGAGGAAGTGGATTGCACGGGACACTGGTAGAGAATTCGCTTGGAATAAATAATGACTCAACTGCGCGCACAGCGAGCCAGGCGCGAGCCCCCTATTATTTATGATATTAGATTACGCTATATCACTGCCTTCGTAATTAATTGCTTGGCTCCCCGCACTACTCTTTACGCCCATCGCGCGGGCCTCTCACTCGTTTTGAAGCGCCGTTAACTGCGAAATGCTAATGAACAGATTTGGTTACCACGGGTTATAATGCACAACTGTCACAGCTGTCCATTTATATTGTGTATATGTGCATGAATGATAGCACACCAGTTTCACAATTCATAGACTTTATTTTTGCATCAACGAGTATTTCAGCGCATTTATTGACCAAACCTTTTACTAACAGCAATATTAATCGACAACTTTCTCCAAATTTATAATACTACGCTAATATATTTCCTCCATATCTACATATGTGAGGACACTCATGTATATACAAGTAGAACAGCTTCGTGTCTCGTCTGTCGCTTTCTTTACCCCACCATCGTACCTTCACTGCCGCTGGCGCACTCGTCCTCTGCACTCCTAATTAAATAATGCGATTCAGAAACGTGCTCGAAATACTAGCGAATTCGTTTTCCCTTACCCGACAGCCAATTCTCATACCAATTCTCTTTAAGCTTAAATATTCGACAAGATTTTTGCACTACCAATGTCAGACGTGATATATTTCATATATCTTTCACAAATTATGCACTTTACTTATAAATTTATCAAATAACTTTTATTTTAATTAAACCACAAAGAAATATCAAACTATTGGCAAAGTTGAAGCTGAGGAAAAAAAGAAACAAATACTTTAAAAACAGCAATAACCTGACTCTAAGCATTCTTCAATGAAGTACATATACATCGATCACGTTTTTCGCAACATCCAAGCCCTCACATTTTTGCACAGTGTTCAATCGTGCTTGCGCGCAAAATTTCTGTTTGCACAACTGTCTGATTGGTTCGACCGTTCCACCAGCAATTACGAGCCATTCCCTCACTACCTACACTCTCATTTCTCACTCCTCATCACAAACTTTCGATCTTCAACATCTACGTCGTACTAATAATGCCGCTGTCTCTCTATATATATAATAAATAAAATTTCATCCCACTAAAACTTAAATTCCTCCGTCTTACTTGTATACTTTATTTATGACGTATACTTCTTACTGTCACTCATTCGCGCTACTTCCATTCTATCACAGTCTATATTATCTGACATTTTATCCAACGCGGGCGAATTTGCGCGTGGCACACTTCCCACGGGATAATAGACCACTGTTTGGTCATCCATTCCTTTTTTATTTTTCATTCTCCTTCTTCGTCTTATTTCTCTTCTTATTCATCTTCACTATCCAACTATGTTTCTGCCCGAAGGCGTAAAGAGTAAACTTACAAATGGGAATCGCGTATTCTCGCGTGGTTTGTTGTTGCAATATATATAAATATATTTACTTATACATAAAGAAGGAAAAAAATAGCGAATTGTGTTACGAAATATTGGGTTTCATGTATCCACATTTATTTGGACGACAAATAAAGGAAAATAAATAATGGAGATGAAGGAAGAGGAAGAGGAATATTATGTGATGGAAGACGGAGAACGGTGTACACGTATTTTACGAGAATAAAATATGTTATAGATGTATGTGTGGGTGTATGTGTAAGTCGTGAAGCACATTCGAATGCTATCAGTGTTACATGCGTCGGCGCAAAACTCATGAGCGCGCAATGCACATAAAGCGTCAACGCGCGGCCTGTAGAACGTCAGTAAGCGTCGCGACGTCAATGCCGAGTGTCCGGCTTAGCAATGTGTTTGGCATGACGTCTATCCACGTGGGCACGCGCTCCAATGTCTATTACATCAGGACAGAATTATTATAAAGCTTCTTAGAGAATAGAATAAGAAAATATAGTAACACAAGAATACAACACAATTTCAGTGAATTCATGAGGAATAAATTGTATAGTAATATCAAAATTTCATTTTATAAGTAAAACTTTCGATGCAAATTCTTGTACAATCATAATTCATGATCTCGTTAAATCTGTAACGAATTTCATGAGAAAATATATTCACTATTTGCGGTCGAATGCTTTATTTACATCGTGTAGTTTAACACTGGCGGTGGCATGCTCTGAAATTTTCACGGCCCACGAGAAGCCATTGAATTATTTATAAGTATTCGTGCATACACGAACATAAACCGCAGTGATTAAGATTACCTCTTGGTAAGCGTGAGAAATATACTCATATTTACCCCATCTTCAAAGAGAAAAATAAAACAAAATGTACAAAACAATTTTTTATAAGACAACTCTTTTTATTGTCTCGTTATAGTTAATGTGCCGAGGATGACGATGTAGCCAGTGATTTACGATAAAGATCCATCACAATTTGCACAGCAAGGAAATGATTGCATTCGTGTTCCGGCTCGTCCAAGCTCACAAGAATGATGCATAAATGTGACAAATTCAAGAAGAAATATAAATTGTGCATCAAATTTATCACGTACATGTGAGAGTAAAATATAGTTTATTTGTGGAATATAAACACAGACTAAATATATATATATATATATATATATATATATATATATACAGATACATATATTGTATGAATAATGTCCTGCGAGAAAGCATCACGACGCTTACGATGTATAATGACGAAGGCGAAACGTTTTGGTATCACCGAGTACGAGCTGACGGATTTGACAGGGGCAAAAAAAATCACGAATTTAAAAACAAATACAAGTACATGGTCAATGATGATCGCAATTATTATTCTTGTCATTTGTGGAACTTTGGTACTGGCGTTTGCTTGCAATCCTTGCGTTAGCAAAAGTTACATCCACGTGCGGAGGAATTGACGAGACATGAAATGTAGGTATCACAATTAATTATCCAACTCTACATTCTTTTTCTTTAAAGTGAAACTTTTTCATGCAAGTTTTGTGAGCGTAAGGTAAAGCGAAAATTGAAATCAAAGTTTTGATTGATGGAAATGTTCTTTTGTTAACAAAATTTATATCAACTTGACGGTGAAGGAGTTCCACTTCGAATGTATCTAACGGCTGATTCATACTCCAATGTTTTTATTCATTTTGTTCATTTTCTCTGGTTTAATATGATGCTCAGATTGCAATTGTCTTCTGTGTTTGTTTGAGTCTTGGTGAAAAATTAAATAGTGTTGAGCGAGAAAGTAGGATTCTTTAATAAGAATCCGTTGATTCTTATTTTATTCCGTTTTATTTTTATCTCTTTTCCCAATGCAAACAACAAGACTTTGGGCTATCGCTTGCGTGCTCTGGCTCAGGTATACTCGTTGAACTTACACCAAGCACGAGCACCACCGTCTCACGGTTCGTTAGACGTTGCTGTGGGTAATGATGCGTTTCACAAGCATGAGGTTAGTTTGGTGAGCTCTTGGTGGCAAGCTAACTCGTTCTTGTTTTATCACAGGAAAAAAATTCTACCATATTGGTCTATCCCATCGTCAACACAACGTACTTAATCTACTCTTCAATTAAATTAAATTATGAATCCCTTTCTGCTTCTATTTCCATAAACATACGTAATCATGTCTGGCTATTTTAATTTCAAATCTCTAATGTTCTCTCGTTTTATCTCATTGCAGATTTCAACGATCGGAGATAACAGAAGAAGAGAAAAATCATCCAATTAATGGATTAAAACGCATTACAGAAACTTGATAAAATAAATAAAAAGCAACGAGTGGATCGCACCAGAAAAATTTAATTAGTTTCATATTTATCAACTAATAGAGATTGTTTTTGTGAGAATAATTCCGTTTTTTATTCATTAAATAAAATTTTGAAATAATTACAATGAAACAAGAATGTGGAGAGCAATAATTTCTTCAAAACCGATCTCATGATTTTATTTACTTATCTTTTACTCATTCAATTTTCTTATAGTTTTTGTTAGTCGTTTGATCAATCATGGAGGCCAGTTTCGAGCATGAATTTATGCATGTAATGACATGGAGGCAGAGAGAATAAGCGTCAATGATAGAGCAGGTCATCGACTTCAGGCATGTATGCAGGACATTGCAAAGGGAGTTCGAGGAGAATCGGCGGAAGGGTACACGAGAGGCCAGCAATTTCAACCCGGCCGTTTGGTTCTCGATACAAACTGCCATTATTCCGTCGCGTGACGCTCACGCTCGACCGTATAATGACAATTCGGTTCACGTGGCCGCGCCAAAGCAATGCACAACTTCCTCCGTACCGCCAGTACGCGCGCAAGCCACGGACATTTCGCCACGATAGCCGTGGCAAAGCCATTTATATATGTACACATATATACCTAGTGAAGATCGATGGCCAAACGAATTCTTTTGGCAAAAAAAAAATCTTTGACGCGTAACAATAAAAAAAAATATAAAAAATAGATTCAATGCATTTTTATCAAACAGAAAACAGACGCATGAACGAAAGCAACTAAAGCATTATTCATGATCGTGAGGAGAAAAATTGTATATGAAATATCTAACAATAAAAGTGTTATGCGATGAATAAAAAAATATGTTTGCTAAAAGTCTGTTGATTAACGATATCGCCATTTATATACGTACCATACATGTATCCGTAGTATGGCAATTTACGCAGAATGGACTTTCGTAAATTGCTTGTGCTTTCTCGCTACTTTAAATAATGAGCTAAAGTTTGTTGAAAGTGTGAGTTGCTTGTAAGAATGTCTATAGAGAACCGGAAAGGGTAAATGCGCGTTGTACATATACATATATTGCATTTTCGCACTTATCCAAATTAAAGGACGATTGAGAGAAGAGTGGTTGTTTGAATAGAGTTGAGGGATGTGATGGTAGAAAAAAAAAACAATAAAGGAATGGTAGGGAGATACATCGGAAGAAATACCACGATGGAAGTTAATATCGCTGGCAGCTATCCAACTCCAAGTTCAAAATCAATTTAAGTATTGAGAAAAAAAGGAAAATTTAATTACCAACTTCATGACCCTGTTTTTGTATTTAATTTTTTTCTTTCGTCCGCTATTATAGTAATCATTATCTTTTAAGACAACGGATACAACGTTTTATTGTTATTGCAAAAGGAAACATTTACATTTGGCTGAGAAATAATAAGTGAAAGTGTTATTTTTATTATAGCGTAGGGGATACTTTTTAATTTCTCTTGTACCACTGTCGAGAAAACGAGATTCAGATCTAGCGATTGCGTTTGGGCTAATGAAAATTCAAAGGATCGCACAACTGAGAGACCATTTGGTATCTTTTCTCTCTGAAACACTCGTCTATATATTTTTTCCCATCCAAATACAATTATGTCAACACTTTTTAGTCTCTTTTACTTTTTTATTTTTTTCATTTTATTTTTATAGAACTCTCATAATTTACCCTTTGCATATTTATTTCCACTACAATAAATCTTTTAATTGACAATGTCCAATCCGGGTGCAAATAATGAATTGTGCGTGCGAATTTCATGATAACGAGAGTCGAAGTAGCGAAGAACCGAAATATGAAAAAGTATAACAATTCAAATTGTTCTTGTGAATGCGCATATTCGCATTTTTACAGCCAAGTATTACTTCTTCGTTTGAAGAAAGATTTCAAATGTCTTTCGCGAACTTTTTCTTGTTTGGAATAGCAACTTATAGATATATATATATAAATCTGAAATTCACAAACATGCACGTTCCAAGCGCGAGAAACTTGGGCGAGCGACTTTAGAAATTTATTTCCCTTGTTTGTTCGTTGAATGAAAATAAAATAGAATAAAATTATTGGGTTATAGCGTCGCTTAAAGGCCAATTACACGATTATAATTCTCGTGTAGCAGCTTCAGCTCGTATTTTCATTATCACTGTAGAATGTATATTTGACCAACACACACACATATACACAGGCATTTGTTAGTACTTGAAATCACTCGTTCAAGACTAATGAGAAAAGTTGAAGCAATGAAAATCGTTTCGAATTCTGATATGGATATATACTGCATGAAGAGTCGCCAATGCCTACCACTACATTCGAATTGAATTTCTCAGAAACGCAATTACACTTAAGTACGAAAATTCATTCGATCGGATTATTTTTAATTGTCAGTCGAAAATATATTTCCACTCCGGTGGAATGTCCTCATTTTCACATAGTTACAAAAACATTATTGAGACTTAGAAATTTATTTTACCAATATATCCACTGTAACTTGATTCATTCAATGAATAAATGACGCCGATATCATATCACAGTACATGTCCTGTCGTATCCTGAATAAATTAAAGCAATTCAGTTCAATAGTTCAATCACTTGACTAACACTTTGCTCTTTATCATTATATAATTAATATGAGAAAAATGTCAGGTCATGTGTCTGGATTATTTCTGTAAAACTGAATTTAGATTCAACATCTCACAAACGAACTGCAATAAATCAATTGTCATTCATTCCAAACCATCAAAGAATGACATATAGAATTTAGATGAATTTTGTTCTTCCCCACATTGATAGTCACCAACAGCTGAACCTAAATCTTTGTTTAACAGTGGGTTCATGATGGCCTATATCAACAAATACAAACCCTAGCGATAACAGTTTCTGGCCACCAAGTGTGCGAACATAAAAACTTTACTAATATCAACTTGCTCTATCACACGTTGTTCAGTTTGTCGCTGTGGGTTAGCACCCACGCGTACCGCTACAAATGGATTTTATTCGTGTCATGAGGGATAGACGCCTATATGGATACACATATACACCTACACTCATATGTGACATGGAGTCTCTTTTTCGCTCTTTCAGTGTTTTTTGTGCTTTCTATATACCCAATATCATATATGTAATCGTTGAAATGAAAAGGGAATTCGCCAAAAAGCGAATGAAAGAAGTGAAGTTTAAAAGGGATGAAGTACATGATAAACAACTCTTTGAAGTCGTTATCGACTGGCCATGGATCAAACGTTGTTCAACTATTGTTCGAACGCAATTTTTATTCTTTTTTCACATTCTTCTTTTTTTCGTGTTCATATTTCTGTTCCTCATTTTCTCGCGTCTTCCACTCAATCCATGACATGCCCCTACTCCACTCGTAGCTAATTAGCCAGTCTCTAATGGACAATTAAAAGTTGGTAATGCGATAAATTTGATGGAAAAAAAGAGGGAAATCCCTTGAGCTTGATAACTAGATGACGCTAAGAGAAAAGTTGAGGTTCACTATGTCCTGGACATTCTTTCTCTTATCTTTGTTAAATGAATCCAATTTTTCTACTTTCTTTTTTTTTTCACATTTTATCATTTACCTTTGTTGTCATCATGATCAATATTGAACAACGAATAATAGGATTTTAGCTTGATTAGTATAGAAGCAGTGGGAGTCTGTTCCTTTCATCATTCCACCACAACAACGCTCGTTGAATTTCAAACTGTAAATTAATTTTGGGTATAAATACGTGTGGGGAAAATCAATAATGAAGAACACACAGGAAGTAGTCATCAATATGTTTCCAGGACATATTAGTACTTGGAAAGAAAATAGCTATATGTTTGTAGGATGATGTAATGAAGAATGAATTCAGGTTAATGGGAGTTCTGTTCAATTGGAAGATACGTACAAATCGAGCTAATAGACGCGCTCATTGTGAAGACTCTTCCACTCGACATCAGTTGCTCTGAGGATGCCGTAAGCTCATTCGCAAATCCGATAATAGGAAAGTAGAAAGGGGAGAAAAGGAGAAAGAGAACGATTGGAAATCTCTTATGAATATAATGAGTGGGAATATAACGACGAAAACGACCGATTGTGAGATAATGAGAATGACTTATCGGATTGTGGAATTTGTACAAAATTAGTCGTCGCTTGGAATTCACCAGCGAGATATCAGAATGTGGATCACGTTGTACGATGGGGGGAAAGAAATTGTTCTCACCACCCCTACACAACTTGACGAAATTCTCTCTTCTTCACATTCCATTTTATATTTTTCCACACCTATTCAATCAAATTCAAATTTGAATGTGAAATGATTCTTCAACCCTCTCTTTGTTCTAAAATTCCACACGCCATAGAACAAAATTTTTTTTCATTTTTATTTCACTGCTATATAGTAGTGAATTCCTTCATCTTTTTTTTCACGAGTCTCGACAGTTGGAAAGGGACAAAAGACGTTTGCAATGTTTTGTATAGAAACAACTCGGTATCTGTATACATATATAGAAGTTGACACGCCAGTGCAATATTGCCAGACACACAAAACTCACACCCTTACTCGCTTTCTACTCCTGCCAATCCTCTTGTGTTATGTCCCACGTAGCGCGTCCTGCTCGCAATGAGAACTGAGGGCGGGCCGAGGTATTTCCTCATGAGCGACATAAGCTGCTCAACATTGTGAATAAGAGTGAGAAGTGAGAGAAAAACATCTGACAAAAAGCGAAAGAGAAAAAAAGAGGAGTGTGGTGCGAAAGGGATGAAGGAAAAACGCACTACAGGATTTTACGAAAGGCATTCGCAACAATATATGTGAAATATTCCTGGGCGAACGCACACTTTTTCCTCTGTAGTGAGGTCTCATTTTTTCAAACGCTGTTGAATTCTGCTTTTCAAACGAATAACGCTAAAGTTGAGGAATTCATTTTCTATTTCAATTTCCATCCTCACTTTTATTTCTCCCGTTCTCTTCATATTCCGATAAATATCAGTAAATTTTTATTACTATATGGAAATCTTTCATGATGCTTTGTGCTTGTTATTTATCCAACATAGATTTTATTCTGTTTCAGAATCATCGAAGCGTCTTGTTTCATCAGAAACAACGTTCACTGCTAATTGGCTCACCACTTTCTTTCTCGTCCGGCAGCAACACCGCCACCACCACCACTACTAGTGTATATATAGCAACGGGAACAGTACGACGAGCACAAACTAATTGACAATTTCACACTCGAATGTAGACGGTAATTAAGCTGCCACATGCGAAGCTTTTTTTATGTCTACCACACCAAGTCGTGGACATCGTATGTGCATCTGCATGTACATTTGTTCATTGCTCGTATTTAGTTCATCGCGACAAAACAGTAAAAAAAAAATGAACTTCCGTCTTCCCCTTGATTTTATTCCATTTTCCTCTACGCGTTGCATTTAATTTCGCTGGCAATTACTCATGGAAATTACCCCGCCAATAAATATACATATATATATATATATATATATACTCCATATTATACTAATATTCATGGCATACAATTAATATTCATAACACAAAAATATCGGCATACTCGTTATTTTCGCCAATATAATTATATTAAATTTTTTCAACGTAACTTTGATCACGAAATAGTCTGCTCAAAGTCCAACATCCATCGTTTCTTTCCGTAATTTCATTCTTTCATCACTGACTTCTTTTTTCTGTTAATCTCAATAAGAATCTTTGACATACAGCTGACACGTAATTTCCGCCGTGTGATACCTCAACGGATGCACAACGTTAGCCAACTCAAAGAGATCAAATTAAATGCCACCATTTTCTCGTATCGTAAAATTTTATTTTTCGCCCTTTTCTTCATCATGAAAAAGAGACAAGAAAAGAGTGGCCATGACTTACCATGACCACTGCCACAATCTATTTACCACCAGCCATATAACCAGAAAAATGACAGAAGAGTACTCAAAGAACAAAAGATTCAATATTGTCTGTCCATTCGTGGCTTACAATTATAGTTTCAGCTCTTATCGGATGAAACAAAGGCAACATATATTGTTCTCGATCAAATATATACATATATATATTGCCCTAGTTTCAATTGTCATCACTTGACAAGAACAGAACTTCAACTATAAGCGTCGATTTTTCAAACGCCACTTGAACATATATTCGCGCATCGAATATTGTATTCGTCCAATACACACGGGCGTTCATCAACTTGTGGCTATTGGATTAGTAGAGCGAGCAATGTTGTAGAGTTAACAATGTGTTCATTGTATATCCAAAAGGGACACATCGTGCCTATACTTGCACGCGAATACAATTCAAACCATCCTCTCTGATGTTGTGTTCCGCATCCGTGCATAAGGGAGAAATATATACAACATACGCACATATATCTATTCATGGCTCACTTGGACTCGGCATCGACGAAGCGTGACAATTATATCTGCGTCCAGTTGGAAATCATCCCCGGATTTAGATATCGTCCCTTCCGGTCTGGCTGTCAGACAGGTTGCCTGCTTATATATATATATATATATACCCTGTGAGCAATGGACACTCACAGAAAAAGAAAAGTGTTTACATACATATATATCCGGAGGGAAAAATGTCTATCGGAAATCCACATGCATGAATAGTTTGAGAAAGAATAAAAAAAAGTGATGCCTTAAGATGCACCAATGTGGAATTGAATCAATTGTTGCAATTGGTTGGATATCACTTTTCAAATGCAATAGAGCAAACAGATTGAATAGGATAAAAGTGAACGAGTGGGAAAAGAAGCGAGGAAGAGAGGATATCAAGTGCATTCAGTCACGCAGTGAAATAGTAGACGCTTTGACCCGACATCGGCTGCGAAGATTCACGTCAGCTGAGAACGTTGTCAGGATTTTCGTTGGATGGGTCAGGGAGAGTGAGAAAGAGAAGTGAAGGTAGAAGAGAATGAAGGGCGGGGAGGAGAAAAGCAAGAGAGATACCACCGATTGATGAGACACTTCATTAATGGATAAAATGATACGATAGAGTTGAGCTTGGTGCGCTCGTTCATGGTAATCCTTTCATCCCCCGTTCTTCGTATCGTCCATTGTCACCTCAGAAACTGCTAGAGGATTTTAGTTTCAACTATTTCTTCTTATCAATGCGTCACAGTGAAATTGTCACGTTCATTCGCAGAATAATTTTATCATATTTATATATACACTTGGAAAACGAATGATGAATTCAAATATATATTCGTTTATTTTATATATGACGAATATTTGAAGTGAGCTTCGGATTATATATTCCATTGGAATGTTTATTTCTATTTGTGTGTGTACGTGTGCACAAAACTCACAGTGGAAATTGAAAAAAAAAATTTGTTTTTTCATCTTTTCCTAAATCCTCTCGCACGATTTCAATCGTTCACTCATATCCTCTCACAACTCTCCCATTCTCATTCCCGAGTTCACTTTTCACTCTCTCCTACTCTCAATAATATCCACATTCATGTATATACATATATTTCGTTTTCCCTTCATTCCGCACCATGATGATGGATTTAGAGGCGTCACAGAATCGTTACCACCCCTCGTTATCGCCCAGTGGCTTTATCGGTGGCAGTTAATCGTCCCCGCAACAGCGCGTTGTCAGCCATGCTCTAAAACGGACCAAAAAAAAAGGAATGAAAAAAGATAAATAAAATACCAAAAGCACAATAACTAAAACAAAACATTTCGCATACTCACATAAAAACCTATATCTATTGTATTGTCATATACGAGGTAAAAAAATTGGCATGGCAATAGGTCATACATACACATTTCCGATATCCTCATTTTTTTTTGTTTTTATCAACGTTGTATATGTTTCTGGTAGTTTACTTTTTATATTCCATAGTGAATATGGCACTATATGGTGGTAAGAATTACGAATTCGCAAAGGAGCACGACAATTCCTCAAGTGAGAATATGCGCGGAGTAAGGGCAAAGCCCCCCGTGAATCCTGTGCGCGCTTGAGCCTACAAGTAAATCACGCGTAATAACCATTCGAGCTCGTAAGCCTTATATACGAGGCGAGCGCGATTGGGTGTCTCACTTACTCGCCTACGTATATTGAGTAGCACGGTTGAGGTATAACTAAGGTATGCATGTATATACGTATGTATATGTATATGTATATAAAGCAAAGGAGCTTCTCTCGCTGCTGTGCACCAAGACACCAGCTGCTTCACAAGACACTCTCTCTTTTGCTCTCATACTTTCCTGCATTCTATATAGGAACCCCCTCGTGAACTCTCATGAGACACTCTATTGTCAAAGAACGATGCCATTTGTGTCCTTGTAACTGGGTATTAGCTCGGCGCATTATTCAACCGTCATTGGTTAATAATCGTAAGTGAAGAAATGTCATGAAGATTGATCATTCGCTATTACAATCGTGAATCCTTTTACCAGTTGTGAAAGGCAGCAATTCAATTGAAGTTGGAGACATTTATTTTCACGATTTGATGGTGGATGTTGTTTAATGGAAGATCGGTGTTTTAACCAGATGAATATTGGTGGTGAGAGATTGAAAAATATTTAAAGTATAAGTAGATTATCATGAGATTTGTATGCCATGAATGATCACAGAATCCTATTTTATTTTAGATCTCTTGGATTATAATAACTAATTTCATAAACATTAGGAATTTTCCACGCACTGGAATGGAATTACTCCCACGACTCCATACCAGTTGTTTCATAATGGGGAAAACATGAAGTAAAGGATAAAACGAAAAAAATCTAAAAATTCGTCTGCCTCGTTTCCAAATTGCTCGCTCTGTTATTCCATCGTTTCCCCATGTGGTCGACGAAATTCGCAATAACACTAGAGGACACACACGTTTCCTCGTTACGCGTATAACAGCTCGACGTGGTGGCAAATGGGCCGCAGAGCTGTTGCATCGCAGCAGCAAGGAAGATATATGTACTGCGTATACACATGCAAGTACACAAACGTTTTCGCATACATATACTGTGGTATTATTTCCTATGCGACCATACCAAGACCATTCATATACATATATAAATGAGAGACTGCGAATTTACACAGACTTGTAACAGCTTGGCAGAGTTCTATCTAAATTCAAAGCAGCACGGAAATAGCCATCAGTAGACATGGGTCACCCACGGTCAGACTATCATGTGTGCTCTTTCATTGCATTCACTGTCATCCTTTTGATAACACTAATGCATACATCATCCACTGACATTTTTCCCTCTTATTCGTTGTATGTAGAACCATCTCTTGAAATATTTCCTGCGTCAAATTTGTTTGCCTATTAGATGATGTGAAATTATTCACAGTCCAATCTGAATGAGTTTTAATTAAACGCCCGACCTCTATATTTATTGAAATTTAGATTATTCTGTAGATTCCCAAGGGCTTTGTATGAATAATTATGTCGTTGTGTCTGGATAATGACGAGATTGAAACAATCCATGAATCCTTCATGAAATGTCTCATTGTCAGTCATAGCAGCGTCTCACCCTGATTCGCAATTCAACCATAAATATATAGGCGAAGAGAAATCAAATGTTCCAACTAGTCGATATAGTAACTATATATCAGTACAACGTGCGAGTTAGTTACTTAAGAACTTGATGGAAAAAGTGTATTGGAAAGAGAGAAGCAGTGTAGATAAGAGGGAAAAATCGTGATGATTTAGAAGCAGGATTATTTGTTATCATCACGTGCGCACACGAGCACTGATGATGCGCCTTTCAGCTCAGTTTAATCTTTTCGGATGAACTGCAGTGCAGATAAAGCAACCCTACCGCGACGAACTTCGCTCATGCGTGATTCCGTTTACCAAGCAGACGACAAGAAAGGCACGGAAAATTTCAGGGTGAGAGAATTGTACAGAGAAATTAACGAACAAAAGATGATATATTTATGAGATAGCGTTCTCATATACTTCAGTATTGAGTTTTATTTTCATCCCTATTACGAATCTTCTCTCTGCCGGAATTTTCATAGAGGCAAGTTGGAAAATATAATTGTGTCATGTGCGAGTATGTAAGCAAATGAATATTCCAAACTGACAATTTGTCGCCCTCGTCTCAGCGATTAATTTTTCATGGAGATAAAATTGACGAGCTCGATTGTTTGGAGAGTCGTGATAGATGCGAACGCTCGTTAGCGCGTGATGGATCAACTCGATCGTCGTGCTAGCTTATGGTTCACTTGTAAAGTGAAGTGAAAAAGAAACAAAATAAAATACTCATGGAAAAAATTTCTTTCGTATATGAAACTGATGAAAAATAAACGATACTACGAATGAAACACGGTGATCATCGTGCGGATTGGTGACTGGACATTCAACACAGTATCCGGAGTGTAATTAATTATCGTTGTATCAGATGAAAATGGATTTGAAATTCTGGTCATGCATAGAAAATTTCCATCCTCCTCGTATGAATTAATCAAGCTCCATAATCACTCAACACTACTTGAGGGAGAATAACATAGTAATAATATGCTTATATTTTTCTTTTCTTTATGCTTAGAACATGAGATAGGTATAAACTAAGTTACATAGTTTCATGATTTTTATAATAAATCAATTCTTGATTATATGAATTCATTGAATTGGGCTAAATACAACGACTGCCGATATTTATCTGATTCTTAATCTCTAACTTTTAATTTTATATCTCTTAAATTATTTCAATGTTTCTGCGAAAACTGTTGTGTGATCACTATGCATCATTAGAAATAAAATATATTCATTCATTCATTTCATGAAAAACAGTTGTGAAGTACAACAAAAAATATAAAAAAAAATCAATAATACAACTCACAAATCTTTCAATCATCATCGCCGTCATCATCATCATCAGAAATATATTTTTTCGTCACTCGTTTTCGCCTACTTCCACCACGGCTCTCACCTCGACGCGCCTTCATTTTCATTTTCATCCTCGAACCCGAATCCGCGTCCGAACCATCATCGCCGTCACCTGCAGACAAATGAGTTTCTATTAAATCATTACAGCATTAGTTGATTCAGTTTGATATAGTGCACGTAAGAGAATGATAAAATTAATTTCTATAAACCTTCGTCGGAATTGAAGCCTTCCGTCTCCAATCGTTGCCGAGCTTTGGTGAAAACGGATTGGAGGATAATTGAATCTTCGTGAATTAACGAAGCCTCTTCATTATATATTTGTGCATTTTTACACAGTTGCATAAAGTCTCTTTCCAGTTCATTGAAATCAAGGTACTGAAAGATATAATGATAGAATTGTTGTGGTTGACAATTTATTTATACCAAAAAATTCGTAATCGAGCGATACTAACCTTTCCTTCATCAATCATTTGTAACAATTTATTGATAGTGAGTGGCTTTTTAATTACATCATAGTAATCGGGATGTTCTTTTCTGGAGGGTGGTTTCATAAATGGTTGACTGAGAAGTCGACCGTCGTTGTCATCAGAATAATTCACTATTACCATAATAAGTTTTTTCATCGCCCGTCGCATTTTCACATCAGCAGAAGGGCCAGCTCCTCTTCGTTTTCTTGTTATCATGTCATCTTCCTCATCGCCTTTCTTTTTACGTTTGCGTGATTTTTTTTTCTTTTTATCATCTTCTTCTTCCTCTTCTAACTCGAGCCCATCGTCGTCAATAGCTCTCAACCATTCTTTTTCCGTGAGGCTATCAGTATAATCAACCTCTTTACGTTGCCGCGAGCCTCGACCCAATCTATCCTCCTCTTCCTCGTATGCCCAACGCTCCACCTCATCATCATCTTTGACTAACCAATCGGGCAATTCTGTCTCTTCAATTAATCGTGACTTAGGATCAGGCATAGTGGCTTCTTCTCTTCGTCTCTCCACGTCAAGTTTTTGGAAGCTTTCAAATTCACCCTCTGACCTTGCAATCATTTGATTGACTGTCTCATCATCAGGAACTTCATTCTCCTCTTCGTCATCACCATCGTCTTGATGTAAAATGCTCTGTAGAAATTGCTGTCGTTCTGACCCAGTTGATTTTTGATCGAACATCCCGGCCTGGATCACTTTCTCGTCCATATTAAGTTTATAACGGGCAGCAGCAAGGATTCTCTCCTCCACAGAATTTACTGTCATCAATCTTAATACACGCACTTCATTTTTCTGCCCGATCCTATGAGCTCTGTCTTGCGCCTGCAAATCTTGATGAGGGTTCCAATCAGAGTCGAAAATTATCACAGTGTCGGCTGCTTGAAGATTTAATCCAAGACCACCAGCTCTCGTAGAGAGCAAGAATATGAAGTACGGCGAGCCTGGATCATTGAACTTCCTCAACAGCTCACCCCGATCTTCCGCCTTCGTCGAACCATCTAATCGCAAGTACATAAATCCACGCCAACCGAGATAATCTTCCATAATCGTCATCAATTTCGTCATTTGACAGAAAAGCAATACTCTGTGATTTGTAGCCTTGAGCTTCGGTAAAATACGATCAAGTAATTCGAATTTCCCAGATGCTCGATAAAGGTCTCGATCTGCGGCAACTGTGCCACTAGTTCCAACATGTTCACAATATTTCTCTTCAATTGCACGAAACATGAAAGGGTGATTGCAAAGTTTCCGCAGTTGCACTATAGTGTTCATTAGCGCTTTTGTTCCACCTTTACCTTGTTTACCCTTCTCAGAGCCGTCCGTCAACAATACGCCCTTACTCTGCATGTGCTTATAAAGTACCTTCTGAAGACCGGACATGTCACACTTGATGATATACTCGACCTTATCCGGTAATTGTGACTCCACTTCTTTCTTCAGACGGCGCAATAAGAATGGTCGTAACACTTTATGAAGACGCCGGATAATAAGTATAGTTTCTTCCTCATTCAATTCCACCTTCTCACCCGTTGTTGCGAAAGGTGCATTGAACCATTGCTCGAATGTGCTGCACGATTTGAAAATCGAGGGCAAAAGAAAATTAAGAAGTGCCCACAATTCCGGTAGTTTATTTTGCAATGGAGTGCCAGTGAGAAGAAGACGATGCGGTGCCAAATAGTGGGTATTCAATATTTGTGTCAGTTTACAATGATGATTTTTCATTCTATGACCCTCATCGATGATCATGTACTTCCATTGAAGTTTTGCCAAAACATTTTTATCTTTGATAACATATTCGTAGGTTGTGAGGAGAACATTAAACTTTGTTGCGCGCATCTGCGATTGAATAGTACGCCTACCAGCTGGAGATCCTTTATAAGAAACCACAACAACACTGGGTGCCCACTTCTCAAATTCAAGTACCCAATTTGATAAAGTGGAAAGCGGAACAATAATCAAAAATGGCCCATTGACCTTCTTCTTTTCCATGAGATAAGTTATCAATGCAATCGTTTGAATGGTTTTACCGAGACCCATCTCATCGGCTAGAATACCATTGAGATTGTTGTTAAAGAGCGAGACAAGCCATTCAAGTCCCTTTATTTGATATTCTTTGAGGTTGCCATTGATCATAATGGACGTTTGCTCCGTAACAGATTCGTGAACCGTATGCGCAATACTATAATATGTTTGCTCTTCAGTTTTATACTCATCATCCTCAACTTTCGCTTTATGAATGGGTTTGTTTGCTTTTTCACCATCATTTTCACCTTCTTCCAACTTTGATTTATTCTCGGCTTTCTCCACATTCTCGTTGTTTTCTTCCTCCTCGTCTTCACTATCGGTATCTACTGGCTCCCAGCCCGGATTGGATTCAAGAAAAGCATTCAATTGACTCATCAACGGTGCTTCATCACCAGTAAGAGTACGCCCAGTGCTCGTTTCAATAACATTAACGTGTCTATCACTGCCCGGTACACCATTTTCGCTATTTATTACTTCTTGAAGTTTCTTCTGTTGTCTCTTACGCTTTTGTTCTTCCACTTGTTTTCTTTTTTGCTCCATCTTATGTTGCTTCACCATTTCCGTGAGATTGGAAATGTATTCGTCAGTTTGCGAAAGTAAGAATGCTAGACGTTTATCTTTTTTCTGATCGATAAGTTTTCTATAACCTTCCTCATCTTCAGCCATAAGTCGCCGCATACGTTCTTTCTCAATCCTCTCTTGTTCCTTCTTCTGTTCCCTTTCAGCATTTGCATGATAATTCATAACGGCCTTATTGAGACGTGCCAATTTGGACACATTATTACGATGAAATTCTTTGAAATCTTTGCTATGTTGTAACACAGAAGTCAAGAATTCTTGATGCTTCTGGCGGCGTTTTCGTTCTGCCTCTAACTTTTGCTGCTTCTCCAATTTTTCGGTCGCACGGGCTTCACGCAAACCTTGTCGTTTCGTGCGCTTATATGCTTTTACATTTACCACAGTTTCCAAAGTTGTGTCTTTGCGAGTACAAGAAAGAATTTCCGATCGCAACTGTCGCTGAAAGTTCAATACTCGCAACATTCGTAGCTCAATTTGCGCTTGGACCCGCAAATCCTCAGGCATATTCGTAGGCACGTTACTCAGTTGACCCACACGCAAAGCAATGCGTGCTGCAACGCGGTTTTCTCGTTCCTGGAGTATTAATAGCGAATCTAATCCCGGCGGTTTTGCTACGCCAGTGACTCGATTCGTTTTCGTAACTGGATGTGGTTGGTGATGTTGCTGCTGCTGCTGCTGCTGCTGCTGCTGTTGTTGTTGCTGTGCCTGCTGTTGTTGTTGTGCGTGTTGCTGTTGTTGAACCTGTTGTTGCTGCGCTTGTTGCTGCTGCGCCTGTTGCTGTAGCGCCTGTTGTTGTTGCGCCTGCTGTTGTTGTGACTGTTGCTGCACCTGCTGTTGCAATTGTTGCTGCTGTTGAATTTGCTGTTGATGTATTATAGGTGAAGTTTGTGGAGGGGGTGGCGTAGGTGGTGGCTGATGTGTACTCGATCGCGGAGGTCCTAATGAACCAACTGAACTTATCGGTGCTTGATTCGGAGTTCCTGGTGTTACAGGCACCACACCCACACTCGCCGGCCCTGTAGGGGACGTGACTGTTGGTGGTGCGATTGACACTTGAGGTTGTTCGATTGGTCTGGGTCCCATGACGAGTGGCGGACCTGGAGGAGCACCACCTTGAACTGCAAGAGCTAATTGCTGTGATAGCGGTTGATTTCGTGCCAAAAGTCTGTACGCCATTATTTGGACTCGAAGTTGCTGCAATTGCTGCGAACTGAAACTCTGTTTATCACCCAACCCATTGCCACCCTGTCCCTCACGAGCTCTCAATGCTAGTAGTTGCGAATATCTTGGATCTTCCTGAAGACCTTTCTCTTCCATTGAGTCTATAGCTTTTTGTAAAGCATTCAAATTTTCTTGCCCTGATCCTGATGATATTGGTGGACCACCAGGTCCAATTTGTGCACCTTGTGACATCTGATTTAAACCCAATAACATTTGCGGCGGACCTCTAGGTCCCATCTGACTGCTCGAAACCCCCGGTGGCATTTGATTTGAGACGGAAACTGGAATCATCACACCAGGCCCCATCTGTCCACCGGGTCCTATCGGTCCATGACTCATTGAACTCAATCCACCAGGTCCCATTTGGATGGGTACTAACAACGAATAATAAAGTTTTTTTTTCGTGTGAATAACCAATCCATCTCTTCTGTAACAACCTTGTATAAATTAATTACCCATCGAACCACCTGGCCCCATTGGATTCGAACCTCCAGGTCCCATTGGTGGAGGGCCACAAGGTGTCATTTGATTTTGTCCGCCCATTAAATTACCACCAGCAGACACTATTTGGGTGGGTACACTCATATGGCCAGAATTCGGAGGTCCACTCATTGGCCCTTGCATCATTGGCCCACCATGCCCTTGGGATGGCAAACCCGGTCCAGATTGGTTCTAAAATGAATAAAATGACTCGATATATTTATTTTGATTGAAATATAGGATAGCTCATCTCATGGTTGAAGAGCGGCAGCTAATCGCCATGGCCTGTCCATTTCCAAGAATTAAAATTTAGATAGAAAATCAATACAGATCAACAGGTCATCGAAATGCGAACACTCCAAAATACAGTTCATGCACCATTATTTGGTCGTACTTATTCCCATGAACACTCCGCATATAGTCGATGCATAGCCATATTGATTGCGTAATTCCAATATTTCGCCATAACTCATACGCATGTTGAGTTACACAATGACAAAACATAATATGCCCGATGTTAAAAGTACGCCTAAACATTTATAAACGCCATGCTAATGATTGGATTCCACATTTATAGTGTCGTGACATTATCAATCCACATTGGCGCCTGCAATAAGAATATCGCCCGAGAGTTAGTGAACATATATTGACTCGAGAAGCTGATTGTTTAATAGAGCCAAAATGGAAATATCAAGTGAAGAAATATATCGATGAATAGTCCAAAAGAAAACGGAATCTTTTAAATTACTCATAACCGAGTCATTATTCTTTCTATACTCACTTGAGGTCCCATGTCTGATGTCATTTGCTGCGAGTGCGGTGGATAATTCTGTTGTGGTGGCGGCGGACCTGACTGCTGCTGTTGTTGTTGATGCTGCTGCTGTGGCGATAGCTGAGGTATTTGTGGTCCGCCTGATGCCGACAATGGAGGTTGTTGACCACCAGGATACCCATGAGTAGGACTATGTGAATGATGTTGCGGTGGTCCCATGTGATTTCCTTGCATATTCGTAGACGGTGATTGTAGCGGTGGCCCCATTTGATTCAGAACTTGGGGCGGTGGCATCTGTGATGACTGAGATGATGAACTTGCCATAACAGTCCAATCAAACTTCAGCGCGATTCATAATTATTTCCTAAATCAAAAATAAATCTTAATGTCTATCGTTAAACAAAACATAACTTTTCTTTCTACGAAAAATGCAATGCAGCAATTTATTTTCTGGCATTAGTCAGTCTTGGAGCACAGACGTTTATATTCAGTTGCTCACCATGATTGTGCCAGAATTGATAATATTATAGTGATCCAATTGTTTATTTTCTGTTTGGGTGAAGAGGTTAGGATTGGTTGGTCAGAGAATTGAATAATAAAATACACGCAATGACAAGAGATCATGAACACACGCCACTTGACGTATAGAAACGACCATTTTCTACTTGCTAGGATTATGCGGCCAATATGTTGCGCACGTTTCATCTGCGCATCATGGCGGGGCCATTTCAAGTTGGGTTATTGAGTTATCTCATTTGCTCTGAGCGGTATTTGTCACAATTTAAAAATAATAGGAAATGTAGAAGTAAAACTCAATAAACTAATTTGTCACACCTTAGTAATAATATTGAAAATGTTCAAATCCAAGAATAAAGAAATAAACAAAAAAGTCACACATTATTTAATCCCTTCAAAATTTATTGTACTTCATTATCACTTCACAACGATTGAGAAAAATGAAATAGTAATAATTAAGTGCTCGGTGACATAAGTCATAACTATAATCTTCTATGCGTCGAATATATAAGTATAAACTACTATATATATGTAGTGACATAAAACATAATTACTATCTATTGGTGGACTGTGCCAAAAATTAATTGAGTGCATGGCAAATACAAAGATCGTAACTTGATTCTACGATACTTTTATAATCATAACCAAATCGGGATGATTGCTAGTTCACATACTGATTTAGCAATCTTACAATGTACCGAAACTTAACATTATTGATCGCAAAAAATTTATTATAAGCACTCTTGCACAATCCAATGTCATTCTTCTTCTGTACAATTCTAATCACTCAGTTTCATATTTGGACCACACACAACATACATACACACACGCACACTATCGGCTTCGAAATTAACATTATTTATATTAATAATTTGCATATATCGTCAGTGCAGAAACTATTCGTTCGAAGCGCAAAATTAATCAAATTGTAAAGATTATTCACGAAATTCAATCAATTATCGTCAACATCTTCATCGTCATCTGATATATACTTTTTTGTTACACGTTTCCGTCTTCCTGCACCACGTCCATCACTCTTCCGCCCTTTCAACTTCATCTTCATTCTCGCATTTGAATCTGCATCCGAGCCATCATCACCGTCTCCTGTAAAACCCAGATTTTCTATTTCATTAATATAGAATTCGACAGCTTGTAATAAACGAAAATACATGATGAAAGAAAACGATAAATTAGAATATATATAAAAACCTTCATCAGACATGGAGCCCTCAGTCTCCAATCGCTCTCGGGCATTAGTGAAAACTGATTGCAGAACTATTGAATCCTCGTGAATTAGTGAAGCTTCCTTGTTGTAAATTTGGGCATTTTTACACAACTGCATGAACTCTTTTTCTAGATCATCAAAGTCTACGTACTGAAACATAACAGAGTTGTAGTGTGCCTGGTTCTTTGAAAAGATAATTCAGTGATTAAAAACTAGAACACTTACCTTGCCTTCGTCGACCTTTTGGAGCAATTTATTAATCGCAAGTGGTTTTTTTATTATATCATAATAATCAGGATGTTTGGTTCTGGAAGGCATTTTCATGAATGGTTTGCTGAGGAGTCGCTCATCAGTAGGATCTGAATAATTAACAACTATCATAAGAAGTTTTCTCATTGCTCTCCGTGTTTTCATATCGACAGATGGGCCAGCGCCTCGTCTCTTCTTCTGAATTGGTTCATCGTCCTCATCGCCTTTTTTTCTTCTTTTACGTGTCTTTTTCTTCTTGTCATCCTCTTCCTCTTCCTCGAATTCAACACCATCTTCATCAATGGCATTCAGAAATTCTTTCCCCGTAAAACTGTCCGTATAATCAACTTCTTTCCGCTGTCGTGAACCCCGACCCAGGAATCTTTCCTCATCTTCTTCATATGCCCAACGTTCTACTTCGTCATCATCTTTCACCAACCAATCAGGAAGTTCAGCTTCTTCCAATAATCGAGATTTACGATTTGATCCTAATTTGGCCTCCTCGCGCCGCCTCTCCAAATCAAGCTTTTGGAAAGTCTCAAATTCACCTTCCGATCTCGCAATCATTCGATTCACAGTCTCATTATCAGGCACCTCATTCTCCTCTTCATCATCACCCTCGTCTTGATGCAGAATACTTTGTAAAAATTGTTGTCGCTCTGAACCTGTCGATTTTTGATCGAACATTCCTGCCTGAATTACTTTCTCGTCCATATTTAATTTATAACGAGCTGCAGCGAGAATTCTCTCCTCCACAGAGTTTACAGTCATCAATCTCAATACGCGCACTTCATTCTTCTGACCGATTCGGTGAGCTCTGTCTTGCGCTTGTAAATCTTGATGCGGATTCCAATCAGAGTCAAAAATTATAACAGTATCAGCCGCTTGAAGATTCAATCCGAGACCACCAGCTCGCGTGGAAAGCAAAAAGAGGAAGTATGTTGACCCAGGATCGTTGAATTTCTTCAACAGATCTCCACGATCCTCAGCTTTTGTGGTACCATCCAATCGTAAATACTGAAATCCTCGCCAACTGAGATAATCTTCCATGATTGTCATCAACTGTGTCATTTGACAGAAAAGCAACACTCTGTGATTTGTAGACTTGAGCTTAGGTAGAATGCGATCGAGCAATTCGAATTTCCCTGACGCTCGATATAAATCAGGACCAGTAACAACCGAAGAACCTGCAGTGCCCACGTGTTCGCAATATTTTTCCTCAATCGCTTGGAACATGAATGGATGATTACAAAGTTTTCGCAACTGTACAATAGTGTTCATAAGTGCTTTCGCTCCACCCTTGCCTTGTTTTCCCTTCTCAGAACCATCAGTCAATAATACACCTTTACTCTGCATATGTTTATAGAGTACCTTCTGGAGACCCGACATGTCACACTTGATGATGTACTCGACCTTATCTGGTAACTGTGACTCCACTTCTTTCTTCAGACGACGCAATAAGAAAGGTCTCAACACTTTGTGCAAACGACGGATAATAAGTATAGTTTCTTCTTCATTTAATTCAACCTTCTCGCCTGTTGTGGCGAAAGGTGCATTGAACCATTGCTCGAATGTGCTGCACGATTTGAAAATCGATGGCAAGAGGAAATTAAGAAGTGCCCACAACTCCGGTAATTTATTTTGCAATGGAGTTCCAGTGAGGAGAAGGCGATGAGGTGCCAAATAATGGGTATTTAACACTTGCGTCAGTTTGCAATGATGATTTTTCATCCTATGACCCTCGTCTATGATCATGTATTTCCATTGAAGTTTTGCCAACACATTTTTATCTTTGATGACATATTCGTAGGTTGTGAGGAGAACATTAAACTTGGTTGCGCGCATCTGCGATTGAATAGTACGTCTACCTGCTGGAGATCCTTTATAAGGTACAACCACAACACTAGGTGCCCACTTCTCAAATTCAAGTACCCAATTTGATAAAGTAGAAAGGGGAACAATAATCAAGAATGGTCCATTCACTTTTTTTCTCTCCATAAGGTGAGTTATTAAAGCAATAGTCTGGATGGTTTTACCAAGACCCATCTCGTCAGCCAAAATACCATTGAGGTTGTTATTAAAAAGAGAAACGAGCCATTCAAGACCTTTAATTTGATATTCCTTCAATTTACCGTTAACCATGATCGAAGCTTGTTCTGTCACTGATTCGTGAACAGTATGAGCGATACTGTAATACGTCTGCTCTTCAGTTTTGTATTCATCATCTTCAACTTTTGCCTTATGAATAGTCTTTTTCACCTTATCACCATCTTGATTTTCATTAGCCTTAGCTTTCTCTGCTTTTTCTTCATTCTCATTTTCTTCTGATTCATCCTCTTCTTCTTCACTTTCAGACTCAATTGGTTCCCAACCCGGATGAGACTCTAAGAATGCATTGAGTTGACTCATTAACGGAGCTTCATCCCCAGTCAAAGTACGTCCTGTGCCAACTTCAATAACATTTACTCGTGTATCATCCGTTGGTGTACCTTCTTCACCATTTTCACCATCTTGGAGTTTCTTTCTCTTCTTCTTGCGCTTTTGTTCCTCCACTTGCTTTCGCTTCTGTTCTATTTTGTGTTGTTTCACCATTTCTGTGAGATTCGAAATGTATTCATCAGTCTGAGAAAGCAAGAATGCCAGACGTTTATCTTTTTTCTGATCGATGAGTTTTCTGTAACCTTCCTCGTCTTCAGCCATAAGTCGCCGCATACGTTCTTTCTCAATTCTCTCTTGTTCCTTTTTCTGTTCCCTCTCAGCATTCGCATGATAGTTCATGACAGCCTTGTTGAGACGCGCCAATTTTGCTACATTATTACGATGGAATTCCTTGAAATCTTTGCCATGTTGTAACACAGACGTCAGGAATTCTTGATGTTTTTGACGACGTTTCCGCTCAGCTTCCAATTTCTGCTGTTTCTCTAACTTTTCTGTCGCACGAGCTTCTCGTAGACCCTGACGTTTCGTTCGTTTGTATGCTTTCACATTCACGGCAGTCTCCAAAGTAGTATCCTTACGAGTACAGGCAATAATCTCCGATCGTAGTTGACGTTGGAAATTCAATACTCGTAACATTCGTAATTCGATTTGTGCTTGAACACGCAAATCTTCTGGCATATTTGTGGGCAAATTGCTCAATTGTTCCATGCGCGATGCAATTCGGGCAGCTACTCGATTCTCTCGTTCTTGTAGTATCAATAAAGGATCTAATCCAGCTGGTTTTGTAATACTTGTGATCCGATTTGTTTTCGTTGCTGATTGCTGTTGTTGCTGTTGTTGTTGTTGTTGCTGCTGCTGTTGCTGCTGCTGCTGTTGTTGTTGTTGTTGTTGTTGCTGCTGCTGTTGTTGCTGTTGCTGTTGTTGCGTTTGTTGTTGTGATTGTGTTGGTGGTTGGGGCTGTGGCGGTGGCTGTGGTGGTTGCTGTTGTTGCTGCGGTGTCGGTGGTTGAGTATTTGGTCTTGTTGGTCCTATCGGACCTATATTTGTTGGGCCCGACAATTGAGGTCCTGAAGGCACGGCTGGCACTTGAGATTGATCAATTGATCGCGGAACCATTCCTGGCGGTGGACCTGACGGTGCGCCACCTTGGACTGCGAGCGCTAATTGTTGTGACAGCGGTTGATTACGCGCCAAGAGTCTATATGCCATTATCTGAACCCGCAGTTGCTGTAGCTGTTGTGAACTGAAACTTTGCTTTTCGCCTAATCCACCACTTTGCCCTTGACGTGCTCTTAATGCCAGAAGTTGTGAATAACGTGGATCTTCTTGAAGCCCTTTCTCTTCCATTGAATCAATAGCTTTTTGTAAAGCATTCAAATTTTCTTGACCTGGTCCGGATGATGAAGGCGGACCACCAGGACCAATTGGACTCTGGGCCGATTGAGACATTTGATTCATTTGAGCCATCGCTCC
Organism: Meteorus cinctellus; assembly: GCA_030523045.1. NCBI lineage: Eukaryota > Metazoa > Arthropoda > Insecta > Hymenoptera > Braconidae > Meteorus > Meteorus cinctellus. The sequence goes on along the minus strand of JAPYZF010000010.1, from coordinate 35,856 downwards.
CATTTGGCCTTGATTCGGTGCACCAAGCGAATGTTGTCCTGCGCCAGGTTGGACAGTTGGTACACCAGGACTTCCACTATTGTTCGGTACCATCTGATTTGGAACACCAGCTCCCATCGGACTATTTGGAACACCCGGTGGCATTTGATTCGGCGTCGTAACAGGCATCATCGGACCGACAGGACCCATTGAATTTGGGGGACCACTGTTTGGACCCAACTGATTTGTGTTGCCTCCACCAGGCGGGCCACTCATACTCATAGGTCCTACTCCACCTCCCGGACCCATATTCATTTGGTTGCCAACAATATTCATTTGTGGTGGTGGATTTGGCGACATTTGAGTTGGTCCATTGGGACCCATTTGACTGTGCCCATTAGCACCAATGGGTGCTTGATTTGTTGGGCCCATAGGTGATGTACCACCGGGTGGCATTTGTCCAACAGGTCCTATTTGCCCTTGTGGAACACCAGGCATTGAAGCAGGATTCATATGACCGGTTAATTGCCCTTGTGCCATTGGTGTAGGTCCTGCTGGGCCTATATGACTACTTTGTACTGAAGGATTCAAATGTCCTGGCGTAGGCGGACCTCCCAAATGTGCCGGGTTACTAGTCATGTGATTATTTTGACTTCCCGGTCCCATTTGGGGTCCACTTTGTCCCAAGTGTGGAGCCCCTTGTGGTCCGCCTGGTTGGCTCATATGACCAGGCGGCATTTGGCCAGGACCCATTTGATTTGGAACTGTCGAATCAATCAACAAATTAATTAATGAATAGAAAGAACGAGTCGAAAGATTTTCGAACATTTCACTATATCATACTGAAATGACTCACCACCAGGTCCCATTGAATTCGGTCCTCCGGGACCCATCTTTGGTGGGCCACCTATTTGATTTGGTACACCCATATGACCAGAATTTGGTGGGCCACCCATTGGTCCTTGCATCATCGGACCGCCCGGTCCTTGAGAATGAACAGGTGGTGCGCCAGGACCTGATTGCACCTAAATGAATAAACGGAAACGTTATATAAATCCCAATTGATACGTGATCATCGTGGCGTCAATCAATCTCCAGCATTAACTTATCATCTCACTGTAGTATCAAAACCACCTGGTTATTACATTTACGATGAAAGTAAAAACAATTCGCGGACGTACAAATCAATGAATATCATTTTCGTATCATCTGATAGTCATGGCCAGTCATTCAAATTGTTTCTAATATGACTCATCACATTAAACAATTGAATGTTTAGTCCCCCCTTTACTCAGAGCAAAATTTTCCACGAGCTGTTTTGTCAATGGTTTGATTGCACCACTCATGGTGAAATATATATAAAGGTATATACATGTCTGTATCATTATGAATAAATGTGTTATCCCAAACTCCACCGTAAATTTGTAATGCGAGCACAAAGACTCACACTATCGGGCAATTAATCATGAGTAATAATCACGTCAACGCCAGCATTCCAATAAAAGGCAACTAAAATGGTGCGCACAATTATTATAGGAGGAAAGGAATCATCGGAAGTGCATTAGCGTTATCTTAGTTCACCACGAAGGTTGACCATGCCATTGGAACGTGATCATGAGTCGAACAACGCATGAACACAGCATGAAAGAGTCAGCTTGTGGTAGAAGAAAGGAAAAAAATTGCTTTCAACAGCTGCCTAGATAAATGACACAATGAGGTGGGACACGTGCGTTTCGCGCACCGCTACCTGTAATAGATCAATAATTCGATCAATAGATTAGCTGGCCAATCCAACACCCAACATATCCAATCATTTAACTTCATATGAACTAGAAATACATGAAGATTATTTCCACCTTCCAGTCAACAAAGTCACTAGCAGATAAATAGCATCTCCGGAAACTTCAACCTCAAATAATAATCGATAAATAATCAGTAATAGTTGTCAAGGAAGACAGAGATATCGCTGATGAATTCTTTCATCTCACAAAGTAACAGATTGGAAGTAATGACATGTATAGCCAGAATGAATGTAAATCTAATACTCATGAGTAATGTACGCATGGGCATACATTTGAAAAATGAGTGGGAGGAGCGTTAGATAATACATAAATAGAGCACTGCCACGGGATTCGTATCATTTGAGCGTGAAACCAACTCAATATCATTAGATTGCACTCCAAGGAATATTAATGATGGCTAATCAAAAAGAATTGGATCATTGCTACGATTTCGTGTTGAAATTAACAATTAAGTCAGGCGAGGTACATTCAAATCATTCTAACACATTGATATAAATCCAGTGAGACTACATCGAAATACAAAAAATGAGAAGAAAAATAATACGAATAATATGTGAATGATTGCAGATTATTAGAGATGCCATAAAAGGCAAAAAGTGCATCGAAACTAAAGCCGGCGATTGGGACTTGGTCACACAATATGACAAGAATGTTGAGGAAATTCTGATTTCTGGACTGACCGAAGAATTTCCTACCCACAAGTGATTATCCAATCTGCTGAAAATCCAGAACAAAGAGAAAAGAGTTTCATTCATTTTCTCATACTATCTTCGCCTTTTCTAGATTTATTGGTGAGGAATCAGTTTCATCTTCAGGTGCTCTTCCTGATCTAACAGACACACCAACATGGATAATCGATCCGATCGATGGCACAACGAATTTCGTTCATTCATTTCCGCACATATGCATATCAATTGCACTAGCAGTAAATCGTCAGCTGGAGATTGGCATTGTATATAATCCAATCATAGAACAATTGTTCACAGCAAGACGTGGTCACGGTGCATATTTAAACCAAGAGCCCATCAAAAGTTCCGATATCTCAGGTAACTATAGAACAAAAACCAAAGAATGTGTCATATAATTTTTCTGATTAATCGCATCATATTAATTCATTGTTTAATGATTCTATTCTCATGCCAGACTTACGACAATCTCTTGTTTGTATCGAGTCATCATATGCGGTAATAAAGGACATTAGAGACATTCTATTAGGACGAATTGAAGCATTTGTTTCTTCCACTCATGGAATAAGGACTCTTGGTTCGGCCGCGCTCACACTGTGCTACGTTGCAATGGGCGCAGCAGATGTATATCACTCGGACAATCTATTACCATGGGACGTAGCTGCGGGTGTTTTAATAATTCGTGAAGCTGGTGGAACCGTCATCGATACATCAGGTGGAATGTTCAACATGATGAATCCGAAATTGCTGGCAATGGGGAACAGTAACCTTGCGCCTGAATTAGTAAAGCTAATCCGTTCCGCTGATGCAAAGACACAATGCAACAGAACAGAGAAAAATCAATCAACAGTCACCACAAACAGTGTCGGTAAACACGTGATAGAATAATGGACCCTAACATCACAATGTATCTCTGTGACATTCAATACTTTTGAATGAAACTAATGAGTAAGAAAATGTGGTGTCTGCCGCGCTACAGCTGATACCAAAACAAATTCAATGTACTCGGTGAAGGCCAAACAATTATTCAATAGCGTTTATTATTCCATTTGTGACACACTCAACGATATTCGAGAGAAAGGAGTTATGTCGCATTATCGAGTTTAATAATACACAACTTGCTGACTGGAACCGAGTGATCAACTTCTCTACAGTTTCACATTTAGTTATTGCATGATTATCCAAGGCACGAATGAAGAGAAACTATTGTCGCTCGCCAGTATTTTTCAATATATTTTGTGACTTTAAGTTAAGTATTTTCTCTTTCTGTGTATATTGAAGATAGTTTAATGTATTATTAAATTGATTGATCATTAGTCATATGACACAACGAAGGATATGTAAATATTTGAATACAATACCGAATTGTGATAATTTTTAATATTAATCTGACATTCTAAAATATTCTTGAACGAATAAAAAATTAATTATCAAATTAAATGGAGATATGTGATTGGAATGAAAATATACGGTGAAATAATATCGAGAGTAAGAAAACGAAGACTCGATAATTGATCTATTTATACATATACAAGTATGCATGTATTCATGAACTAATAAGATTGTACATCAAACCCCTGTACCTTTTCGTTGTCAGTCGTCATGTTATCTCTCTTCCAACGGTGATAACACATCAAGATAATTCATTATGAGTATCCCAATCACGTGAAATGAAAGGAAAATTTAGTCGTAAATGTGAATTACGATCGAGAGAAGCAGAAATAATTACATCATACAATTATGAGTGATAACTGTCGCCAAGAAACTGAACGATACTTTGAATTTGTGAAAGCACTCACACTTGAGGCAGGAAAAGTAAGAAATATAATAGCTAAATCTGTTGAGAATCAATGAAATCATTAAGAATATCAATTCAACCATTGAATTGTCATTATTCCATTTTCGTTCTAGATTTTGAAAGATTCCATTGGATGTGAGAAACGAGTGCAGAATAAATCAAAAAGCCACCCAGATTTCGTCACTGAACAAGATAAAGAAATAGAACAGATGCTGATATCAAGATTGACAGAAGAATTTCCGCATCACAAGTTTGAACATTGATAATAAATGCAACAAATTTATTAATTCCCTTTTCTATTTGGGGTTTGTTTGTTCGTTCTAGATTCATAGCTGAAGAATCTTGTGTGCCAAATGACCCTTTAGAACTCACTGATGTACCCACATGGATAATCGATCCTATCGATGGTACTACAAATTTTGTTCATGGATTTCCACAATGTTGCATTTCAATTGGATTGACAGTAAATAAACAGGTTGAACTTGGAATTATTTACAATCCTATGGGTGATGAACTTTACACTGCCAAAAGAGGTGATGGGGCATTCTTGAATGGTAAACCACTTAAAGTTTCAAGTGTAAAAGAATTGAAAACAGCACTGATAATCATCGAACCAGCAACACTTTCATGGTCGACTAAGAGTCGCGATATTGCACTCCGAAGGATTGAGGCATTAATCCTGTCATCAGAAGGGTACGTAGAACTGCATTGAATATCGCTGCAGCTATAAATCTTCTCGGCCATTATATTTATTATTTCCTTCCCTTCTTTTCATTTTTAGGGTGAGGTCCATTGGCTCTGCAGTTATGTCTATGGCATACGTTGCCAGAGGCGTTATTGATGCTTTCCATATGGATAATATAAAACCGTGGGATGTTGCGGCTGGATATTTAATAGTTCAAGAAGCTGGTGGCACTGTCATAGACACAAAAGGTTAATACAAATTACCAACAATATGTTCGTGAGAATTGATCGAGACAAAGCAACATAAAAAGAATGTGAAAATATATTGAGATATTTTTTCTAGGTGGACCATTCAACATTATGAAACCAATGACGATTGCTGCAGCAACTGAATCACTTGCGAAGGACATCTCCAATCTTATTGTTGACACTGACCTTCAAACACAGCGAAAAAGACTCAGAAGAACGTAACACCATGGACATTTATTCTACAATATGACGAAAATATTGCAGGAGAAGTGTAAAAACTAGAAAAAATATAATAAAACGAATCATAAATCCAATGAATGAATGAGTTGAACAAAAAGAATTCTCAGGAAGCAATTAAAGTTTCTTAAACGAATGTGCACTGCGAATAATTATTATTACGTCAATAAAATTGATTCATGTATGAACACAAATAGAAAAAATGTCGCGACATGAATTGCGAATAACTATAAAGAACTAATCAAATAATCATTGAACAAGATATAATCAGTGAAGATAAAGATTTACATATATATATATAATGAGCAACGAGATGTTTATCAAGCGTGACGTTTAAAAAAGCTAGGTATATAAATTCCGAAATGCATATTTATATTAGTATAAATGGAATAATTCACACTAAAGATTTACGGGCGTCTTATCAATGTCAATATCAAAAATTGCAGAATTGCAAAACGAGAAACCCACTGAGCATACCTACGAAATGAGAACGGAAAAATTAACACATTAGAAAACAATCATCCAACTAATCTCCATTAACCCTCCCAGTATTGCTGCAATAGCCTCGATTCGAATAAAGAACATGACTTCGATAAAAACCTTCACAGGAGAATGGAAATCCATTCCTGAGAGTGGTGCGATGTTGGGGGAAGGGTAGTGAAGACAGCTTTATACATTACGATGTGAATTGATAAAATCCAACAGACAACTAAAAAGTTTCAGTCAACGTCTCGAAGTTGTCTAGCTAACATCAAACTCATCACCTTCCATATCCCTCACAATTAAAATGAATGGCCACGATGAGGATAAGTATTATGAAGTGGCGATGCGATTGACACTAGAGGCTTCACATGTACGTACATCATCATTTTGTCAATTCTAACGTTCGCATCAACTGTTCAGTATCTTGAAAAAGCAAAAATATAATTATTTTATGAAGATTTTGAGGAGTGGAATCGTCGGCCGTAAAACAATAAAGGCGAAGCAGGGTGATTGGGATCTCGTGACGGAGTATGATCGCAAGATAGAGGATATAATCTTGGGGAAATTGAAGAAGGAATTCCCAAGTCACAAGTGCTTTACATTTATTTTAATTCAATGGATAATGAAGTTAACCTGATTTTCCTCCAGTAAATGATTCAATTCACTAGAGCATTTTGATTTTTTTTCCGGAACAGATTCATCGGTGAAGAATCGACAGGAAACAATCTTCCAAAATTAACTGATGATCCGACATGGATAATAGATCCAATTGACGGTACAATGAACTTCATTCACACCTTTCCTCATACTTGTGTTGTGATTGGACTTGCAATCAATAAAGAGATGAGAATAGGAATTGTTTATAATCCAATCTTGGAAGAATTATTTACAGCGAGGAAGGGAAAGGGAGCCTACCACAATGGGCGGCCCATAAAAACATCAGATGTAGAAGGTAAGTGAATAAAGATCAAGATGACTTTTTCCCCCAACAGAAAAAACTTCATAAATTTTCCGTCATATAGACATATCAAAAGCCCTAATCTGCATTGAACCAGCATTTCTCGCAACTGAACATTTGAAGGACAAGATGCTCGAGAGAATTAAACTTATTGCCACAAAAACCCATGGGTAAGAATGACAAAGATCAATTGCATTCGAGAATAGCAGGATAATAATTGTGAATAGCAAATAAATAATGACATTGTCTTCAATTAGAATTCGTACGCTCGGCAGTGCGGTATTAACGCTGTGTTACATAGCTCTGGGAGCAGTAGAAGGCTATCAGATCGAAGGACCAGGCATCTCCACGTGGGATATCGCCGCTGCGTCCTTGATTATTTCCGAAGCCGGCGGTGTCGTTGTTGATCGTGTCACCGGTAATTATCGCTCTCATTTTCTTTCTCTTCATCTGTCATCATCATGTCTTGAGAAGCACAAGAATGAGAAAAACAAAATTATACCCTTTTTGGAGAGCAATATAAGAGCTATATAAATGTTCATATATTCATCTGTATTATGTGGTCATGTATGAATTATTCCAGGGAATAGTGTCGATATTATGAACCCTAGAGCAATTGGTGCCTGTAACGAGAAGATTGCTCAACAGTTGGTGAAAATGATCAGAGAGGCTGATCAATTAGCAGAATTGAAGAAACAATGAAATCCTATCTGTTATGAGACGTGATTGCGTTGATATCACTCGAATCAAGAGATGATGTTCTACAAATAGTTGTATTCATTCTTAGAATAAATTGTGTTACTGGTGTTGAATTCAACCATGAACAGACTTTGTTCTCCTATTCTCTCGTCTGACTTACCTGGGGTCCCATATTCGGTGGCATTTGTTGTGAATGTGGCGGATAATTTTGTGGTGGCAGGGGCGGTGCTTGTTGTTGTGGTGGAGCTTGTGACATAGGCGGCCCACCCGATGACGGTGGTGGTGGACCACCCGGATATCCTTGTGTCGGGCTGTGTGGATGATGTTGAGGAGGCCCCATCGGGCTACCTTGTGGATTCGAAGGCGATGATGACTGTTGTGGTGGGCCCATTGGACTCGGCGCTTGGGGTGGTGGCATAGGAGATGATTGTGGCGATGGACTCGCCATATTGCTCCTGTCTGATTCCAGCTTATTTGACAATTACTTCCTGCGTGATAAAAAGAATTCTTCATACAGCACTTCATTAACGATCAATTCGTTCAAATGTACACACACTCATTTTAAATACCAAATAAAGAAAAAAAATATCTTAGAGTCTACGTTGCTTTAGTCACTGCAATGAAATTACATGTAGACGGAAGCTGAATTATGTACATATATATATATATATATATATATGAAAATGCGAGTGCCGATTCGTGTCATTTCTGACCAACCATTTTTGCCGCATTATTCACCCACTCACCGTTTTTACTTCAATGCTGATAATATAAAGACAATAACTGTGTATCGATGTAACCATACAATGAAGGTCTGTGATTCTCAATTAATGCAGAAATACAAATACACTATGACAAGCGATCGAGAACACAAGCTGCCGGCCATTTTCCTGGCGCAGGCGTCGGCCATTGAACATGCGCTGTTTCGTCGTCAAGCTGCGCACATCAGCGGGTGAATTTGAAATTAAACATTTCAACCATTGAATTCGAGACTGCTAATGAGTTCGAGTTCCATTGATAAAGTTAAGATTGTTATTAGATTATATGTACGATTTGTATCAGAATTAATGTAGTCTGTATCAATCTTACCGAGAAATATAAATTTTCTCTGTTTGCGCATATGACGCGACATTTTTATCGATTCACACGGTGGCCCAGGGTTGCCAGCGATTTTTTTCAATTGCACCAACTTCAGTCTGATGTTTTCGTAAACATGGCGACATTAGTCAAAATTAAAAACTTTATCACACCATTGGCATCCACCAAGAATGCTATCATCTACAATGTCATCCGAACTGGTACGTACAATTATTATCCCATGATATTCCAATTCATATTAGATTGGAATGTATGGATAATCCATTTTTTCATAACATATAGGTTAAGCACTGTAATTACATAAGCTCACAATGATATCTATGAATGTTCCTGAATAATTAGCGGCACATAACCCCCGAATGTACATGCCGGGACCTCGTCCTACAACTGAGGAAGAAATGGTGGCGGCTGCGAAAAAGTATGGACTTCATCGTGCTGAATATAAATTGCACCCAGATGATGGACTCCATCCCTATGGTGATTACCCAGATTTGCCCAAGATAGGGGTTGCGGTTAAAGATCCATATTACCCATGGGATCATCCTGATGAAAGAAGGAATTTTGGGGAACCTGTATGTATTATCATGATGTATCATCACGGGATTCATTCTTGATATGAGAGAAGCATCCAAGAACCTCTGAATTGTATTGTAAATCTTTCAGATCCATGTGGACTACAATCTTATGACTGAAGATCGACTGGATTGCGGGGAAAAACCAGAAGTTAATTATCGTAATTCGCAACTCGTATTCTGGAGTGTCATGTCATTGACGTTCGGGATATTTCTATGGGCAGAGGAGTATCCAATGTTCAGACCCGCAGTAAGTTTTCCATTTCCGAATTATTCGAAAAGTATCGGAACCAAATGAAACATATCATAAATTTCGATTTTTTTCTCTTTTAGCTGAAACAGCAATACCCTGGATCAGGTGCTGTTCATTATACTTTTGAACCAGCGAAATAATTGTTCAATACGTATATATGTTGAGTTATAGATAAGAGAATTGGATAATTGATAGTACATGTGTGGTAAATCTTTTTAATAAATCCATCGAGATGAATAGAGCATATTTATTGAATGTACAATCCGAATGAGTAAATCATATTCACCCAATAAGTGATTAAGATGGATGTATAATAGTCTTCATAATAACATGAGCCATGTACGGACGTATATTTATTATCAGATCAATGAAATGCAAACACGTGATAACATTACCATAATAATGATGCTTGTGTTATAGATTTTTTGTTCTTCTAATTAATACAAACCAATAAAATAATCTCCGGAACTGAACCAACCAGCCTTCCGTACGACATTATTCCTTTTCCAGGCCATAGATGGGGCTGATACCCGCGAACATTTAAATCTTACAATTCCGCCTACAAACATCGATTAATTCCACATGAATAATGAAAAAATGAATTTTTACAACACATATGACATCTCATCAAATCACCATAATCATGTTCAAGAATCTCGGATACTATGTTAATTGCTATAACCTCAATTTATTCCAGTACCGCCCACCATTTTGAGCGCGGGGGTGTTGAGAGAGTATACAACGTAAAGATCGCTCCATTCCAGCTCTCTGCACTCACACTGTCTCGCCAATCCAATTCAATCCAGTGCCATCACATTGTATTCACACTCTCCGACTCCCATGCAAAAGCAATGAAATAGCCAAAATGGACTCCGTCGAGTTGACGGCTGGATAAAAGAATAAAATTAATAATTTGTGATAATAGAGAAGTTTTGGTGAGAATGTTATTGTTTTGTGCTCATAGCAAAAGCATGGCCATATTGTGCTCAATTTGTGATCGCACAACTACGAAGTATTATCCGAATTATCACTGAAGTTTCATATACGCGAAGGTTATCTAGGTACATACATATGCACATACATATATGTACTTGACGAATATGGCAATCTGTCGTTTTATCAACTATTTGCTGCATCCTTATAATCTTCCGATCCACTAAACGATAAGGGATCTTGTTAAATATAATTGTTATAAATATATCAAGATAATCATTCCACATGTCACACATACATTCATCCTTGTATCATCACCAATATTCAGGTATTATTGTGTTTATATCTCCACTTCACATGAATGACTTGAATTGCAGCATGAATTTGTTCATATGGGAAATCGACTCCTATTTCATGAAATATAATAATGATTTCCATATTTAATTGTTTTAGTGTCAATTGGATAATTCACGGAATCAACGTCGAAGATTATCCGACTATTTTCTTCCACTCACGACTGTTTCGATAAAATTGTATATGGATATTTTATTCTATTGATGCCAAAATATGAATAGCACAATGAGTACATCAGAAAATGGCACGGATTCAGAGAGAGGATGGCAGGAATGTGCTAGCTGGTTAACAAGATGTGGTGCATTAAGACCTGACCATAAAGCCAATTGGGCTAAGGCAACTGCAGTTGATCTAGCATATACACTCAGAGACGGTGTATTGCTATGTAATTTGCTGAATCTCATTGACCCTGGATGTATTGACACTAAAGATGTCAGCCAAAAGCCACAAATGGCACAATTTTTATGCTTAAGAAATATAAAATTATTTTTAACAATATGCTCATCTACGTTTGGTCTGTCTGACTCAGATTTATTTGAGCCTAGAGTACTATTCGACTTGTCAAATTTTCATCAAGTTTTGTGCACACTATCAGCATTATCGTACTCGCCAAAATTACGACGCAAAGGAATTGAGTGAGTGTTTATCAGAAATTTTATTCTCTGATCTAGTTGGATATTAATGCGCTTTGTTGGTAATTTTTTCAGTGGTTTCTCCGTTGGTCGCGACCATTTGCAAGAAGATGCTTATAAAGATCTTCAAAGTGCTGGTGTGGGGTAGGTTTCAATAGATTAATTTAAGTATCGTCCATCATCTATTTCTAACTATTGTTTCGCGCGCGTTTGAGAGAAATAAAAAAGAAATCTCTGGTTCGTGCCTGATATCTATCAATGAATTTAGTGATACGAGTGCTGTAGTGGGGTTTACCATAAAACCTAGACCAGTGGATATTGGTGATTCGCAAGTTTATGCAGAATTACTCTGCTTTTCGAGCACCTGTCGACATGAATGGTCATTTGCGACTTCAGAGGTACACATACACCGTAAACATATACCGTTTTCATCGAAACGGGATTAAAAAGCGTTTTGTTTCTATAGTGAAAAAAAAAAACAATCATTACGCACATTATATTGCTCTAAGACCCCTGTGTGTTGTTTCTCATTCATCGATTTCATCATTTACTGTTCCATTGAGCATTTCAATCTCCTTCAACATTTATTCGGTGAATCACACAAATGCAGTCATAAAATTTTGTGTGAAGCAACTATAGCTACCGCAATAGACAATGCATGAGCCGTGTTTTTCTTATTTTATCTTATTTGTTTTTGTTTTTTGTTTTTTTTTTATTATTTTGTTTTTATGCGTCAAGACGAGAGACAGAGGGTCGTCGAAGGCGACTGCATAGAAGGGGTGGGAATGAGGCAAATGATAGTGCTGTAGCTGAAGTCGAAGACCCAGTCAGTCACGAGGAGGACGAATATGGAGTGTATTGCAGCCATGCGCAAAATGAAGAAATCTACCAGGATTTGTGTAGTCTACACCTACCACCTCCCCCAAGTGTTGCTCAGGTTATTATTTTGTCATGTTGGATGTTATTATTTGAATTTATTATTTTGATTAGCTATAATAGCCAACTGCAAAAGCACGTTTCTCTTGAATGGGGTCAAAGGGCATTTGCCTCACTGGTATCATACAGCATGTTAAATACTTTTCATTAAAATAAAATCGAAAATTTCATTGCCGTCTGATCTTCAGCAGCTCACATAATTCAGCATATCTTCCTTTTCCGATAGGGCGGAGCTATATCGGGCGGTGAGAAGAGAGACTATGTTATCCAAGAATTAGTAGAGACTGAGAGAAATTATTCCGAAGTTCTGAACAATCTATTGCGATATTTTGCACGACCTTTACAATCATGCTTACTTCCAGAAGATTCGGCACGAATTTTCTTCGGTATTAAAGACTTATCTGAGATACATTCTGGAGTACACAGTCAATTACGTAAAGCCCGAAATGGCGCAGCGCTCGCACAAGTATTTCTCGATTGGCGAGAAAAATTTCTCATTTACGGTGATTATTGTGCTAATCTTACGGCAGCACAAAATGCACTACAAGAAGCGTGTGCACGAAATGAAGTTGTTAATCAAGAAGTGATTAGATGCCAACAAGAAGCGAATAACGGAAAATTCAAATTGCGTGATATTCTGTCAGTTCCAATGCAGCGGATATTGAAGTACCATTTGCTATTAGATAAACTCGTAGAAGAAACACCACGCGATTGGACAGAGGATCTTCGACAATTGGGAAAAGCGAGAGAAGTAATGGTCGACGTTGCTCAATATATAAATGAAGTCAAACGTGATTCAGACACACTTGATATAATCAAAGCTATTCAGGCATCGATTGTGGATTGGGATGTTGCTGATGCCACTGACTTGAAAGACTTCGGTCGCTTATTGAAAGACGGCGAGTTGAAAGTAAAAGCTCATGGAGATCAAAGAGTGAAAGCACGATATGCCTTTGTATTTGAACAAGCTGTACTTGTTTGTAAAGTTGGGCGAGGTGATCAATATTGCTATCGAGAAACACTTAGATTAGATGATTATCGTTTGGAGGATCATACAGGGCGGCGAACACTTGGCCGCGATTCAAGATGGTCATATCAATGGCTACTTGTCCACAAACAAGCTTATACAGCTTATACACTGTATGCACGCACAGATGAACAAAAACAAATGTGGATGAAGGCATTGCAAGATGCCATGGACAATGTGAATCCGGCAGCGTGTCGCCTCAATAATCATAAATTTCGTTTGATGACATTTGAAAATGCACGAAGTTGTCAACGATGCGGTAAATTTCTGAAAGGCCGTATTTTTCAGGTAAAGTTAACACAAACCAAAAGATGTTTATTTATTATTTCTAATCTTATATCGTCCATACATGATGAGTAATCAAGATGTTATTCCTTTTCTTTTTTGCAATTCAACATTTTAGGGTTATTGTTGTGAGGTTTGTCGTTTGACAGTGCACAAACAGTGTATTGCACAATCTGGACGTTGTATACCAGTACCACCGACAGCACCATTGCCACCACCATTGCCATGTGACCGTGCTCTATCAGTAAAATTGTGGTTTGTTGGTGAAATGAATAGAAATGCAGCAGAGCAAAGATTAAGGGACAGGGAAGATGGAACGTATATGTTGCGCTTTCGATCTAATCAGAATCGACCTAAGCACGAAACAAATTATGCCCTGAGTATTAAGTGAGCCAACTTCGTCTACCTCTACTTTTTCGAAGTTCGAAACATTTATATGAATCCGTATAAACATTTGTTCCATTGATGTTTCAGGGCTGATGGTGCTGTCAAACACATTAGAATTTTTAAACGTGATGTTGAGGACGCAGATCTTTACTACTTGAGCGAATCACGGTTCTTCAAGAGTGTAGTTGAGCTCGTCGAATTCTACGAGCGTGCATCGTTGTCAGAGAATTTCGAAAGTCTTGATCAACGACTTTTATGGCCATTCAGACGTGTAATAGCCAAAGCTCTTTTTGACTTTCGTGCCGTTGAACGGAATCAATTGACATTGCGACGTGGTTGTAGAGTCGTTGTGTTGAGTAAAGAGGGCGACGCTAGAGGTTGGTGGAAGGGTAAAATTGGTGATCAAGTTGGCTTCTTTCCAAAGGAATATGTAGAAGAAGAATAGCCAGCGTTACAATGTAGTTACTGATTATTCACTCGAAACACATTTGATTGTGCACCGCTTTTTTCTTTTTCATATACGAAGTAGAAGCACAAAAAATTATGGAAATAATTCATACACATACACATTCGCCCCTTTAATGTTAAAACTAGTCTGTGAACAGATGAAATTTGGCAAAAATGAATTCTATCTGGAAGTCAATAAGCTAATTATTGTTGAAACACAGAAAGAATAAAAAAAAACGTATACGAGATCACTTACAGTAGCCCGGTTGTAAAACATATCTAGAATTATGTGGAGTCAATATACCTGTAAAGAGACATGTTCGATGATCCCATTCACTTGGAAGTTAAACTGCTATGTGAAGAAAACAAAAATGCTTCGCCGTAAAATACAAAAATTTATTGAAACATTATATGCCTATATATATATATATTTATATATATATATATATATATATTTATCATACTATGTTTACATCATGAAATTCTCAGAAATTGTTATGAATGGACGCAGAAAAGAAATATAAAATATAATATTTTTTAATTCATAAGACATATTGTCCAATAGTGCCAATATAATGTTTTAGTAATAAAAATGAACTTGATGTATATATACCTCATCCGAGGAAAAGAAAACTATCGTTACTTTATTTTATTCAAAATAAAAAAGCATCCATATTTCTCAATTCAAAATGATTTTATATCACATCATTCATAGTTCATTCTAAGTCCTGCGTCTGTAAGCAATGCTCGCAACTTTTTGGTCGACCCTCTTGCAGCCATTCCTCGAATAAAGATTGAGGTGATCTGGACCAAATGTTACATAAGACATCACTTCATCAATCTGCTCAGATGTAGGATGCAATATGCCATACTCTTGAAATGATTTTTTTATACAGAGTTTTACGTGTTCTTCCTCAAGAGGCAAGAAGGGAATATAATGATCGATTAAACTAGTACTGATGGTATCACTCTTGTGAAAGCCCCCTTTTTCATTGAAAGCACCCATGGCTATCAAATTTTCAAAGTCAGCAAGGCTTGTTTCATCTCGTGGCTTTCCTTGACCCCACAATTCCATCAATCTCTCTATAATTTGCTGACTCCCCGTATTGGATAAAAATATAAAAATAGCTTGTCTAGTTTCAACAACTTCGTTTGATGCACCAATCCAAGCTTGTGTTGGTCCATAATCCAAAAAAGGAACCAGTACATCCAATACTCCTTCAGCCATATCATCAACTTCATCGAAAACAAATAAAGAGCTCGGACAATCTTGCAGAGCATCCACAATAGTTCTTTTCAGTCTCTCCTTAAATTCAAAATCATAGTGAATATAATGAATCATTATGTTCAAAATAATTTGCATGTACTTTGTCACGTTATGAATGAGTACCTTATAGTCCTCCACTCGACTTTCCAATGGGAAATCTGCTCGCCCATTGAAAAAATAATAATACTGGCTTGAAATGCCTTGTTTATAAAAGGTATCTCGAATCATTCCAGCTACATGATTTTTCCCAGTTCCTGGTGTACCATGGAATGCCATTACCAAAGCCTTTCGAGGATTTTTCGTGGTGAGATGCCCACGTAACGCACCCGTTATCGGACGGATCGCAAGTTCTTGGCCAAATAGGTTTGTTTCAAGTTTGTTGGACAGTGCTGCGACCAAACATTGATATTAATATGACAATATATTAGCATTGTATCGTTATTCACACTGAATTTACCTCGTATATCTCGCGGAATGTAATTTTCATTGCAACATTCTTTGAAGGAACATTTTATAGCCTGATAACCGAAGAAGGCACCAATTGCACTAGCAGCAACGGTAGCCGATATTGGCTCCAAACTCAGTGTTCCATGAATGTAAAATGAACACAGGAGCCAAAGTACTGTTCGATAGGTTTTCATCAAATTCATCGCAAAAATTAATCGTTATTAATGTTATATTTCGATGAAATGCATCAGTACCGAAACAGTTATCAACTTAAACTCCTTGGGCGATAACCGGCAACCCGCGTTCGTTGTAGTGTTCAGATATACATGTGGTCCTTATCACAACTGATGACGGCACAAGTTAGCGAATTGTTTCACAATTTTGCTGGTTGGTACACATGATATAGGCGCGGTTAGTTCAACACAAAAAATACAGGTTATTTAGGTTTATGTTATGATGCGAAAATCAGTTGGGAATATTCACAGAACCTACGTAGCTCTATGATGTAAACACGGATTTGGTCATATCAATAGTAAATTTGAGTACAAAATATTACAGAGTAGTTTATTGTACAAAATTGCTTCCCTCGGAACATCATCCTCCTGTACATATAGTTATCATCATAATTACGCTGATATTCATAAATTATTAATTCTTATAAGAAAATAGACATATTTTCAGTATAAATCTTCAAGGACGAAGAAAATAAAACTTGATTTATCCATGTATAACAACTTCAAAAGGATAACAAAAAAAAAGTGGTTTCATTTGTTCAATCGAACTCTAACCTAAATTATATATATCTAGAGCTCACTATGCAATCCGCGTTTATACACAATACTCGCAACTTTTGTCTCGATTCTTTTACATCCACTTTCTGAATATAAATTATGCGGCTCCGGTCCAAATTTTAGATGAGAGATTACTTCATCAATCTGTTCAATCGTTGGATTGATCATACCATACGTATTGAAAGCTGCATTTATGCAAAGTTCTATGTGCTTTCTTTCGAGTGGTAAGAACGGCACATAATGATCTATTAAATTATCTTTGATTGTATCACTTTTGTGAAAACCACCACCTTCATTAAATGCACGTTTAGCTATCAAATCTTCGAAATCTGCAAGCTTCGTCGCATTGCGAGACTTTCCACTCTCCCGTAATTCAATCAATCTTTTCATAATATCCATACTCCCTGTATTAGTAATGAAAATAAAAATGGCCTGTCTTGTCTCAACGAACTTATTGGAGTACTCACTCCAAATGCGTGGTTTGCCATAATCCAAGAATGGAACCAAAACATTCAACACTCCCGCTGGCATAGAATCAATTTCGTCGAAAATGAAAAGAGATTTGGGACAATTCACAAGTGCTTCAACAATTTTTTTCTGCAGCATTTTCTATTTAAAAATTGGACTAATACCATTAACATGATCTGAACATCAAAAAGAAACATTTTTGTCTGTTTTATGCAATGAATATATACCCAAAGTACCTTATAGTGATGTACTTCGTTTTCCAATGTTAAATCAGATCTCCCATTAATATAATGAAAGAACTGACTTCGATGGCCATTTTTATAAAAAGCATCAACAAACATATTAGCCACATAAGTTTTCCCAATTCCGGATGTACCATGAAAACTCATAGCTAAAGCTTTTGGAGTATTACCAGAACTTGAATGAGCATATAGGGCCTGTAATATCAAATCTGTCGCTATTTTCTGACCAAATACTTTCGCATTGAGCAGACGACGTAGTACTGCAATATGAAACATCCAATCATTCTCATAATTTGTAACAATATGTACAACAAATAGTTCGAGAATCATTGCTGTTATTATAAAAAATTCACCTTGAATATCTTGGGGAATGTAGTGGTCATTGCAACATCCATAAAATGAACATTTCATTCGTTCGTAGGTGTCATAGAGAGAAGCACTCACTGGTAAAATAGCGCCGCCACGAAATAACAAACATATCAACAAATTCATGCAATAAATATTCATCTTGATTACATAATACCGCAATAACTTCCCTCCAGCGACCCGGCATGTACTGCATGGATCTGAGCTTTGTGAGCATCTGTATTCTTTGTTATTATTGTTATATCAATTTGTGTACAATTACTAAAGTTGGTAAACATGTTAAATGTGATTTCATGAATTGAATCACTAACTTCACGTTGTCTCTATATCCCTTGAGTGAGCGGGAAACACTGCAAATTTTGTTGCATCCGAAAAATGAGGTTAAGTACAATAATCCAATGATTATTGAAATAATTAAACAATACAACTGCAAGTTATTTATTTATTCTCGGCTGATTATAAACTGATCAAAATTCTATTAATAGTTTCATTTCCACTAAACTAAATATTCGAACATTTATTTATTTGAATCGCCATCTTGTAAAGAGGTGCTGACATCTACATGACAAATTATCCGACATGTAAATCACTTCACGTCGATGGGACAACAGTAGGGGTGAATTTCTGGATCCAACTAGGAGCCGCCGCTTTGATTGTTGTCATCGTCACATGACAACGTTATCTACAACTGAATCAAATTTAATCTAGAAAAATATTTACAAATTTTTACATCACACTTAGTAACAAATTGTATTTTAACAGTAAAACTGCGAGAACTAGCACAAATAAAAGAGAAATATGGCTACGCCGGCATGTACCTCAACCACAAAATTTTACACGCGTGCAGAGGTTGCCACGCATAAAGAGGATAGAGAGACTTGGATGATTATTCACCATAATGTTTACGATCTAACAGGATTTTTAAATGAGGTTAGAAATATTACGCACATATTAACAATGCAATCGAACAATATATTGTATATATGAACATGAATATTTTTTATGGCTACGTTGGGAATAATAGCATCCCGGTGGTGAGGAAGTTTTGCTGGAGCAAGCAGGTAAAGACAGCACAGAAGCCTTTGAGGACGTCGGTCATTCGAGTGACGCTAGACAAATGATGGAACCCTACAAAATTGGCGAGCTTGTTCATGTAATTCTAATAATGTACAAACTCTCGATGGATTATGATAGTTGGATTATTTATGATCTACTCAATTGATGTTCATTTGTAGGAAGAGCGGAATATTTCGACCAAGGATGAGAAAAAAAATAAAGGGTGGGCAGATGGTAGTGGTGGCGAGGATGGATCCAGGTATTTATGTAGACCACTTTTGCAAACTAATAATCCGGTATCATTGTACAGTTGCTATATACATTCTATTCGAATTATTGACTAATAATGAACGCTTTATTTTCATCGCTCCAATAATGTGCTTCAGTATACGAGCCAAAGTTTCAAATTCCATACCCTTGCATAAAAAATCCTGTAATTATCGAATATCTATGAATAGTCGCTGCTGCATGGTGATGTGATGATTGGCAATTCCAGTGGCTCATGGAGATCCTGGCTGATTCCAGTTGCTCTCGGCGTTCTAGCTACAATCATCTATCGCTATTTTATTGGCGCACGCTAAGAGAAGAAGAAATCGAGGAAAGTGAGAAAGAAAAAATTTCAATCTGAATACATTCCTCGTAAGAGCGATTATTTTTGTTCTCACATTCACCATTGTTATTGCTTATGAAGAAAAATGATTATTGTTATATGAATATATATATAACTTTTATTATTATAATTTAACGTTCGTAATACCACCCTTTATTGTGAGTGTTTTTTTTTATTCTAATGGGTGTATTTCAATGTGGAACATAAATAATGGGGCGTAGCGAAAATGGAGATATTAACAAGATGAAGTGAAAATCTATTTACATACACAATATTGTAATAAATCCTTACATAATATCATGATTGTAACAATTCAATTAAATACTGCCGTATTGGTGCGTTCAACAATTAATAACTTCAATCATGATAACTTTACATTTCTTTTTATATCTTCAACTACAGTGAACAATCCTTGTATGATAATTTCTTCAAATACGGCTATGTTCTCATATATTTTTTTCAAGAGTGAAATTATGGAAGTGCGCAACGGACTGATGATAAAAAGCATTTACTATTCCAATAGGTCCATGTGTATACACATTGGATGAGGAATAAAATTCTATGTTGGGTGAAGGAGAGGGAGCAGGGGATATCGAGCGATTCTGAGGGTTGTGCCTATATCATCGGCGCCGACGCTGAATGTAGCAATATATAGCGAACGTGCCCGGCTGCTATACTGTCAGAAAGCTGCACGACGTCTTTTCGGATAGTCTCTGCCTAGTGGTATTATAACTCTATCTGTTATACATATCGTGATATTGCTCTGGACTGACTGTGTTACTTTCTGTGTGTACCGCCCAGTCTGCCGCAAGTCCTCAATAAGAGTACGTCGTTACACCGTTAAAGTACACTCAGTTAAATTCAAGTGCGTACCAAGCCGTAATAAAAAGAAAAATAAATAGACACTCATGACTCATTAAATATCTGTGGCATCGGGAAAAAAAAAGTATTAATAAATAATCACATATAGAAAAATCCATAAAATTTGATTATATAAATTTAATTGTCATACAGAAAATCACGATTAATCAGATTGATTGGAATTAAAATTGGAAGAGAAGAAGACATAATCATCAAGTGAATCAACTTCTGCCAGGAAGCGAAGCGCAATATTGAAACAGCCAGGCAAAAGCTTGTAAAAGTCGCCGAGGTGTCATGAGAGGCGGATTCACGATCCGCCCTTCTTATCGGTCCTTCCTAGAGTCATGCATGTCGCACCCTTCAAACGAGGTAAATATGAGTAATAATGTTATAGAAATGCAATGCAACAAATGATCGGAACTCTCATAGTAATTCCACCACCCTCTATTCTTCTCTATCAATCACGAACACACGACTTACATGCGCAATAAATTTCAGTATGTGGAAGCGCGCGTCCGCGCTTTTGTCGCCACACCAATCAAATCCAATCTGATTTAATAAACGCACAATAGTCTTTTCGCGCGCTCAACATGAAGAGAGCAATCACATGTGCTGACGTGCACGTACCGCACGTTTATAAATATACATATTTCGTCTTACAATTATTGGAGACATATGATCAGCAAATGAAGAGGCGTCATTGGACTCTTGCTCGGACTAATGTAGACGCGACGTACGACACAGCCGATAATGTGACCGAGAAGAGTGGTGAAGCACGTGCTCAACCGAAAATATATGTCCCGGATAGATGTCTAGTCGCTCGTACGACTAATTATAAATGTATTCACAAGTTGTGCGTGCGTTGCACGCACCACGAACTCAGATGGAAGGCGCACCAAGTCTATTGCGACAATTAGATGAATGTGGACATATATAGCTAGGCGCCATCACACTCCTATCATCATTATTCACCTTGAATTCAATTGATTATTCTGAGTTGGAACTTATTGTGAGACTCTGCACATATGATGCATAATTAAAACATCCACAAAAGCGTAAATAATTTGAAAAACAAGTGTGAGAGTTGGAGCGTCATTCATAAAAACATTATTTTGGATTAGACTAATTAATTTCATTTGTTGACGAACGTATTCATCAAGTACACAGTATCTGGTTGATATTGCATCATTCCCCGAAACCATTTGTGTATAGTCAAGATCAGCTTACGAGGGCGTCGCGACACATTCTGAAAATAAATCCTTGCCCAATATTATTGCTATCAATATATCATTATAATATTTGACATGTGCTGACAACTGAGTAAATGTAGGAACAATCGCTCTGATCGATATCGCTGAGGATTATTTTTTTTTTTCTTTTGAGAATGATGAATAGAATACCGAAACGAGATTTATAAAGAATTTTTGTATTTACGATATCTTTCTGGTTCTCTCATTTGAATCGACGGTCATGTGTGAGCACTAGAAATACTCACCACCAACGCATGTAAAAATAGTATGACGTTAATTTTCAAAAAAATAAATAACATAGCTCGTTGCTGATACCAAAAACGATCCCATCTTCACTAATTTCACTTTGGAAACTCAATAGAAATAAAAAAAATTCCAGACTTGGTCTGTATAGAGTTATGGATCAGTTGATGATAACAATTTGTCATATGAGCAATTATTGCAACGAATCTTTTGAACTTGCCCGAGTATCCACGTCTCTTATTACTGTTACTGCGAACTGATAACTTTATTCTTCATCGTCACTGCCACTGTCGTCATCGCGTAACAATTTAAAATTGATTTACACGTCGCGTCAACTTCCTTTATCGCCTTTTCAATTCTCTTTCACCACATGCATATTGCGCACTTTCTCACGTGGTGCGCCGGTGAGAAACATTAAATATCAAGTTAAATTCATCAAATGTTGCTCGGCGCTAAAACTGTCCCTACAGAAT
Source organism: Meteorus cinctellus (assembly GCA_030523045.1). NCBI lineage: Eukaryota > Metazoa > Arthropoda > Insecta > Hymenoptera > Braconidae > Meteorus > Meteorus cinctellus. Next base: position 13,283 of record JAPYZF010000010.1, on the reverse strand, counting down.
CATGCCAAAATATATACATTCATCAATGTCACGGCCAGGTGAAACGCTGAAGATACGGTAACAAAATCGCACGCAATCACTTGAAATGTTGAAGAGTAATTCAAAAAAAGAATTTCACTATTAATTGAAACAACATGAATGAATGATGAATTAACGTATATGGCTAGGTTTAACATGAATTGAATACCACCACGGATCGATAGTAATACTACTCAAGGTGACCTTGAGGGCGAGTAGGAGTTTGTACTTTATGCCATTATCAGCTATATCTTCTTCCAGAGCTCGACGCTCTCTTGTCTATAATCTACGATCGATATATTTTTACATCGATTTACTCCAATGATATACGGATAATATTTTTAGCACGCGACGACATTCGTATGTCTATGCAACACTCGGAGCTAACATATTAAAGTGTTTAGTTCAAATGCAATAAGAGGTGGGACGAAGTCGTGTGTTTAGTTGTCGGAAGGACAGAAGAGCGCTAAGCGATTCTCACGTATCCCGGCTGTTCAACGCGCCAATATCTTGTCACTATTCAGTTACCACAGGGATGCAGCACGCACACCCTGTTGTTCTTTCTTCCACATCACACTCCAATGTCAATAATGCACGTAGGTGCTATTTTATATAGTACGGTTTCATCTGCTACAGCATTTCAAGCGATGAATACACATAATCCACGACATGAAAAAAAAAATAAGAGATAGATCACAATAGGCAAACAAACGGAATTTTTAACAAGAATAATTTCTCTCTAATTATAGCTAGTGTGGGACACGAGCCGGAAACTGGGAACGGTGAAGCATATGATGGTGAATCTTTTGCCTACTCTGAAGGTGGAATTGGAGAAGACGCAGAAACGAGTGTACGTGACCCTGTGTCAGGAAAAAGAAGCAAATGGAAGTTTCGTAGGAATAGCGCGACTCAAAACAAAGGCAATGGATTGGCCTCTAGGATGGGCAATAATGAAGACCGTAATGGAGGGTGCGGAGGGTTGGAGGGGAAGGACCCAGAGACGAACGACCCTGTTCACCTCAAGAGACGGGTGGGACTCGTCAGTGGGGTGGCTTTAATTGTTGGCACAATGATCGGCTCCGGAATATTCGTCTCGCCATCAGGATTACTGATACGTACTGGTAGTATTGGCGTCAGTTTCCTTGTTTGGACTGCGTGCGGTATACTGAGCTTGTGCGGAGCATTGGCATATGCTGAACTTGGTACAATGAATACAAGCAGTGGTGCTGAGTATGCATATTTTATGGACGCATTTGGTGCACCACCAGCATTTCTTTTCTCTTGGACATCGACTCTTGTGTTGAAACCATCACAAATGGCAATTATTTGCCTGTCATTCGCACAGTATGCTGTTGAAGCATTTGCCTCCGAATGTGAGCCACCCGAACATCTTGTCAAACTTGTCGGACTGCTTGCAATAACAGTCATATTACTTGTCAACTGCTATAGTGTAAATCTGGCTACTGGTGTACAGAATGCATTCACTGCTGCCAAATTGATTGCGATTCTCGTGGTAATTGTTGGTGGTATGTGGTCGTTAGGTAAAGGTAATACTCAACATTTGGATGGTGCATTTGAAACGATGGATGGCAGTGATCCAGTCAATATCGGCCGACTTGCTACGGCATTTTACACTGGTCTGTGGGCGTATGATGGGTGGAACAATTTGAATTATGTCACAGAAGAGATAAAAGACCCATCGAAAAATTTACCGAGGTCCATTATGATTGGAATTCCTCTTGTCACTGTTTGTTATGCCCTCATTAACCTTTCTTATTTGGCAGTGATGTCACCGACGGAAATGATCGAGAGCGAGGCTGTGGCTGTTGTAAGAATTATTATCCAAGAGTTTCTATGCCATTAGAAATATAAACGTCTTCATACTCCTTATTGAAACAGTAAATTGATCTTCCAGACATTTGGAAATCGAATACTCGGCGTAATGGCGTGGCTGATGCCACTTTCTGTTGCTGTAAGTACCTTTGGCTCAGCAAATGGCACACTATTTGCTGCTGGTCGACTATGCTTTGCGGCATCGCGGCAGGGTCATCTTCTTGACTGCTTGAGTTACGTCCATGTGCGCCGTTTTACACCAGCACCAGGACTGATTTTTCATTCATTAGTTGCTGGTAATTGTGGCACGTCCATTCGGTGGTGTCACTTTCTTCTACTTCCAATTTTCCATATTGAGTTACATTCGACTAATAGAATTTTCTTCTTATTTCAGCCGCGATGGTTCTATCCGGTAACATCGACTCATTAATTGACTTCTTCTCCTTCACCGCTTGGATATTTTACGGTGGTGCTATGCTTGCGCTGCTGGTCATGCGCAAAACACGACCAAATCATCCACGGCCCTACAAATGTCCGCTTGTTATACCAATCTTTGTCCTAGGAATCTCTGCGTACCTGATAGTTGCCCCAATAATTGACAAACCACAGATTGAGTATCTGTATGCCGCTGCTTTTATCGCTGCTGGCATGTTATTCTACCTACCATTTGTCAAATACAGATACGTGCCCAAATTCATGGGTAAGTTACTGTTAATGGCTTCGGTTCATTTATGTTTATTATTCTTTCCATTTAACGTAGTGGTCCCATTAATTTTATTTTTGCAGAAGGTGTGAATGTTTTTCTGCAGATGCTGTTGGAGGTAGCACCAACTGCCACAGCGTACGACTGATCTATCACATGAGTCAAGGAGCTAAAAAATATATATACATCGACTGTTTATCGAATGCCGAATCATTCCATTGTGGCATTGGATATACTGCAACCTACGAATTATTTTGTATTTTTATCCATTGGAAAAAAAGAAGAGAAAAATAAACATAAATCAATTGAAATGATATAGAGAAATTTTTAAAAAGATACAGAGATACATTTTTATCGTGTTAACTTTTGGAGAAGGGTTGATTTTTTGCTAAGCCCATATGAGTCATATGATAAATATTACTTTATTACACGTTATTGTATGCTACATATTGTACATCATCAAAATAACGATATGAACGTTAGCAATAATAAATGATTATTAAATATGTGACCATAATAATTCATGTTATTGCATAATTGTTTTCATTTACTTTCTTCTTCTTTTTTCGACTTTGCCGTATGACTCTGACAGACCCGATTCTTTTCGTGGTTTATTTCTTATCATGGGCTTCTTCAAGCTGGCAGATAAACCAGAAACGTTCTTTTCTTTTTCCGCTGCTGCTTCTTTCACTTTACTTCTTTCTAACATCAATTTTTTATAATTTTGCCTGCGATTCTTAGGTGGCTTCGCGCCTAATTTAATGGCCAATGCTACTTTAGCTTCACGTTTAGCAACACCTTCAAATCCAGACGAACCAAATTTCATTACGTCCCATCTCAAACGTTTCATTTCCAACTCATGTTCACGATTTGGATCAATTCTCGATGATTCTGAATCTCTAAATCGTTTCCGGAAATTTGTTCTGATAGTTCCTCTATTATCTGTGATGTCTCTGGATTTACTGCTATTTTTTGGCGCTATCTTATTCTTGTGATGGAAAAAAGATGAACGCATGGGCGACGCCATTTTGATGCCAAACTATTCGTAATGTGATAAAAATATTCGAACAGGGTACATCAAATTGCTGTATTTTCATGTAGAGCTACATTCAGGCTCTTATATTTTCGTTATCACGAGTAATTGTATCGCTACATGCAAACCATGCACAAGATGCGCAGTTGCACACTGCGCATAACCTCAAAAACATTAAAATTATCAACGAAGTTTTCTACTATTTATTTATCCGTAATTATTCAATCAGAATTAGGTCATAATCGACTTAATGAGCAATGCATTCGAAATATCTTGAATAGCTTCATCAATAATCATAATACTGCAGATAAATTTGATGCAATTTGCGCGGGAAAGTACCTCCATTGCAAATGAAAACTCACCTTTAGTGCCTACACCAACTACATTTATGTACAGATGTGTGTGCAATACCTTTTTTAACACGTGTATTGAACAGTAGTGTTTGTATACACACCTAATTATGACTGAATGTCCCGAAATTAATATTCGATTGGCAATTGATCGTACTGACACGGATCTTGCTGCACGAGAGAATGTTCAACCGAGGATTTATACTCCAGGAGAAGAAGTTTCAAACCAAACTGATTATTTGAGGTAGAATTTGGCACACGCGATTGTAAAATTTTACTACTATTGTATTTGAACATCATTTACTCATAGAAATGATATCATACGATTCTTTCAGGGGTCATGGAACATATGTAGATGAAGATGAGTTGCTTAGAGCATCAGTAGCTGGTGTTTTGGAGAAGGTGAACAAGTTGATTTCCATACGACCCCTAAAAACAAGATACCAAGGTGAAATTGGTGATGTTGTAGTTGGGAGAATAACTGAGGTCCAGCAGAGTCGATGGAAAGTTGACACCAACTCTAAACTTGATTCTGTCCTACTATTATCGAGTGTTAATTTACCGGGTGGCGAATTGGTAATTGTCTTTATAATAAAGAAGTTCCTATGTATCTTATAATAAAGACGAACTAACCTTACAAATCATTCAAATTTACAGCGTCGACGTTCGGCTGAAGATGAACAAACAATGCGACGTTATTTGCAAGAAGGTGATTTAATTTGTGCAGAAGTACAAAGTACATTTGTTGATGGTTCATTATCATTGCATACACGTGTGCTGAAATATGGAAAATTATCACAGGGTATAATGTTGAAAGTGCCACCGGCTTTGATTAAACGTAAAAAAACTCATTTTCATCATTTACCGAATGGCGCTACTCTAATTCTTGGCAATAATGGATATGTATGGATTGGAGCAAGTTCACGAGATACTGATCGTTCAGAAGGTGGTTTCACACAAGATTTATCGCGTGTACATCAAGAAGATCGTGAAGTGTGTGCTCGGCTGAGGAATTGCATTTTGATATTATCCACCTGTAATATTCTCCTCACAGATACATCTGTTACATACGCCTTCGAGGAATCAAGCAAATATAGACCTAATGAGCTTCTACAACCAGAAGCAATAGTGGATGTGGCTCTTCTCACTCAACATCGGCTCCATCAATAAATAACAAGTGAAATATAATTTTCAAATTATACACTCTAACCAGTCATTCAATAAATGGGAAAATCCATTCCTGATTGTGTTTATGGTTAACAGTGCTCTGATTGGTTTTTGTTTGTTCAATTAGTGATCCATTATGAGTTTCCGAACTAGATTGTTGGCATTGCAAATCATTGTGTAACGGACACGTGGTTGAATGCCACCGAATCCTATGCGCCGTTCCTTCTTTCATGCATTTTTTCGTTTCATCATTTCCGGCCCCCTCCTCAAAGTAGCATCGGGCATCAGCCGAATGCGAACACGCTAAGTTTTCGATACTATTGAGTTCTGCCGACACCTCTAGGCATGCAAAAGTCGATTTATATGTGTATAATATACTCATGCACGTAGAAGTTACAATCGCATTATCGATTAAACAGTTGGCTTAGAAACGCAGAGAAAAAAGCAATAACTTATTTTTCAATGTTTCATGAAATATTGTCAGACATGGACGCGTGTTTTTCCGCTTTCGATAAGGACGCCGATGGGGTGTTATCGATCGACGAATTTGAATTAATATGCCGGGCACTTTTCCGCAATGATCGTGGCAAAATATATGGCGTTGAAAAACATCAACTACGTGAAATATTTGATATATTTGATACAAAGAAAGACGGTGTTTTGGACTCTGAAGAATTCGAGGTAAATTATCAATACAATTGTATTCTTAAATACGTTCCACTCATAATGTATTGCCTACTTCTGTTTGACAATGTGATTGGTCGAACGCCCATTCTGTTGACATTTACGTAATGTAAATGCCCATTCAATACGTCCGGTGAGGCACATTACAAACATAAAAATCGCAGTAATAACCACTTTGAAAGTATTGCATCATACTTATTTTTACTTTTCATACTTTACATTGTTCATTTCACAGGTATGCTGGAATCGTTGGATAAAAGTATGTACGAGACCAAGAAGCGCTTTTCTAATTGTCGATGTTCAAAATGATTTTATATCAGGCTCATTGAATATAAAACATTGCGCTGCACAACATGAAGGTTCTGAGGTTATTGAGCCGATTAACCGCTTATTGGATACCGTACCTTTTGATGCAGTATTTTACTCTCTCGATTGGCATCCGGTCGATCATGTATCATTCATTGACAATTTACATATGAGGTAATCTACATAATATAATAACCAAAACTATACTTCTGAAATCTTCTGGTTGAATTTCATCTTGAAAACCAAAACTAACATCCCTATTTTCTATTGTTTTCCGTCAGAGACGTGGACGTATCAAGTCCGCTAACAAAAGAAGAGGCACGTGTTTATGATACCGTTGCATTCGTGGGAGAGCCACCTCTGATTCAGCGTTTATGGCCTCGTCATTGCGTTCAAGATTCATGGGGTGCTGAACTTCATAAAGATTTAAAAATAGTTGATAAAGGCGTGAAAATTTATAAGGGAACAAATCCTGAAGTCGATTCATATTCAGTATTTCGCGATAATAAAAAAATGACTGAGACAACTCTATCGTCGCAGCTACAAGACAAATGTGCCACAGATATTTATATATGTGGACTAGCATACGATGTTTGTGTAGGTGCCACAGCAGTTGATGCACTTACTAGTGGATATCGTACAATTCTTATCGATGATTGCAGCCGTGGTGTTGATCTTGTTGATATAGAAAAAACAAAAGCAATGGTTATTGGCAGTAATGGCGTTATAATCAATTCAAGTCAGGTCAAAGCTATGGTTGAGGGTCGGGATCGAAGACCTGAACTTGGATATAAACTCGCATTGGAAATTAAGCAGTCACTTAAATCCAAGAATGCCAACAGTAACGATGAAAAATGAATTCCCTCATTCATCGGCATTAATTAGAACTTAATTATAATTGAGGTATTGTTAAACATCGCAAGGCTTTCAAATAGTCTAAGTAATTTAATTTCAACTATTCCTGTCAATAATTCTAATAATTTTTCTGATCATATAATATAAGCCAGAGGAAATAGCGCACATTATTCTCATGCATGTTGTTAATAGTTAAATTAAAAAATGTTGGAAAAAATTGAAATAAATACGCGTTGAAGAAAAGTTTTACTGTCGTAGCGCTCTGCTTTTTGAACCATAACTCCCATGCAGTTGCAATGGTTTAATGGGAAAGCGCGCATGGCTCGACGTCAAAATTACGTCACGCGGCAAAGCCGAGCTCGCGTAGAATGAGTCACCCCTCTCTTTTTCTCCCGCTCCATCTTCCACCCTCTTCCGATTTGTGTCAGCAGCAATTTGTGAGCCGCGAACTCATTAGTTTAACATAGATTTACAATGTAAGTTGGTGGATGCATGGGAAATTCATTCTCATAGTGTCGATTGTGTCTCATATCTGATATCGAACGTGAATAACTTTCACTTAAGATATGTGCTAACTATTTATCCTCGGATATCACTATTATAATGTTTCTGACTTTTTATTCAATAATTTAATTATATCCGATGAGCTTTTTCTTTGTTTTCTCACTTTATTTTATAGTATTTCAATAGAACATTTAATACAACACATTATTGATAATTATTTTGTTTCGGAATCCAGTGTGGCACTTTAATAGTTCGTTTTTCTCATCAGTGACTTGATGAAATTCACACAAATACAATAATCCGTATTGTCGTCATAACAATAACGAGAAATCGATAAGAAGAATCACAATATTTCTATAACACTGCTATTCACTTGACTGCAGTGATTGTTATACGGCTGTAATTAATTTAACAATCCGGTCGTAGGCGGTCTCATATTACGTAATTCCGCAACGAGACATATCACACTCTCTACACGTCTACAGAGATTTTAATATCTCTCCATGATATCACCAATCACATACGTTTAATATCTATCGTTATTCATGAGTATAACTTTATATTTTTCAGTTACAAGTTCGATAAATAATGGAATGGGCATACGGTGGTGTTAACCACTCGATACCGAGGAATGTTGGTCCTGAATGTGCTGGATATTTGTCACCTACCTACAGATTGATTGAAACATTTGCAGTATCAGTGTTTATTTTTTATCTGTTAGTGAAAGGTTTCAAATCGATAAAATTACCAGACAATGTTACATATGTGAATCAAGATAGGACTGGAAAGAAAGTACTGTTGATTATGATGTCGCTCATATTGGGAATGGAAATTGGATTTAAACTGACCAGTCGAACTTTTGTATACATTTTAAATCCGTGTCATATTACCACTGCAATACAGGTAAACATCTTGTATTATTTCAATTTTTCTTCAGTGAAGAAAATATGCTAATGTATATGTTTTTATAGTTGTATTTATTGGCAGCGCAACCAAGTCCCATGGTGACAGCTTTATTTAGGATACAATTGAATTTGATGAATGGACCAGTACTCGCTTACCTATTTCCAGAGACTGCATCACGGAAAGTAAGTTTTGATCGTGTTAGAACAGAGATTAGATTGACGATCTGAACAATTTCCCATAATTAATATCATTTTCAGTTACTCGCTGACAAGGCCATGTATTATTTACAACATGGTTTGATGATTGTCATTCCGTATTATTTAATGAGATTGGGTGGTGTATATAGTGTTGAGCCTTTAACTGATCTGAGCTGGTCTACGCTGGCTTATGGATTTAATTTAGCTTATCACTGGTGGATTTTACAGGCTGCGGCGTTGGTGAGTTTAAGAAATCAATTTTCCATTTGATAGATTCTATTTTAAACTATGGCCATTCCTAAATATGTCCACAGCCGATACAAGTCAATCTCAGTCATATCTTATGCCCAGCGATTCTTGATCCATTTGAAGGTCAATTTTATCGTCTCGCAGCTGTTGTGCACGAAGGGCTTCTCTGTCCGTTACTGGCAAAATTATTTTGTATAACAAGTGAATTTCTTCTCACTAAATTTAAACCAACAAAAGTGAAATTGTCGGTAAATGAGACGATTGAACATAATTTTCCGCATAGTGCAATTGTTAAGGAGAATGCAGATCATCTGCGCGAGAATAAATTCACGCATAATGATTGATAAACATGCGGACTTCGATCACATTGGAACGAGTAATAGTTACATCGTTGATATATTATGTATGCGAAATATTCTGTGATCATATACATTGTCAGCCTGAACTTGTGAGAGAATATGCCAATTATGTGATTTTTAAGAAAATCTGATGACGATATAATAGAAAAGCCTGCTATTTTTTCTAATCTAAATCATGACCGATTATTCGTATTCGAAACTGTAAACATAAACTTTTACATACATACAAAAAATCATGAGATGATAATGAAATGCGATTATTGATCACAATCACAATTTACCAAAAAGTTTTGGAGTATATAATAGATTAGATATTTTTACTCAATAAATGCAAACGATGTCATTTCGAAGCAGATCGTAGAGTAGTTCAAATTATTTTAGAGTATATGACATTCGAACATACAAAGATTCCCATTGCTCTATAACTCTTTTTGAATACACCTACATATTCGATCTTACAAAATATTCCGTCGAGCTATTTCTTGCACATGTACAAAGAATTCTTTCGCACTTTCGGATAGGAATCGACTTATAATATAATAAAGATTAAATAATTCGAATAAAAAACAGGAGGATTCCAGTGCATTTATTTCAATTTTCATTTCAATCAATTGTTTTCTTTTATTTTATGTCATGGATTTCTTTGTCATTTGTTTGGATAGTCTAATTAGAGTGTTCACATGACGTTAAAGGAATAATTATTCATGTATTCTCAAAATATTTATGAGAACTATATACACTAAATCTGTACAAAAATTATAAAACTACAATTGGATGAATGGCGTGAGAATAATTGCGTTATTCATATACGTGACAATAGTATTTACATCAAGAAAAAATCTAATGATTTATCATTGTAATGATTAGTAATTAATAACTCCGGTAGATTCATTACATTATATATTATGTAAAAATCAGTACCACCCATCAATGTAATTGATGTACAATTGTAATATACAATCGTGGCTGTTGAATTTAATAGTGATTCGCAAAAAAGGAAGTTATGAAACTTTTTATGAGTCAATGAATTATCGACATATATATATATAAACCTGATAAAGATGGAAGGTATCAATTGCATTGTATAATGTCATTGGTATGTGATTCGAACTTTATAATAAACTATGGAAAAAAAAGCAATATAAATATATTTTGGCAGCATAAAATAGCGGAAAATTATAGATAGAAAATAAATAATATTTTTCTAGTATTGTAGCTTGATACAGCAAAAAATTCTTCTACCTATGTACAATTTTATCAAAATAAATTAATCAGAAACGACTCAATATACTGCATGTAATGCCACAAAGATTATGTCCCATTCGCAATTGGTTTTCTGATATCATGGTCTTTTGAAATATTTATAAATCTATCTTGTATATCCAATTCATTTGTCAGGTATTTTTTTTATGGACATTGGAAATTTATTGACCGTTTTGAATGAATGTCACTAGAGTGTTACCCGTCTAAAGGGGGTCCCAAATACACCATTGATACTTCAGTGTTCCCGTATACTGCAGATACTGATGGATACAATTTTTTATCGGGCAACCCTCGAAACGCAACACCCAGAAATTCATAATTTTTTTCGAACGATAAAGTATTATCATCACAATCCAGGATGACACGAATTTTCTCGCCAACCTGTTGAGACAATAGAACAACTTAAGGTATTGATTTGCGAATCGGCATAAGGGAACAATGCACAGAATTCACAAACAATTCGAAAAAAAAAATCCATTAGGTGAAGTACTCAATTAAATCATGGTAAATCTTGCCTGGTACTTTGGTGCATTGTTCAACAAAGGGTAATTTCCTTGGGCATCTCCATTATGTAACAAATGATTGTCAACAAGGTTCCAGCCCCATGAATGTTCATCAGATCCAAGGAGAGCCACATAGCCCTGGCACAATAATGAGGCTTCTTTTGTTGCTATACCAATAACTGCCACAGTACCTAATGGACCTTCCCAAATAACTTCCCACGCGTGTCGGCCATGTCGAAATCCAATTTTTCCTCGACAGGCATCTGTACTTTGTGCTACTGGATTTCTATGAACGGAATAGTGTGCTTATAATGCAGATCCTTCAAAGGCAATACTAAAAGTCAATTTTTCAAAATAACTACTGCAGCTATACCAAATATTCAGACCGCATAACACAACAGCTCTATGAACAATACAGAAACAACAATGAAAAAGACAATTTGACTGAATATGTATCCTACTTTTTGCGATATGTTACTGTATCCCATAAGTTTCTTTCGTATCGTGTATTCATTCCGAATCGAAATAAGCAAAAGAACCTATAGGACACTCTAATAGCTCAAAAGAATCCTTAGAATGCTAATAGATGACTATGAATAAACACTGTATAAACATAAATAAATTTTTTCCATTGTTTTTCTTTGCCGCAAATTGACCGCCGTTTACCTGTGCAAAGTGAAGCCATTGGGTTTGATGTAAATATTACGTGAACAATCATTTGGATTCCAGGCATGATAGAATGCACGAAGTTTTTCTTTGTATGTCGGTACTGATGACAGAAGATCAGAACTAAGCGCTTCTTGTGCCAATTTTTTAATACAATGCATTCTCCAAACATCATTATTTTCATCATTTAAAAATCTATACCAAGCTTTACATACAAGTGAGCAATTTCTCAATGTGTGTAAGTCCAGATATGAAAATATCACTTCTAAAACATGATCTGACAGTTTGTTTACTATATCGTCCATTTTGCCGGTTTTAGGTTATATCTATAAATACAATCAGCTGATAACCACAATGTTCCCCTGAATTTTCTCATGAGAACGATGATTGTGGAAAACATTCACGCCAGGTATTTATCCGGACAAAGACTAGTCTCCTACAGAAGCACATAAGTCGATTTTTCGCGTACCCTGAAAAGTTTAGTACCTACCCTGAACATCAGAGGACGAAACTTGTTTAATAAAGCTGAGAGTATACAGTGAGCAGCGTCTCTATCAGCTTAGATGCTAACTATACAATCTTCCTTCTCTCTTTCTTACCCAACCAATGCAAATAGAAACAGAATTAATTAATACTAACTACAGTTTGTTGAAATGACGGCACAACTGGGAAGTAATTTGAATTTGAAAAGTTTGGAAAAGTATCATGCGACGGATATTTCACAATTCAGTCACAATTACACCCAGGAACAATGACGGAACGTGAACGATCAAAATTTGATGTCGATAAACAGAAAATTGAAGTCGATCGCCCATTTAGCCGACGAATCAAGAATGGTCCATGGTTGATAAAGTGAAATTGCAGGCGCCAGACCAATCGCAAAGGCGGCGGAACAGAGTGGGAATGAATTGTATGAAAGTATATATTTATAATTGAATTGAAGCAACCCCTCAGAGAAAATAGATTTATAAATTCCGCAACAGAAAAATGAATAGTCACATCTATCATGCAACTTTATATTTGGAATTTCGCTGTCACAAGCACACAAATATCCTGAAATAGGAAACTACCTCAGGTATATTACAAAAAAAAAAAAAAAAAAAATATTCATAAAATACGAATCATAATTTTATATTATATGTGTACACCGATGGAATACGAATCCTAGTGTGAAATTATTAGGTATTCAACTATTATTATAACTGCTATTTATGAAAATAATTTTTATCTCATTTCGAACCCCAATCTAAAATAAATAATGATTGAGATGGTGCGCCAACTTTTTTTTCAAATCAGACAGAAATTTTAGCAGTGGTCTTCCGCACCACCCATGAGGTTCCCGCACCACCCATGAGGTTCCACTGTAGGCGCGTTAAGTTTTTTGATGTGGACTTTCGCCTTGAGCCCTATTATACCACAGTAAAGACGGAAATACACGATACATCTGACGGAATACAGGCGCGAAACAAACCAAAGATGATAAACAAAAATAAGACGAATGAAAGACGAAAGTATGAGAGAAATAACACGAAACACAAAAGTATGACAAGAGGAAGACGGAGCACAAGAATACAGCGAAAGAAATACGGAACACCAAAATCCCACCAATAAACGACGCAATAGAGAAGTACGACGAATGAAAGACAAAAGTATGAGAGAAATGAGACGAAACACAAAAGTATGACAA